>VDFB02075321.1:269464316-269503109 GCA_007258455.2 Sequoia sempervirens
GGTCAACTCTCTCCATCCCCCAAGGAATTTTTAATTCCTTTTTATTCCTCCAAGAATCCCCTTTTCCCATGCATCTTCTAGAACCTTTGACTTGTCACATCAAATCACATGTGACAAACTCCCACCTTTTGGAAACATTGTCTTATCCACTAGATTCTTCCAATCATTGTGAATTTAAAATTCACTTTTATTCACCCAAGATTCTTTCCATCTCCCAATGTACTTGTAAGGTACTTGTACTTCCTCCACATCATGTACTTTTCCACCTCACTTACACCTCATCTCCCCTTAGCCACTTCACCATCCACATGTCAAGATGTGAGGGCTTGTGAGTTCTCAACTCACCATAGCCCTTCATCTTGACCTTGTTGGATGAATCTTGACCGTTGAATTCTCTAGAGAATTCAAATTCTCCTATAAATACCCCCTCCTTAAGGGAATTTTCAACACTTTGGATTTGAGCAACCTTATGCTGCCAATTTTCATTTTCAACACTTAGCCATTTGATAACTACATGCTACCAATTTGCACTTTCAATCCTTTGCCATCATCTAGCCATCTCTTTTGATCATTTTGCACATTTAATCTTGCATTTAGTTACTCAAGAAATCATCTAAGAAGCACACAAAATCATCCCAAGCAAGGTCCAATCAAGGAGACATCAACAGCAAGGAAGGTGAAATCATTTGTATCTTGTTTTGTCCATTTTCCTTCTTGTTTTATCACCCTTTAGGCTAATCTTGAAGTGTCCTTAGTCTTTTATCACTTGCATTTTTAAGTTATTTTGCACACTAGAGTAGGATAAAATTATTAGGTTCACAATATTATAACATGAAATAGTTTTCATAATTCCATTCTTGATTCAGTTTCATTGTTGCTCTAGTTGTTGGGTATGTGTAGGATCATCATCGAAAAACTAGGCCATTTTAAGTGGCAAAAAATTTAGAAAAATCAGAGTTAGGCAATTTGACATAATTTTTTTAATAAGTTATCTATATTATTTCAAAAATATATAAGAATAGAATCTATAGCAAATTGAATTTAGTTTCTAAACTACTAGGTTTATTTTTTTAAACTATTTGATAAAATTTGAAATTTCAATGCAATAGTATTTAAATTTTAGGGGAAAAATAAGTAGGTGTTTGTCCGACTAATCTCTAACCAAAATAAATGAAAATATTTTTTTATAATATTTTAGATATAAGTAGAGGACTCTTGTCCTGATGTGATGCATGTTCTTTTATAATTTTTTTCCAAGTAAATAATTAATTATGATTTTTTTATTACAACTTTTAAAAAATATAAAAACTTGTATGTCTGACCACCTTAACTTGGTCAAAACTTCATGAGATTCATTTTTTTTAATCCTATAGTATGTGAAGCATAGAATGTGATGCATGTTTTGGATTCAAAAAATGTGATACCATTTGAAAGCTCTAGATGTTTTTCAATCAGCCTATCAATCAGGACTTTAGTTGTAATTCAAATAGAAGACTTTAGTCGTAATTTAAATAGAAAATGAATAATAATTATTTATTAAATTCAAAATAAAGCATAATTTATATTGGTGAAAATCTGACAATCTCCTCTAAAAATCCTTTTCGTTTCATCAATTTTGGGTAAAAAAAAGTCATCAGCCACATACCCTACACATACCCATCATATCGCTACTTTTTAGCCCATCATGATCTTGCACATACCCTATTGTATAAAGTTAATTAAATGATTATTTAATTGGTAATTAGATAAATGTGAAAATTAGCTTTAATTCTTAGTGTTAGAAATGAGTATTGTTGTCCTTCATATTCACTCTTTTGATGAATATTTTGCCCCACCTTGTGTTTAAATAGTGTATTGATAGAATGGTTGCTCGTGTATCATTGGTTGAATTGTGTATGAGAAGAAATGTGATTGGATGATGTTTGAGAATGGATGATGGGTTTTGATCAATGGTTTTGTTATCTTGTAAAGTGAATCACAGAGTCTTCCAGAGGCTAGGGAGATTTGTCTTCTTGATGGGGAATTTTGATTATCTTGGTGTTGGGGATTTTTATATTGATTGTGTTTATGATGGATTTTAACCTTGCACAATATTTTTGGCTTTTTGGTTGATCTTTTGGAATTTATAAACAAGAAGGATTATGCCTCGCCATGTGATCTTGTTTTGAGTTTGGGTTGTACAAGTGGCTATACTCTATTGGGACTATAAAAATCTAATGCTTTCACATGTTGGTTTTACTCATAAACTTCCAGATTTGGTCCTATTGTATGCATATTTCAACCACATTTTGCCTTATTTCCCTTTGAATCCATTGAGTCATGCATTTTTTACATTCTGGTTCCTATCGACGTGAGAATACCATTGTCTCCCCGACCCATTGTGCGTTTTCTACTAACATGAGTCTGTGTTGCCTTTTGGCAAGACTCATTTGATGTCACAATGATCAAAATTTTTTTGCAGGCACCGTTCAGCAGGACTTCTTCATAGTCTCGGCGACAGAGGTTGATTCACATTTTGATAGGAGTCTGGTTGTCAATATAATGTTTCACCGAGTGCTTTGTGTCCTAGCGACCCACTTGAATGAGGATACATTGGCAAGAGTTGTGGTGTCGGTACAATGTCCTAGTGAACTCTTTTGGTCTCAGTGACAAGAATATTAAGGATTCACTTCCGCCAAGCAGGTTGCTTTCGGTGTGAGGTCACAACAAGGTCTTATTGTCTCATCGGCCGGCGGTGGAGGATCTAACATTTCGACAAAGGTTTGGTGCTATGGTGAAAGGTCATAGCGAAGTGTATATGTCTTGCCAATGGAGCAAAGGTTTTCTTTCAATTGGCTTTCAATGAGAGGTTTGTTGTGTCTCACCGACCAACAACATAATGGGATGCAATATCGTCATGAGTTAAGATTTTCAGCATGTGGTCTCGGCGAATGACTTGCAGTCTCACCAATGCAAAACAAGAGGATCCTTGTCAGCGTAAGAATTATCTTGTCTTTGCGACTTGGAAAATGATAAAAGACTTTCGGCCTGACATTATGAATTCAATATGTTGTTTCCCCAATATCACATTGTTACAATGAAACACAAAGGAACATAAAACTACTCCATGACTTCGGTGTAACAAACGGATTGTTACGGCGACATACATGACAGACGAAGATTTTCGATGAAACTCAATGTGGTCTACATGAGGTCTTTCCGATACCAGAATGTTATAGTGACATACAGGAGGCAAAAGGAGACTTTCAGGGAAACATAATAAAATCTATATGACATCTCCCCAATGGTAGAAGTCACGGCGAAAGTGAATAAAGCACGCGAAGCGACCAACGATTGAATTGCATTTGGCATAGTGTATGATATGTCTCACCGACTATTTCACTGACGGATAACAAAAATTTAAATATTGTGGCCGACATGTATCTGTTTGAAGAATGTTGCAGGCTGACTTGATTGGAGCCTGATTTATGTGGAGGGCTGACATGAAATCTAATTTTGATTTATTTTCTTGATGCTGGTGTATAAATTAGCATTTTTGTAATTGTAAAATGATCATGAGCTATTAGATTTTGATACACAACAAGTAGATATAGTAGAGTAAAATTATCAGATCAGAGACTATTGTTGCATGTTTTCAAAATGGAGGTATTTATGAAAATCAATTGATGTTGCTACATTTTTTTGGTGTCAATTGTCTGTTGAATTCAATGAAAATATTGCTAAGATGTCTCTAGGATTGATGTTTTCTGGTTGTTTAAATTGACATAACAAGTTTATGTTTGGTTTTTCAATGCATATTTGATGTATTTGTGTGATTAATCAATTGGTTCTTCCAAGCAAAGATTAAATCCTCTTAGTTGATTACAGTAATCAGAAAGATTCATCTAGATTATTCAAGTAGAGCTTAGTAGTTACAGTATTACATGTTTATACAAGTTATAAACAGAATGTATACCAGATAATTTCAGTTTTCCCAGAGAGTGTTGCTTATTTTGATTCCATTTAACTCTGCATACCCAACAAGGCATCGGTCTCTACAATTTCATCATTAAGATTCATTTATTCTCTTTATATCTGTTCATTGAGCATTTTAGGATTTAGATTAAGAATATTGCTATCAAGTTTGAATTCATTTGTTCACCTCAATTTGCCATTGTGAACAAATATTGCTATAAGAGATATAATCATAAGTCTCCTTAATTCACAGAGGTACACCCGCCCAAGGTATAGCAACACCTAAAGAGTAGAAGGTTGAGTTCTCTTGACCTTGTCTATTACCCTAAAGTGTATCAGGAGATTGGTAGCCTCTTGAGGCATTCAGCCTACGTTTTCTAGAGCTAACAAATTGGTGACTCTACTGGGGATACATTTAGAATCAAGGCCTTAATCATAGAGTCAGGAACTTTATACAGACTCTGCTGGGAATAAGAATTATCAAGTATTTTCTCACTTTTGACAAAAGTGAGTGGCGACTCTGATAGAAATTTTGCTGATGTTCAAACATGAATGGAAGAAGATCTCAATACAGGGGAGGTCATACTGGAGCTCCTGTTGGCAGCAGTAAGTAGACACACAAAGATGATAAGGTTGATAATGGAAAAGGGATAAGTGAGGATATGTGCCTAACAGATAAAGACAAAGTATCAAGAACACATTGTGAAGCAAATGATCGCTATGATACATGGAGAAACAATTTGAGTGTAGAGCCTTGTACTTCAGAAGATCAAAAAAATCCTTTCTTTTCTCTTGATCCTCAGAAATAGGCTGAGTTAAATCTGAATTCAACATGAATATGATCAAAAAATGGAAGGTAACCAAAATGACTTTATTGATCATAAGCTTCCTTAGGAAGTGAAAGCACAGTTTGAATTAGAGAGGAAGGAGATAGAGGATCTAAAGGCCGAATTGTAAAAATTCCATATTACTGCTCAGACAGCTAACTCCCCCCCGAAGTATGTACCACCTCATAAGTAGGGTAATCAAGGTGTAGGGCCTTCAAATCCACCATTGTCTCCTCACCATCAGACAGGGAATCACCATAAATAGCAGAATCTTCCACCTCATATTCCCTCACAGTGTACAAATATGCATCCACCTCCTGGTCAGCATTACATCCCACAACATAATGCATAGTACAATAATTCCATGTACCAGCAACAATGTCCACCTATCCTTCCCCCTCACCAGCATACAACAATGATCGGGCAGTTTGATTTAGTAGGTTTTCAGTTGTACCCTTACCCTATGGATGGAAATTGGAGGGGTATGGTGCCCAAATTCATAGGAAGTAATGAAATCACTGCTTAAGAGCACTTGAGGAGTTTCAATGTTTTCATCCAAGACATAGATGTGCCATATGAAGATTTACACATGAAGTTGTTTATGATGTCACTCATTGAAGATGTCAGGGATTGGTTCAATAGCTTGCTAGCATTCTCAATCAATTATCTTCAACTATTCCAGGACCGATTCTTGGAGCAATATGAGAATCTAAATGCACCAGATGCAGCTCTTCATGAATTGATGTGAATTTAGAAAAATCAGAATGATTCAATTTATGATTTCAACCGAAGATTCAACAAGTTGTAGACTAAGGTACCTCTTAGATCAAGGCTGCCAGATTCTATAGCTTTGAGTGTTTATTTGAATGCATTTTATCCTAAAATGGGGTATGAATTGAGAAATAGATTTCCAAGAGATTTGGCTAAAGCATAGAGAATAGCACTGACAATTGAAAATGATAGGAAGACTACTGGTATAATCAGTAAAAGAAACAACCCTAGGGCTCCTCAGCAAAGTAACAATTATCAGTACAGACAGGAGAATACATATAGAAATGAGAACAAAAATGAGAGGCCGAGGTTGCATGATATGCCTTATAATACAGACTGGAAGGATGGAAAACCTATATCAGCTAGGCCAAGAAACAAAGAGACTCCTGATCCATTGAACAAGAAGGGAACTTACATGGTGAGTAATAATTACTTATGTGAAGCTTGTGATAAGCCACATTCCCTAGACTATTGTGTTGTAGCCCAAAGGATGCAAGAAGAGGGAATGCTAATGGAAAATAATGGAGAAGATCACATAGTGTATTTGACTTCAAGTGTTTTTCATCATGTTCAGGAGAGGTACTCATCTTTAGAGGATGAAGGATATGAGTATGATGTTTCAAATTAGAAGTATAATGTCCATGGGTGCTGTCACAATAGTGGTTTACAATTCCTAAGAGGAACGAATTTTAGCTGAAATCACATATTTTTAGAAAATATAATGATTTAAGCCTTCAAAAGTTCTATTTTAAGGATTCCAATTGAAGAGGGTTTGATCAAATCACCTTAGATCAAACCCCCTTGGATAGAACCTCGCTAGTTTTAAACCATACCTATAAATGTGTCTCCTTTACACCTATCAAAATGCTGATAAAAAATCACTTTTGATTTAGCTTTTGGGGATCAAATGAATTCATTTAAAATTTATTTCAAATGATTATGGTATTCCTCATAACAAGCTATCCAATGAATATAATTTTAATATGTTTTGGTTTTGTTATGTATTTGTTTTTAAGTTTTATTAAACATAGGTTTTCATTGAAAATTAATTTCTTTGTTCTTCACATGTGGAAAAATAGAAGATTATCAAAAAAAAATTGAAAAATATGAGTGCACCGGATATTGAACTCCTTGATCCAACAAAAAAATAAAATAAAATTTTGACATATAAAAAAAGTTACGCGTTATATGGTCGCCTGTGTCTAATTATAATTTTTTTGACTTTGAAACTTGATTAAGGAAAAAATATTCAATAAAAAACTATCTAACCAAGTGGAAGCACTAGATATCGAAAGTTATAAATCTAAATTTGAAAGAATTAGAATTTTATCCTTCATAGAAAAAAGTTATGCTATATGGTGTCGTCACTTTTTAAAAATGTTGTTTTCTGAAAAAAATCAATTTTCGTGGGAGATGGAAAAAGAAGTGCAATTTGATTCCAAAAATTTTGAAAAAAATATTTTTAGAATCTACAAAAAAAATTTGATGAGACTCTAGTTTGTACCATCTACAAATTCCTCATGATTTAGCCACTATAGGTGCCCGAATGTGAAGATTTAGTTAAAAATAATAATTTTAGTGTCCAGTTTGGCCAAAAATTGTAAACCACTATTATGGGATCACCCCCATATGGCTGAATAGCAGGTCTTTTCTGATTCTGAAGAAGATTACACAGAGACACATTATATTGAGTCGCCTGCTCCATGCAGTATGAAGAGACTTACTGAAGATGAAATAGAGAAAATAACTGTTGTTGTAGTTGAGGAAGCAAGAAGTAAATACTGGTTGAGAAATAGAAAAGTAAATGATATAGAAGGTGTCCTTGGGGGAATTTTTATGAAGGATCAGAAGGCAACACAAGGGACTATGAAGAAGTCAGAAAAGAGATTGCCTAATAAAGATGGATAGAAGCTTGTCCAAAAATAAGAAGTTGAGGAAGAAGTGAAGGAATTACATAAAAGGATACAAATGCCTGACCAACCTAGTAAAAAAGAAAAAGAAGAAAACAAAGGAGAAACATTGGAGTAGAAGAAGATTGTTAAGGTGGAGGGCTCTTCTTTTGATTTCACTCAAGCATTATCCCAGGTAAAAATGTTTGTCCCACTACTTGAAATGGTGAAAATAAAAGAATATAGGGATACTGCTGTTCAATTGATAACAAATGGAAATAAAAAAAATATGAATTCTAAGAATACTGTAGCTATTAAAGCAGTCAATAGGCAGGAGAAAGTAAATATCCCAGAGGTCTGCTTGGGTGATGTATTAACAACTCCCCCTCAAGTTGATCCTTTTTTCACTACATTGCTTATAAACAACAAACTGCTGAGGAATTGCATGATAGACTCTGGTGCTACTATAAATATCATGCCAGTAGGAGTCATGAAGCGGCTTGGCATGTGGGTTGATACATGTGAAGGAAAGTGCTATGCAATGGATAACAGACCTGTTCCTATGGTAGGCATTATGAGAGGTGTTGAATTCAAACTAGCTACTTATCCACAGGTGGCTTATAATATAAATATAATAGTGATTGATACTCCTCCTCAGTTTGGGATGCTTCTATCAAGACAATGGACAACAGCAATTGGAGGAAATGTCCAGTTTGATTTATCTTATGCTACTATTCCAGTGAATGGTTAAGAGGTGAAATTGTATAGGGAGCCAAGAATGAACTAGCTTGTTGACTGTGTATCTCAAGATCAGATCATTTATTTATGTGATGTTGATCTTGGAAGTTTTAAGATTGAATCAGCCCGGGCAGAATTAACTAATAGTGATCCAATTGAAAAGCATGTGGTACAAAGCTACAATGAAGTGTGGAAGATGTATTTTGATGGAGCATGCAGCCAAGAAGGTAATGACGCTGGGATTATTTTTGTTTCACCTGAAGGTATTACATTTAAATATTCATTTATGTTAGCATTTGAATGTACAAACAATGTGACAGAGTATGAAGCATTGTTGACAGGTCTGAACATAGCTGTGAAACATAAAATTAAATTACTGGCTATTCTTGGGGATTCTGAGTTGGTTTTTTTACAAATTAAGTCAAAGTATGCAGCAAAGCACAAAATATTGAAACAATATAGGAATGTTGTATGGGACACAATTGAGTTGTTTGATGCATTTTCAATTGAGTGGATTGACAGATCAAAGAACATAATGGCTGATTTTTTAGCAAATGTGGCACTAAAAAGAGATGATATCACATTGGCTGGGGTATCACAGATTGAGTTCAAGACTAGACCTGCTATTCCTGATAATATTTATAGTTGGTAGGTCTTCAATGATGATATTGAACTTTTGAAATTCCTCAATTGTATAGATCAATATGAAGCACAGGAAATTGACTTCAATGCTTTTGTTGAAGAAGTGGATGGGAAGCAAACAGTGTTTGGAAAGGAGATATTGCAACTCAAAAAAAATAAGTTTCCTAAGGGTTTAGTGGCATTAGAGAGGCTGTATGATGGAAATGATCGGTCCCTCATGAAACAAACACCAGTTAGAAAAGAAGATATTGAAGAGGTTAACTTGGGGACTAAGATAGCACCAAGAAAAGTGTACATAGGAAAGAAGATAAGCTCTACAATTAGAAGAATGCTGATAGAGTTGTTGAGAAAGTATAAACACATCCTTGCTTGGTCTTATGAAGATCTAAAGACATACAGGGAAGACTTGTTTCAACATGAAATACCATTAAATCCAAATGCTAGGCCATTCAAACAAAAACAAAGGCCCATAAATCCAACATTGGAGCCTAAAATGCAAGAAGAGTTGACAAAGCTCGGAGATGGGGGAATCATCAAACCAATTAGGCACTCAACGTGGGTCTCAAATCTGGTCCCTGTGAGGAAGAAAAATGGAGATATCAGATTATGTGTGGACAAAATTTGAATATGGCATCTCTCAAGGACAATTACCCTCTACCCAATATGGAGGCTATATTGCATAAGGTGATAGGGTGTGAGCTACTGTCCATGATGGATGGGTTTTCAGAATACAACCAGGTCAAGGTCAAAGAATCTGAGCAATATAAGACAGCATTCACAACTCCTTGGGGAACATATGTATATATAAGAATGTCATTTGTTCTCACTAATGCTGGAGTGACTTTCTAAAGAGCTATGAACATGGCATTTATAGATTTGATCAATGTTATCATGGTAGTGTACCAGGATGATTTGACTGCTTATTCGAAGAAGGTTGAAGATCATGTGCAACATTTGGAGAAGGTATTTGTTAAAGCCCTTGAATATGGTATTAGTTTAAATCCAAAGAAGTGTCATTTTGCAATCACAGAAGGTAAGATTTTAGGAAATATTGTTTCAAAGGAAGGGATTAGGATAGATCCTGAAAGGGTTGAAGCTATTGATAAAATTCTTGTTCCCAAAACTGTCAAGGCTATACAGTTGTTCTTTAGACAGATTAATTTTGTTAGAAGATTTGTTTCTAATTTTGCTGAGATCATTAAGCCCATATCAAAAATGTTAAAAAAGGGACATAAAATGGACTGGACTGTAGAAGCTTTAGATGCTTTTATATCTATCAAAAGGGCCATCAAGGAGGCTCTTGTTCTTAATTCTCCAGATTTTACAAAGCCTTTTCAGATATTTTCATTTGCTTCAATGCACACAATTGTTGTTGTTATGTTATAGAAGAATGATGATGGTCATGAGCAACCTATGTCTTTTTTCAGTAAATCATTACAAGGGTCTGAATTGAAGTATGACATAATGGAAAAATAGGATTTTACATTAGTAAAGGCCACAAAAGCATTTAGACCATATCTTGTTGGAGAAAAGGTGATTTCTTATGTCCCTCATGCTATTGTTAAGGATATTCTGACACAATCTAAAGTGACAGGGAAAATATGCAAATGGATTAACAAGATCCAAGAGTTTGATATGGAGATATAGATTACTAAGCTAGTGAGAGGTCAAGGCTTGGCTAGACTGATGGCAGAGACGAATATTGAAGCAAGTCAAGTCTGTAATGTAGATGAAGGGACTGCAGTTGCAAGCATTGAATACACTCCTTGGTATACTGATATTATGCATTACCTTAAGTACATAAAGTTTCCAAAATGATTAAGTGACAGCCAGAAAAGAACCTTGAATTTGCAGGCATCCAAATATGTTTTCATGGATGGGGATCCATTTTGGTAGAATAGAGATGGTATACTATTATTATGTCTGGATGAGTTTCAAGCCAGGTGTGTCCTAAGTGAAATTCATGAAGGAGTGTGTGGAGGACATTACTCAACAAAGAAAACTGCACACAAAATTCTCAGGTTAGGTTACTACTGGCCTAAGGTTTTTAATGATTCTTTCACACATGTAAGAAAATGTGAAGCTTGCCAGAAGTTTTCTAGAAAACTGAAGTATCAAGGAGCTTTGCCACTTCGACCTTTGTAGGCTGATGCCTCTTTTCATCAATGGGGAATTGATTTCATCAGAGAGATACAGGAAAAATTGAGTGGAGGATACAAGTGGATACTGGTTGCCACTGATTATCTTACCAAATGGGTAGAGGAAATCCCAACTAAACAGGCTACAAACGAAGTGGTGACAAATTTCTTGATGGACAACATTATCACCAGATTTGGTACACCACTGAGGTTAATCATAGACAATGGGATGTGTTTCGGGTCAGATGAGTTCAGAAGCTTCTGTGATACATATGGAATTGCTATTTCTTATGTAGCTCCTTACCATCCACAAGCTAATGGTCAAGCAGAGTCTAGCAATAAGAGTCTTTTGAAGATTATAAGGAGAGTGCTAGGATAAAACAAGAAGGCTTGGGATTCAAAATTGAAACTGGTTGTGTGGGCTGACAGGATTCTTGTTAAAAAGGCAATTGGAAAATCCCCATTTGAGTTGGTTTATGAAGCATAGGCTAGGATGCCTTTATAGAATTTGTTGCCAGTCTACAGGTTTTTCCTTCAGGAAGATTTGGATATTCCTGAACCTATGGAGGAAAGAATGGAGCAACTAGTTGAACTTGATGAAATAAGGAGGGTTGCCCAAAATCAAAACGTGAAGTTACAGACACAGATGAAGTATCTATTTCATAAGAAGGCAAAGGATAGAAAATTTGAAGAAAGTGACTTGGTGTTGATGTGGAACGCAAGGTGTCAGGAGAAAGGAAAGCATGGTAAATTTGAAGTTTTATGGCTAGGACCTTTCGTTGTTGTTGGAAAGAAAGGTGAAGACTCATACTATCTACAGAACATGGCTAGTGAAGATCAGGAATTCCATGTTCATGGGCAATTCTTGAAACATTTTTTCTCTTAAAGCAGCATAGAGGATTAAGGGTTGTCAGTGCATGGACAACTCTTGCTTATCCTCTTTAAAATTCTTTTCCATGCACAGTAGTCTAGGGTCCTGGTCCATCTCCATTTCACTTTCATTTTCCATTCATCTCCATTTTGCATTCATTTCCATTGCCATTCATTCCATTTCTAATCACTAGTTCATTATTTTGTGTCTGGTCTGCTCACCCAAAGATTTTGGATCCTTGCAATGATCTTACTCTAATTCATACCCAGACGAAGGCACTATTGGGATTGTAAAAATCTGATGTTTTTACATGTTGGTTTTCCTCATAAACTTCCAGATTTCATCCTATTGTATGCATATTTCACCTATATTTTTCCTTATTGCCCCTTTGAATCCATTGAGTCATGCATTTTTTACATTCTGGTTCCTATCGGTGTGAGAATACCATTGTCTCCCCGACCCATTGTGCGTTTTGTACTAACATGAGTCTGTGTTGCCTTTTGGCAAGACTCATTTGAAGTCACAGTGATCAAAATTTTCTTGCAGGCACCGTTTGGCAGGACTTCTTCACAGTCTCAGTGACAGAGGTTGATTCACATTTCGGCAGGAGTCTGGTCGTTGATATAATGTTTCACCGAGTGCTTTGTGTCTTGGCGACCTGCTTGAATGAGGATTCATCGGCAAGAGTTGCGGCATCGGTACAACGTCCTAGCAAACTCTTTTGGTCTCAGTGGCAAGCATATTAAGGATTCACTTCAGCCAAGCAAGTTTCTTTCGGTGTGAGGTCACAACGAGGTCTTATTGTCTCATCGACCAGCGGTGGAGGATCTAACATTTTGGAAAAGGTTTGGTGCTGCGGTGAAAGATCATAGTGAACTATATATGTCTTGCTAATAGAGCAAAGGTTTTCTTTCAATTGTCTTTCAATGAGAGGTTTGTTGTGTCTCACCGACCGACAACATAATGGGATGCAATATCGGCATGAGTTAATATTTTTAGCATGTGGTCTCGATAAATGACCTGTGGTCTCACCGATGGAAAACAAGAGGATCCTTGTCGGCATAAGAATTGTCTTGTCTTGGCGACTTGGAAAATGATAAAAGACTTTCGGCCTGACATTATGAATTCGATATGTTGTTTCCCCGATATCACACTGTTACAGTGAAACACAAAGGAACATAAGACTACTCCATGACTTCGGTGTAACAAACAGATTGTTACAACGACATACATGACAGATGAAGATTTTCGGTGAAACTCAACGTGGTCTACATGAGGTCTTTCTGATACCAGAATGTTATAGCGACATACAAGAGGCAAAAGGAGACTTTCGGGGAAACATAATAAAATCTATATGACATCTCCCCGATGGTTGAAGTCACAAGGAAAGCGAATAAAGCACGCGGAGTGACTAGCGATTGAATTTCCTTCGGCATAGTGTACTATATGTCTCACCGACTATTTCACTGATGGATAACAAAAATTTAGATTTCGATACATAGCAAGTAGATACAATAGAGTAAAATTATCAGATCAGAGACTATTGTTGCATGTTTTCAAAATGGAGCTATTAGATTTCGATACATAGCAAGTAGATACAGTAGAGTAAAATTATCAGATCAGAGACTATTGTTGCATGTTTTCAAAATGGAGGTATTTATGAAAATCAGTTGATGTGGCTGCATTTTTCTGGTGTCAATTGTCTATTGAATTCAATGAAAATACTGCTAAGTTGTCTCCAGTATTGATGCTTTCTGGTTGTTTAAATTGACATAACAAGTTTATGTTCAATTTGTCAATGCATATTTGATGTATTTGTGTGATTAATCAATTGGTTCTTTCAAGCAAAGATTAAATCCTCTTAATTGATCACAGTAATCAGAAAGATTCATTTGGATTATTCAAGTAGAGCTTAGTAGTTACAGTATTGCATGTTTATACAAGTTATAAACAGAATGTATGCTAGATAATTTGAGTTTTCCCAGAGAGTTGTTTATTTTGATTTCATTTGACTCTGCATACCCAACAAGGCACTGGTATCTGTAGTTTCATCATTAAGATTCATTTATTCTCTGTATATTTGTTCATTGAGTGTTTTAGGATTTAGATTAAGAAGATTGCTATTAAGTTTGAATTCATTTGTTCACCTCAATTTTCCATTGTGAAAAAATATTGTTGTAAGAGATAGAATCATAAGTCTACTTAATTCAGAGAGGTACACCCGCCCAAGGTATAGCAGCACCTTAAGAGTAGAAGGTTAATTTCTCTTGACCTTGTCTGTTACCCTAAAGCGTATCAGGAGATTGGCAGCCTCTTGAGGCATTCAGCCTACATTTTTGAGAGCTAACATACTCTTTGATTTTATTTGGTTTCCTAGTTGTTAGTAGGGGAGTTGGTCTCAATGGGGGTCCAACACACAAGGGGGTGTTATGGTAACTCACTGAGAGTTTAATCAAGTGATAACCTAAAAAGAATTAGGGGGTTTTGGTAGTTCTCACATTAAATAAAGATAATGGATGCCTCTCTCATGGCTCAAGCACTTGTTTAGGCTTGAGGTGAGACAGGAAGGCCTGGAATGGAAAGATAGATTGCCTCATCTGACTGGAGGTATTTTGATCCCACATAGTGTGCATGGGGGTCTAGCATCTAGTAGAGGTGGCTAGGTGGTCTGGTAGCCTAGGAAGGTTACACCAGGGTAACCCATACCAACCTATGTGATGACACTCCTCCTACAAAAACCTAGTAATCCCTTATCTCTTGTTTTCCCTTGGTGTTGAGTGCCTCTAGAAGTGGTGTTACTATTATTTGATGTTGTATCGTACTTGTACATTGGAGTCATGTTAGTTTTTGTGTATCGTTGTCTGTCTCTTGGCTTCTATGGTGGGACGTTAACACTATCTCCTAGCATAGGGGGTGGACCTTAGGGTTCCACATGGTTGGGTGAAACATGTTATGTACTCCATTGGGTTCCCTCACTTTTTTGTGTTCATGGTGATTGCTCCTAGATTTGAAGACTTATGCACTTGCCCCAATTCATGTGGAGTATCTCCATGAATTTGTATTGGACTACATTTCCAGTGTATTATGTACTACTCTCCTGATGTACTCCCCTCACTTTTTTATGAGGCATTGTTGTTCTGATGTATAAATGTAATGATGTAATTATTGTAACTATATGTAAAATCTTTGTTGTAATGGTGAATGTAATGAATGTTGTTGATAATCTATAATCCTTGATGTTATTATATTATTTATCATGTAATTTGGTTACCTCATAGTAATTGATCTTGTAAATGTGATGGTTAAATGTACTTTCTTGTTGAAGATGGAATCTAATTAATGTGATGAATTTCAGTTCTTTCTCATTTAGCTTATGGGAATTTAGTAGTGTAGTCATAGACCTTAGAGGGCTTAGGTTATATTTGTGTTAACGTTTCATTTGCAATTGTGTGAATATAGCATTCAAAAAAAAAAAATGTCTCATTCTAGGTGTGTTAGTGTGTTGTCCTCTAAGGTTTCGTGGCAGGGCATTACACATGGTATCAGAGCCTAGGTTCATACACCAGGCACTCTAGGTACACATGAGCCCATTATGTTGGTCTAGTTGGTTGTTCACTTAAGTTTATGTTTTCCCCTTTTGGTCATCCTTTCTTAGCAACCTAAGGTTTTTCCATAGGTGGTGTTTGTCCAATGGTGCAAAAATCAGTGGAAAGGATGGGACCCTCAATGTAGTGTGCAATGCACTAATATCCTACCTACTAGGGATGCATTATGGACCTTTGTGTAGCCTTGTGATGTCTTTTCTAGTGTTGTTTATTGGAATGCATAGGTGGTGAATACTTGTGAAACCATGAATATGGCATTTAGATTCTTAAGCTTTTGATTTGTCCCCTTTATGTTGTTCTCACCTAATATCTGGGACTTTCCCTTCAGCGATGTTGTGTAGGACAATGCCTAGAGATCTTAATCTTGATAGGGGTCATGGTAGAGGTTACGAAGGTGGTCGTGGGGTGAGTCATCAGAATATTCCTTCTCTAAGTTCCCATGAGAATGATTGTGAGGAACACATGGGCCCTCAGACATATTCCTTGCTTGAGGATATTTTTTCCTGGCTAGGCCCCAGGTAGGAAGATAATCAAGAGGAGGTTAGGGAAAGTGGAGGGTTCCCTAGGAGGAGAAATGTTTCAGCTTTGGTGAAACTTATGGTGGGTCTCTTGAGGGAACGTTCTTCTACCTTCCATAGTCTTAAAGGTGGTTTGGAGGATGATACTTGGATGATTGGTGTTTAGATTGGTGGTCATTTTTCATCTAGGAGAATCGAGAGTTGGTTGCGAGCTTGACTTCATCATCTTGACCAGTCAACTCAGAGCATATGGATTGTAGCTAGTAGAGGTAGATTTTGACAAATCAATGCACCCCAACAAGGTAGAGATATAGGATGTTTCTCTTGCAACCAACAAAGCCACATAGCTAGACAATGTCCTCAGCGGAGTGCAACTGAATTCAATTAGAGGCCGATAACCATAGAACCAGCAGGAGATGATGTAGGAAGTTTCAACGAAATGATTATAGTAGATGATAACCACCAGGAAAAGCATCAAGACACTGATATGGAGACTACAGGTAGTGAACAGACAGCTGACTTGAAAGCTCATGGGAATTCTCCAATTCGGGAGACAATATAGTGCCCCCCAATTTTCTTCTGGTTTTGGACAGTTACTTGGATTGTACTTGAACTTTATGATATTGTTTGATGAAACTTGGATACTATGACACCTTTATGTCTAATGTTATGATTATATTTTTACATCTGATGATTTATGTTATATCTTGGTTAGCAGATTAGTTTAACTATTTATGTGAGTTATCATTGATATGGAGATTATTTGATTATTGGATGTATATTCTAGATCATGATTTGATATCTGTTATTGTGTTTCAATGTATTGGTGGAAGGGCACAGGGTCATATCACTCTCTTGTAAGTGCCCTACGACACTATGAAGGTATGTTGATCCCACATAGCATGCATTGGGGTCTGGTAGTCAATAGAGGTGGCCAGGTAGTCTAGTAGCCTAGGAAGGTTATGCCAAGGTAATACATAGCAACCTATGTGATGACACTCCTCCTATGGCAACCTAGTAATCCCTTGTCTCTTGTTTTCCCTTGGTGTTGAGTGCCTCTAGAAGTGGTGTTACTGTCATGTGATGTTGTATCGTACTTGTACATTGGAGTCATGTTATTTTTTGTATGTCATTGTCTATCTCTTGGCTTTTGTGGTGGGACCTTAATGTTATCTCCTAGCACAAGGGGTGGACCTCAAGGTTCCACATGGTTTGGTGGAATGTGTTATGCACTCCATTGGGTTCCCTCACTTGTTTTTGTTCATGGTGATTGCTCCTAGATTTGAAGACTTATGCACTTACCCCAGTTCATGTGGAGTATCTCCATGAATTTGTATTGTATTGCAACTCCAATGTATTATGTACTAGTCTCCTAATGTACTCCCCTCACTTGTTTATGAGGAGGCATTGTCATTCTGATGTATAAATTTCTGATGTATAAATGTAATGATTTAATTATTTTAACTATATGTAAACTCTCTATTGTAATGGTGAATGTAATGAATGTTGTTGACAATCTATAATCCTTGATGTTATTATATTATTGATCATGTAATGGTTACCTCATAGTAATTGATCTTGTAAATGTGATGGTTAAACGTACTTTCTTGTTGAAGACGAAATATAATTAATGTGATGGCTTTTAGTTCTTGCTTGTTTAGCTTATGGGAATTTAGTAGCATAGTCATAGACCTAAGAGGGCTTAGGTTAGATTTGTGTTAACATTTCATTTGCAATTGTGTGAATATAGCATTAAAAAAAAAAATTGTCTCATTCTTGGTGTTTTAGTGTGTTGTCCTCTAAGGTTTTGTGGTGGGGAATTACATTGTACAACACAAACGTTACTTTCTAAAAATGTTATTTTTCTATTAAAACTAGTTATTAAAGGAGATGTTGGAAGATTCATGATTTATATCAAAAAATTTAAAAATATATGTATTTAGAATCTACACACAAATTGCCACAAATCACTAGTTCACATCATCTTCAAATTCTTAATAGTTTAGTCGTTGTAGGTCTGAGAAGATGAAGATTTAGTTAAAAATATTGATTTAAATTTGAAAAAAGTGAGACATGATATTGTGATTTCACCCAAAACCAAGACCCTTTATACCTTATCCTTTGAATTATTTATAGGAATCTCCAAGTTCAATCCCTTGAATGGAGGAGTGACACTTGTCCCTCTTCCATTCAACCTAAATGTACACCTCCCAACAAGTGCTTACACATGTGTGATAACTTGGAGAGAGTGTTGTGTGCTTGTACACTCATCCCACTAAAGTCTTACAAGGGGGATCACACATGTGATAGCCTTGTTGATGCAGGGACATCATTCCCCCATCTGTTAGAGTGTCTACCTATAGAGGATATCAATGGTTGAAGGAACATAGAGCGAAAGTGTCTAAGAGAGCTAGTTGTGTGGTGTCCAGATGGGTCAAGTGCTTGACTATGTATAGTGGGGAAGAGGCCAAGCGGTTTGATAAATTGCTCAATCAAACTTTGTTTATCAATCTTCCATCATGGACTCTGATTTTGAGTATGTTGTTTTGATTGTCTCAGTCATCATTTTCATGGATCAAATGGTTGAAGGAAATATGATTGGCATCTCTATACGTGGAGCAATTCTAAGATTTTAAATTCTGTTTGTAATTCATTAAAGTCTAGTTCCTTTAATTTTTGTGACTTTACAAGCAAAATTAGTTGGTTCATGTTACTATCACCTTAGATTTAGATATTTCCTAATCAATCCAACCTTTTTGTAGGAACTACCTTAGTTCTCTATGGTATTTGTTGTAGTTTTATATTGCTTGTAAATGTATATGGTTTGGAATCAACCAAGGTTGTCATCACTTGTAGAATTTTCCAAGTTCATGCATGAAGTGGAGAGTGGGATTAGAAACTAACAAGTCACTTTTTCAAGCCTCCTCTCTTCACATTCATCATTCCTTAAAATGGAAATTTTAGAAGGGTCACATCTTGCCCAAAATCTAAATAAGGGCTTGCAAAGGCACCTAACCCATAAGTATTCAAATTATGGTCCAAAAACCCACAAAAATACATAAAATAATTTCTTTTACAACCCTTTAAAAACTCCCAAAACACATAATCCAAAATTTGACAAGGATGCCAACAAAACCCCAAAATCCAACCTAGTGGCCTCATTGACATTACAACATTAAACAATCAATCACATTTACAATACAAATAAAATATATTACAAATGAGACTATAGTCCTTCCAAATGGACTATAGTCTACTTTAATAGTTTGATCACATTAGGGTTCCTGGGAAAACATCCAATTTCCCTAGCCCATGGAAATAAAACTACACACTCAATTTACACAATAACTCATCCAATAAAATCATATAGCCAAAATAACTGAACTAAAACACGCTCACATTCACATTATCATTTTTAACAAGGAATTTCATATCATTTAACTATTCTCAATTTTTAATTTGACATAATCTCTAAGGTTCATAATCATTGAATTTGCATAAAAATATTCATTTATTTCTCACAATGTAAAACGTAGGTTTTCATATTATAATTCTATTGAAATATAAATTAATTGAATGCATCATAGTATCATGATCTATCAATGCATCTAGACTAGTATATATATATAATTATATTATTAATAATATTTATAAAAAAGCCGAGAGATATCCTTCTTGAGACGCCTATTTTTTAATCAATTTGTCACATCAATTTGCATGTCGGTTACATTTCTTTTATTTGCATGTCGGTTACATTTCTTTTATATGCATGTTGGTTGCATTTCTTTTACTTCTTTAATTTCTTTTATAATATATATAATCGTCACCATGTAAAGAACGTCAAAATAAACATAGCTTCAAAAAATGTACACACATCTTGTGCTTTCATTGTAGAAGCCTCTCGGCTTAATTATTAATTCACCATTAAGATATTAAGTAAACAAAATGTAAGCAGACTATTCTATGCATGCATTATAATCATCAATCACATCAAAAACACAAAGTTAAGCATCTAATCATCATAATGATGAATAGTATCATCAGTTATAATCTAAATGAATAGAAATAGCATAATGACTAGCAAGAGAAAAAAGGTTGGGCCTCATGTTTAACTATATGATTATAGTATAATTATTGTGATGAAATACACTATATTCTTTAAATTTGATTTAGTTGAGTAGATTTCAATAGTTAATACACGAGAATATAAAATAAATTTAACAATAAGAATTGAGTATATAGAATTCAAAGAAAAATATTTTTAAAATTTAAATATTGATGTTGATACATTAGATCTAAGTGTAAGATCATTATATTATAGTACATTTGTTTGTTTTAAAATTTATATCAACAATAAAATCCTAACATGATAATGATAAAAACACAATATTTTGTAAGAAGAAATAATTAAAAAAATATTTACTATAACCATATATAATCATTATATTAAAACACATTATATTATTTAGATTTTTAATTAAAAAATTATAAATTTTAATAATATTTTTTATTTTAATTTTTTAATAATTAAAATATTTTAATATAAAAATAAATAATCAATTATAAAAAAATTAGTAATAAAAATTATATTCCAATGTATAAAAAACTTATATATTTTTAAAAACTATAAATATTTAAAATTAAATAAAATAAACTCTCATATTTAAATATAAATATAATATATAATATAACTAAATGCTAAATTGATTACCATATACTATACTATTTAAATTGAAATTAACAAAAAAAAACCACTTTAACATAACCTCTTCCCCATAAAGCCCACTTCTAAATGTGGGACAATGCATATGAAGGTAGGTGCTTAGTCATGTGATAGTGAAGTGACCTTAAAACTCTAAATATTGTCTAAGGCCTAGAATAAAGTCATTTTTTTATTAAAAATAATGGATTCAACTCCCCACAAAAAAAATTGCATTAAACAATGCAAGGCTCCAAAAAGTCTCGGTTGGTCCAAAATTTCTATTAGCTCAAAATTTATGATTTAAGAGTACTTATTATATGTTTTACTTAATCTAGATATTGGTTATTAAAAATGACATTTTTATTTAGTAGTTTAGATAGATATTAAAAATGGTATTTCTATAATTAATACTTTATTTAAGTTTAATTTTTAAAATATTTTGAAATAATTTCTATGATTTATGATTTTTTATTGAAAATTAGAATACCTCTTTAATTATAATAATTTAAATTTTATCTAAAATAAAAATGTATACACCTAAAAATGGTCAAGACATTTAATTAATTAAATACTAGTTATTTAATTAATATTCCATATACTTATAAATAAATTCTTAATTTATTTATATAGTTCATGTCTTCTAATTCTCCAAATCTAAAATAACAATTCTTCTAATTTAATTAAATAAAAAAAATTCTATAAGTTTGTTTTATTTAATTAATTTTCACTAATCCCAAATTTGGAATTCAAGCGCATTTAATTAATTTCATTAATCCCAAATTTAGAATTCAAGCACATGTCTACAACTTTTCATGCCACCTCACCAACATCACATGAAATTAAATAATTCTAATTTTTAAATTAGAATTATCTTCAACAAACTTTTAACACATGGTTTATTCCCCACATGCTTGGTCTTTTCACACATTTTATTCTCCCACACACTTAGCCTTTTCACACATTTTATTCTCCCACACACTTGGAATTTTCACACATTTTATTCTCCCACACACTTGGCCTTTTCCTCACACTTGATTCTACCACCCATTTGACATTCAAACACATGGCTTATTCCCCACACACTTGATCCTCCCATCCATTTGGCATGTTACCCTTGGTCAAGGGGACATTCTAATAATTCTAATTTTTAATTAGAATTATCTTCAAACTTTTTATGCCACCTCACCAAGGTCACATGAAATTAAATAATTCTAATTTTTAATTATAATTATATTCAACAAACTTTCAAACACATGGTCTTTTTCTCCCACACTTGACTCCTCCATCCATTTGGCATGTTTCCTTTGGTCAAGAGATTCCTCCATCCATTTGGCATGTTGCCTTTGCTCAAGATATTCCTCCATCCATTTGGCACAATGTCTTTGCTCAAGGGGACACCACCTTGATTCTCTTAATCTCCACCATTCATCCCTCTTGTTTGAATCTAGACCGTTGATCTTTGCCACATGACAAGATGCTTGAAAAATCCTATAAATACAAGCCTTTGGCATTGTATTATGCATCCCATGTTTGAGTAGATTTGTCATGCAGGAACATCGTTTGAGCATTGGAGCATTTTGGAGTCTTATAGTTACATTTCATATCATGTTTTTCATCATAGTTAACTCTTAGAATCACACTTTGCTTCATATTTGCATTTTATGACATACTTTGCATGATAGTTGTATTTTAGATTAGCATATTTATAGTTAGCATTTGAGCATATATGTAGAATCATCCTAGCTCAATATCATAGCACTTACATTGTATAATTTAACACCATCATCCATTCATCATAGTATCCATTATCATTTTCATCATATATTTCCATGTACGAACTTAATTGGCTTGCATGTTGAATGTTATCTTGTTTTTCAAGCATCATTCTAACAATCAAAGTGCTCCTATAAAAATATGAGAGCCAAATTGTTTAATGAATCCTTGGAAATAGATGACAATGAGATGTCTTTAAAGAGTTGTTTTGCTGCAATTTAGAGTATTTTATTTGGTTCAAATATTTCAAGTAATTCATTTCATTAAGGTTTGTGTTGATTTATTAATTTTCCCACATTTAACACACACACAAATTGGTGCCCACTGTGGAGCTAGACCCCATACTCTAACATTTTTTTGGAAAAGTTCATTTAAACAAGTTGGACGTGACATTTTAGCACTACCATGAAATTTTTCAATGCATTTGACAAGTTTTTTAGTGCATACAACTTTTGTTTCGACTCATCTAAAGAATATTCCAACGCATTTGACATATGTTTCAGTGCATTGGACATTTCTTTCAGTGCACCCAACAAATGTTTTAGCACATATAGGGAGTGTTTTAGTACCTTTGATCTTTTCTTTAGCACATTTAGTATCTGTTATAGTGCATTGATCAGTTATTTTAGTGCATTTTGTATCTATTTTATCACATTGATTAGTGCTCATAGCGCATTGATGTTTTAGCGCATGTGATGACTATTTTAGTGCATTAGGTTAAAATTGCAAAATATGAGAACTAATTTGTGTTTTCTACTTGTAGGTACTTTTATACACCAATCAAAGACAATCTTATGAAACTACTGATGATTTATGCAGGGGATGGAGTTATTTAAACACTTTATTTTGCTTAAAATAGGCATCTAGCTTAATTAGAAAGGATAAAGAACACCATGTCTTTCATGCTTGATGAATGGTAGGCATATTCTCTCCCCTTAACTAGGTGACCAAAAATCCAAACCCACTTCACTTTTGATTGTGAGTGTGAGTTGAGTATAACGTGTATGTTCTCTCTTTGTTTATACAAACAAAGATTGATTGAACTACGGATGTACTTGCTCACTTTTTTTTATCCATAGAGTGGCCTGCCTAGTGGGAAAAAGTAATCACCCCAGGGAACGACCCAACCAGTAACATGCTAAAGCCAAGTAACTTCCAATTGGGATATAAATGTGGATACTTGGGGAAAGTTCAAGTATCATAAGGATTGTTTCGGCGAGAAGGGTAGCAATGGTCTCTTGCTGAATGGATGGTCCCCCATGAATGGAATGCCTATATTAAAACCCTTTTTGTAGCAAGGCCAAAATCCTTAATCTATTCACTGGCGCAGGAACGGTCGTTCTAAATCTGTCCCACATTTTTATGACTTTTAGTAGAGATGAAAAGTATGCCATGGGAGTTTCATGGGTATTGACACTTGTCTGACCTAATAAGTGAGTGTCATGGAGGGGAGCTAGTGAGGTCAAGCATCTAATCATCTACTAAAATTAGGTGCAACTGGAGTAAAATTTGAAAGTGGTAATCCAGTGGATATAGTCTTAAACACAACCTAAGTTGTACATGATTGATGTGTCTTTACCAATGTGTTTTAAAAATAATTTTCAAACAAAACATCACATGTTGAAAGTGAAAACCTTGATTCAGAACAACATTCATTGAAACAACCAAGTCTCTAATTGAAAAATATGAAAATCAAACAAGTTTTCAACAAACTACATCATTTTTCTAGTTCAATGCAATCCCTATATTTACTAGTGCATTCGTGCAATCTTTTAGCACATCCAATTGATGTTATAGTGCATATGTGCAAAACTTTGGCACATCTGTCCTCTATTCTAGCTCATAAAGTCAATATTTTAGCTCATCTGTGTATTTTCCCAATGCATTTATCCAATCTTATAGTACATATGTGCAATATTCTGGCACATTGATCCTATGTTATAGCACATCCAAACAATCTTATAGTGCATCTGTACAAAACTCTGGTGCATCCATCCTCTTTTTTAGTGCATCTGTCAAATCTTTTAGTGCATCTAGGCTCTGTTTTAGCACATCCATTAAATGCAAAACCTGAGAGTTAAACTTATCCCCTATTTCATGGTTTGAACTAGAATTCAAAATCTTTTCCAATCCAAAACCATTTTCTCAAGTACAACAGAGTTTAACCTTGTTAAAATTGTCCTCTACAAGTGGAATTTTCTAATCTAAACCTAGATCTAAACATCTCAAAGTGCCTAAATCATCAAACTTATCATATCTTTGATTAAATTAAGCCTCTTTTCAGCATTAGGATTTGCCATCCTTTCATCACAAAATGAAGCTATATAATCAAATCCAACTTAGAATCCTTCATTGAATTTGTCATTCTATTTGACTTAGTTGTAATCCTTAGCACTCTTCCAAACATAGATCAAACTTTAGTCAAAGTATGTATGCCCGTCCAAACAAGATTACAAAAGCATAAACTCAAAGAATAGGAAATTGAAAGTCAAACCATCATGGCTAAGACTAAAGAATACCCCCTTCACATATTTCATCAACCTAAAATAGATGAGGATAAATTGAATGCTTTAGCTCATCAAATGAAAAACCTTCAACAACAAATCTGGGATATGCAAAGGGAAACAACCACAGAAAGATATTTGTTATCAGACATTTATTCTTATCCATCTAATAGAAATATGGACATGAAACCTTCTCCACCAACAACTACATCATCCAAGTTCAATTTCTTTGAATTCTTGAAAAAGTTAAATCAGAAGCCCAAATCAAAGTCTTCAAACACAAAGGATATTGAACAATATTGCCATGTCATGCATCTATCTTCATCTCCCATAAGCTAAAATATACCTCATGATTCTTTCACCAAAGTTAAAAATTCCATCCAACCACCTTCTTCTATCATATCTTCTACATCCAATGATTCTTATCAATCTTTTAGTCCAAACCATGATAGCATAGACTCCTTTACACATCAAGATCAAAGAATTCTTTCCACTTCATTCGACGATATCAAACTTCCACAAGTTCTTCCAATCTTTGACCAAGACCCCATCTCTCAAGAATTCTATGATGATCCCCTCCTCTCAATTTTCATCCAAAATTATTCCTTTCCATCTCAAGAGAAAAGTATTCTTCCAATTCCTCCTTCCACCACATCTAATGAATCCATACCATATCTCATGATTCCATTTCATCGCAAGATCATGATAGTTCTTCCATCCTATCTAATGATGTCCTACCATCTGATGATCAAGATATGCTTTTCACAAAATCTCATGATTCCTTTCCTCATCAAGATCAAGATATGACTTCCATACCACTTCATGATGATTCCACACCTAGTAAAGAGTAAGATACCCCATCTCCTACACCTCATGATCATTTTCTAAGTAAAGATCAAAGTACTCCATTATCCTCGGGTCAATATTCTATCACACCTAGTCAAGCTATCCATGAACCACACACCTACAAATTGGGATCATCCACTTTTATCTGCTCTGGTTTACTTCCAAGACCTATCCTTTCATCCATATCATATCCTCCCCAAAATGGAATTGCATCTTGTTTCATAAACAATACATATCCCATTGGTAAATGAATGTGTCAAAGTATGAACTACAAAGGAAAAGGGTTAGGCCTTCTTGAATAAGGTATCCTAGAAAACTCATATTACCATGGCCTTGGTTATACACCTAAGTGTCCTAGTCCATCAAACCTACCATCTATCTTAGGTCCTCATCCTAATCTACCAAACCTTCCATCTATCCTAGGTCCTTGTCCTAGTTCATCAAACCTTCCATCTATCCAAGGTCCATATCGTATTCCCGAAGAACAAAAAAGGAACACATCCTTGATGCCCTTTCAAAATTCTACATCTAGCAACTCATCTATGATACCTCCATACCATTCATCTCCATCCATCTCTCCTATTTCTATTGGAAGCAATTTGGGTGCCAAATGTCAAAAGCTTCCATATCAAAATCCACATGTATCAAAGGATCAACATGTCTCCTCGAAGAGACATGCAAAAATAAAAGAAAATTTGATCCAAAATCAAAAGAAAAATCAAAAAGTCCACAAAGGCCCATCAAATCAAAAAGAAAAATTTTCAAGACCACAAACATCCATAAATCAAAACGAAATTTCAAAAGGCTACAAAGGCCCATCAAAGCAAACGAAAAAATTCCTAAGACCACAAAGGTCCATAAAGAAAATAGAAAAATCTCAAAGGCCACAAAGGCCCACAAAGAAAATATCAAACTCAAAATTCATGTGGATTCCAAAAAGTCTCATAGAAGCAATAAAATCTAAATTGGCATCCAAATTTTCTAATCCAAAAGCTTTGTTCAATTTTCCATCTAAAAACCTATCACCTTCCAAATCAACTTTTCCTCCATCACTTCACTACCCTTCAAGGTGTTTGTCAATGTTGACCTTACAATCCTTTCCATCTATCAATCAACAAGCCTTCCCACCTCCTATACATTATCCAACATTCATCCCCCATTATTCTCCTTTAATCCAAACCTTTGGATAAGTCACTAGTTCTTCCATCATACCCTTAATAGGCCAACATTTAGCAATCTAATTCCCATTTACCATGGTTTATTAAAGGGATATTTGGTCATGAAACTTGATGCTTAAGTCCTTCCTCCACCTCCCTATCATCCATATCCTATTTTCTATATTCCTCTCACACTCTACACTTGGGGGGAAAGTTTCATCCATCTTATCAATTCCTTACATTTCCACCTTTGATCTTGACAAAGTTAAGGATCTTCCTGAACATCATATATCTTATCCTATATGTGTTATCCATATCTTTCATGCCATATCTTTCATCTTATCCATACTCCATCATTATTACTAGATACATCCTTTCTTCTCATCCTTGGTCTTGATGAGGAATATGGGAAAAATACTTGGGCCTTGTGTCTATATCTTACCTAGTTTATCTTGATCATCCCATTCATTATCTTTATCCTCACTTTATTCCATTCCATATCTTCTAGCTTATCAAAATTCATGTCATCATTTATCTTTCCAACCTTGAATCTTATCATACAAATCATATTTGAGCCTAGCTATAAAATGTTATCCAATCATCATATATTTTGTCAATCAATCATCAACAATCATCAATCTTATTGTACTTAGAGGAAATCAGTGATCCTAAGTACTTATGATCATCATTCCTTATGTAATCAATCATTCCTGGCATCTCAATCAATCAACCATTATCATCTTTTGATAAGAGATATGTTGCTTGTGTGACATGTTTTGTAGTGAATCTTTCATTTTGATCTATCATTTATCTATGGTTGCATTACCTCTATTGTGGGGCATCTTGTTTCTTCAATCAATCATATCATATCATTCCATCTTAAATATCTTGAGAAAATCCAAAAAAAAAAGATCTAAAATTCAAAAAATAAAAAAAGATCAAAAATCCAAAAAAAAAGAAGAGAAAAATACAAAAAAAAGAAAACAATCAACAAACCAAAAAAATCAAAAAATCTAAAAAAATGCAATAAAAACAAGTAGTGAAAATCTGGCAACAGGCGTTATTTGTCATAGGTTAGCTTTTCTAGCTATTTTAGCATGTTGACTATTCGCTTTCACCATTCACCTTTTTTCATCATTTTTCCTATCATCAGAAACCTTATGTACATATCTTAGCATCACGGTCGTCTCTCACCCTAGACTAAGGGAAAAATCCTTAACCCACTGGGGGCAATAAACTTTGAGCTTAAACCAATAGACAAACAACAATTAGATAGCACAACAAACAAAAAAATCATAGTGCAACCCAACATTGAACATCAATCACCATCAATAACACATCAACCATCCAAATCAAATAGCTTAATCAATCCAATCAAAACAAACCTCAAATGGATGGTATTCCTTCTTAATCATGGCTCTATCACTATGGCATGAATGTTCAAACAGTTGAACTTCGATTTTTTTCTATCATATCTTTGGAGTACCTTAATGATGTATCACACTAGAGGAGTGAGGAAGGAGTATGATTTTTTTATTTGTTGTCTGTGAGTTGATCACTACTACTATGCAAATTGTTGTGAGATGTTCTCTACAAAGTATCATTGATAACCGTTTGAATTTGCATAGGAACATGGTTAACTCTCAAGTCTATTTACATGGGTAATGCTCGGGTCATCTCGGTTTAATTATACCTAGATGCTTGTGTTAACTTGCAATATCAAACATCATGGAAGTAGTACTCAGGTCATCATGGTCTAAAATATACCATCAATGCTTGTACTCACTTTCAACATTTTAAAGGCTCAATGATGATAAAAAGCACAACAAATCGGTTGTTACAAATGAAAACTTTTGAATATGAGATTTTCATGGTTAGAGTAGATTGCATCGATGTTAGCTTGCATCTGCATCTATTGGATTTCCAAGGAAGCAACAATTTCATAAGGTTATCTCTCTTTTCAATGGATTGAGTACACTTGATGTTACCAAAAACACATCATTTTCATATAGTTGCACATTAGTTGCATCATCATTTGCATACATTAGATAACATTATCACAACATTCATCCATCCATGCATTACATCATGATATTTGTATTAGAAAACACAAAAAGACATGCATCGCATCTCATTTACATAATCAAAATCATTTCATATAGTTACATTAAGAAAGTGATCCACTAAGCTTAAATGAGTGAGTCTCTTCAGATTTCCAAGAGAGTTGGGAAATATGTTAGGTTTTGTGAAATTTAACTTAATAAATGATCAACTGATGGCAACCTTCCCACGGCTCTTGGAATTTGGACAGACACTCATTTAAGCTTAAGATCATAGAAACTTAATCATTTGCATTACATAATCATAATACAATCCCATAATCATTACACCCATACATAATCAGTATAAACATCACATATCATCACACATCACTAGCATAATCATATCCATCTCACATAGCATAAAACATCATCCATAAAGCATATAGAATCATCAATCAAATTGAATACATCACATCATCATTACATAATCATCATAATCTTCATAATCATCATGATCATCATCACATTGGATTATGCACCATCATACGATCATTCCATATATACATTCATTGCATCATTTATTTGCATTAGAAAAGTGTAGAAACATAAAATGCATCACATTTCAATGGAATAATAAGATCCACCACATGTATCATATAGGAATCATTCATAAAGCATCATAGAATCACAACACATCAGTTACATCATCATTTACATCCATAACATATCATATCATCATATCATAGAACATCACATAGCATCATAACATAGAAATCAAATACATCCATCATAATCACCATGATCATCATCACATAAACATCATAAACATATAGATCAATAGTCTGTTGCATATCATATAAACCTCAAAATCATAATGTCAAAGTGTACAATGATATCCAAACATGGAGAGATACATCAACAAAGTGGTAGAAATCACAAAATGTCTCAACTAAATCAGTGTATACATCAAGTCTCAGTACATCATCAACTCTCAGTACATTAATCAATCCTATATTGGGGCATATCAATCAATCAAAGAAGTCAAACCACATCACCCAATCAAATATGAATCTGCCAGCATTAGATGAGGAAATCCTCCTATGATCATAACATATCGCAAATCAGCAATCTTATCAATCAATCAACATCAATCAATCAATCAAATCTAATTGGCTCTGATGATACTTTGATCAAATCTTGTAAGAATCTATCATTGATCCTCACCTATCATGAGGTCAATCATCAATCTACCATTGATCCTCGCCTATCATGAGGTCAATTATCAATCTATCATTGATTGTCACCTATCATGAGGTCAATCATCAATCTATCATTGATCCTCACCTATCATGAGGACAGTCATCAACATCCTATCATTAACCCTCACCTATCATGAGGTCAATCATCATCATCCTATTATTGATCCTCACCTATCATGAGGCCAATCATCAACTATCACATCAACATCATCAAATCAATCGACCGAACGCGATTATTAAACATCAAACAAAAGGAGGCAACATAAGGCATCAATTAATCAATTAATCAATTTGGTAGGCTCAATCTTCTTTTTCAGGAGATAAATCATTTTTGGATCATAAAATTTTGAAATCATCACCAATTATTAGAAAATCGTCAAAATTTCAAAAAAAAATCACTGATTTATCTCCTGAGGGGGCATATATACATCATCAACTGAAATTCAGCATCTAGGGCATTGAAAAAAAAAATCTCAGCATTAGCAGCAAATTTTTCCTTGAAGCAATGTGTAAACACATTACTTCAAAGAGGGGAAAAATGTATACAACTAAAAACGGTCAAGACATTTAATTAATTAAATACTAGTTATTTAATTAATATTTCATCTACTTATAAATAAATTCTTAATTTATTTATATAGTTCATGCCTTCTAATTCTCCAAATCTAAAATCAAAATTCTTCTAATTTAATCAAATAAGAAAATTTCCATAAGTTTTTTTTATTTAATTAATTTTCACTAATCCCAAATTTGGAATTCAAACACATTTAATTAATTTCACTAATCCCAAATTTGGAATTCAAGCACATGTCTACAACTTTCCATGCCACCTCACCAAGGTCACAAGAAATTAAATAATTCTAATTTTTAAATTAGAATTAACTTCAACATACTTTTAACACATGGCTTATTCCCCACACACTTGGTCTTTTCACACATTTTATTGTCCCACACACTTGGCCTTTTCACACATTTTATTCTCCCACACACTTGATTCTCCCACCCATTTGGCATTCAAACACATGGCTTATTCCTCACACACCTGATTTTCCCATCCATTTGGCATGTTTCCCTTGGTCAAGGGGACATTCTAATAATTCTAATTTTTAATTAGAATCATCTTCAAACTTTTTATGCCACCTCACCAAGGTCACATGAAATTAAATAATTCTAATTTTTAATTAGAATTATCTTCAACAAACTTTCAAACACATGGTCTTTTTCTCCCACACTTGATTCCTCCATCCATTTGGCATGTTGTGGTCAAGAGATTCCTCCATCCATTTGGCATGGTGTCTTTGGTCAAGGGGACACCTTCTTGATTGTCTTCATCTCCACCGTTCATCCCTCTTTCTCAAACCTAGACCGTCAATCTTTGCCACATCACAAGATTCTTGAAAAATCCTATAAATACAACCCTTTGACATTGTATTTTGTATCCCACACTTGAGTAGAGTTGTCATGTAGGAACATCATTTGAGCATTGGAGAATTTTGGAGTCTTATAGTTACATTTCATATCATGTTTTGCATCATAGTTAAATCTTAGAATCACACTTTGCTTCATAGTTTCATTTTATGTCATACTTTGTATCATAGTTTTATTTTAGATTAGCATATTCATAGTTTGCATTTGAGCATATGTAGAATCATCCTAGCTCAATATCATAGCATTTACATTGTATAATTTAACACAGTAATCCATTCATCATAGTATCCATTATAATTTTCATCATATAGTTTCATGTACAAACTTAATTGGCTTGCATGTTGAATGTTATCTCGTTTTTCAAGTGTCATTCTAACAATCAAAGTTCTCCTATAAAAATCTAAGATCCAAATGGTTTAACGAATCCTTGGAAATAGAGGACAATGAGACGTCTTTAAAGATTTGTTTTGCTAGAATTTAGAGTAGTTTATTTGATTCAAATCTTTCAAGTAATTTGTTTCATTAAGGTTTGTGTTGATTTATTAATTTTCCCACATTTAACACACACACAAAAATAACTTTAACAAAAACTTAAAATAATAAAAATTCAATATAGGGTTCTATAAATTTCTTTAATTTTTTAATTATATAAAAATAAACAATTTATTACATATATTAAATATATCATTATCACAATTCAATTTTATTTACTACTTTTCTAAAATCCACCATTCAGTAATTAATAATTTTATTCATGGATTCTCTTCATTTGAAATATTTTCTTATCATTTTTTTACTTTGTTGAGTGTTCTTTATTTGGTTATACCTCAAAAGGTAATTCATGAAGATATGAAGAGTTCAAAACTAAAGTTCTCTATATAATAAGAATGTACATAATATTTTGTGATAAGAGATGATTATTTAAACTATTTATGATTTCATTTTTTAGTGTATATTGAGATTTGGCATTAGCTATTGATAATATCTATGATTATTGTATTGAAATATACTATATTGTTTAAAAATTACTACATAGTATGAAAACTTAACATATGGTAGTGAGAGAAGTATAGGAGTACAAAAATTCCATAGAAGTACATTATATTATTTAATTCGATTAATTGAATAGAGCTCAAAAATTAATAAATGAGAGCACACTAAATTCTAGTATAATTATTACATGATTATAGTATAATTATTGGGTTAAACTACACTAAATTCTTAAAATTTGATTTAATTGAGTAGAGTTCAAAAGTAAATACATGAGAATAGAAACTAAGTTTAGCAATAAAATTAATGTGTGTGTGTGAGTGAGTGTGATAACAACATAAATATTAAGATTGTTACAATACATGTGAGAGTAGGATCATTATATTATTGCATATTTATTTAGGTCTAAATTAATATTAATAATAAAATCTTAACATTGTAAAAATGAAATGTATCATATTTGATAAGTAAAAACATTTATATAAATTATTTACTATAACCATATCTAAACAAATATATATTAATACATAATCATTATATTCTTTATATATAGATTAATAAAAAAATTATTTGTAATATAAATTTTTATTTTAAAATTTATTTATAATTTAAAAAATAATATAAAAATAAATAATGTTGAAATTTTAATAATCAAATTTCCATTCAAATTTATTAAAATAATATTTATATATTTAAAATTAAAATAAATTAACTATCATATAAAAATCTATATATAATATATAATACAAATTAAATACTAAGCCACACTATACTATTTATAAGCCAAATAAACATGTGGCATTAACATAGCTTCTTCCCCATAAAACCCTCTTCTAATCTCGAATAACTTTATTTTAAGATAAAACAATAGAAATTTAAAAAGTACCTTCTCAAAACACGTTGTGTAGCAATAGCTTACCATGGAACACTAAATTGTTGGAGAATTTACAACTGATAAAAAAAAGAATGAATGAAAAATTAAAACAATCACATATGAAAGAAATATGCAAGCTTTTAATGTAGTTCACCTTATAGCTATGTCCACAAAGAAGCAATGGAATATCTTTATTAGTCTATGTTTTACAATCATACATTATGCTACAGCTCATACCATCTTTAGAAGAAAAACTTTTTGAATTACATAGTTCGAATATATGAATATTCCTTCAAGAGGGAAATCAAAAGGTTAAAGGAATTATAAGGACAAGATGTCTATTAGGCTTCATTTACCCAGAAATCTCCCACTTGAAATCCAATGACTGCTGCAACATATCAGACATTCCCTACCTCAATCTTATTGTCACATCATGACAATATCGAGAGAAGCTCTACAAAACTCAAACTTCTCCCTTGGTACTACCTTGGTCAATGCATCAGTTGGATTCACTTTTGTATCAATTTTCTCCACCTGTAGCTTACCCTATTCAAGCACATGTTGAATAAAATGATATCATAGTTTTATATGGTTGGTTCTATTATGAAAGGCAACATTCTTTGCCAAGTGAATAGCACTATTGCTATCACAAAAAAAAAAAATTGAAAATAGATTGCTTATACCATAATTCTCCAATAATCATTGTAACCATATCATCTCCTTTTCTCCTTCAGTGAGAACAATATATTCAGCCTCGATAGAGGAGAGTGCAACCACCTGTTCCAAACGTGAAACCTAACTAATTGCAGACCTAACAAAGGTAAACACATAACCTACTGTAGACCTATTATTGTCCACGTCTTTGGCCATATCAAAGTCAACATTACCTCACAGCTGAGTATGCTGTCCTCCAAAATGCAAAAACATGATCCAAAGTATCTTTCAAGTACCCTAACATCCACTATACTTCCTACCAATGAGGTTTACCTGGGCTGCTCATAAGTCTGCTCACAACTCCCACTACATGGGAAATATCCAAAGGAGTATAAACCATGGCATACATGAGACTCCCAAGTGCTGATGAATAAGGAACACCCTTCATGTGTTCTTGATCTTCTTAATCTTTTGGACACATTTTTTATGACAAATGAAAGTGATTGAAGCTAATGGAGTACTAACATGCTTGGCATGCTTCATGTTGAACCTATCCAAAAAAATTTCAATATACTTCTCTTGAGAAAATATTATTTCTCTCTTATGTCTTTCCCTGATTATAGTCATGCCAATAATCCTCTTTGTTCCCTCTAAATATTTCATTGCAAACCATTTAGACAAATGTTGCTTCAATTCATGAACTATCTTCATGCTAGTGTCGGTAACCAACATGTCATCAACATAAAGTAATAGTAGAACAAACTCACCATTGGCAAGCTTCTTGTAGTAAAGACATGGGTTAGATTCACAACGTGTAAAGTAATGCTCAGCCATGAAGTTATCAAATTTATTGTACCAATACATCGGGTCTTACTTGAGGCCATACAAACTTCACTTCAACCTACAATATAAATGCTCCTAACCCCATTTAGTGAAACCTTCAAGCCACTTCATATATAACACTTCTTCAATATCTACATGAAGAAATACAATTTTGACATCAAGTTAAAAAAATATCAAGATCCCATTCAGCTACCATTCCTAAGACTGCTCGAATGGTGGTCATCTTCACAACTAGCAAGAAAAACTCATTAAAATCAATCCCCTTTTTTTATCAAAACCTTTCACTATGAATATGTCACTTTAGTGTTTACTACCTCCATCTTCTTTCAATAAATACAACCATTTATTAATTAATGGTTTTCAATTTGGTCGAAGAGTCACCAAATCCCAAGTGACATTTTCAATCAAGGAGTCCATTTCATCTTGCATAGAATCCAACCGTTTCTCCAAATTTACATCTTTGCAATTGTCTTTGAAAGTTGCAAGATCTAATTGATCTGATAGCAATAACTCTAGATGATCATAAAGTAACATTCATAATCGCCAAAATTTGTTAGAAGTCTTTTTTGTCAAGTAGACGTCCTCAATTGAGGAGCTTGTTCTTGTTGGTTATTTCTAATGTTATTCCTTTGTACTACATTATTTTGAGTAAACACACTATGATCAATTGCTTCTACATAACCTTCAATTCTAGTGGTAAAGATCATTACCAATATTATTATTTTGCATATCAATACTCCCTTGTATACCTCCCATTGACTGTGACAATGAACTACAACTTCTCCTAACTACCAGCAAATTTCCATCATTATAATTTGAACTATCCTCCATACATTCCTACAAGGGATCATTAAGTAGCGGTGAATTAGTTTGAATAGGCAGTGATGATGCATCTAAAGGTTGTGAAAAAACATTTAAAGGGTGTGTAGGATAAACAAAGTTTGAATTTTCAAATAAAACTTTGAATTTCCCTCATCATGTGATGGAAAGGAATTTTGCATGTTCAATGGTAGAGAGTGAGTGTGCAAGGGGAACGTGAGGCCATAATCTCATACAAAAGGCTACTCAAATAATTTAGAAGGCATCATGGAAATAAGGGGCTGTGTTTGTAAAGGCTATAATGAAGCTCGACAAATTCATTTGTAAATTTTAATGCTTGTGTGGAGGTTTTGAAAACTGGCAATGATGGAATTGAGGGTTGCATGCATTTGGAGGAATTTTAAACTTATCAATTCCACTTTCAAACACATCAATAGGCACATATTCTTTGTCTTGTGTCTCTTGTTTTTACAGACCTAGGAAAACTTTCATTAAATACCACATCTTGACTGTACATAAACTTTTTGGCAGTTGGATCCCAAAGACAAACCAAATTGTTCCTCACCATAACTAATAAATATACACCTTTTTTATTTGGGATCTAACTTCAATGCTCTTTTGGAACATGAGCAAAGGCTTCATAGCAAAACACGCATAGATGATTGTAAAAAATACATTTCCTGAGCCATCTCTCCTCTGGAATATCAAAATCTAATCAATATGAAGTAGCTTGATTGATCAAGTAGACTATTGTATTACAAGCCTCTTCCCAAAATTCTTTCGCCAATTCGGCATTAGAGAGCATACACCAAACTTTCTCAAGAATTGTTTTATTAAACCTCTTAGCTGCACCATTCTCTTGAGGGGAGAAAGCAACTATATCAATCCTATGAATACCATTATCTGCACAAAAAAGTATCAAATTTCGAAGAACAAAATTCTCCCCTATTGTCTGTTTTTAAACATTTTATTTTGTGACCAATTTGATTTTCAACAATGGCTTTAAAATATTTAAAATTTGAAAACATTTCTTATTTTCTACTCATCATGTAAATTTGTACTTTTCTAGTACAAACATCAAGAAAAGTAATTAAGTAATTAGCTCCTCTAATGGAGGTTACCTTCGTAGGACTAAAAAGATCTGAGTGCATGAGCTCCAAAAGTTTAGATTTCTTGTCATGACTGGTTGTTAAGAAGTTGGTTTGTCTTTGTTTTCCATAAAGGCAATGCTCCCACATTACCAAGTCAACAAACTTCAAACCAGGAAGTTGAATCTTACTCTTTAACATAACTTCAAGTCCTCTTTTTCTGATGTGTCTGAGTCTTTTATGTCAAAGCTTTGTACCAATGTCCACAACCACCATTGCAGCTCCCACTTCAACATGACACTCTAAGACATATAGGCTACCTAATTTATTTCCTTTTTCAATCACAAAAGCACCCTTGGTTACCTTCCAAGAATCTAAGGAGAAATTGATATTATGTGCCCTTGAGCATAAAGCTGGCCTATGGATATAAAATTTCTTTTCATCATGGAAACATGTCTTACATCACTTAAGATCCATTTGTTTCCATTTTTTCAGTTGCAACATCATATCACTGGGTATGTGCAGGATCATCATGGAAAAAATAGGCCCTTAAGTGGCAATGAAAACTATGAAAAATAAGAGTTATGCAACTTGACGTAAAAAATTGAATAAGTTATCTATATTATTTCAAAAATATGTTAGAATAGAATCTATAGAAAATTGAATGTAGTTTCTAAACTACTAGGTTTATTTTTCTAAAAAAAAAACTGTTTGGTGAAAAATTGAAATTTCAATTCAGTAGTACTTAAATTTTAGGGAAAAAATAAGAAGTAGGTGTATGTCTAACCACCCTAACCATAATAAAATCATAATATTTTTTTTATAAGATTTTAGATATAAGTAGAGGACTCATGTCCGGATGTGATGCATATTTTTTTTCTTTTTTTTCCAAGTAAATAATTAATTATGAATTTTTAATTACAACTTTTAAAAAATATAAAAACTTGTATGTCTGACCACCTTAACTTGGTCAAAAATTCATGAAATTCATTTTTTTTTAATCCTATAGTATGTGAAGCATAGAATGTGACGCATGTTTTGGATTCAAAAAATGTGATACCATTTGAAAGTTATAATTTTTTTTCAATTAGGCTATCAATCAGGACTTTAGTCGTAATTCTAATAGAAAATGAATAATAATTATTTATTAGATTCAAACTAAAGTATAATTTATATTGGTGGAAAGTTGAGAAACTCCTTTACAAACACTTTTCGTTTCATCAATTTTGGGTAAAAAAAGTCGTCAGCCATATGCACGAAGTCTGGAAAAGCAAGGTAATTTATTAAACACATTTTTTGTGTTGACTTCTTAGGATTGGCAGGTTCAAACCAAAATCCAAAGCAAGCCCTAGCCTAATCCCTAGCCATTAATTTTATGTCAGAAATATTGGATACCCAATTCAAATCGGATATCTGATTTCAATCCAATATCCGATATGTTCTATATAGAGTTACAAAAATTTTATACAATTTATAATATATGATTTAAAAAATGCAATAAAGTTTATAATTTAGTATATAATATACAATATAGTTTATAATGTAATATACAATAAACAATTTATGATAATCTCTTACCGCATTATGTATTTAATATATAATATATTATATTATTATGTTTACTATTTTAATATTTTTGTTAATGTATAAATATTTAAATATATATATTACTAATATATAAAATATTTAAATATTATCTCTTTCCCTCTCTCTCTCTCCATCTCTCTCCCAAGTCTCTCACTCAATCACTCGTATCTCTCTCCCCTCTACCCTCTCTCTCTGACTCCCTCCCTCTCTTTCATTGACTCCCTCACTCTCTCTCCCCTCTACCCTTAACCCTGAAACCCTCTACTCTCTCTCT
>VDFB02075321.1:269503613-269546067 GCA_007258455.2 Sequoia sempervirens
TTGTAGGTCACTCTCACCCACTCACTCCATCTATCTCTCTCCCCTATACCCTTAACCATGAAACCCTAAACCCTTATAACCCTCTACCATATACCCTAAACCCTAATCTTTAACCCTTAAACCCTCTACCATCTACCATTAACCATTAGGTCTATGTGTACACAAATCGAATATCCAATTTGTAGAACTAAAATCATACCGTTACAAAACATCCTAATTTTTTTTCAAATGAATCAGATATCATATTATAACGGATATTAGATGTTTGGGCCATAGAAAAGTCCCATGTGGGCCATTTTGTGCATTCCAATAGACCCTACATTTTGTTTGCAGGTGACACACACGCGGTTTCAGATAGGAAGAGACAAAGATCAACTTTTTGGAGCATCTTCTACTCAAATTTGTCATAAGAAATGATTTTTTAGCATCTTTTATGAGGTATAATGGGGAGTAGTAGTCATGGGAAGCAAAAATGTAAGAGAAAGCTTACAAAAGAACAAATTGAAGCATATAGACAAAGAGATAGAGAAGGTCATAGGAAGAGAAGACAAGGTATGTTAAATATTTGTGAACCTAACCCCTATGGTCTTTCAAGTGAAGAGGAAATTGAAGATGTTCAAGGTGAAAATATGCAAGGTGAAAATGTTGGAATTGAATATGTTGAACATGATATTCAAATTAGGAATTAAATTATTGAAATTGATACTGAAAATGTTCAAGGTGAAAATGTTGGATTTGAAGATGTTGAACGTGATATTGAAATTGGAAATGAAAATATTGAAATTGATAATGAAAATGTTCAAGGTGAAAATGTTGGATTTGAAGATGTTGAACATGATATTGAAATTGGGAATGAAATTATTCAAATTGATATTGAAAATGTTCAAGGTGAAAATGTTGGAAATGAAGATTTTGAATATAATATTGAAGCAAGTGTAAATTATGTTTCACCAAATTACATGAGAAATGAAGAACAGTGTGTGGAAGAAAGACATATTCCAATTTCAAGTCCTTTAAGAATCCCTAAATGGTTAGTTGAATTTGATGAGAACATTATAAACAATTTTGAAGGCAAGAGGTCAACATGAACTATTCGGTTGTGGGCTAGAAGACTTTTCAACCAATATTTTAGTGATAAGACATTGACCGAGCAATGCCAACTTTTTGTATAATTGCTAAAGATGCAAAATATTACAACAATATATATTGGTTATTGTAAGTGTCTTTAATAGTTTGCATTACCATCCCATCATATTTTGTGTCATTTAGAATAATATAGATTTGTTATTCTAAGCTACCTTGATGGTTTGTACAAGTTCTTGTCAATCCAAAACATGAACATACTACTATTGTCAAAGATTGTGCCCTGAATGCCTCCAATAGGAAAATTTTGTAAAATTTGAATTCTCAAATTAGAAACAATGTAAAATGGTCATAATTGTGTATGGGCATAATCTATACTATACCCAGTGATGTTTTTTGAAATATGGGTCAAATGTCTGGCATTGTATAAAGGGTGTGTTTAAAATGTAAAGGGGTTTGTATTTTGGAAACTCATAGGTTTTGTAAAGGGGTCTATTTTTGTACTTAATCGAGCTACAACCGAAGGTTTTCTTCTTGGTTCTTTCCTACTGGTATGCTCATTTGAACCAAGTTTTGTAATATCTCCCATTTATATATAATAAATTATAGTGGCTTGCAACTTTTTCTCCTTAAATCCACCTTGGGTGCAACTTCATTTTTAGCAACTTTCATGAGGTTTTTAAGGAAATCAGTTAATATTGGTGGTTAAAGGCATTGGGAGTTGGATTCCAAGGTATAGCAATGTACTTAAGGCCTTCAAGGGCTCGAGACAGGTTTGGTTGAAGGAGTTTTTTTCATTGAATCAATAAAGTTTCAATTGCTCAGTTCATATTTTACTGTTTTTCTTGTGTTTTTTTCCTGTGCACAAGCCATTCAAGAATTTTTGTATCAAAACTTTACATAGAAATGTTATTACATGTCTTGAATTTATTCTAACTTCTTAATAGAGGGTTTCTTTATTCATTTTGTGCCTCAAAACTCAAACTTTCTTTAGATAGGTTCCTGAACAAGGGAAAAAGAGTTTTGCAATTTTGGGGCCTAAATAAAGGTGTCTAAGGTGGTGGCATAGTCTAAAATGTTGTGGAAATGCTACATCCAATAAACCCTCAAGAATTACACTAAAAATAAGGGTTTTCTGGTTTGATGGTTATAGTTTCATATGAATGGAATCCAATTGCAGAATCTTTGTTTTCTTGGCAATTTATTTGCTAACCCAAGGTTTCAGGGGTATGTGTGGTGTTTGAAGGTATGTTGCTTTGCATTTTTGGGCTAATTGAGTAGCCTTCTCAAGGGTGAATGTATAGGAAGTCAATGCTAGTCCAAAAACTTGGATATGGGTGTTTGAATCAATCATGTGTTGGTCTAGTGTTTTGGAAAATTGTGGAGTAATTGGACAAAAACTAGTTTCTCACTATTACAAGGGTTTAAGGGGGTTAAAGAGGGAAATGTGTATTTAGTTACTTGATCAATTTTTAAGGGATTTTTGGACTATCCAAAGAGGTCATAATAATCTTGTTGGATTCCTCAAATAGGTAAGTTGCAAAGAGTCTGTGATTGTGCCCTTGTGTCTGCATTGATTTTTCACCTAATTTCACTCAGTACAATGTAGCTCGGAGTGATTCGACATTTTTGGTTGCAAAAGAGAACCATCCCTATCATAAACGTACCCATCCAGATGTGTTGGAACAGTCCATTTGGTTGTATGAGTTGCTGAATGAAAGTTGCAATACTTTGCAACTTTACATTGCTTGCATCTGACAACTTTTCCCTCAACTGAAAACTTGCCACCATGGGAAAACACCTCCGAGATAGCAAAAACCGAGAGAGGTTATTGTATATGGTCCAAACACAATCCCATAGCCTCAAAGGGAGAGTCTGTAAATGTCACGATTTCCAAAAAATAGCCCTTCAAGGATCATTGCCTTTTAGCACTTTGGACTCTTAAGGGAAATCGCCAGTCCAATGTAGCTCAAAATGATTTGGTGTATTTGGTTGCAAAAGAGGACCATCCCTAGTGTAAACGTACCCATCTGGACGTGTTGGAATAGTCTGTTTAGTCATACAAGTTGCTGAATGAAAGTTGCACCACTTTGCAACTTTACACTACTTGCATCTGACAACTTTTCCCTCAACTAAAAACTTGCCACCATGGGAAAATGCCTCCAAGATAGAAAAAACCAAGAGAGGTTATTGTATATGGGACAAACACAATCCCATAGCCTCAAATGGAGAGTCTGTAAACATCACGGTTTCCAAAAAATAGCCCTTCAAAGATTGTTGCCTTTTAGCACTTTGGACTCTTAAGGGAAATCGCCAGTCCAATGTAGCTTAGAATGATTCAACATATTTGGTTGCAAAAGAGGACCATCCCTAGTGTAAACGTACCCATCCAAATGTGTTGGAATAGTCTGTTTGGTCATACGAGTTGTTGAATGAAAGTTGCACCACTTTGCAACTTTACACTGCTTGCATCTGACAACTTTTCCCTCAGCTGAAAACTTGCCACCACGGGAAAACGCCTCTGAGATAGAAAAAAATGAGAGAGGTTATTGTAGATGGTCCCAAAACAATCCCATAGCCTTGAATAGAGATTCTCTAAGCCTCACGGTCTCCGAGAAATATCCCTTCAAATATTGTTACCTTTTAGCACTTTGGACTCTTAAGGGAAATCGTCGGTCCAATGTAGCTCAAAATTATTTGACATATTTGGTTGCAAAAGAGGACCATCCCTAGTGTAAACATACCCATCCGAATGTGTTGGAACAATCTGTTTGGTTGTATGAGTTGTTGAATGAAAGTTGCACCACTTTGCAACTTTACACTGCTTGCATCTGACAACTTTTCCCTCAGCTGAAAACTTTCCACCATGGGAAAACGCCTCCAAGATAGAAAATACTGGGAGAGGTTATTGTAGATGGTCCCAACATGATCCCATAGCCTCAGACAGAGATTCTGTAAGCCTCACGGTCTCTTAGAAATAGCTCTTCAAAGATTGCTTCCTTTTAGCACTTTGGACTCTTAAGGGAAATCATCGGTCCAATGGAGCTCGGAGTGATTCAGCGTATTTGGTTGCAAAAGAGGACCATCCATAGCATAAACATACCCATCCAGATGTGTTGGAATAGTTTGTTTGGTCGTACGAGTTGTGGAATCAAAGTTGCACCACTTTGCAACTTTACACTGCTTGCATCTTGCAACTTTTCCCTCCACTGAAAAGTCATCACCACAGGAAAACGCCTCCAAGATAGCAAAAACCAAGAGAGGTTTTTGTAGATGGTCCCAACATGATCCCATAAATAGACTCTATATATCATAGAATTCCATGCCAAGATAGGTTTTAATCATAAAACAAGGACACGTGTATGTATTTTATACTTAACATACAATTATTTTCTCATATGAGTGAAAGATGTAGGTTTTTATTCATCAATTGTGTTTACCTCTTTGAATAACATTCCAATAGAAAGATGAAAATTTTACATAGTTATTAGCAAAAATGAATAGTTCATAAAACTTTGCACAACTATGCAACACCAATGACAACTCAAATGAACTTAGAGTTCAATTAGTTCCAAGAAAGAATTCATAATTTAAAGAAACCATGCAATTTATGGTTTGTGTGTCACTTCTCAATTTCTTGGTGGCCTTGGTTTTCTTCTTGAATTTTTGACTCTCTCTAGTGATGCTATCCCTCTCTATCCTAGAGGGAGAAACAAAATCTCCTGCATCTACCTCATCAAGCCAACAACGTAGCTAGTTTGATTATATAAAGAAAATATTAACATAAACCAATAATATACAAAGTATAACATTCCTTTTCATTTATATACAAACCAATTTCCATATTAATTTTAAACAAACCATATCAACTGATATAACACTACTTCATCAACATATTCTAATTGTTCAAAAATTTAGGTTCTTAGGATCATAATCAAATGCAGAGCTAAATATATCATTGTCTAGAGGGCTCAATAAATGAGATGTGACATATCCCCCCCTTAAGATCATTATCCCTTATGATTTATTTCAAATTTAAATAATTTATAATAAATTTTCTTTCTAACAAAGTGTTTAATTAAACAAATGAGGAAATCTATGATGAAAATATTCATAGTCCCCCTAGGTGGCACTATCCTCATAATATTGGTCCCACTAAACCTGACATTGAGTAATTTCTCTATCGCACAAGTGGGTCTTGTGAACCTCAAGTAATTTGAGAGGCTCAATTGTGATCACTCCTAGATCCTAATCTTGAAGATTATTCCAATCAAGAATATGGTTAATGCCAAAACACATTTTTTTAAATAAGACATGGAAAAAATCATGCATATGAGAAAGAGTTGGTGGTAGAGCTATTTTGTAGGAAACCAGGTTAATAACTTCTAAAACATTGAAAGAACCCACGTATATAGGTGCTAACTTAGCATACTTTCCAAATTCTCTCAAGCTCTTATGAAGTTTAGCTCTTAAGAGTACTTTATCTCCTACCAAGAATACAATCTATGAGGTGTGACCTTCTCTAGTTTCTCCATGGAATCATTCATAAATAAATTGTCTTTAATTTATATATTGTTGCATTTAGAATTTTGCAAATTCCCTTAAGTTTCTTTGTTTGTGCAAGTTTTTAATGATATTTTTTTATACCTTTATTCTATCATTTTACACCCAAGTGTCTTATTTCATATATGCATGGAATTCATATATCTTTCCCACATCATAGGAACCACAACTTGGATTCAATCTTGTATGTTATCTAAATAATTTTAAATTTTATGCACGTCACCTCAAACTATCTTTAAACACACTTATTTATGCTACCATTATTTAAGTATATATAGACATGAGGAAAATTATGTTAGAAATACATATTTAATTTTATAGTGACTTGAGAGTAAATAGAAAAATAATGTTATACATTTAAGCTTATATTTAATATATAATAGAGAATGATAACATATCCAAATTTTAAAATTTACATAGTATTTTGAAAATGAGTTTATGTCTTTCATCCCTTAAATATACTCTCAAGTCTTATTTCTTGTATATGATTAGGATCTCAACATACACAAAATGGAGTTCAAGTTAACGTGCATAAGTTGGGGTACAAGTTGAGACTGATTTAGATACTAGAGTAGAGGAGGCCCAACCACACATAGTTGATGTCAAGGAGGAGGCCCAACCAAAATTTGATGTTAGAGATGGGTCAGGATTGCTTCCTTCTATATATATGTTATATGAGCTATCTAATCGGTTATGATTAATAGGTTATAGAATTCCATATCAAGCTACCAATTATGCCAAGTTTCCTCAAAGAAATGTGGTCTCGTAGAATTCCATGACAAGCTAATGCAATTGATAGCTACTCCTAGTTATTAGTTATGTAATGTGAAGTAATTGCATAATTTCTTAGGTTGAATTTGTAAAAACTATATTGTTATTGAAATTTTTTCATCTATCATCATCTAGTTGTTACTTATGCAATGTGAAGTAAAGCTTTAAGTTTGAAATATGTGCAATGCAATGTAATCAGCAATATGAATATAAACTACATAATATGACCATTCTTTTTATGCTAATGTACATTGATATTTGACCATTACTCACTTGATTAAATTTTCAAAGAGTTTAATCATGCACATGAGGAAGAAATTAAATTTTGATTGGTTCTTCTATATATCAAATTATCCAATAATCTTGAGTGTATCTCCATATACAAAAATGGCATCAATGCCAACTCAAACAAAGTTTTACAAAATGTGGCATATGCCATCTTGATGTCTATTCAAAATTTACATGCCAAAATGTCTATCTCATCCTAAACTACTGGTGGATCATCAAAATGGAGCCTCTTTGAAGCACTTGTTGGCTCTGAAGGTAGTTGCACAAGAAAAATTCAAACCAAAATTGAGATTAGTTATACTATATGATTTAAAATCAAATAATTAACATTGAAATCAATATACATTGAATTATAATTGAACTCTAAAATTGTAATCTTGATTACCTGAAATATTTGTCTCTTCAAAGGGTCAGGAGTCCTAGAATATGCCCCTCTCAAAGAACCAACCAAACCAAATTTTGTAATGTCAATCTATATATGTGAACAAAAACATAAAATTGATCCAAGTTAGCATACAATTGTCAGTAATAGGAACATATAAATACCAAACACAAAATAAAATAAACACATACCCCTTTAGGCTGATCTTTTTCTTTATCTCCTTTAGGTGTTTTGATACCTCCTCCTTGAGGTGTTTCAACACCTACTCCTTCAAGTGTTCCAATATGTACTCCTTCAGGCATTGTGGCACTTATCAACAACAATGTATAGCTCATAATTTCCTATACATAAAAATGACAAGTACATATGAAACTACCAATCTATATTGATATATGTATAATCGATCTTTAAAATCTTAATTTAATTGAATTTGAGTTCAATTACCTTCCCCTTGTCTAACATTGCACTTCCATAATCTAGACAAGGCTGCACCTTGCTCGCACTTGTCAACAATGACATATAGCTCATAACTGCCTGTACATAAAAATGACAAGTACATATGAAACTACCAATCTATGTCGATGTATGTATAATCAATATAAGATCTTAAAATTCTTAATTCAATCGAATTTGAGTTCAATTACCTTCCCCTTATCTAGCATTGCACTTTCATAATCTGGACAAGGCTGCACCTCACTCGCACTAGGTATTTCCTACAAGAGGAAAACAAGATAAACATATAAGTTATTATATAATTTCATTTATGACAATTAAAATGACAAGCAAGTATATAATAAAAAAATGTAAACAAGTGAGTGTGAAAATATATACTGTGTGAGTGTTGAGGCCAAATGAAATGGCCCTAAGGGTGCTATCAGACACCTATGTGAGCTCCTCCTTAGACATCAACTATTAAATAGACCATGTAAATAAATATTAGTACATTATACTATCTCTTATTAATATTCATTTAAAAACAAATGCAATTTATGAATTTACATCTTAAATCTTACCTGTGTCACTATTCCAATGTCCCCCTCTCTAGCAGGAGAGGACTTTGTAGGGTGCGCTCCACTCCCCTGAGTTTGATCTATAATGTCCACATTATGGAGGTCATAATCAGAAGTATCCAAGGGATGCTCGACAGGCTATCTAGGAGGACCCAAGCATATCTAGCGGCACATAGAGCAAGTATGTGGCACACAAATATGTGGACCTAATGAGGATGATGCATCAGCAGTCGAACCATAGCTAACATCACTAGAATGTGGTTGAGATATTGTAGAAGCATGTGAAACCAAAAGGCCACTGAAAGAGTGAATAGCTTGGATATTTTGTGTGGTCGCATCCTACATATATAATATCTGGATGATATACTGGAGGTGCTAGAGGAAGGGGAGGAGGGGGAACATATGGGTGCAGGACTACTCTAACTGCCCCTAGTCTATCCTGGGGCATACCTCCACCAATGCCCTGGAAGGGTTTAATGTCAAAGTAATTGACATGATGCCGTAACACAAACTCAGCATATAATTTTTTAATAAAGTAAAATGGTATATCACGATTTTTGTTTAGTGGTTTATCAAAAGCCATTCACCAACGATCCCAAAATTTATCTACAATGTCCCTATGTGTGTACCATTTTATAGAAATTTTTGGTTTATTAACATTAACTAGAAAACTAATGTGAGGGTTAACAAATAGAGAGGCTATTTGGGCTTTGGTTATTCCGAGATCTTTCACATCATCATAAGACAATCCACATGCATAATATTCCCTCATGTCTTCTCGCCGCAAATGAAAGGAATTATGTTGGGTGGAGAGGGTTTCTATATTTTTAATTATATCCTTCAATGTGTTTGACATCTCGAATAATTGAGGGATTCTCTTATAAACTTCAGAAATGCCCTTTAATTGCTACAATTTTTCACCAATAAATTCTTCAATTGATGGTTGCGGAGGTGGTGGAGCATTTGGTATTTCTACATTTTCATTCTCAGCTGGTGGATCATTTGGAATTTGTACATTTTCATTCTCAACTAGTGGATCGTTTGGAATGTGTGCATTTTCATTTTTAGCAGCCATAATTCCTGATTAAAGTTAAAAACTTATTAACCTAATTGAAATTAGACAGTATAAATGAAAATATTGTAAAAATACCCTAGTTTTAAAAAAAAAAAAAAAACCCTACTTTTTAACAAAAATCTATAAAATTCTCTAATTTTTAATAAAAATACATAAACAACACTATTTTAAATCAAAATCCATAAAAAACATTCATTTTTAATCAAAATCCATTAAAAAAAACATTCACTTTTAATCAAAATCCATTCTAAACTCAAAATTTTCATAAAAATTCAATCAAAAACCCTATTTTGAAAAAACATTCATAAAAAACTAACTGAAATTATACAAATCTAATTCAAAATTCGATTAAAGCAAATAAATATCTAAAATCTAACCTTTTCAAAATGGATATCAAATAAATTGGATATTGGATATGTGGAGAACCTCCTCACTGTGCGTCGCTGCCTGTTTATGAATGCCAAATGATTTTAATAGGCCCAATTTTTTTATGTATATATGTTTGCTTCAAATCGGATATCCTATTTGGATTGGATATCTGATTTGGATCAGATATCCAATTTGGATATCTTGGTTTTGTTTTTGCTTTGGAAGTTTGTACTGACACCCGAGCAACAAAAAAGTCAACTCGGCATTTCCGCATTTTTGGGTCAATGAAAGGCGTGTTTTTTTTCTCATTGCCACTTTTTGGCCCATCATGATCCTGCACATACCCCACTTTTACTTATTATTTCACATTATTTGTTATCACCAAGAAAAACTCTTCCAAAATTACCTTCTTGATAGTTTTTGTAAACCTTTCAGCATGGAGTAGCATGGAAAGAGGAGCCAAAATCTAGCACCCATGAATCTACAGTAGTGTCACTTGCTGATAAAACTAGAAGGACATCATCTTTGTCATATACAATGTTGAATTCATTTTCAATTACCTTTTCTTGTGCCTTTTTGTAATACTAGCTCAATTCTTTTTAGTGTGACCTAGTTTTCCACATAACCAACAATCACCATTTTTTCCCTTAGACTTTGATCTTCTTGCAAATTTGGACCTTCTTTTGTTATTATTTCTTCCTTTATCTTAACACCTTCCTCTAGATTGAGAGAATTGAAAATAGTCAAGGCATCATCAAATGAGGGTTCCTAATATTTTCTCCTCATGTCTTTGCTGAGAAGAGTGGCTGCTATATCATCAAATTTTAATTTTCTCTTGGTAGCCACTGAAGTGCTAACTACCATCACAACTCCTTCCTAGTTGTTCGATAAAGGGCATAATAATGGAATTTCTTTAATTTCAGCATCCAAATTTATACCCACCAAAATCAATTGGATTCAACCAAAGTATTAAATTCATTTAGGTGATTGGACATGATCCCACCTTCTTTCATTTTTAAATTATTTAAATTCTTTATAATAAAAAACTTAATTGAAGTCGACACCATCTCATACATGTCAGAAAGTTTATCCCATAATTCCTTTGATGTCTTCTCAGCTGAAATGTTGAATAGAATGTTCCTGGACAATGAAAGAAAGATTGTGGCCCTTTCTTTCTTATCTAATTTCTCCCACTCTTCATCAGATATAGAACCTTTTCCTTTGGCTTTCCCTTCTAGTGCAAGTGAGAGATCATGCTTAATCAGTAGTGATTCCATCTGTACTTTCCATAGCCTGAAACTCTGCCTAGAAAACTTCTAAATTTTCCATTTATCTGCTTCATCCATTATTTTAGAAATTCTTCACCGATTTCCAAAACCACTTCACCACCGAGCTTCTTCGTCAAGATTATTCACCAAGCTCTAATACTAATTGTTGGAGAATTTATGCAGATAAAAACAACAAGAATGAAAAATTAAAACAATCACACAGATGAAAGAAAGATGCAAGCTTTTAACATGGTTCACCTTATAGGCTGCATCCATAAAGAAGTAGGGCAATATCTCTATTGGTCGCTATTTTATAGTCATACATTATGCTATAGCTCATACCATCTTTAGAAGAAATTTTTTTTGAATTACATAGTTCAAATGTCTGAATATGCCTTCAAGAGGAAAAGCGAAAGGTTAAAAGAATTGTAAAGGAAAGATGTCTATTGGGCTTCATTTACCCAACATAAATGTTGTGAAGGTAGGTGATTAGTCATCTAACGGTGAAGGGATAATACCATAGTATACCACATTAAAACTCTATAGATTGTCCAGAACCAAATTCTCATAAAAAATTAAAATCTCAGTTGAAAATAATGGGTGGCTCCAAAAAAAATTTTACACCGAGCAATGCAAGGCTCTCAAATGCTTTGGTTTATCCAAAATTTCCATATTGTCAAAGTTTAGGAAATAGCTCAAAATTTTCTTTTAGTAATTTTCATTCCATTTAACCACAAAGGTTTGTTAGAGGCACCTCACATATGGCTTCTAGGAGAAAATCTGGCAATTCTAGATTTATCCATGGTGTTAAGAGAATGAAAATCAGGGAAGAAAAAGAAGGGGAAGTTAAGCATCCTTACACCAACTGGATCACTCTTGGATTTGAGTGATGGAAAGAGGGTGGATCAAAGAAAGATAAATATGGAAAGGGTAAAGTAATTGATGAGGAGAAGAAAGGTGATTCTGCATCAAGTGGACTTTATATCAATTGGCATACCCTTAAATTGCCTCATGCATAGGGGATGGATCAAGCATGTATTTATATGGCATGGATGAGCCCAAGGATGCAGAGAAGAAAGGTGAGAGTTCATCATGCCCACTTAGAGTCAACTCATGCATAGAGGATGCCTCAAGAAAATAAGTATATGGCATGGAAGAATCAATGTTCATACATCATATTCCAGAGGAAATCTTGAACAAAATATTTTGTAAACTTCCTCTTCATACTCTGTTCCAATTTCTAATCATTTGTTCTTCATGGTAGACTATTATTTCTAGATTTTTTCACTTTCACAATCTTTGGTCCGAGCAGAGTAACATGTAAATGTGGTTGGTCATGGATCATTATGATGTAACAAGTGAGTCTTCTAATGGGCTTGCACTCTTTGATGTCAATATAAGGATAAGGTTTAGGAACATATTTAAAGATGAGTGGAGATGCAATTAGTCAAAAAAATTTCTCAGAGTTGGAGATGGGGGCCTCTTTCTTTATAGCTATAAGAGAAATGGAACCCTTCGAGTGATCAATCCATTCACAATGCAATCCCATAGTCTTGAAGATGAAGGATGACCAGAAAAAGCAGGATTTCATTTGGGTGGACTAGTTATGGAACTATTGAGTTTATTTTTTTTGTTTATAAGGGTTTACATACTAACGATGTGATGGAGCCTCTTGCCATTCTTTGTGTTGTGGAGCATAGTTGTTCTCTTGGGTGGAGACAAATTATTTGTGATTTTGATTCTCAAGTGGTTGTGACTTTGTTGAAGAGGCAATAGCTCAATGATGTTAGTTGGCATCTAGCTGTTATTATAAAACATATTCTTAATTTGTGTGCTTCCTTGGATTCTATTTCTTTCTATCATATTCGGTGTGAATGGAATGGGGTTGCTGACTGTTTGGCTAAATGGGCTTCGAATCATTTGCAGGATTGGCATATTGAGGAAAGGAGTCAATTACCCCTAGATTTGTTACAAAAGTTGGACCAATTAGTGGAGATTGATAGGGCTGTGTAATGCCCTTACTTTGTATTGTTCTTTTTTGGCTTTAATAAAAAATTTACCCCTCTTTTAGTCTAAAAGATATCATGATGATGTGGTTGTGCACCTCATGTTTGATTCAAAGGAAAAGAACTATCAAGTAATTGTTATAATTGGATGTCTTTATCTTTTTAGAAGAAAGAAATCTTTTTTTTTTATCTATAGATCTGTAGAATAGAGATGGGAAATTAGAGACATTCACTTGGCTCAAAGAGTGAATGGATGTATTAAAATTAGCTTTTTTCCAAGCATTTTAGTACAGAACCAAAAAGCCTACTATTTTTCTAAAAATGGGGCAGATGTGGGTACACAAGATTTGAATGGAGATTGCAATAGCAGGTTTGTTTATACTTTGGGGATGCAAGGTGTAATGCACCAAGCCTAGGGAATTATTAGTTCCTACCAAGAACTATAGCGGAGGCTCAAGTTTTAACTAGTGATTAAATTTTTGCAGCTCAATCAATCAAAAACATACATATTAATTCAAACAATTATGTTCTTATGTTCCTAATATTTTAATAGTGCAAACTAATCATTTTTAAAGCATAATTAAAAAAAATACAGTTTATCTCCATTCTCATTGGATTGTCATAAGAAAATGTAGAATTATGAGGCAAGAGAGCACACGAAAACCTATAACAAAAGAAATGTGTATGTTTTTAGCAGGCATAGTTACTAGCGATGGAGATTTAAAAAGATTTTTACTAAGTCCTGGGGTCATGAAAACAGGCGTCATGTACTTAGGAATTTTCATTTCATGCGGAGAAACATGGCTGGTCTGTAGGACATTGGTTGTCACACCTCCAGGTTACATATGCAACAAGCTTCACTATATAGAGCAATAGAGAAAAATTGTTCTTTGCAGGTTTTTTTTCCCTTGTTTCCATAGAAATACTTGTCTAGATTTGGAGAAAATTATGTTCAATGTTGTGAGGTCTGCTATGATGAATGAGAAAAAGAATGGTAGCTTCTCTTCTTTGTCTCCATTTCCACAACTATTTTATTAATGTAATTTCTCTTATTTTTCTTGGTATCCCTGTTTGAAATGATGGAACCAGTTCGCATACAATTTTTCTTGCAGCAATCTTGGAGATGAACTTAGTTGCAATGTGGCATTTGATGCATACTCGAAGGTTCTTGACAAATATAATGGTTGTTCCAAGGGACATGTATAATAATCCAAATGCAATTTCCAACTTCCCACTATGGTAGTAGAGGAATAATCCTTTTTCTTCCTCCACCACATCATTCAGTACATCCCTTGAATCTCGAGAATACCCCACTGCCTTTATCCCTTGAACCATTTTAGTGACTATTTTCTAAGATTGTATCCATCATCTATCCTTGGTACATCTCAGAATTAAAATTACGGTGAAAATGTGAACTGAATCAACTCCCAAATTGAAGAAGTTTTGTTGTTTGATCTAAGCAGACCCTAAAAATTTCCTATTAAGCCTATTTGGATGGTATGACAAGTGCATGCTTGTGGATTGTAGGTGTGAGGCTTTTTCAACATATTGTAGAACTTATGACATGATACACACGAGTGGTGTCTTTAGCATGTACCAAAATAGGTAATGACTCATTTTCAAAAGTTCATTACCTATCTAACATTTTGAATTAAAGCTTCAATCCCTCTCTTTCCCACCAAGAATTCTCTGATAGCATAACCTCATTAATTTATTTGCTATGTTAATGTGATTATAGTTTCATAACATAAGAAAATCATTTATTTATACACGAGAAATGCTATAGTGTCAATATTTGACAAAGGGTAATCATAAATAAGAAATTCAAATAAAGAAAGCATTACCTATCAGAAAAAGGTTGACAGTGGAATTCACGCTAAGGAAACCTCTAGAAACAAAGACACATAAGGAAATTCAAATTCCTAGTAAATCTCTTACAAAATGTACCATGTGACATCCATTATACCTTTGTTTGCAAGCTCATCATCTCCAATAAGAATTCCTAAAAAAATTTGATAAACTATAGTGAGATACCTACAAAACTTTAAATCCAATAGTGTTGGAAACTTGCAGCCAATTAAAGACAATCTCCATATAACCCATAAAGAAATCTATGCATCTAAGTATTCATAAACCTCATGCAAGAGAATAGACAACATACCCATGAAAATATGACACAAGATATACCCTAGGAAAACCCTCAAGAAGGAAAAAAACCTAGCCTCCAAAAGCATCCATCTCTCATGTATTATTCAGCAATAAAGATTACAATACATCCTCTGAGTCTCCATGCACACCATTGAAGAAACAAGCTCTCTCCAAGAAATCCATGCGAACAAGCATGCAACCACACATCATGTTCCATGCTTCAAACCCTCACAAATGCTAACCAGAGCTAATCATGCAAAATTGCATCTCACAATAACTACCTTTGTAGTTTCTTTTATAGAAGCAAGATCCCACAAAACCATAAGTGATATTGCACAAAACCATGTGACTATAACTATGAGATTACAAACCATGTCCCTTTATTTAATATTGGGTGCTTTATTTATTATTTTCCCCAATATTAAATAATTACATTTTATCAACTTAACTTATGTGCCAATGTTACATGCAACATTAAGTGGCCCCAAGAATAATTACATTAAATATAATATGCAAGGTGTACAACACACCTTTTTCCTAACATTCTCCCACTTGTTGTATACATTGCATAAGGGGAACAAGTAACCTTAAAACATGAATCAAATGAACAATCCATATAGCCACATATACCATCATGGAATCAAAGTGCTACATGTGCTCTATCAAGATACCTCAAAACAAGAATCAAAAGTTACCACCATCCCAAGCATGAATTATCTCATCCTCCATCATGCAAATGTACAAAGATAAGAATCCATCCAATAGAGAAGCCACACACTCTATCACAATGAATCATAAGTCCTGCCTCAACCAATATCCCAAAGACATACACTTAATCCAAAGGTAACAATATGTACCAGTAGTTGTCAAGATACACAAACCCAAAAGCTGAAATAACACCCACAAGAAGTTCCAATACATCCAAATATCCATACCTCCAAGGTATACAAAACATAGTAAACTCATGACATAAACATAAACACCCATAAACTACAATCATAAACTCCGTGTGCAAAACCTATCAAAGAATGACATACACATCCAAGAGATCCCATTGCATGGGTAATGTAAATCTAAAAAAGATTAAAGCATACCAAGTCTACCAATAGCATCATATAGAAAGTGTAAACTACATCATGTAGTAACAAGGAATCATCCACAATGATATCCAAGCTTGTAATAAAAATCTCCTACATATACCTCTAAAAGCCAACTATGTCAAGTATGATCTCCTCCACAACACCCCAAAAGAAAATCCATAACAACACCCAACCATTCAATCTCCAATATCAAACATAACATATGTATCATGTAATCAACATGGATGTAAGCCTCTCATAACCAAAGAAGCTCAAACTAAATTCATTCCCATTGAAGGAAATAATCCCAATACATCTCCTAAATCAACATCAATGAATGTAATCACAATGCATAAGGAGATAAACATGCCAACACTCCTCAAATGAACCCTCCAAAACCATATATACATAGCTCAAGATCCTTATGCATGAGAACATAAAATATAAACATAAAGCACCTAAAAGAAACAATGGGCAATACCTCTCAAGTGAAACTGCCAAGTAGACCAAGAGTGAGGAATGAGAATGCTCCTCCAAGACATCCAAGTCATCATGACTCATCCAAGAACACTCTCCTCATAGGTCCATGTTGAACTCACGTCCAACCAAGGTGTAGGCTCCTCGGACTTCTTGTTGAAATCTCATCAAGATCAACCATCTGAAGAGAAATCAAACCTCAGCTATGTCTCCAAGTATCCATGAGTATTTGTAACCAACCAATCCATGCCAAACTCCAAATGCAATATAGGGCGGGTGCATGAAGCTAGGTTACACTTTTTTGGCCAACTCCAAAAAAAATTGAAAATGACATAACGCGAGCACATTATAACACGCTCACATTATTTCATTTTAAAATCAAAAAAAAAAAGTGAAAGTGATTCATTTTCTCTTGTCTGTTTTTCTCCTTTGCCCCCACCAAAAAGCCTCAATTTTGCACTCGAATTCTAGGAGGAGGCATTCTACAAAATTCATCAAAAATAGTTTATTTTCCTTTGCAAAGATGGCGCTTCGATGATAAAAAGGTGCAGGAGGTAATTAGTGTTTTCTATTTGTTTTGAATTTCTTAGTTTCAAGTTGATTTTTTTTGTTTTAGGTTAGATTTGATTTTTTTTTTTCTAATTTGTAGGAGATGCAAATGATCATGCAAATCCTCAAAATCCTCAACAAGAAGAACAGGAAAATCCTCCTCAACAAAATCAACTTCCCCCATCAATCACTCAACAAAATTTGAGGAGTGAAATTGAGAACAACAAAAAACAAATTGAGGATCTTATCAGTAGGTCGAGTGATCCAAATGCTTCAACTGTAGAAAGAATGACACTAGAAAATTCTATGAAAGAGATTTTAAAAAATGTAGATTCAATAACCCAACAAATAATGGGATGGAAAGATAGGAGGCAGGTGGCTAGGGCATATTATGCAAATAAACTATCATATAAACAAGTAAAAGATTTAAAAATTACTAAAGGTGATTTGTGCTCTTTATTCACTGACCCTAGAACAAATTGAGGATCTTATCAGTAGGTTGAGTGATCCAAATTCTTCAACCATAGAAAGAATGACACTAGCAAATTCTATGAAAGAGATGTTAAAAAATGTAGATTCAATAGCCCAACAAATAATGGGATGGCAAGATAGGAGGCAGGCAGCTAGGGCATATTATGCAAATAAACTATCATATAAATAAGTAAAAGATTTAAAAATTACTAAAGGTGATTTGTGCTCTTTATTCAATGCGAAGAGGTTTCCTATTCATTGGTGCCACCACCAAGAGATTAGGAACCATTTTTATGATAGGTGGTACTTGGTCTTTGATTACCCACCGTGCAACAATTGTGAAGTACCCCAATATTTTCTTAGGAAACTATATAGTGAGTTCATATTGAACCAAATCCCAAATTATTTTAATATGAGGGAGTTCCATGGGAGAGGTGGGGGGTCAGCTCAGGATAGGCCCAATGCACAGCCAGATCCTACACAGCAAGGGGGATGACCTCTCACTAGGCCGCCTTTTGAGCACATTATTATGCATGTCGTTGCAAAGGAGAGTACCAATGTAGATACATTGCAAGTGATCAACACTTTGACCTGGAGTGTCATCCATCATACTAGCCCTATTGTACACCACCATCCAGGGGAGTCTTTGGGTGGTGGCCTTCGAACCCATGTGTTTCAATCTTGTGAGGCGACTTGTTCATATGACCCCACCAGCACTCAGGAGGCTACTATGTAGGATCCATATGCTGCTACATAAGATCCATATGCTACTACATAGGATCCATATGCTACTACAGGGATGGAGAGGATGGTTGACATTTTACATCTTGCATATGGCATTAATAGTCAGGTAAAATTCAGCATGTTCATTAAATTAAATTTATTAAATTTTGATTCCAAAATACAAGATTAACTAATTTAGTTTTATTATTTTAATAAAATTGCAGGGTCATAGTGTTGAGACTAGATACACTAGTCCTCCACCTACTTATTTTTGCAGTATTCCTATCAGTGGGGTATGTAACTAGTAAACAATTATAAATTTATTACATGTTAATAGCATTGTTTTACAAATGGTATTTTAATATGTGATTTTGGATGTTGAACAGGCTAATATTGGAGGTTTCAAGCAAACACCTCCTAGTGCTAGTGGATTTACTCAAATGTACATGGAGGTAATAGAATAAAGATAACTTAACTAATGAATTCTAATTAATAGATTTTTGTAGTTTATATTCATATTGTTGGTTACGTTGCATTACACATCATTCAAACTCAAAGCATTACTTCAAATTCCATAACTAATAACTATATGTTGATAGATGAAAAAATTTCAATTGTACAATATAGTTGTTTAGAAAGTCAACATAAGTAGCACGATGCAATTCACATGGAGGAATGTGCTTGAAAAGGTGCACCAGCACAAGAAACTATGGATGCTTGGAAAATATATATGAAACCATAATAGTAAGCAATAACATAGACAAGGCAGTTAGTGATGTAGAGCATCATATCAAAACACTTAATCATTAGGGTACATCTAATGCAGAACATCCAACAAACACCATCAACATCATTTCTTTAAGGGATTTCAATCCCAAATAGAATCAGGAGAATGTCAAATATAATTTCATCATAAATCTACTTTTCATTCAACCAAAATCCACTCAAATTCTCTTAGCCATTCCATAGGCCATCATTCATCATTCCACTAATCAGTATTCCAATTGACTCATTCAAATCAAAAACCATATTAAAGAAAACTTTGACTTAATCAATTAGATTCACATCATTCTCAACCACCATAAAAAACAACATAAACCTAATTATTGACACTTGAACAATTCATCCTTTCATTTATTCACCAAGGAAAAAAATCAACTAAACCATACTTCATTGTTATCAGTCCATTATCAAGCACTATACTCACCATATTTTGACTATAGTAGTATATTTATAGGTTACAAACTCTTGCTACAACAAAATATTAATTATCATCTTGTGGTTAATCACCAATTTTCTCAAAAGGCTTCATAATACTCACCCATCCAACCATCAAAGTCACCAAACTTGTCTTATACACCTTAATCAAATTTAGGAACATCAATCATATCATTAGTTTAATAGTAACCAAGCACTCAATATCATCCTTTCCACTGTTTAAACAAACATCTTTGTTTTGATCAGACAATATCATATTCCTCTAGTAGGTTTGTCAACCATTGAATCAGGTAGTTACATTCCTATCTCAAAGCTTATTAAAAAACTCAATGCACATTTAGAAACACTTTCCAACATATCAAAGTTCTTAGACATTTGACATAAAGAAAATCATTAAATTTCAGACTGTCCTCTAAAGAAAGGCTAGTAGATTAGGCCTATTTTACAAAGGAGACCCCTTCAAAACCATTCCAAATCACTCAAAACCTCAAGCAGTCTTCAAGCATGTCTTATTGTATACACCTAAAAATGGTCATATTACAATAGTCTGGTAATTAATTAAATATTTTTAATATTTAATTAAATCTCTTAATTCAATCTACGTATAAATAAATTTAAATAATTTATTTATATTGTTCATTCTTTCATCTTGATTAAATACATAAGTTTATTTAATCACTTTTCTTATCCATTTCTTAATTAATTAAATAAACATTATGATTTATTTATATTAATTATCATATAATCTTGGCTTGAATATTTTATTAAAATAAAGATTAAATATTCTTCTCTTCTAAAATTCCTCTAAAGTCTATTCACAATTCCATATTTCAAATATTTAATTAAATTCTTCTAAAGTCCATTCACAATTAAATATTTAAAATATTTAATTAAGTCTTCTATAGTCCTAAAATCAAATATCAAACTCACATAAAATTAAATAAATTTATTTATTTATTTAATTTGGATATATCTTCAACAAACTATGAAATAAATTCAAAACATAAAATTAATTTCTCTGTTCCTAAGTTGTTCCCGTGGGTTGAAGACAAACCTCCATTATTCTCTCCAACCTCCCAACATCTTCCATCTTCCTCTCAACCTCTCCATCTCTCACCATTCAGAATTACCAGACAATCTCACAACCATTGATCTTTGCAAGCCAGACTCTTGCCTGTGAAAATCTATAAAAACGACTGTCAGATCTCTGAAAAACATAGAAGCTTTCATACAGGAAAACTATAGTCAATTAGCTTTCTAGCATCCATAGCTTTTAGAATCATAGCATAGCATAGCTTAGCATATTAGCATTCCATATCATGGCCTATCATCCTCATATCATAGTTTCAATAACATCCATAATCCACAGCCCCTGTGCATAATTTACAACCCCTGTGCATATCCATATATCAACATTTCACTCCACCAACATATAGGATAGAGAAGCATTCTCCCTTTGCATACTCATTCTGCAGGTTGCCATTCTAAGAAGCTTTGCTTATACAATCTAACAGCAATAGCTTCAAGAGAATCACTGGAGATAGAGAACAATGGAACGACTCTAAAGAAGCTTCGTTTGATTTCATTTCAATTTATCTTGCTTTCTTTAGTTTAATGTTGCATTGGTGTGTTTTTTATTGTTTCATTTTGATACTAACATTTCTCACACACACTTATAACTCAATATTTCACCATTTATAGGGATTGAAAACCATGAAATTTTTTTGATCCAATAAACCCTCGTTTATAGAGTGTAAAAGCACAAATCAAGGAGGGTTTTGTGAAAAATACTCTTACAAACCTCTATTTCTCTGGCCACCACCTAGAACATGATTTTTTATGTCTCCCAAGACCTTCTACATCATTTCCAAGCCTTTGCAAGCTTTATTTATTCATGACCCATGACTGTAGCATCACTTTGTGTAGGAAAATCCTCTATTTTCCAGTGTAGCAGCAGCTCCACCATGGTATTCTTTATTTTCCCTACACTTACAATCATCAAATCATGAAAAAAATCCTAACATTAGCCCACTCCACCAATTTACTTGACCTACATTGGTGAAGTAGTGAAGAAAAACCCTATTGGACTCTCGAACTTGCTTCTAAAAGGACTCTATTGGGCACTGAAAATTGCCTCTTATTCTTTTGTTTCCTAAAACTAACCAAGTCCAAATCTTGAAATTAGAGACTAACTCCTCTTTACATTTATTCACACTATGATTTAACTTTGGGTGTTCCTAAATTACCAACACAAGAAAACAAAACAATGGAGTAATGTTTCAAACTGAAAAATAGGGAATTTTTATTTCAAAATCTAATTACAAGAACACAAACTTCTTCTTTTTCTTTCCTTTACATGACTTTTAAAGATATTTCCTTTTCCATATTTGTCTTTCCATCGGTTGAAACTACCCCTTTTAACCCTTAATATGCCCGATTTCCTTGTTTTTGTCAATTTAACAACTTTTAACAATATTACATTATTGCATTGTTTGCATTTTCCCACTTTGACAACCTAGAACTTACCCATAACCTTAAATACATTCAAATAAGACCTCATATGACCTTGGACATGCTTTACATCATTTTTCCATGACCTTTTGTGATTGACTCAATACAAATTTGAACACTCATCCCTTTTGTAAAATTGAAAAGTATTTGATGACCTAGGTGCTCCTGCACCAACATCTAACCCAATTGAATCAGAAGAAGATCAAATTGAATAAGCAACTAAAATTTCTTTCTCTTTTCATCAAAAATCACATTGTTTCATTTGCAAACCACAAGGCAACAACAAGCCAACTCATTTCAATACTTCTTCTTATCATCCTCAAGCTTCAAACATCTTATTTATCAGCAAAAATGACTGATTTGTGCACAAGAAAACTAATTAGAGTCACTAAACAATCCACTCTTTCATCATTCACCAAGGCACCCTTCCACTCAATTTTCTTTACCTAGGAAAAATAACTAAAAACCAATCTTTCATGTTACAACCTATATCCATTAGATCCTAACACACCTTTGTCCTCATCAATTTCTCTGAATTCAAAGCAAAAACCTGATAAAGAGCTCTGAATCTTTCAATTCCTTAAACAACTCACAAAATTTTCACTTTTACCAACTAGTTCCTCAAGACCAAGATACTACAATCAACCATTTACACTTCAATCATTTCATCTGACTTCCAAGACATTACTCACATCATGTTTATTGACTAAGCTTATTCTATGCACAAATCAAGCCCTACAAAGGAGGGTTTATTGCATAAGGTACTTACAAACCATAAATACCCCTTCCACCACCACAAACACCATGGAAATAGCTTGCATAAGCTTTAGAAATGATGCAGAGTGGCAGGGAAGGAAAACTCACAATCACAAATGGCAAAGTCACTCCATTGAATGTTTCTCTCAAATACTATTATGAGGAGTCCTAAACTCAACTATTCTTTAAGAGATTAACCCCACACACCTAGGGTTCATAACTCAGACCACTCACAAAGCTTGAAAACATTTTGATGATGTCTCATTAAGTCAAAAAAATGTTTAACAACCCTCTAGCACTTAGGTTTCAACAAACACCCATCACTATGGTGACTTAGACCTCACTCTCTCTTAAGGCTTGCAGCCCTTGCCTGGTAGGACAGTCAGAATAAAAAACACATGGAATATTGTTGAGACACAAAACCTAAGGATTCAAACCCCTAATATGGACCCCTACAAGGTTCCAAAACCCTTCCTCTTGACTGTCAAAACATCACTCACAATGGCCCTTTCTACTGTTGCTCCAAAAGGCCTAATTCACAAACCTATACCTAGGCCTTGACTATCTAGGCTCTCCCCTTCACCCCAAATCCAAAATTCAGACTCCTAAAAGTTCTTCACACCTATTTCCACCATTCCTAAGTGCCTCTTATAGAATATTCTTCAAAATCAATCAAAAACTCATTTTTTTGCTTGTCAATTATGCTTGCCACATAGAGATGTCAAGCCAAAATTCATGTACAACTTCCAACAATGAGATTTTCATTCTCCAAAACATTGAGGACATGATATTACATCCTTATATCTTCCATCCCACTGAGATTTATCAATTTTACAACATGGGAATGGAAGAAATATACATTTTTCACCCAAAACCCTAATTTTAAGGGTTTTCAGACCACCTGATAGAGAAATTGGAATATCTCCCTTGATACTCAATTAAATCTCACCACTCCAATGCCAAAGAAAATCTTATTCAATTACCTATCTAACCATTATGGGCTTGGAGCATGAAAATGAACATATAGTCCATACCAAGTACGGGATCAGCAAATTCTTCAGAAAAACATAGGAAAAACAACAAACTTCTTATTGAAACTTCTTCAAAACATCAACATAAACCTTGCCGTGACCAAGAGAGGCATATATGAAGTCTTAAAAACTCCTTCCAACTATATTTTGAAAAGAGAGATGTTGGAAAACAACTAATCTCATGCTTTGACTTCTAATTTCCTAGTTAAGGCAATGTGAGCAACTTCTACCAACTCGACCACAAAGAGCCTTCCAAAATGTGTCAAAGGAATTTAAAACCTTGTCAAAAAGTAAGGTGACTCCCCTCAGGTGTCTAGATACAGAAAGGAATCTTTTTTCCTTATTTTTTCAAGATGCACTAGACTTACAAAGGAAGATGGAGACCTTGTTGTACAAAGAAGTTGGTCACCAAGACCAAAAACTCAACCAAAAACCTAGAAGACCTACTACAAAGCATTGAAATGGTCCATAAGACCTTATTCCATCCATAAACCAAGAAGAAAAACATGAAAAATTATTCTATGTCCCTTAGATCCATGGGTGTTCCTACACCATACTCCCAAGCAAGAAAAAGATCTCAAGTCCTCTTTGAGATCAGGTCTTCTACAGTAGTTTCATGTTGTTTAATATCATTTTCTAACATCCATGTTGCATCCTCTTCTAGTAGACCTTTCCATTTGACAAGGTATTCCTTGTAAACCTTCTTTCTAGTCTTCTTTGTCTCCTTGGTGTCTAGGATGCATTCAAGAGTCATAGGTTGGCTGGGGGGTAGTTCCTTCACCCAATCTTCATCCTCCATTGTTGTTGTACCTGCTCCATCACCTGCATTCATAGAAGCTTTGAAAGGATACAAGTCAGAAATGTTGAAGATAGTAGAGATTGCCACCCCATGAGGTAGTTCTATTTCATAAGAATTTTGGCCAAACTTGTGGACCACCTTGCAAGGTCCTATCTTCTTCATCATGAGTTTGGTATACTTTCCTTTTGGAAGTCTCTCCTTCTTCAAGTGTTCCATCAACAAGTCTCCAACCTTGAATTGGACATTCATATTATTTAAATATGCCTTTTCCTTATAATTCTCAACATTCTTTTGAATAGTTTCCTTCACTTGTTGATGAATATCCCTAATTGTAATAGTAATGTCCTCACCTTGAGCACTTCTCTTAGCAACTCCTTGTACATCTCTTAGTTCATAGAACCCTCTAGGGTGCATCCCATAGACTACTTCAAAAGGGCTCCTACCAATGCTCCTATTCATGGAGTCATTATATGAAAATTCAGTCTGAGGTAAAATCATATCCCAAGCTTTTCCATGCTCCTTGGTAAGGCATCTTAAGATGTTTCCCAATGATTTATTCACCACTTCAGTTTTTCCATGCATTTTTGGATGGTATGTTAAACTAAAGGATATATTTTTGGAAATTTTCTTCCACAAGGTCCTCCAAAAGTGATCAATGAATTTAGAATCCCTATCAGAAACAATTCTTAAAGGAAATCCATGGATCCTAACAACCTCCTTAAGAAGAGACCTGCTATATGAGATGTGTCATTGGTGCATTTTCAAGGAATAAAATGTGCCATCTTACTAAATATATCAAGTACCACAAAGATACTACGAAAAACCCTTTGGGTTCTAGGAAACCCCAAGACAAAGTCCATACTTACACACTCCCAAGGCCTATTGGGAATGGAAAGTGGATGATCGATTTTTTCATTTGATGAAGTTCCCTTTGCCCTTTGACATATTGTGCAGCCTTCCACATACCTTCTCACATCCACCTGCAACTTTGGCCAATAGTAAAATCTCCTAACTTGTTCCAAGGTCTTTTCAAGGCCAAAGTAACCTCCAAGACTCCCACTATGTTTCTCCTTTATGATATTCTCCCTCATTGAGCATTTACACACACACAATTGGCTTCCTTTGAAGAGAAAACCATTCTGCAATAAAAATTCAAAGAATTTGCCATGAAAGAATTCAAATGTTACTCACAAACATTGTATACCTCCTTAAAATCTGAATCTCCATGATACATATCCTTCAATGCTTCAACCCCCGTGCTTTGGAGTTGGATCTCTTGCACTACAAGTTCCCCTCTACTAAGAGAATCTGTCACCTTATTTTCTTAGACCTTCTTATGCTTTATTGTGAAATTATAGGCTTGCAAAGACTCTACCCACTTCATGTTCCTATGACTAAGTTTGTCTTGTGCATTCAAAAAACTCAAGGCATGATTATCAGTATAAACAACAAACTCTTTAGGAAACAAGTAGTGCCTCCAATTTTTGAGCGCTTGGACCATAGCATATGATTCCAAATCATAGGAAGAATACTTCCTCTTTGCTTCATTCAGCCTTTCACTGAAAAATGCAACCGGTCCACCTTCTTGGCTCAAAACAGCCCCTATTGCTTGATTGCTAGCATCACACTCAATGGTAAAAAAATTATCAAAATCAGGGAACACAAGTATAGGTTGTTGTGGTACTCTCATTTTTATATATTCAAACCCTTTATCAGCCTCATTGGTCCAAGAAAACTTACCTTTCTTACCTCCTTTGATGGTGTGCAAGATTGGTGCACAAATTTGGCTAAAGTTCTTGATGAACTTTCTATAAAGGCTTGCAATTCCGTGGAAGATTCTCACATCTCCCATGGATTTTGGTGTTGGACAAGTAAGAATAGCATCCACCTTTGAAGGATTCATCTTCAAACTTCCCTTGGAGATGACAAAAACAAGGTAGACTAGTTCTTCCTTCATGAATTCACACTTTTCCATGTTGATCAACAACTTCTCCTCTTGTAACCTCCTTAGTACCATGTCAAGGTGCTTCAAATGTTATTCTTTAGACCTACTAAACACAAGGATGTCATCTAAATAAACTACAACAAAATTTCCAATGAAAGGTCTCAATACCTCATTCATAAGGTTCATAAATGTACTAGGGGCATTTGATAACCCAAAGGGAATCACCAACCACTCATAGAGCCCTTCATTAGTCTTAAAAAATTTCTTCCATTCATCCCCCTCTCCGATCCTTATTTGATGGTACCTGGTCTTTAGGTCAATCTTGGAAAAGTAAGATGCTCCTAATAGACAATCCATGAGGTCCTCCATTCTTGGCATCAGGAACCTATATCTGATTGTAATCCTATTAATGGCTCTTGAATTAGTGCAAAGCCTCCAATTCCCATCCTTCCTTGGTGCTAGGACACTAGGAACAACACATGGGCTCAAACTCTTCCTCACTAGCCCTTTATCCATCAACTCTTGCACTTGTCTTGCAATCTCCTCATTTTGAGCAGGTGTCATCTTGTATGTATCCTTATTGGGAAATGTAGCCCTTGAAATCAAATCAATATGGTGGCTTGTATCCTTAATGGGAGGTAGGGAACTAGGTAATTCATTCACTGTTATGTCCTTATACCTTTCCAATAACTCTTGGACTTCCTTTGGTGCATCTTCCTTCTTCTTTGTGGGTAGATCTGCTTCACTTTTTGGCTTCATAATTAGGAAGAATCCTCTTCCTCCTCCTTCCTTCAAGGTCTACATGAACTCCTTCTCACCCACCATCAAAACACTAGGCCCTTCATGCTTTGCCTTGTCTTTTTCTAGGAGAGGTGAAAGGTTGTAAGTCTTCCCATCTTTCAAAATGGAGTATGTGTTCTTCTCCCCATCATGCTTGGTCTTCCTATCAAATTGCCAAGGCCTACCAAAAATATATATTTTAATACTCATACTCAAAATTTTGTTCATTAGATCTCATACATTATAAGTCATGATGTGGATCGCTATTGTAACTTTTTCGTGATTGAATAATTTATTGTATTTTTTTTAGACATTGGTTGTGGAAACACCTCCAAATGTTACAAGGGCAATGGATATCAGTGTTTCATCAGATATACAATCCTCGATGGATCTAATAGGGAAGGTATGAGGAAAATTACTAAATTTCAATTTACATTCATTGTTATAGATGTTAGTTCTAGTGAAAAATCAAACCATTATTAATTCATAGTTTAATTCCTATTTGGATGGTTTATAGAGGACTTGAGCACACTTAAGCATCAACATGCAAATATTTCCATTGTGGAGAGTGATCATGAGATGGCCGTAAGTGATTATTTTGTTAAATATATCATTTTCTATAATGTAATTTCTATATATTAATGTCTTTACTTCTTATTGTAACAGTTAAAACTTCACCAGGAGCTAAACTGTAGGAGGAGGAGCAGGAGTACTCCTTGAGCATAGCAGAAATGAGTGACGGACTTATCGCCATTGAATCGCCAAATGAAGGGAAAGAATTTATTTCTAGAGAACGGAGAGAAATGAATTTTGATTCCAGAGCCCTTTGTTGTATGCCTAGACATGGCAATTTTGTACATATTTTGTATTGGATATATTTGACATTGTATGCCTATATGGAATTCTTGTAAGCCTATATGGCTATTTTGTAACTATATTTTATACTTATATCGTATTATTATACGGATAAAATATTATTATTTATACATAACTTTAATGTCCATATTTGCTCTTTTGATTACCGCTCAAAGTATCGGTTGCATACGATTAGGCAAAAGACTTTTTCCTTTAGATTAGCAATGGCTGGAAGTTTCAAAAGTATCCTTGATATTACAAAAAAGATATGTTTATACCCATAGCAACAAGAATCTTTGGGAAAATCACAAAACCAAAAGTATAAAAAATTTGAAAAATATCGAGAAACGAATTTTTTTTTTAAATCATATTTAAAAAAAGGTAAAAAAAAAGTAGAACAAGAGATAAAACTTTTTTTTTTGAAATTGAACGGCATTTCCATAGCATAGAGATATAGAGAGCAAATAAAATAAAGAGTTTAACTAATGAATTGTAAAAAATAGATTTTTGTAGTTTATATTCATATCTTTGATTACATTGCATTGCACATCTTTCAAACTCAAAGCATTACTTCACATTGCATAACTAATAACCAGATGTTGATAGATGATAAAATTTCAATTACAATATAGTTTTACAAAGTCAACCTAAGTAGTTATGCAATTACTTTACATTGCATAACTAATAACTAGAGCAGTCTCTAATTGCATTTGTTTGTCATGGAATTCTATGACACCACATTTCTTTTAAGGCATTTTTCAAACAATTCACTTCCTTTGTCTATACTACAACATTTTGATATATTCACCAAAGCATTTTTCACAGTTCACCGCCTTGTTAATATGGCTGAAATCCCAAAACAAGTGCTTTCAACAAGCTTATGGATGCTTGGAAAAATCTATATCAAAAGCATGTATTGGTTGGGTTAGGGGTTATCATAGCGCGCGCCGGGACAAATACTCAGTTCATGGTGATGAATTCAATAACAATCAAAAGCATTTGATTGTCGCGGTATTCCATCACCATGAGACCCTCATTTCTTTGAGGCATTTAAAAGAGTTCATCGCCTTATTTATGCTTACTTTTCATGCATGTCTATCAAAGCATTTTATCAAACAAGCTTTAACAAGCTATGGATGCTTGGAAAAAGTCTATCATAGCATAATAGTAAGCAATAGCATAGACAAGGCAATGAATTGTTCGAAAAAAAATCCTCAAAGAAATGTGGTCTCATGGTGATGGAATGCCATGACAAGCAAATTGCTATGGATTTTCATGGCAATCCATCACCATGAGACCACATTTCTTTGAGGCATTTTCTCAAACAGTTCACTTCCTTGTCTATGCTACCATATTTTTCATACATGTTTACCAAATAATTTTATCAAACAGTTCACCTCCTTGCTACTATGGCTAAACACCTAAAATAGGTGCTTCCAAACAAGCTATGGATGCTTGGAAAAAATCTATCAAAGCATAATAATAAGCAATAGCATAGACAAGGCAGTGAACTGTTTGAAAAAAAGCCTCAAAGAAATGTGGTCCTAATGGCGGTGGAATTCCATGACAATCCATAGCAATTTGCTTGTCATGGCATTTGTCATGCCATTCCATCACCATGAAACCACATATCTTTGAGGCATTTTTTCAAACAGTTCACTACCTTGTCTATGCTACCACATTTTTCACACATGTTTACCAAAGCATTTTATCAAACAGTTCACTTCCTTGCTGCTATGGCTAAAATCCTAAAATAGGTGTTTCCAAACAAGCTATGGATGCTTGGAAAAAATCTATCAAAGCATAATAATAAGCAATAGCATAGACAAGGCAGCGAACTATTTGAAAAAAATCTTCAAAGAAACGCGGTCTCAATGGTGGTGGAATGCCATGAAAATTCATAACAATTTTCTTGTCATGGCATTCATCATGCCATTCCATCACCATGAAACCACATTTCTTTGAGGCATTTTTTCAAACAGTTCACTACCTTGTCTATGCTACCACATTTTTCATACATGTCTACCAAAGCATTTTATCAAACAATTCACTACCTTCTTGCTATGGCTAAAATCCTAAAACGGTGGTTTCTAACAAGCTATGAATGCTTGGAAAAAATCTATCAAAGCATAAAAGTAACCAACAAGCTATGGTCTCATGGTTTTTTTTCACGTGAAAATCAATGTGATTTTATTCACATTTTTTTGTAGGTTATAAACACTTTTTTTTTGGCAATTTTGTTGTTTTAAATGACATTAAATTTTATGGTGGTTTTGTTTTTTATATGATGATATGTGATATTCTAATCCTAATTCATGCTTCTAGGTTGCATAGATATATATATTTACATGTTTTTTGTACCAATGAAGACAAAACGAACTAAACCCCCCTCCAAATTTTTTTGACCAAACCAGCGAACCAAACCCCCAAACCTGAACCTCATAACCTATTCCAACACTCTTCATTTTTCCTGCACAAACTTAATTGACCACCAAATTATGTTTCCCCTTGAGTTTACCCACGTTTACTCCCTCAAACCTCTCTTTTTCATTCAAAACCCCTGTTTTCTCAACTAGGGCATGTCATGCCATAACATACTTTTGACCTCCCCTATCCTTGAAAAACTTTTGAACACACCAAACTCCACAATAACACCCTATTTCCAATCTATTCTAACTTATTTTCAAGCAATTTCTTCTTTTCACCTCTTCTAGCCTTGCTTTTAAGGGGCCTCAATTTTGAATTTTCAACAAGGGCAACATTAGTAATCTCTTCCAATGCCCTTACTAATGCTATTATCTTATTCCTACTCCCTATCCTACTTACATCAGGCCCATATCACCGAGACACAGCCTGAACAATAGGTGGAATGGCCTATTTCAACATACTACACTCAAACCCTTAAGGGATCGATCTAGTTGAACATAGCTCAGAGCAACTCAACATGTTTGGGTGAGAAAGAGGACCATGCCTAGTGTGAACATGCCTATTCAGATGTGTTGGAATAGTTTGTTTGGTCACACAAGTTGCAGAACAAAAGTTGCACCACTTTGCAACTTTCCACTACTTCCATTTGACACTTTTTCCATCAACTAAAATCTGGACACCACGGGAAAACCACTTCGAGATAATGAAAACCGAGAAAGGTTAATGTAGAGGGGCCCAACGCAATCCCATGGGATAATACGAGAATTTTCTAAGCATCACGGTGTCCGAGTAACCTCATGTTGAAGTTTGCAGCCATTTTTCCCTTTAGACCCTTAAGGGATCGATCCGATTGAACGTAGCTTTGAGCGATTCTGTGTGTTTGGGTGTGAAAGAGGACCATACCTAGAATAAATATGCCTATTTAGACATTTTGGAACAATCCGTTTGGTCACACGAGTTACAGAACGAAAGTTGCAACACTTTGCAACTTTCCACTACTTCCATTTGACACTTTTTTCATCAACTGAAAACTAGACACCACAGGAAAACCACTTTGAGATAATGAAAATTGAGAGAGGTTATTGTAGAGAGGTCTCACATGATCCCATAAGATCAGATAAGAATTTTCTAAGTGTCGCGGTGTCTAAGTAACCTCATGCTGAAGTTTGTAGTAGTTTTTCGCTTTGGACCCTTAAGGGATCGATCTGATTGAACGTAGCTCGAAGCGATCCCGTGTGTTTGGGTGTGAAAGAGGACCAAGACTAGCGTAAAAATGCCTATTCAGGTGTGTTGGAACAATCCATTTGGTCACACAAGTTTCAGAATAAAAGTTGCACCACCTTGCAACTTTCCACTGCTTCCATTTGACACTTTTTCCATCAACTGAAAACTGGACACCACAGGAAAACCACTCTGAGATAATGAAAACTGAGAGATATTATTGTAGAGGGGCCCATGAAAATACCATAGGATTAGATGAGAATTTTCTAAGTGTCACGGTGTCCAAGTAACCTCATGCTGAAGTTTGCAGCCATTTTTCCCTTTGGACCCTTCAGGGATCTATCTAGTTGAACGTAGCTCAGAGCGATTCCGTGTGTTTGGGTGTGAAAGAGGACCATGCCTAGCATAAAAATTCCTATTCAGACATGTTGGAACAATTTTTTTGGTCACACGAGTTACAGAATGAAAGTTGCACCACTTTGCAACTTTCCACTACTTCCATTTGACACTTTTTTCATCAACTAAGAACTGGACACCATGGGAAAACCACTCTGAGATAACAAAAATTGAGAGAGGTTATTGTAGATAGGCCCAACATTATCCCATAGGATTAGATGAGAAGTTTCTAAGCATCATGGTGTCTGAGTAACCTCATGCTGAAGTTTGCAACCATTTTGCCCTTTGGACCCTTCAAGTATCGATCTGGTTGAACATAGCTCGGAGCAATTCTACGTGTTTGGGTGAGAAATAGGACCATGCCTAGCATAAAAATTCCTATTTAGATGCGTTGGAATAGTCTATTTGGTCACACAAGTTGTAGAACAAAAGTTGCACCACCTTGCAACTTTCCACTACTTCCATTTGACACTTTTTCCATCAACTGAAAACTAGACACCATAGGAAAACCACTCCGAGATAACAAAAACTAGGAGAGATCATTGTATATAGGCTCAATTTGATCCCATAGGATCATATGAGAAGTTTCTAAGCATCACAATGTCAAGTAATCTCATGCTAAAGTTTGTAGCCATTTTTCCCTTTGGACCCTTAAGGGATCGATTTGGTTGAACAAAGGGTCTATACTCTAAACTTATCCAAACCTTACCAACTCTTGGGGAAGCAATTCTAAGGTGTCAAAACATCAAAATCCACAATCAGATCTCAGTTATACCACCATACAATGGGTAAACCAGAAAACACTCTATTGTAGCCTAAACCTTAGGGGTTTATTGAAAATGATACTTCCAAAGCTAACCACAACCTAAAAATTACTCAAACAAGTTTGTGATACTCTACACAAGCTCAAATAATCATAAAATAAAGCTTCCCTACACAAAAACGCAATTTGACTCTTCAAACCCACCATTTTTCTTAAAGAAAACTCACTTTTACACACATGGGTTTCACACCCATCTCACTTTCATACCTCTCCAACACTAACAAATCATTCCCATACCTTAATAATGTTATTGCAAACCCATTCCTAAAATTACAAAAGCTACAGAAAGAGGAATGGGTCAAAAATCCATTTTTATTCACCCAAAACCTTCAAATGTACAAGTTCGGGCCGGTTTTAGTATATTGATGATATTCTAATCCTTATTTGTTTTGATGAACAAAACCTACTGAATGGTGCTCTAGCACCAATCATACATTGACCTTCTTGTCCCTCCTAAATTTTGGACCACATCCATTACCTCCACATAAAACTCAACATCCTTGGTCCTCTTGGTTCCCATGCCTTGATATGGTTATGCAAATGAAAATGAAGCAAAGTAATCATCACCTTCTCTGTTGGTTGGAAGAATGCATGCTTAATGTTTTGATACATGATATCAGCTCTCTCATCTACTCTCATGGTTGAATACTAAAATATAGTATGGTGGGCCTCCAAAGTTCCAGTCATCTTTCTTCCTCTTCCACCAAATGTTTGCCTAATCCACACATTTGCCAACCTAATTGACTTTTTTTTAAAGCTGAAGTTTCTCCTAAGTCACTAGTGTTGCTCTATCTACCTTTTCAGACTCTTTCATTGCTATAGATCATCTCTGGGATTTAATCATTTTTACCACATGTGGTTTATGTGCTTTGAATCCTTGCATCCAAAGGAAATTTCCTCAACATAAATACTCTCTCAAGGTTAACAATCATACATTGATCTTCTTTCCCCTCTTAAAGTTTGGACCACATCCATTACCTCCACATAAAACTTGACATCCTTGGTCTTCTTGGTTCCCACACCTTGATATGGTTATGCAAATGAAAATGAAGCAAAGTAATCACCTCCTTCTCCACTAGCTAGAAGAATGCATGCTTAATTTTTTGATACATGATATCAACTCTATCTTCTGCTCTCATGGTTGAATATCGAAATCTAGTATGGTGGGCCTCCAAAGTTCCAATCATCTTTCTTCCTCTTCCACCAAATGTTGTACTAATCCACACATCTTCCAACCTAATTGGCTTTGTTTTTTGAAAGTGGAAGTTTCTCCTGAGTCACCAATGTAGCTCTCTCTACCTTTTCAGACTCTTTCATTGCTACAAATCATCTTTGGGATTTAATCATCTGTACCACATGATTGATGTGCTTTGAATCATCAATAATAGTCTTCAAAATTGGTTGCTAGTATAAGTTCATTTTGTTTTCATAATACTTTATAACCATGGAGTTCACCATTCTTTGATTCCATCAAGTGAAGATTGAGGAATGGCGTCAATGTGGAGTACATCTCACTTGAAGTCTTTGAAAGCAACAACCATATCAAATTTCTTTTGCCCAAGTCCTACTCTCTCAAGGTTAACAATCTCAATCTCACTAATAGTGATTACTAAGAAAGGTAATTCCACCAAATCTACCAATAGTTTACCATAAGAATAATAAAAGTAGAGGCTTTGAAAGGAACTCCATGAAAACCAAGCTCTCTAAATGGTACATATCAAAGTCTAGTTCAAAATATTTTAGATGATGCTACTCTCATAGCTCTCTTACTCACTTGACAAATCCTTGAAACTTTGTATTGATTTTATTTTTCTTGTCCCTCTCTTGTTGTTCTTCCTCAATTTCATCAAGATCATACATTGACCTTCTTGACCCTCCTAAATTTTGGACCACATCCATTACCTCCACATAAAACTATACATCCTTGGTCTTCTTGGTTCCCATGCCTTGATATGCTTATGCAAATGAAAATGAAGCAAAGTAATCATCTCCTTCTCTGTTGGTTGGAAGAATGCATGCTTAATGTTTTGATACATGATATCAACTCTCTCTTCTACTCTCATGGTTCAATACCAAAATCTAGTATGGAGGGCCTCTAGAGTTCCAATGATCTTTCTTCCTCTTCCACCAAATGCTAGCCCAATCTAGACGTTTGCCAGCCTAATTGACTTTGTTTTTTAAAGTTGAATGGTGTAGGAGCACCCACACCTCACCCTCAATTTGTGATTTTTTTATGGTAAATTGGGAGGATAGTTGGTAAATGTTAGTATGTTGAGGTCTTTTTGTCTTGAATAAGGTATAATAGACCAATCTTTTATGTAATTTGGGAATTAGTAGGTTAGGGTGGACAAATGTGCAAAAGCACTCTTGAAATAAATAATTGTTGATATTGGGCCATAAAGGAAAATTATGTAAAATGTAGGTGGGAGTGTAGATAAAGAGTCTAAAATTCATGTTATAAGGGTGTCTAAGTGGTCCTAGGCCTTTAGAATAATAAATTTGCATGATAAAACTTATTAAGCAAAACCATTGTTAAATACTAGTATTTGTAGGCTTAATAAGGGTTTGGTGGTTCAAAGGTAGTTATGGGAATTGAAGGGAGATGATTCTAATTTGAAATGTATTAAAAATATCATTCAAGCCTAAATGGGGGTTCAATCAATAGTTTTTTTGAAGATTGGTGCTCTTCACAACACCTAAAACTATGGAATTTCAACATTTTTCTGAGTTTTTCAGTTTCTTTTCTTTGTGTATGGCCTAGTACAGGCCTCTTATGAATATAAATTCATGAAAAATTGTGATGGCAGGTCTTAACCTATATTTCAATCTATTTTGATACACCTTTGGTTGTTTTAGTGAAACGACAATCCATTTTTCTTTATTCAGCTAACTAGCAGGGTCTGAGTTTACTTTAATTTTTGTGATGGAGCCCTTCCTCCTACTGTGCTGAATTGTGACTTATAGGAAAGGTTTAAAATTTGTTTTTTTCAAGTTTCCTTAACTCTTTTAATAATGGTAAGGCATTTATAGGGTTGGTCATGTTGTTTTAGGCTGAGAATGTGAGATTTTGGCTTGAAATGGAGGGACCAAAGTGATGTTTTTGAGATCTACTGAGTCTAAAGACTAGGTGAAGGTTTATTATGTGTGTGAAAACCCTAAAAAACTTGTTTGATGCTTTGGTAAGGTTTGGAATGCCTTGGAGTTGTGCTAAAAACCCTAGGTATTTGTTAGGAAATTGAGGGTTTTAAGAAATTTTAGCTTAGAGGTTGAGTGCTTTTCTAAAACCTATGGAATTGGGATTTTTGTGACCTATTTGATGACTATCCAAGAGCTTGTGGGGTTAGAATAAGTTTAAAGAGTAGTTTGTTTGTAAAACAGGGCTAATTTTGTAGCCTTTTTGTAGGGCAGTTTGAAGGATCTCCAAGAAATTGCAAAGAAACCTTGTATGTCTGGCTTGGGAATGGTGTTGGGGGTTTGAGTAGATGCTATATTTATGATGAGATGGTACTTGAGAGGAATTCTCTAAAATTTAAGCCAAATTGTTAAGTTTGGAATCCTTTTTGTTGGTAGTTGTTCCAAGATGGCCAAATGAAATAACAAAGGTTGTTGATTTAATGAAATCTGATTTGTTTGAGTCTTCTCCACCTTGACTCTACATCACTAAAGTTTCTCCTAAGTAACTAGTGTAGCTCTCTCTACCTTTTTAGACTCTTTCATTGCTACAGATCGTCTTTGGGATTTAATCATTTGTACCACATGGTTGATGTGCTTTGAATCCTTGCATCTAAAGGAAATTTCTTCAACATAAATAATACTACTCTCTGAAGGTTAACAATCTCAATCTCACTAATAGTACATTTACAACAATATTCAAAGATTTTCCTTCAAAAGGCTACAAATTCAAATATTGACTTAAATAGCCTTTACAAATGATTCTACATCTTTCCAATCATGCCTAACTATTCTTTTTGTAACTAACATGCCTTATTACATTATAAATCAATTGTGGATGTGCTATGACCTTATTCAATTGACAAAACTCAAAACACAAAACTAATTTAAAATATTTTCATGAACCATATTTGCTTAAAAACCTTGATGCCCCTACACCAAATTTCATTATTTCAGTAAATGTCATTACAAGTAAATCTCATTACAATGCCTTAGGTACTCTGTTTTCACAAATATTTTACAATGTCATTCATACATTCGAGATTCTCTTATAATTTCTACATCATAGGTTCTCATTTAGAGGTTAACTTCAAATGAGAAACTTGAGATTCCCTCACAAAGCTTCGCACACTCTTTTATAATGGCTTGAAATCAAAATTGAGATTTGTCAAGATCATCAAAATAAGGATTTTGCATTGCTATTTTGGCTGAGATTCTCTTCGATGGCTCCAAAATCAACATTTTCTGCAAGGAGAGACCAATCAATTTTTACTAACTTTTAGTTACAAATAGGAAAATTAAAAGAATAAAAAGAAATAGCTCATGTCCAAAATGGAAATGAAATGAAAATAGATGGAAGGCACTTACAGATAGGCATGGCAGTCTCTCAACTTAGTCACTCCTGCTCATACATCTTCACTGTGAGTTCCAAGATACCTATTGCAAACAACACCTCTCATGAATCTAGAATATCTTGAAATTTGAGATGCTCCTATAATGTCTACATCATAGGTGCTCATGATAAGGTTAACTTCAAATGAATAACTTGAAATTCCCTCACCAAGCTTCACACACACTTTTGCAATGGCTGAAAATCATAATTGATATTTGTCAAGATCATCAAAATAGGGATGTTGCATTGCTTTTATGCCTGATATTCTCTTGGATGGCTCATCAATCTGCATTTTCTACAAGGGGACACCATTCAATGTTTACCGAGTTACTTAGAGATATGCAAAGTAAAATAAGACATGATAGCATTGGCATCAAACAAATTAATGTGGATACAAGTATAAATTAATAAGAACCATTGTGCATATACTTAAAAATTAATCCAATGAACCATCTGGATCTGCTCTACTCTTTATTGTGTCAAGTATTTCCTCATGGTCAGACTCACACACCTTCCACAAGGTCTTGTTCAAAGGTCTACCCCCTTATTTGCTCAAATGAACATTGGATGCCACAACAAGGTTCGAGTAATGAAGAATCTTACAATGCGTGTCAAAGTCCTCAAACAGCCAATGTTTAACATTCTTATGTGGGTACCTTCTAAGCCACGTTCCAGTAACAACAACTGAGCCTGTAGGGTATTCGATTTTTTCTCCATCTATAACTGGGGCTTCCAATTTATTTTTTGGCCTCAACACAATGACACAAGTAATAGTTTGTTCCCTCTTCATTTTCTTCATCTACAATAACTGCATAAACATGCCCTGCATTGATATGTGCATAAAATCACTTGAAACTAGTCAACATTACAAATACAATACAAAGTAAGATAACAACATAGAATTTCAAAGACTAAGCAAGTAGATATATTACCTAATTGAACTAGATTTGATATGTGGTTAAAGTAGACCGATGATTCCATCTGTGTTAGTTCCAATGTCGTCAGAGGGTGAGATGTGTGACGCGGGGTAAGATAACTTGTCAACCATTTTTTGACCCACTCCCCTGACTCACAATCATTCTAGGCTTGCATTATACATGAAGAACAAAAGCATGCCATCTTACATGTGTCGATACTCCATGAACCTACATTTGAGCTAAGGAAAGAGTGTAGCTCACCAAATCTTGTTAGTGTACAACAATCCTCATATGGTGCAATGTTAGTATCATCCATCAACCAAAAAACTCTACGAACTAAAGGCGTACCTTCATTACCTGGACCCATTGAAGCATTACACCACTCAACGATTGAACTTGCATTTGTCAACTTTGCACTATCTTTATACTTTAACTATTCTCATGCTAATGCTCTTTTCATGCATGCTCTTGTACCATCATGCTCCCCCTTTCCATTCCCGGCCTCACAAAAGTTCCACATATGTTGAGCACCTGTAGTGAGATGCATCGTGCACAACCAACAGAACATGTGCACGTTCTTGAATTATGCTACACAGTTATCCAACCATATTATATGCCAACTATATGCTATGCCCCTCCAATAAAAATCACTATAGAACATCTGGAAGCAACCTTGCATGAAATCTAGAGAATGTGTAGGATCATCACTAATATAAAAGTGATACTCCCTCAATACCTTCCTTTGGTCCTTTGTACTATCAGCTGCATGAATGAATGTTATGTGCACAAATATCAAAACCTGTGTGGAGTTGTAATACAATGACTGCACCTCACACTATGGCTATAGAGTGTAGTTCTTTGCAAATTCAACCACTGATACTATTCTGCCAACTGGAAATGTGTCCTTTCATAGCTTGAATTGCATGTCTAGCCATTAAGATCTATGGGTATGCCTTGTATACTCATACAGTAGATTCTCATGAAATATGGACATAAACTGATACATTGGAATCTTTTCAATAACCAAATCACACCTTTTTGCTTGAGACCCATCTTTTGTAGAATATGCCACTGTTTTATACTTCCTGAAATCTACTAGTTTATCTCCCACCTCATCTGTGCTTTCCATATGTTGACATACTGTCATTCATTGTAAGCCACCACAACGCTTGCATGAACCATCCAAGCATGTTGTCCTATAGAATTTTTGGCCATCCTCTATTTGACATAAAAAAATTAATAAGAAATCTCTTGAAGATTTTGGTGGGGCTTCTATGCCACAATCCTGCAAAAAAAAATTAGTATGCAAATCTAAACATATAGAAAGATAAACATCATAATGGTTAGCTAATTCAATATGTAGTCTATAGCAACAAGTAGTGTGTGTGTGATTTATCTTGACATAAAAGGGTTTAAGCATTTCAAAAAATCTTTGAGAAATACTAATTTGAGGATAAGCATTTTGAAATTTATGAAAAAATTGGGTTTGAGTCATATCCAAAAAAATGCTTTGGATGTGGCTCACGGTTCAACTACTGATTCTCCTTCTTATGACATCCCTTTGATTCGAAGATGACCTTGTATTATTCTTCCAATAATCTTCAATTAGTGTTCTCAATGCTTCAACAACTTTTTTATCTTTATGTGGCAGTCTTCCCGAGAATACCCATAATTCATTTGAATCAGTGCCCTCAATTCTTTGCCACCTTTGAACGGATTTTGATAAAACATTTCTACTAATTCTCATTTGTTCACTTGTCTTTTTAATGAGACGAGATCTCTTTGTTTGATAGCTTACCAAAGTCAATGTAATGACATCTCGGGTGACATTACTATCCTTTGAGCGTGAGGTCTTACCCACACTCTCATAAGCATCCATTAGATTCTTCACAATAGTGTTTTCACTTGATGCATTCAATGTTCTCAACCCAAGAGTCTTCATGATGTTTTTGTACTTTAAACCCTCCATCATTTGAACAAATAGTTGACATCTTCTAGCCTCATTTAGTCTTTCAAAGAACATTTGCCAAATCTTATCAGCATATCTTCTACATATGCATTCTAGAATCTTAGCTTCCATGTGCTACAAAATATCCTCATCAATATTAATTAAAAACTTTTTCTTTCTACGCAAAATTCTAGGTGGTGTTCTCTTAGGTACATACATCTCAACATTAGCAATTTCATCAATATTTAGTTGAGGTGGGATAGATTGTGTACCTTCGACCGAGGGTGGAATAGAATACATAGCTTGAGGTTCATGTGAGGATAATGGCATACCTTGTTCATCAAATCTGAGTGATGATGTACTTTCAACTTCAGATGTGGTGGATGGTGTCCAACCATACTCACTTGTGGTAGATGGTGTCCCTCCATATTCACTTATGCTTAATGGTGTCCCTTCGTATTCACTTGCAGTAGAGGGTTTGTCTCCAACTACGGTATTTTCATCTCCCCTAGCATGACTCTTTTTCATTCGTGCCCTTTGTGCTGCCAATTTCTTCTCTTTTTGATGGTTGAGGTTCCTCTTCAACTGGCTTGTTTTCGTCAATCGTTCCCAATTTTTGATTTTCACGATATTCCCTCATCCATGTTTTTTCTCTTTATCTCTGAAGGCTTGGAGCTGATCATCTGTTAGTTTTTTCCTTTTAACAGCTCATTTCTTCGGCATGACGAATAATTTTACCTATGCAAAAAGTGCTAAGTCAAGTCAAATTAACTAATAGTGTAGGGTTGTAAAACTCTATTAAAGAGGGAGACCAACGGTCACCTCTTTCAAATGTTAGTTTTTGAAGTTGAAGTGGTTTTTCTTAAGATGGAAACATTATAAAAGGCCATGATAAACTTGAATGGAGGATGATCTTGGATTGGGTGTCAAACCAAATGAGGAAATGTTGAGTTTTCCTTAACAAAATTGAGCTTTTGGTGACTGAAATTGACTTTTTGAGTTGGGCAGAATAATTTTATGTTAGATTGAGCATGAGCAAGGTATATTAGGCTTCTTTCAATAGTTTTCAAGTTTTGGAGTGTTTGGCAAGTGCCACTTTCAATAAAACATATAGTTTCTAAGCCTAGGGAGAGGGTTTTCTGGTTTGGGTGGTAAATGATTGAATCTCTACAATCTAATGCTATAATTTGAAGTTTTTATAGATATAAAGTGCTTCCCCAAGGTTTCAGGAGATTTGGACAAGTTTTGAAGGTGGTCCCTTTGTAAAAGTGGGTTAATTTGGGCCCTTAAAAGTGTACAAAACTTAATAATTTGTGCAATTTTGTACAAAACAAGCATTGGTGATCATTGGATATGTTGAAAGGCTCTATAATGGGTAAAATAAAGGTGTCTAAATGGTCCTAGGTCTATAGAACAACAAATTTTCATAATGAAGCTTATTAAGCAAACCATTGCTAATACTAGTACTTTTAGGCTTAATGAAGGTTTGGTGGTTCAAGGGTGGTTATGGGCATTGAAGGAAGTTGAGACTCTTAATTTGAAAATGTATAAAAAATGTAAGCCTGAGTAAAGGGTTCAATGAATTGCTTTTGAGGATTTGGTGCTCTACTCAATGCCTAAACTATGGAGTTTCAAGTATTTTTTTTGTGTTTTCAGTTTATTTTTCCTGTGTATGGCCCAGTACATGCCTCCCATGATTAGAAATTCATAAATCACTATGGTGGCAGCTCTTAACTTGGACTTCAATATATTTTGAGACTCCTTTGGTTATTTTGGTGAACGAAAAACTCCATTCTTCATGATCAGCCTGTACAAACCAACAAGGTATGAGTTTTACTTTAATTTAAAGATGGAGCCTTTCCTCCTACTATGGTGACCTGTGATTCGGACGAAAGGCCTGTAATATGTTTTTTTCAAGTTTCATGTTTCTTTTAATAGTGGTAAGGTTCCTATAGGGATGGTGATGTTATCTTAAGCTAAGAATGTGAGTTTTTGGCATGA
>VDFB02075321.1:269546167-269612371 GCA_007258455.2 Sequoia sempervirens
CATATAGGCATACATACAAGCATGCATACATACATACATACATACATTATACACTAGCATATATATACATACAAACATATTAACAAACATTCTGAAATAAAGTGGCATTTAACTAAAGGAAGACATAACGCAAGTGTGTTATGTGTTACTAGACATGTTCCCCAGAGAAGCAAAAAAGTCAAAACTAACACATAACATGCTCACATTATATTTTTCTTTGGGAATCCTTGAGCCTTAGCTTTGGTATTTTCCTTGGAATACCAACCAAAGGCTTGGAGGGAATTCCCAACGACCATAGATTTTTTTTTTACAAATTCTACAATTTTTCACATAATCAAGTTCATGCTCACTGTCAGGATTGCATCTGGTTCAATATCAACAAAATCAAACACATGGGTAATGTTAGGTTCTCTCTTAGCTTTCCAACGATGTAATTTTTTCACTTTCTAACAATGTTAAGAATTTTATACATAATTTCTTTTGTTTGTATGTTTGTTTTTTGTCAAAAAGTAGTGTTTGGTGTTTTTTTCATTATAAATTAACCATTCATCAAAATTTCAAATAAATTACATTTTTAGAAACTAGACACCATTCTACAATTTTATTTTATTTTTAAAAAAAAATCTATTACTTTCCAAAAATTGTAGGGGGGGCTCGGCCAAAATTCTAGTTTTTAGGAAGTGCCCACTTAGAAAATTAGTAAAAAATCAAATATTCATTTTAAAAAATTATCAGAAAAATTGTGCATCAAATAGATACTATTAGCTAACTTCTGACCGTAGCGAATTTAAAAATACTAGAAAAAAGTTCACCATGCTAGGGTCGTACAAGAGTTGCTATGTTATGTTTTTCTAACAAAACAAATAGCAATTTGTGTACATCCCTCTTTTGAACCCCTTAATATCAACCATTTTCAAAATAGATTAGTAGTTTAGAAAGTAGACTCAGAGCACTTTGATCCTTGTTTTTGTTCCATCTCAAAATTTTGAGAGTAGCAATCCTCAATTTCATGTCCAAGTTTAGTATTTTCTGATTTCAAAAAAAAATTGACCACATAAGCCCCCTTTTTGCGAACCATCTTGGTGCACTTACCCTATAGCACCATCATGAAGTAATCAAGCAACTGTCAATATACTCAATACCAAGAGAACCACACAAGATCAATTTCATATATCCAATCACGAATCAAAAACATAACCATGACATCATGATCTAACCATCTCCTTATATGAGATCACATGCACCATAACATATATATACATCCTGGTCTCAAGAGAACATGTAATATGCCAAACTTTAAACTAGTATCAAGAGTATAACATGACATCATAACAAATACACTCTAAACTAAGAAACCATATCTCCAATCACATGGAGATAACCTTACCAATGATGCATCCATGTCACTACCAACAACTCCCACTTAACTGTGATACCGAGTCACACATGGCATCATGATAAACATCCTCTCCATTAAGATCATCCAAGTCTACACACACAACTAAAATGTCAGTAACATAAAAAGTAGAACCATAATCTCCAATCCAAGAAGATACCTACAACCACAAAACCATCATAAACATATCCATCACCGCCAAAACCATCACTATCAAAAGCTCCCATTGAAAAATGTAATCAAGCTATCCATGACATCATGACAAAAATATCCTCATGAAGATCAACCAAAGGCCCTCACACAATCAAAGAACTCAAATATAACAATATCTCCCAAAAGGAAAAGTAAAACCATGATCCTCATACCACAAAGATACACAGCCACAACCATAATCAAGAACCAATCCAACACCACCAAAAATGCACCTGCATAAACCATCATGACATGCTAAAGTCTCTAAAGCACAAGAAACATCCATGACACCATGATCACCACCAAAAGTAACAACAACTCAACCCAACCGTGTCCACATATTTGCATAATCAAAGTCAACTACATAGGTCTCATATCATGACTGTACTTGGTAATATCATCTCATCTCCTTAACATGACAACAAAACCAGCAAACCAAGTGACTAAACCAAGCCACCAAAATTGAACATGCATCAACATTCAAATATCAATGGGCAAAGACAACCCGTGTCCAAGTCATAAATGCAACATGTAAGTATAGACCGCCTACAACATTGCACAACTTGTAGATACATCAATGAATCATATAAATCCAACCATATACTGATAACCATGTCAAATAGAATAATCTGAGATGTACAAATGAGCACACAATGAATCCATCATCAAATCTCCAAGATCTGATCATCCATTAACTCATAATATCACCATAGTCAAAGAAACCCATAAACAACTCATATAAATAAAATAGCAAATAAACCATGCCAAAATATCTCCAAACCTGATCCACTATGTAGTGCTCTTAACAAGCTTTCCATTGACTATTTGAAGTCCAAAATATGACTCTGTATGCACCCGATATGCCCTCTCGAAACTCAAAATAAACACTTGACTTTGACCAAGAAAAAGACTGTCAAAATTGCAGAATCTAGAAAAATATCTATCACCACAGTGTACAGCTCTAAGTCAACTTTCCAACAAGTCCAAGAAGTCAAAAATATGACATACTGGGAAAAAGTTATGCCCCTCTGAAATAAAAGCACAGTTTGCACCTGAGGGAAAAAAAAATTAGCCAGTGCCCTTGGTGGCTGAGCGGTGGCCCCTCCTGGGTGGCACCGCTCCTTGGGTGGTGGATCCGAAATCCTTTTCAAAAATAATTATTTTACATGCAAAAATATTGAATGGGCCCTTTTAAATAATTCATTGCGGAATATTTAACATTTAAAAAATTTCATTTTAAAAACTTTAAAAGCCTTTAAATAAAGTATGTCGGCAATGAAGGTCGGCGGGCCCACCTGGTAGGTCACCGACATGACCGTCAGCCCTGTCAGGGGGTATGACGATGGGTTGGTGGGGGGTCTGACCCCCCCAAAAATTTTAATATATTTTTTTAATTAAAAACCTTTTTCAATTACTATTTCAACTGATTTTTTTAAATTTTAATACTATTTTTACATTCGTACGATCTGGGCATGGGCACAAAAAAATTGTAATTTTTCACAATATCAAAAATAGGTCAAATTATATATCAATTTTCGTCTCTCAACCAACCTGGATCCAACCGTGAGGTTTATTTTGGGCTAGGAGATCATCTATGAAAGCTCAACCCCAAAACCCCCATTTGAATACAAAACCAAGAAACCTATTTCACCCAAAATTTCTCACATCCCAGATCCACAAACAACCCATTTAATCAGCAAACCTAAAACCCTTAGATTTGCAATAAAACACCTGCAAAACCCTCATATCTTTCCATGGCTTTTATTCTCACATGCAATGCATAGATTCAAACTTAAACAAGATTTTTCTCAACCAAAATTTATACAACCATAACCAAAGCTCTAATACCACTTGTTGGAAACTTGTAGCCAATTAAAGACAATTTCCACATAATCCATAAAGAAATCTATGCATTTAAGTATTTAGAATCCACATGCAAGAGAATAGACAACATACCCATGAAAATATGACACAAGATATACCCTGGGAAAACCCTCAAGAAGGAAAAGGCCCAGCTCCAAAAGCATCCATCTCTCATGTATTATTCAGCAATAAAGATTACAATACATCCTCTGAGTCTCCATGAACACCATTAAAGCAGCAAGCTCTCTCCAAGCAATCCATGTGAACAAGCATGCAACCACACATCCTGTGCCATGCTTCAAACCCTCACAAATGCTAACCAAAGCTAATTATGCAAAATTGCATCTCACAATAACTACCTTTGTGGTTGCTTTTATAGAAGCAAGCTCCCACAAAACCACTAAGTGGTATTGTACAAAACCATGTGACTATAACTATGAGATTACAAACCATGTCCCTTTATTTAATATTGGGTGCTTTATTTATTATTTTCCCCAATATTAAATAATTACATTTTATCAACTTGTGTGCCAATGTTACATGCAACATTAAGTGGCCCAAAGAATAATTACATTAAATATAATATGCAAGGTGTACAACACACCTTTTTCCTAACAAATAGAAGATTTACTTCAAATTGAAAGCAATATTCTTCCATAAATCCTTAAAGTAGTCTTGTGAGGGTATATTACAGGCCAATTTTCACCAAAATTGTAAAATTATCACTACAAATCCAGCTTCTACTTTTAAGGAGTCAACTCTTATACTCGCATATCACTAAGCAGTAAAATTATCACTTTAGATCCAACTTCTACTTTTACAAAGTCAACTCCTGTAGACGCATATCACCAAGTGTCTGCCCTTGGAGACCACATTGCCCCCTCTAACACATGGAACGTGATAGAGGAATCACTTTATAATTCAAAGCATTTCAACCAAGAATGACAAAGAACAAGGTACTCACACTCTCAATTATCTTCCTATAGAATTCATCACAGTTACAATTTGCTTCCAACTATCTAGAATTTTATCATGTGAGCAGCATGCTTATGACATCATAGGAGAATGTTGTTACCATCAGTAGCTTCTATGATCTATATAAGATCAGCTAATCTCTCTCTAATGCTCATTTATAGCTCTCGAAGTTTCTTCTTTTATCTTAAAATTCCACTACCCAATAAATGTGTGTTTAGCAATTGTTAAGTATATTTAGTTGTAATCCATTCAAATATGAATAGGAACAGATCATCACCTTCATAGAGACCTAGTGGTGTTCTATGTAAGCCTTGATACAGGATGGGGACCACGGATGGCTCCTTCAACTAAGTTTTGGTTTACAAGAAGAGACTCATTTTCAGTACAATATTCACTGATAAGCATGAAAATATTTTTTTTGGGGTTTAAAGAACACACTAACATGATCAATGAGGCCAAAGAGGAATTGTGAATGGACAAAAAAAATCACCACAACAATTACCATCATGGCATCACCAGATTCATCTTGATATTTAAGAGGGTACAATATCACATGGCCTAGCTACAATTCCCACTATCAACCCCTCTTCTAAGCTCCCTGTCTTTAATGTTCTGCAGAACAATCAATATTTTCAGCAAATCTTATCATCTTACTTATTGTAATTGAGTTGCATTGACTATGGGTCACTACCTTGTACATGCTATGGTTATAGACAACTTCTAACATACGTAAATGTTGGATGCAATTCTTATTCTTCTTTTCATGATAGGTTATTTCAGAAGGGAACATAAGGCAAAAGATAGAATCGCCAGTTGAACATGACTGATAAGAGAGTTATAGATCTCAACTAAAATTACATATAGTTTGAGAAAATAACTTTTCTGCATAAAAACTCTTCGCAACAATATTTTAGCATCAAGGTTTCAAATTTTCAAATCACTTAATGTGCCCTATCTTCGGTATGCATATAATTTTGTTCACATGTATTTTCTTTTATTTTTTAAATTGCTCAATAGAGAAATTGCAACTAGTGTGGTACTACAAAGATATTTTTCCAGAATGCTTATGAGTGATAAACTCTAATATTTATTGTGTTTTTTTCCTTGCAAGAATTAGTGATTGGGACTCAAGAGTATAGAATTAATAAGAGACCAAAAACATAATCTTAAAAGCTCCCAAATCAGAACAAAACGCTCTTTGACAAAACTAGAAAAAGTATTTTGATATTTTTGTATAGTTAATCTTGGGAAGGACAATATACATGATATATAGCTTTATTCAGTCTTATCTAATCTTACTTGACTTCTTACTTCTGGCATGGTCAACAAAGCCTACTTTTCTTTAAAAAATAATTATGTAAAGGACAATATACATGATATATAGCTTTATTCAGTCTTATCTAATCTTACTTGACTTCTTACTTCTGGCATGGTCAACAAAGCCTACTTTTCTTTAAAAAATAATTATGTAAATTATCAAAAATTATTAAAGGATTTCCAAGATCAATATTTGCAGAAAGAGAAAGCATAAACACATACCAAAACTTTTGTTTTGAAGGAAAACATCTTGGCATCATACTGACTCATTTTCATATCAATAATGAGTTCATTGAATGATTCAGGAACTGTTAATCCTTCAGGAAGTCCTTCTTTGCTTGCTTGTAGAAGGACTTCATATATATCTTGTGTCATTCTCTGCACCATGCATGACACCCTAAATCTTCTGTCTTTAACAAAAAAGTTAAATCCTCTACCTAAACAAAAGCAACCCTGCATATTAGTAGGTACTTCAATTTTGGAAAGATGCTAAAATTTGTTTAAGACTTATTGATGACGGATTTGTAAGGAAGCAAAGGTATGTAGAAACACTTCCTCCACTAATCTTGAGAGAATGAATATACAAATTTCAACTTCAATATTACAGAGATTCCAAGAAACAAATAAGAGCATAAACGAAATAACCATAAACACATGACACAATTATTATCGCGGTGAAAACCCTTTTGGGAGAAAAACCCCACTCCAAAGCCTGTTCAATGTATTTCAAATCCAACAAAAAGGTTACATACACTTGCAGAGCAATTCTTTTACAAGAGTATCACCAGTTAACAACTCTGGAAGAATTCCGGCAGCATTCCAACAGCATAACAATACCTGCAAACTCAATATCTAAAACTACTCCTCAAACCTTTAATTTATAGACCTCTAGTAATACAAGAAACCACTAGTGGTTTACAAAACCATGTGCTTGGCTTCTCCAGCAAGTTTCCAGTCTAAAATAAGCTCTAACGTCCAAAATGAAAACCTCTATTTTTGACCCTTATAGATGTCATAAATTTTGTCATAATATGCCTAAAAATAGGCCTTTCATAATATACCACTATGTGGGCATCTTATGACACCTAATAAACTAATTTTCAAAGCACCAATAATGTGTAACAGTTGTAGGAAAATATTAAATGAAAATAACTAAATATATGGGAAATATTCAGCAAGGTTGAGACACCTCATTTCCCAACATTCTCCCACTTGTCAATTACCTTGCAAGGGCCAAGGGAAAAACACCATCATGGATCAACTGCTAGGGGTCAAAAGGCCCATAGACTCATAACACCACCTAAATTTTGCTATGCTCACGGGCTTAGTTAATGCATCTGCAACATTCGCCACTATCTCTACCTTTTCCAACTTCACCCTGCCATCCTCGACCATATCTCTCACAAAGTGATACTGAACATCAATATGTTTGGTCCTGGCATGAAAATTTGTGTTCCTCGTAAAACAAATTGTATTCTAACTATCATAATAAACTATAATTGCACCTTGTTTCAATCCAATATTTGAACACAAACGCTTAAGCCAAATGGCTTCTTTACAGGCATGAGTAGTTGTCATATACTCAACCTCAGTAGTGGACAAAGCAACCACATCCTATCACTTGCTCATCCAACTGATTGCACCACCATTAAGAGTAAACACATATGCACTAGTGGATCTTCTGCTATTGACATCACCAGTCCAATATGAATCCACAAAACCATGAATACTCAAGGAATGTTGATCTCCTGTACCATGAAAACATATAGAATACTTTGTTGTACCCCACAAATATTTGAAGACCCTCTTAACTACATCCCAATGCACTCTTCCAAGATTAGACATAAAACGAGAAAGAACTCCCACTGCTTGGGAAATGTCAAGTCTTGTACAGACCATAACATACATTAAGCTTCCTATTGCACTCTGGTGAGGCACTCTGCTCATGTCTTCCGTCTCTGATGGGGATGTAGGATATTATGAAATAGAGAGCTTTGTTCCTAATGTAATAGGAACATAAAGTGGTTTACAATCCTGTATGTTGAACCTTTGCAAAATAGAACAAACACTTACTCTGGCCAAGCCATAGCTTTCTGTTCTCACAATCTCTTCAAATCTCCACCCCAAGTATGTGTTTTTCTGCACCAAGATCTTTGATTTCAAATTTTGCATATAGCTGAGATTTCAATTCTGCAATCAAACCTTTGCCTTTCCCAATAAACAACATGTCATCAACATATAAAGCAATTACCAGGAAACAATCAGCATCATATTTAAAATATACATAATGATCAGATTTAGACCGCACAAATCCCAAACTCAATACATATGTATCAAACTTCTGGTACCACATCCTAGGACTTTGTTTAAGGCCATACAGAGATTTCTTTAACCTACAAACCAACTTTCTTTTAACTTTTACCACTTAATGCTCTGGTTGTGTCATATAAATTTCTTCCTCCAAATCACCATGAAGAAATGTAGTTTTCACATCCATTTGTTCCACTTCTAAATCATAAGTTGCTGCAATAGATAACAAAAAATGAATGGATGTCATTTTAGCAACAGGAGAAAAAATCTAATCGTAATCAATACCCTCAACCTGAGAGTATCCCTTCACAACCAATCGTGCCTTATACTTTTCAACATTTCCATCTAAACCAATCTTTTTCTTAAACACCCATTTACATCCAATAGGTTTCTGACCCTCAGGAAATGGTATAAGGTCCCATGTATCATTCCTTTTAAGAGTTTCCATTTCTTCATCCATGGCTATTTTCCAGGACTCTGCATCATTCTTGCCTAAAGCCTCTTGCATAGATCTCGGTTTATCAATGTTAGTACTCAAAGAAAATATACACTTCCAATCATCAAGTGAATACCCATACCTTTGAGGTGGTTTCCTTTGCCTTGTAGACCTTCAAACAAGCTGAGGTGGAGGTTCTTCCACTTCTTCCTCCTCTTCTAATGATTCAGAGCTTGATGAGCTCTCCTCAACTTCTTGTCTATTTTGGGGTCTCGGTTCAATTACTTTAGGTGTAGAAGGAATTTGAACCACATCTCTTTTTTTTCAATTTATTTATGCTCTTCTAGCTGAAAAATAATAGGAGAATATTTTATCTCTCTAAAAATAACACTTCTAGAATAAATTACCTTTTGTGCAACAGGGTCCCAAAGCTTGTATCCTTTCACACCATAGTTGTAGCTGATGAAGATACATTTGAAAGCCTTAGAATCCAATTTTGTTCTCTTCTCCTTAGGCACATGTGCATATGCCTCACAACCAAAAACTCTCAGATGTCTAAGTGAAGGCTTTTTCCCCGACCATGCCTCCATTGGCGTTTTATCAACAAGTGTTGATGTAGGAGATCTATTTATCAAATAACAAGCAGTGGCAATAGCTTCAGCCCAAAAATTTTGTTCTAGATCAGCTCCACTTAACATGCTCCTAGCCTTCTCCATTAATGTTTTGTTCATTCTTTCTACAACTCCATTTTGTTGCGGAGAATACAGAGTTGTCTTTTGTCTTTTAATCCCGCAATCTTTACAAAATCTGTCAAAATCTGCAGAATAGTACTCACCACCATTTTCAGTCCTCAAACATTTAATTTTCTTTCCAGACTGAGTTTCTACCATAGCCTTGAACTCCTTAAAATGACTAAAAAATTCATATCTACTCTTTAAAAAATATACCCATGTTCTCCTACTGAAATCATCAATAAAAGTAACATAATAAATCAATTTACCAATAGAAGGAACATCAATAGGACCAAATACATTAGAGTGAATCAAATCCAAGATACACGAATACTTATGAGAAGACGAGTAAAACTGAATGCAGTTTTGTTTACCATAAATACAATGTTCACAGAAATCAAACTCTAGATTGCAATCATTCAACCCCTCAACGAGGTTCTTATTTTTTAGGGATTTTAAACCCTTCTCTCCAATGTGGCCAAGCCTTTGGTGCCATAACATGGTCTCCTCTACTAGAAAATTTGATTCAGGAGACAGAGCACCCTTGGGTACCCAGAAGCCAGGACCATCCGCAAAAGAGGAAACCATCTCTTTTTTCAGCGTAGTAGTTTTTGGGTTAATCTTCTCAAAAGTGCTATTGCACTCAACTGTGCATGCATCAAACTAGTACAATGTACCCAATCTACTTCCTCTTGCTATCACCATAGCACCTCTCGCCATTTTCACACCTGCTTCAAAAAACTGTACATGCACACCCGCATCTATTAGCTTGCTAACAGATAATAAATTTCTTGCTAGTCCTGGGATATGCAAGACACCATCAAATCATCTAACTCTTCCATTAGTAAACTTCACATGAATACTACCATGGCTAACAATATCAAGGAAAGAATCATCACCCAAATACACCTTACCACTGTCATAATTTTCATACTTACTAAACTAGTTTTTGTTAGGAGTCATGTGGAAAGATGCACCTAAGTCTATCAACCATACATTATCACCTACACAAGTGGCCAAGGCTGCAATAAAGGCATCTCCATCTTCCTTTTCAGACTCAGAATCAGAATCTTGCTTCTTCTTCTTCTTTTTCTTCTCTTCTTTATAGTCCTTTCAAAAGTGTCTGGGTTTGCCATAGTTCCAACATATTACCTTGGACTTACCAGGAGATTTTGATCTCCCCTTATTTTTGGACTTAGAATGACCATGCTGCTTCTCATCTTTTCCTCATTCTTTTTATCTTCCTCGAACACTCAAAACCTCTTTGGCATTTAGAGAGACCTTCCTTCTCATCTCTTTGGAGAGTAGAGAACCAACAACATCCTCCATCTTCAAGATGACAGAAGTGCTCCTAATGGCCATGACAAGGCTGTCCCATGAGTCTGGCAGCGAACACAACAAAGTTTGGTGCCTTTCTTCTTCATCCATCTCAACCCCAATTGAGGTCAATTGAGTCACCAACATATTGAATGTTTCGAGATGCTCATAAATTTTTCCACCTTCTTCCATTATCAAGGAATACAACTTCTTCCTCAAGAAAATATTATTTACTAGAGATTTGGCTTGGTATATCTCACCCAACTTCTTCCAAAGATCCTTCAAAGTGGGTTCTTCATGGACATTTATCAGGATTGAATCTGCAAGACACAGTCTAATGAGACCTTTAGCTTTTCTATCCATTACATCATATTTTGCAGCCAAAGGTGCATCTGTAGGCCTTTGGACATTTGCATCCACTGCATCCTCTAGATCCCAATCAATCAATAGATCTTCCATTTTAAGCTTCCACATTTCAAAGTTTGTACCAGAAAACTTCTCTACCTCAATCCTCCCAAATATGCTCGCAATCTTTACAATCCTGCAATACATAAAATGAAATACTCTGCACAAGCTCCCACTCAAACCTTGATTAGCTCAAAAAACATGTACCCAACAAATAGGACCAAAACTGGCCAGGCTCTGATACCACTTGTAAGGAAGCAAAGGTATGCAAAAATGCTTCCTACACTAATCTTGAGAGGATGAATATGCAAATTTTAACTTCAATATTACAAAGATTCAAGAAACAAATAAGAGCATAAATGAAATAACCATAAACACATGACACAATGATTATCGTGGGGAAAACCCTTTCGGGATAAAAAACCCCACTCCAAAGCCTGCTCAATGTATTTCAAATCCAACAACAAGATTACATACACTTACAGAGCAAGTCTTTTACAAGAGTATCACCAGTTAACAACTCTGGAAGAATTATGGTAGCATTCTAGTAGCATAACAATACCTGCAAAATCAATATCTAAAACTACTCCTCAAGCCTTCAATTTATAGACCTCTAGCAATACAAGAAACCACCAGTGGTTTAAAAAACCATGTGCTTCATTTCTCTAGCAAGATTCTAGTCTAAAATAAGCTCTCACGTCCAAAATGAAAACCCCCATTTTTTACCCTTACAGATTTCATAAATTTTGTCATAATATGCCTAAAAATAGGCCTTTCATAATATACCACTATGTGGGCATCTTATGACACCTAATAAACTAATTTTCAAAGCACCAACAATGTGTAATGGCTGTAGGAAAATATTAAATGAAAATAACTATTATGGGAAATATGCAGCAAGGTTGAGACACCTCATTTCCCAATAGGATCTGCCCTCTACAAAAGGCTTGGTCCTAATCTCCTACTAAGACAATCTAGTACAGAAACAAAGGCAAGCCATTGAGTTACTCTTCAAATTTAGCAGTAAGGAAAGTTTATCCTTCTAACGTGCAGTTCAAAGTCCAAATCATAGCTTAAAATTTGTCCTAGTTTTACTCTGACTAACACACAAGTGCCCATGAATTTCCAATGGGACCTTAAAGAAGTATATATCTTAAAAGGTCCACAATGAGAATGCTAAACACATTTCCAATACAATGAGAGAATCGAAGAAGAACAAGAACAAGAACAAGAAATCTAATACAAATCTTAAGATAAAATTGAACATGATGCAATGCCTGAAAACTAAAAGCTGTGTCAACTAGCCCATCTTGAAGTTGGGGAGAATTGGGTAGTTGGGTTCATATTGTTGATTATAATAAGATTTGTACAATTGATGCTCTATAAATCTTTTCATTTTATAAGAATTATACAACTGCTGCTCTACAGTTTTCATCGTATTAATGAAAGCAGCTTTTTCCTCATCCAATAGCTACGCACTCACATATCAGCCTTACCATGGCACCAACTTGCTATACCAGGGAGATTCAAGCATTTTTAGAGAACTGAAAACTTCAAATACTAGGATCATCATGCTGGTGACTAGAACAAATGTAGAAAAAAAAAATTATTAATTTTGAAGATAGAAATTCACTGCTCTGAAACTTGAGATTAACATTAACAAAAAGTGAACTTGCAACTGACTGGAAAGGATTAAACTGCTCCATGATTCACAAAAACTATTGAGGGCCCTATAACTACAGATCTCTCAAAATTAAGAGTTGTAATGCAACATAGGTAGTTGGCCCAAGGTAATATCTGCATCTAAAAACACTATACAAGTTACAGTTTATTTTCCAAAACAAAGACCATAGCAAGGCTCAAAATGGACCCTTCCATTTCAAAGAAAATTATTAGGAAACATAAAATGGAGTTCATTCCTAAAAACATAATAAAGAGCTTCAACTTGAACATTAACAATAGATTATGAGATAGTTCTGAAGTGGGCTGGACTTGCTTTTTCCCATACATATGCAAGTTAAAAACAATAGAACTTTCTCTACAAATTACAAATCTTGGTGAAGAATATTAGATTGCCAAATATATTGTATGTCCAAAATCATTTGGGTCTATCCCATGTAGTTTTTGATGTTGTCAAATTACCATAATAAAACATTATAATTAGATTTGCATAGGAATCTATATAAGCTCAGCTTCATTGACCGATTGATAGTCATTTGTGGGCCATTTTGGCATCCTCCAGATTATGAGATAGTTCTGAAATGGACTAGAATTGCTTTTTCCCATACATTTGCAATTTAAAAACAACATAACTTTCTCTACAAATTGCAAATCTTGGTGAAGAATATTAGATTGCCAAATATATTATATGTCCAAAATCATTTGGGTCTGTCCCATGTAGTTTCTGATATTGTCAAATTACCATAATAAAACATTATAATTAGATTTGCATAGGCATCTATATAAGCTTAGCTTCATTGACCGATTGATAGTCATATGTGGGCCATTTTGGCATCCTCCATTACTGCTTTCCTCATTTCTTTGTTGATTTACAAGTTCTACAGATTTTCTAAAGTCTCCAAATAGCCTTCCAAATTTTCACACTTCAAGTGAGCATTACCAAAAAAATACGACACATGTAATATTTGAATCCTAACAAATTGATGATCAGAATAGAATTATGTGTTCTTTAAATGCAATAGTTTCTATTTTTTTTTGTGTAATTGTGATTTTTTTTATTTTTTTTTTAGCCAAAACAAGATAAAGGGCTTTTTACTTGCATACAGAGGAAAAGAAAAAGCAATTTCTTCTAACATAGAAGGTACAACATTGCACTTTGCACTCCTCATGTCATTAAACAGATGTACTTACATTCCCTTAAGCTGGTAATCAAGATTATTCTCACATTTTCCCTAGGCCAAAACTGTTCTATCAGTTTTAGGTAGGAACTTCGCTGCCCTGCAGCTCTTGTTATGTACAAGGGGAGAATGATAATGGTTTGTAAATGTAAACCAATGTATTTCCCACCACATACACATGCTTTAATTTTTATTAGTTTGATGAGCTTACCTTGCAGTGAAGATGTAAATATGAAGTTCTATCGCCGCATTATTTTCCTCCTAGAGTAGTTTGTGTTGGGGGGATAATATTTGGCTAGAAGTTTACCCATTTATGTTCAATGTGAGGAACTGTCTATCAATGCCTCTAAGCTTTTGCCCATTCTCTTAGATTTCATTCTTCTTGGCTTTTAGGGTCCATTGATTGTATTTCCATTGTCTATAGGCATTGGGCACCCATATTATTTTGTTTTATTTGTTTTATGAACCAATGAAATCTATGTTTTGTTCCATCAATAAAGGTTCCTAAAAGAGTTTAGGATTCAAAATATTAGTTTGTGGTTTTAAAAATGGTTGTATTAGTTTAGATTGTAATAGAATTTATTGAGAATTCAGATGTATAAGATATAGTTTTTATGTCTTTTTTTATTATTATATATAAAAAGAATGTAAAAAGGTGAAGAAGTTTTATTGTTTGTGTAGACACCAAAAAAATGTCCTCTTACGATACCTTGTCACAACATTGCATCATTTAGACACCTTGTATCATATTTTTCCCTAGGTACCCATGTCATCATCTAATTAGTTAAATAAATCTTATTTATTTGACTAATTTCATTTATTCCTTTCCTATGCATAATTCATCAATTTTTCTAATGTTAATTAAATAATTTATATTATTTAATTAATTAAATCATTTCTATTAATTCTTCTAATGTTAATTAAATAATTTATATTATTTAATTAATGAAATCATAAATCCAACATTAATTAAATAAATCAAATATTTATTTAATTAATAAAATCTTTAAAATATCTTTCGCTTTCTTTCCAAAATCTGAACTCATGTGTATCTAATTAATTTATTTAATTAGATAATTCATCAATTATCCTTCTCATCTTTTTCAGGATTTATTTCCTTTAAAAGATAATCAAAATCTTTCTATCTTTTCACATCTTATCTTATCTTGTTTTATTTCCTTTAAAACAATAAATCAAAATATTTCTATCTTTTGAAAATCTTATCTCATCTCATTGTATTTCCTCTTTTGTCAAAAATTAAATCCTTATCGAATCTTATCAAATCTTATCTCTGTCCACATCGAAATTCTATAAATCTAACCTTTCACAAGCCATTTGCATCGAATCTTCATCTAATATCTTCACTCTGTCAAAATCATTCTTCTATCTTCCATCCATTGCCATCTATCATCTTCATCAAGTCGTTATGCTGTAGAATTGAGCAACCAACATTCCTTCAACAATCAACCTTCGAAATCTTCCATTCTTATGCAGGTGGAGAAGAGCCATGGAGGTTAATCAAATCTAAGTTTGAGAATCGGTTTGCATGTCTTTTGTTTATTTTTATTTTCATTCTAGTTTGTGATTCATGGTGTTTGATAGAATTTAATTAGTTTATTGTTTTAACACAAAAAACCTGCTGATTTTTCCCTATCTACAGTTTGTATTTTTGTTAGAATTTTAATAGTTATATTTGATAAAGTTAATATTAATTTATGTTACAATTCATGTTGTAATGATTTAGTAGCCTGGTTAAAAATTAGTCAAAACATTAAGAAAAATAATAATTTAAAAAGTTTTTGAAATTGTTTGAAGGCAATAAATATTTTTATTTTTCTTCATACAATGTTTTATTGACCATTGTGCTAATGCCTCATCGTAGATTTTAATTATTTTTCAAAACCTACCAATGAAGTATGATAAATGATCTTTGATATAGACATTTTTTTTAGAGTTTAGAAAAGATGATGAGGGACTTATATCAAATTTATATATTTCAGAATTTTTTATTTTGTGTCATTTTATGAAATTACGATTCAAAAAATAATATTTTGATACAATATAAGGGAAAGGATCCAATAGTTGAGCATGTTCCAATATTTGTTATAGCATTTGTTGATTTAATGTCTAATATTTTTAACAATATTGAATCAATAGTTGTGACTTTAAAGTTGTTAGTGTTGATGATAACTACCAATAATTGAATAATATGTATTCCTTAGATCTAAAAAGCAACAAACAATGTGATGCCACATCACCGCACCAACAAAACATGATTTAGAGCACAAGTATCAGTGTCACTTTTTTTTGGACGTTTTTAGACACCTCCATAAAAAACAAGCTGATGAGGCATCATATTTGATAATGTGGCCCTGAAACCTTAGTTATAAGAGGGGCATTGCCAAACAAGCCGCTGTAAAAATTGAGACTTTTTTAAAAATATATATATATATATTTATACAATCGATATAATTCAAATGCACAATCAACTGATTTTAATTCTTAAATCACCCTTAGAAAGGGAATTTCTACAAACCATTAAATGATAGAATCCATTAAGCATGAGGTGAATTCGTTAATGGACAATTGAACCTAAAAATTAAAAATTCCACTAATAATAAGTGAATTCCTTCTTAAATAGTTTGAACCGAACAGTCCCAAAGAAATTATTTCACGCCCGGTGGGACTCGAACCCAAAATCGCCGGATTAGAAGTCAGACGCCTTCTCCATTGCGGCACGGGCGCTTCCTTATAATTTAAATAAATAAGGATCTTCTGGAATGCTCTATGCCCGCTTAAACCAATCGAACTCTCACACATTGAACGAGGCTAAATATAAATAATTGGCAATTATTACTCTTTACTCGCTGTTGAGTTATAGTTTAAGGTTTTATGTTAAATGCATTGGCATGTGGTTATCATTATAAATTTGAGATAAGATACTATCAACTAATCTTTTTTATTTAAATAATAGTAAATTATGATCTAAATTATTACTTGAAATGTATATGAAATATCATTTATGTAAACCTCTTTAATATAAAGTATTGAAATACATATAATTTACATATTGTTAAATTTTATTAAAAATATAATCCCCATCTTGGTGCCTATTTCACAAACCCAAATAGAAATTGGTTATTGGAATTTACTAAAAATGCTAAAAATGATTATCGTTTACTGAGTATTAAATTACAACATTTTATTTTTCTATTTGTCATTAGATATGATTGAAAACTTTAAGAAATCAAAGAATTATTTATGTTCACATTTTTTAAGAAGATAAAACATCCATTAAGAGTTATAACAGTTCTTTTGTTCTTCTTAACACAAGTCCCTTGTTTCAAGTATAGCGTGGAGAGAAATGTAGCAAGCATGTAAACCTTGTTTTTAGGTTTAATAGGTTTAAAAAATAATTTTGTGGCATATTTAGTCATTGATTAGTACTTAGAAAATAGAAAATAGAGAACTTTATAAAAAGAAACGTTGAATAATAATTCTTCAAACTCGCCTAAAAATTACAACATTTCATATGTGAAAATTTTGTCAACCAACATGTAGGTCATTATCATTGAAAATAATAAAAGAGAAAAAAAGTATGTTACTGTGAAATTGAATTTCACTACATTTTTCTTTCTAGTGTATCTTTTTTAGAGTCCAAAAATTTCCTCAAGTGCAACTAAAAAATGCAAGTTAATATAGTTACTTACTTGTGAGCTACATGACTACAATATACAATAAAATGTGTTTCAATTAAAAATTTTGTAGTAGAGGATACCTTCTAGTGGAACCCCTGAAAATGCTTTGTGTTCCACATTAAATTTTGCAAAATTTTGGCTATTTTCATGTCCTAGGGCTTAGGGTTTTGTTTATCATTATGCCTTAGGGTTTGTGTTGCTAAAACCCTTTCTAAAAACCCTTAAGTTTGAGTCCTTTGCAAATGTTATGATTCATTGTTGACCTTTTATCACTGGTTCCTGGTCGTTTAAGTCACATCTTATTCCTTTGAGTCCATTTTGTTACCGACCCCTGAGTCCAAGTGATTCTAGTCGTTGCCCGTTGTTTTATTAAAAATAATGTCTTATCTTAATGCGAATTGAAATTCATCAAAACATTTGTTGGGTCCTAAGTTTGGGTCTAATATTTTCGTCATGTTTCCTAAGGTTCTAGCCTTAAACTTTATGTCCTCGTCTGTCATGTGCTTAGCAGCATGACCCCTTTTTAAGTACCAACTATTGGCATGTGCAAAATTCTTGGTTTATAAAGATCGTCGGATCTGGAGGAACAATCTTAACTGCTCCCTGTGACCTCGTTGGGATCTATTTTGCATTATAATATTCTCATGGGCTGGCAGGCTAGCCCCATGTTCCCTCTGCATTGGCAGGCCCAACATCTTTGAATAGTCAACAGGCGACAATCTGAGTGAATCAACGATGGAGATGGAATGATGCGATTGCATCTGGGTCATTTCCTGTTTCCCCATCTAATTTTATTTTTTATTAAAATAATATCACAGGGTGGCAGGCAAAAGACATTTGTCCCTTCGTAAGAAGGACCCATCGGGTTTCAAAGGCAGTGAACACCTTGCTAGAATAGATCGACGGTCGAGGATGGATGACGTGGGTCAATCTTGATCTCTCCCCGCCATCCATGGGGGACTCACCTCTACCTCCCATCTCTTAGCGTTGAAGTGGGAGATCTCCATGTGGAGCAATCTGAAAGGTAGAATGAACATTAGAAAAGGGAAAATATTGATGAAATATTTTTCTATAAGAGTATGAGGGATAAAACCTATGTTATTAAGGGGTTTTCTTCGGCACGTGTTTTAAATGCAAGAAATATGTTTTGATCTTGATCGTTAGTTGTGTCAAAGAATTATGTGCACGAGCAAGTGGTCTTGCACAAAGGCACGCACATGTTGATGGCTTGAGATTTAATCTCATCTCTTTCCTATCTCCTCGTTGCTAAGTCTTGCACATGGGTTAAATCTCACGGGGAAGTAGGGAACTTGACACGACGGGTTCTCTTCAGTGCTTGGTGGAGCCCGCAAACAAGTTGGAAGGTTTTTCCACATGATTTATTCCGATTAGATAAGACAAATGGTTGTTTATAGTCAATTTTTCTAAACTTCTTGATTCAATCTGAATCCCTCGTTAATCCATCTCATCACGCGATCAACGATAAGTTTTCAAACTTGTGTAGTTGATTGTAAGTTCACTCACGCAAGCATTCTTTTGAACATTAATGGTGGAGATGCTTCATTCATTCAACAAATAGAGGGTTGTCATCCATTTTATTTCATAATTGCAATCATTGGGATCCGATAAATTGGTCTAGAGCCAGAGAAGAAGGCATGAAGAGCTCAAGTGAACAATTGCAGAGACATTGAAGACAAATTTTCCCAGGTAAGCAGGTATCCACACTTTTCTATGTCAATTGCGCATAAATTAGCTGGTTTGGGGAATTTTGAAAGTTTTGTAAGCCTTAGTTTCTTAGGGTTTGAAGGGGTTTGGTTATTTACAAATTTTATTGGGTTGGAAAGAACTCTATGTGGTATGGGAGGGTTTATGCTCTGCAAGTTTGTCTCTAAGGGGATAAGCTAGTAAGACTCTTATGTAAGAGAAAATTCATAAACCCTAGGCTTCTTATACTGAGAAGATGAGTGAACCTAGTGTGTCATTCCCCCAACCAAAGAGGAAACTCAAGCAGAAAAGGGTTAAGAGGTCTAAAATCCATGATGACACACCTAAAATTAAGCCAAATGTACCTGAGAAATCCATGAAATTAGAGGTAGAGAAGAGAGTTATTTCCATGAGGGATGAAGTCAAGAGTGGTATTGAAGAGGGTTCTAGGACAAACGTTCTTGCTAGGCACATAAAGGATGATAATGAGGATAAGGTTGGTCCATCTAAGAAGAAAAAGAAGGATAAGGACCACAAGGAACCTGATTTTTCCATGGAAGATGAGGGAAATTATATGAGTGATGAAGCATAAACTAATCCAAAGTATGCCCAATATATTCTCACACTTACAAATCAAGAAGGCTCTTATGATGGTGAGATAAATTCTCTAGTTTCAACAAAATCATGAAGGTGACATGCATACTATGATTTTGAAGATGATGAACCATTCCAGAAACAAAGTCTTGGTTTGGAGTTTTTTGTCTTGGAAGCTAACATGGAAGATGGGTTTTGATCCTCCTACAACAATGAAATATATCTTTTGGAAGGTGAGTAAATCTTCTTCAATGAATGGAAAGGGGTTTTTGTCTTATGTGCTTTCCCCCTCTCTACAAAGTGCAAATATAACTACAAAGGGAATGTATTTTGTAATGGTCCAATTGAATAGTGACATGTGTACTCTTTGGCCCAAAACTTGTTTTACTCTTTTGTTTCTATAAGAAGAAATTCAAGGCCAGAAGTAGGGGGTTGGTTATTTCATAATTGATCACAGAGAAAACTGTAAAGAGAATACTAAGCATATTTGAATTTTGTCTTAGGTTTGAGTTTGCTAATGCATATGTAATTTTAATAGTAATATTGGCAATATAATACAAGATGGTGTAAATTCAAAGCCATTTTCTCTCCTATGTACTCGTTTCATGAATTATAAATAATATAATTGATCCAGGTGGATCTCGAGAACCTAAAAATTGAACTATTCTAGATGCCCTTGAAATCAACGCCATGTCGAAGTACTCGGGAAACTAGACTCAATGCAACTTGAACAGGCGAAAAAGGAGCTCATACGTCTGAGTTATGGCCAATAAAAGTTTGGTCAAACCTGGTGCAGGGGGCCAATCAGAAAGAAAAAAAAATTGACCAACTCGGGATCAGTCAAAAATGGCATCAAATTGAATAGCTCATCAAATCAATCCCAATGCCGCTCATTTCATCAAAAACGGGAGCTCAGACAACAAAGATATGGCCAGTCAAACTTCAGGGTTGACTTTGTTGGTGGAACATACAGATGATGACATTAGCATGATGTCAGCATGTTGACGTAGCCTATCTATACCGTACAGCCAATGCATGGACCAATCGGCATGTGACACATGGCATCCATACAATGAGCTGGCATGATAAGTTGGTAGGTGACATAGAGGCACAATCAACATTTTTGATGAATTGGAGTTTGACACGTAGCTATCTACGTGGTCTTTGGTAGCGAATTAGATTCTGACACATGGTGGTTTTTTTCCTCCATGACACGTGGGCCACTAGAAGGGTGCCATGTGGCACCCTTTATCTTCTCCTCCCAGGGGTTTTTTTTAAGTTTGTTTGAAAAAAATATAGCGGGGGTCAAACCGTCAACCCCCACATTGCTAGCGCCTTCCTCCACCGTTGTGCCACGTGCACATTCCTTAGTTGTATATGGACACGGGTTTTAAAACGTTAAGCCACCGCCACGCCATCGTGCAATGTTGGAATTGTATGGTGGTTGACTTAATAAGACAACTAGTTAGGTTGAGGCCTAAAATAAAGTTGAAACTAATTAACTTTAAAATGGATAATAAAATGAAAACAAAACAATCAAAAAACAAAAATCCTGAGAATGTAGTGGGATAAGGGCTTAAAAACAAATCAAATGGATTTTTATGGGGTAGGTTATTGTTTTTATTTAAAAATGGGGAAATTGTTTAACTCCCTCCTTAAAAGGGGAAAAAAATCTAAAATGGTGGTTTAGCCCAAATGGGAAAAGTTTCAAATATAAAAGGGAGTGTTAAGGAGGAGTTCTATCATCGAATTCTCAAGAATCCAAGTGAGGGGAATCTTGGCAAGAGGACTTGGGAGAAGAATTGTAGGCTTAGTCTGAGGCTCGAATCTTTGTAGGAGTTTTGAGAGAGCTATGTAGAAACTTGCATTGTAAGGAATTTATCCTTTCGATGTTTGAAGTAAGGTCACTTGTGTGAAGTGCCTTCTTGAATCCTTGGTTAAGGAGAAGGTAGCTTGTATGTAAACACTTGTGAGAAGGTCCCAACATATTGCATAAGAAGGAATAAAATGTTTTTTTGTCAAACGAATCCGGAGACGTAGCCAAAGTCTGGTGAACTCTGTTATCAACTCTCTCTTGTCATATGGTTTTTTTAGCTTCTATGATTTTCATGTGTTTTCATGGCTGATTAAGGTTATTTATTCCACACTTGAATTAAGTTAAATTGGTTAAGTGAACTAATCAATGAGCTCAGTAGATTGATGGATTGAATTTGCATATTGGATTCGAACCATTAATTAAAGATCTTGGCATAGATTTGGATTCAAGCAAGTTAAGTAATTGTTTTCAAATATGATTAAGTGAAGAACTTAGACGAGTAAGCACACTCCAAAAAAATTTAGATCAAATGGTATCAAAGTAGTTTCTAAGCTCAATTTGCAATTTTCTTGGTGTTTTAATTAGTTTGTTGGCTTGCAAGTTTGCAAGTTCAACAGGTGTACATCCAAGAGAAATATGGCATCACAACAAGGGGAATATTCCAAGGTAACCATGTTTGCATCCATGATGGATGACTTCTTTTCCATGAAGAGTATGATTGAAGCACTCCACCAGGATAAGTCCGAGAGGCTTCAAGAACTTGAGGAAGCCAACTAGCGTCTCCAATTGGAAAATGTTGAGTTAAGGAGTTGCCTTGAAGACTTGGAAGATGAGAAGAGGAAGTTACACATGATGTTGAAGAGTGTTGTGGAAGAGAAGATGGGAGAAAGTTTTGAGCCTATGAAGAGTCCTCCTAGGATTGAAGATCTTGACATTTGTACTTTTTGTCCACACTCAAATGATTCCTCGTATGTACCCCTCACATAGCCTAATAGTTTGGAGGCTTTATCTGCAATAGTTTAGAAGAAGCCATCAACGCAAAAAATCAAGAAGTTGACAAAGCAACAAAGAAGATAATAAATGAAGTAATTTCAATTCCTTCTTTTAACCATGATCGGTATGAAATTGTTGACAAATATGGGCTACAGCGAGAAGGGCCTTAGAATTCATGGCCATAATAGGAATAGCGAGTCCCATAAAGGCGGTAGAATGACCTTGTTATATAGGACTGGGTTACGATAGTGAAGAAATTGGAGAATGTTCCAAAACCATGTTTGTGAGAGGTCAAGCTGAAGTTGAACCTGATGGAGGAACATATAAGGAAGATTGTCTTCAATAGTTCAATTCATAATCTGACAGAGGAAAAGAAGATTCCCTAAGTAGAGCAATACTCAAGCTAGTCAAGGGAAATCCAAAGGTGATGAATACTTTAAATCTATTGTTGAGTTTAAAAATAGTAATTCATTTGTGCAAGCCTTGTGGAATATACGACCATGAATGTTTTGTCATGCACCTAACCACTGTGTAGTAAGGTGTAACAAGAAGTGGAGGCTTTGTAGAAAGTTAGTCATGCAAGTTAAGAAGATAACGAGACATGCAACATACCTTCAACATTCCACTTCAAAGAAGGAAACTACAATGAAGGAAAAATCCCAAAATTATTGTACTCACTACATTATCAATGGGCATTGGGTCGAGAAGTGTTGGAAGTTGTACCCAGAACTTTGATGTTCACCGAGGTCTACGAAAGAACTGATTCAATAGGAGGTTGCAAAGGTAAAGGAAGAACCTATCGATACCATCCCTGAGGCAGTCTGTGAAGAACCTCAGCAGAAACAGGAGCAGTTGGAAGAGGGAAGTTCCTTTGATCAACTCCATAAGAGAGGGGAAAATGTGTTGACTAAATAGTTGAATCAACTTTGTTTATGTTACCTTTTGGATTGAGGTAATATGTTAGTTAATGTAAAACCAGTATGGGTTTTGAGTGAAAAAAAAACTCTATTGAAATTGTTTACAAGTATTTGTATGAAGTTGTATTACTCTAAGGTTGAGATTTTTTAAGGCTTTTGAAGCCATATCTCTTGTAATCCGAAAGGATAATACTTGAAGACTTCTTATTGCAGGTTAAGAGTTGTTGCTTGCATATTACTTGAGTGCTCCAGTGGGTGACACAATTCTCATATGTCACTAGCTTTTAGGAGAGAATTTTGTAAAAGATAGATGGAATATCTATCCAGGACTTAGAGTTGCAGAAAATGGTCAGAAGTGACCTATATGTTCTCAGCTTGAAGACTTAGTTAGATGATGATCGAAGCCCTTGAAGGCCTTTTTCTATGGCCTTGTTGCTACAATAAACAAAGATAGACTTGAATGGTGAAGCCTTTAATCAGCCATTCCAAAGAACAAAGGTAAAGGAATGTATCAGGTTGAGGAATAGTTTACCATTGCTCGAGCAGTTTGTAAGCAAGGAGGAGCATTAGAGTCATGCCAAAATCTTCCTAGTGTTGATGCAGAATGAGAACCACCACTATGAGAAGCGCTGAGAGATAGGTTAATCATGCTCAGTATCATCTTACTTTTGGTATGTAAAGTTTTGTTTTGGACTTCATCTTAATGAGTTTTGATGTCCTAGTGTTGTCAAAATGTAAGACCCCTAGAGGTAGATGTGGCAATAGGCAAGCTCATGTTGGCGATGCATTGCTGAAGTGTAAGACCCTAGTAGATAGATGTAGCAATGTATGCTTCCTGGTGTTGTCAAAGTGTAAGACCATTAGAAGGAAGATGTGATAGTATCTAGATGAGACAGGATCAAAGCCAAGTTGCCAAAGGTGGATCTCGAGAACCTAAAAATTGAACTATTATAGATTCCCTAAAAAATAGTGCCATGTCAAAGTACTCAAGAAACCAGACTCAACACAACTTGAATGGGTGAAAAAGGAGCTCATATGTCTAAGTTATGGCCAGTCAAAGTTTGGTCAAACCTGGTGCAAGGGGCCAATCAAAAAGACAAAAAATTTGACCAACTTGGAATTAGTTAGAAACAGCGTCAAATCGATCCCAATACTATTCTTTTCATCAAAAACAGAGCTCGGACGATAAATATATGGTGGTCAAACTTTAGGGTTGACTTTATTGGTGGATCGTACATATGATGATGTCAGCATGACGTCAGCATGCTGACCCATCCTATATGTATCGTAGGGTCAATGAGATGGACCAATCAGTGTGTGACACATGCCATCCGTACAGTGAGCTAGCATAATGAGTTGGCAGGTGATGAGGAGGCACAGTCAACATTTTTGATGAATTCGAGTTTGACACGTGGCTTTCTACATGGTCGTTGGCAATGAATTAGATTTTGACACATGGAATTTTTTTCCTCCATGACACATGGGCCACTGGAAGGGCGCCACATGGCACCCTTTAGCTTCTCCTCTCGGCAGTTATTTTGAAGTTTGTTTGAACAAAATGTAGCGAGGGTCGAACAGTCAACCCCCACATTGCAAGCACCTTCCTCCACTATTGCGCTAAGTGCACATTCCTCAATTGTATATGGACATGGATTTCTTTTATTATTTTAAAAGTTTCAAATGGTTTGATAAAAGATAGCGGGGGAGGTTTGAACCCGTAACCTCCCTGCTACCAAAATGTTAAGCCACTGCCACGCCATCATGCAATGTTGGAATTGTAGTGTGGTCGGTTTAATAAGACAACTAGTTAGGCCAAGGCCTGAACTAAGTTGAAAAAAATTAACTTTTAAATGGATAATAAAATGAAAACAAAACAACCCAAAAACAAAAATCTTGAGAATGTAATGGGATAAGGGCTTAAAAACAAATCAAATGGATTTTTATGGGGTAGGTTATTATTTTTATTTAAAAATGGGGAAATTTTTTAACTCCCTTCTTAAAAGGCGAAAAAAACCAAAATGGTGGTTTAGCCCAAATGGGAAATTTTTCAAATATAAAAGAGAGTGTTAAGGAGGCATTCTATCATCAAATTCTCAAGAATCCAAGTTGGGGAATCTTGGCAAGAGGACTTGGGAGAAGAATTGTAGGCTTAGTCTAAGGCTAGAAACTTTGTAGGAGTTTTGAGAGAGCTATGTAGAAGCTTGCATTGTAAGGAATTTATCCTTCTGATGTATGGAGTAAGTTCACTTGTGTGAAGATCCTTCTTGAATCCTTGGTTAAGGAGAAGGTAGCTTGTATGTAAACACTTGTGAGAAGGTCCCAGCATCTTGCATAAGAAGGAATAAAATGATTCATGTTCAAACGAATCCAAAGATGTAGCCAGAGTCTGGTGAACTCCGTTATCAACTCTCTCTTGTCATATGGGTTTTTTAGCTTATATGATTTTCATGTGTTTTCATGGTTGATTATGGTTCTTTATTCTACACTTGAATTAAGTTAAATTGGTTAAGTGAACTAATTAGTGAGCTTAGTAGATTGATGGATTGAATTTGCATATTGGATTCGAACCATTAATTAAAGATCTTGGCATAGATTTGGATTCAAGTAAGTTAAGTAACTATTTTCAAATCTAATTAAGTGAAGAACTTTAAAGATGAGTAAGCACACTCCAAAGTTTTTCAGATCAATAATCAAGGATTATCTTATTTGTCTCCATTGATTTCCAATGGATGTATAGTTTTGTTCTTGCTTATTAATTCAAAGAATTAATGCAAATGCTTGGGTGAAGCTACAAGCTTGTGTCAATTGAGTGCTAGGATATTAGTAAGAAGTTGTGGTTGAGAATATAATGTTGAAATGTTTTAATGTAGTATTTTCGAAGCTTAAATGATGTTATGTGTTAAATTGTTATCAGATTGTATAGGTTTTGGGACCATTCATAGGATGAGGAACTGATCTAAATGAATGTTCATAATACAATTTGTTTGTCAAATCAGTAGTAAATCACTTTTATAAACAAACTTTTTAAATGAGTTACAATTGTTATTATTTTGTGTTAAGTTTCACCATTCTCATGCTCCAAATGTAGAGTGTTGTTAAGAAGTAGCCAACTTCTTTGATACATTCCATTTGTTGAGCTATTACATGAGAATTCATTTGTTGTTTACAATGTATTCAAATATTAGGTGAAGAGGTCTTTAACTTGTACATTGTGGGATCACCCTCTTGGGGTAAAAGCACAAAGCTATGTCACACTTTATAAAGGAAATGGCAAACATTGATCCAACTTTTAAACTTGAATCACTAAAAAGTGGCATATATGTTTTGAATTTTGAAATGATGTAAACTAGTAAAATATGTATTTTTTAGTATATTTTATATTTGTATTTTTTTTTTTTAAATAAAAAATTATTTTAAACTAGTTTTTAATAAATTAACACTATAATTTAGTTGCTAATAAAATGCTAAAAAATGAAGTCGCATGGGACGTCAAACTTTTTACAGTAAATTTTATTTGTTTTCTTTCAATTTTTTTGTGTATTTAGAACTTGAAATTTTAGTGCATGGATATATTTTTTTCCAATTTTGATAAATATATATTTTTAAATAAATATTAAAATGTGTGTGAATCAAAAAATAATTGTTTCCATCGAATGTCAACTTTCATATTAAATATTTATCTAAAATGGAAAAAAAATTATACCATCTTGAAATATATTCTTTTATCTAGTACATATTTTTTTCATTTTTTTTAAATAAGATTTAGTATTTTTCCTTGGTATGGTAATCAACCTAATATTTTGTGTTGATAATCTACTTTTAGTAAAAATAAAAAATAAAATATAAATAATAATTAAACTATTAAAATAAATATATTTTTGAAAACTACACTTATGGATCTACAAAAGGGTATTTTTATATTTAAATAATAAATGTTTTTACATTAGTAGGAGTTATTGAAACTTCATGTTTTCAAATATTTTTATTTTTTTGGTAAATTGGATTCAAACTGGTGGTCTATATATTTTTAGCCAACAATTTTAGTTGAAAGAGTTGTGGAAGTATCTAACTTAGCTAGAATGAATCTTACTAGATCATATGTTTGACCAAAATTGGTTTTTAGTTAGAAATACTCAAATTCAGTTGTGCTGATAAGTTGGTTGAAAGTGTGACACAACTTTGTGCTTTTACCCCTTGGCTTTTTCAGAGCCCAAAGTGCAGGAGGAAAGCATCATTGCTTTCACTCATTCATTGGCCAATCCCTTTGGGTTGCTAAGGATTGGAATTGTAAATTCCATAGGAAATTCTAAAGATCAACTTGGTTCTTAGAAAACAACCAATACCTTGTTACAATTTTAGGGGATAATTATAAGACACTGACTCTATTAAGCCAAGATTATTTTAAATTAGACATAAGGATATAGAATCCATGGTACCATAGTGATGACACCCACCTCCATGTAGGCGCCTAAAAACTCACTTAAAAAATGAGCTAATAGGTGGAAAAGGAAGGTTGTGTTACTATAAGAAACTTCACACAACCTTTACAGAGGTCTACACACATGTTGCAAGTCAAATATAAGGTTTAAGAGGCATAAAATAAGTTTCAAGGTGTAGATGTTGCTCCTTATACTTCACTCAATAACAAACAAATATTAGCATGGTTAGTCAAATTGAGAAAACAAGAACAAGGATCTCTATGAAATATTCCAACAGGCTTCATAATGCAAGCAAAACAACAAAAGATCAAATAAAGTAATTGAGAGCATAAAAAAAGCATGGTGCATACCTTATCCCCTAGTGGATTGGTGCTACTTTGATGTGGAAAGTATCCCTTTCGCAATCCCTTAATAAGCTTTATGATGGATGTGTGATGAACAAAATGGCAAGAACCTAGCTATGATGGAGAAATTCTATGCTAACTTGGATGATATTGTGAATAATAACATTGCATAAAATTGTGGATGATTGTGGATCCTCAATCAATAGAGAAGGCCTCTATTTATAAGGAAGAAGGGTTGAAGAGTGAAGAATGGGGAGAATGTGGGATTAAAATTTGGACCAATGGCATGATGCCACTTGTCAACATGCTAATGAATCTTATAGGAGATGTGCTCGCACATCTATGAGCACATCTGGGTAGATGGAATGTGTAAGAGGAATGAATTCCAAGAGGTGGCTTGTGTAAGAGGAGGTGTAAGAGCCCTTAATGCAAAGGTGGCTCAAAAAAGAGGACATGTAAGAGCCTTTGATGCCAAGGTGGAGAACAAAATTCCTTTAGGAGGGAAAAGTCATGTGGGTGGAATATTCAAAGAATATACTATTTTTGAATGAAAATAGGGTAATTAGTAAATCAAATAAATTGATTACATGTGCAACTTGACCAAGGTTGACTTACCCTAGTGTGGAGTTAAAAGCTAGAGGAATGGGGGATTAGTGTTAGGAGTTAATTTAGGATTAATTAACTTAGATGAATTTAGTTGATTTATGACATTTGTTTTCAAGTTTTGGGTTTATTTAAATCAAATGAGAGGATGTAAGCACTTTAGGATTTTAATTAAATAAAATTGATTTATTTAATTAAAGGAAGAACAATAGGATTTTAATGAAATAATCCAATAAAGTGTATTATCTGATTAAGGAGGAAATTTTGATGAATTTAATTAATTAAATAAAGATTATTCAATTAATTGGTTAGTGCGCATGGAAGTGATCAAGGAAGAATCAGTGTTAGTGAATCAAGTGCATGATGTCGATCAGGATATTTTGAGTTTCTACACAAGGACAATAACTAATTTTCTATCAAAAATAGACTATTGTTGTGGGTAGCTACAGTGATGCCTATAGGTGACTTTCAAAAATTTTAGCAACACAAAATAATCTAGACTTGCACACAACATTGCACACATTTAGAACAAAAAACTCATTTCAAAAACTACTCACAAAAACATGCACAAAGATAACAACTATGGAGAATATAATATTATATTATATTCAAAATACATTTTTTTACACTCTTTTACATGCATTTACATAGTAGTTGCATAACATAATTTTCCCTCTATTGTTCCTCTTTGTTCTTCTTATCTATTATGATGCTACTATTGTCCTTGGTTGCTCTTTTGTTGTTCCTTCTTCCACTTCCTTTTCTATGTTCCCTTTTGTATCCTTTGATCTTACCTAAGTGTTGTTGGTTTGAACCCTCTTTTTTTGTTGTTCTCTTCTTTTCTCTACTCTATTCTTCCCAAAACTAGAAAAACCTAGAAACTTCTCAAAATTCTCCAAAAATCCTACCTCAACAGCTGCAATGTTTAAAACCTTCCATAAATTCCCCCAGTTACTCCTTTGTGGCTTCAAAATTCTTGCCCAAATTTTCCCTTTTGTCATGTTCTTTGTTGTTGCTCATTAAATGAGCTCAAAGGGATATATTTGTTGCTCTCAAACAAACAAAAAAGGTCAAATTTTAAATTTAAAACTCAATGGCTTAGTATGGTGGTGGTGGGGATAAATAAAATGTCAAACAAAGTATTATGATGCCCCTACATGAAACTACTTGGCTAGAAAAAATAGTTGTGAGCCCTTGCTCATTGTATACAACTATGTATTGTTGCAGGTTAATGGTATTGCTACTATGGGTCAGCAATTCTATCATCTTGTGTTAACTAGATTGATTCTAGCTTTGTTCGGCTTATCCACGTTGCATCCCCCACTCATCTACCCTTCCATTTCACTAAATACTCACTATACTCCTTGCCTCTTGTTTTTCTAATCACTCTAGAATCTAAAATATCTTCAATTTCCTCTCATTCTTTTTGGAGTAGTTGCTCCTTCCATTTTTCTAGTAGTATTCTCTTTTCTTTACTGTTGTGATGTCTCTCCCTCAAAGTAAGTATGCAAATTTGAAACATTAAACATGGGAGAGATTTCCAAACCTTTATGTAGATCCAATTCATAAGAATTTGGTGAAAAAAAATTAATAATCTTGCTCGGTCCAATCTTCTTCCACTTGAGCTTGTTGTAGTCATGGCTAGTAAATATTTCATTTCGTAGATCTGCCAATACCATATCTCCCACTTTAAAATTATTTTCTCTCCTCTTCAAATCATCTTTCTCTTTATACTATTGGTTGCTCCAGTTGAGTTTTTCTCTCAATTGCTAGTGTAAATCTTGCATATGTTTGGCAAACTCCTCTCCTTTAACACTTCTCTTATATCCCTCAATATTTGCAAGCTCCCTTAATTCTAAAATACCTCTAGGACTATGGCCATATAAACAATTTTAAATGGACTCTTGTTCGAAATTGTGCCTCAACTTGCTGGCTTGTATCTTTGTTCAAGTCTTCATTGTCATCCGATCGCTGGAGTTCCTAAGTTTGTAACCTTGTCGCGGAGTTTGGAAGTTTCGTAACTTCCCAACTGACCGATCTCCTTCGCTGTCATGGCATTGGTGATTTCTGTAACTTAAGAACCTTGTCACAAAGTTTGGAAGTTTTGTAACTTCCCGACTAACCAACTTCCTTCATTGTCCCAGTATTTGGGAACTTTCTAACCAGCAGTGGGAGTTACAAAGTTTGTGTTTTCTTCAACTGGGCAACAGTGGTATTGGCTTGTCACACTGATTGGTAAATTCATAACTTGTATGCAGTGGTTATGAAGTTAAAATTTTGAGCGACATGCCAATGGATGTGGTCTCACCGATAGGTATACCTTTGGTATGAACTCTTGGTGATAGTGTTTCTCTCGCCGACAATTTGTGTTCAGTATGAGCTCTTGCCAATAGCGATGGTCTTGTCGATAGTTCTGCAATGGACATCAGTGAGATGTCTTTCCAATAGAGTGAGTTTGGCTGATGGTTTTGTATTCGATATGACTCTTGCCGATGGAAAAATGGTTTTCTTGTGATATCGGGGAGACTTGATATGTTATCGGTTTGACTTCTTAGGGTGTCGCTGATACCTTTGGTCTTTCCGATAGCTATGTGATCGGGTTTTTTGGCATCGGGGAGACACAGTCTAGTGTCTCACCGACATGTGATACAGTTGAACATTTTGACCGAACGGTTGTCTGATGTGGTTTGTTTTGAACCAATGAGTGAAGCGGAAGGAGAACCGTTGGTAGTTGAACGGTTGCGACCGTTCCTATGTGGAAGATTAATAGACCATGAACAAAATGAGATATACTCTGTAACGAATGATAATGATTGGTTCGGGTAATGAAGATTTATGTTTGATTGAACATGTATTGATCTAAGTGGATTCATAGGATGCTTTTGAGAGCATTGTAAGATTACTATTCTGTACAAGATTGATCAATGAATGTTGCTGCTGTAAATTGACATCAGAAAGTTAAGTCTGATCTATGTATGTAAATTTCTTTACTGTAATACAAAGAGGCTTTTCTTGGTGTGGTGGGTTTTTTTCCCATAAGGGTTTTCCCACGTAAATCTGGTGTCCAATTGTGTATGTGTTCATTTCTCTTTTCTGTTAATTCTTTTCAAGTGTATCTTATTGAACTGTAATTGCAAAATTTAAAGTCATATTTGCATTCTTCCCTCAGGTTTTGACGTTAGGAGAGTTTGTTCCGCACCTAAGCTTTCCTTTCAAGTGGTATCAGATCCTGGCCAGTTGTGTTATCCTTGTGGGTAGGTTGGGTTTTTTTTGTGTCATTTTTGTTTAGTGGGAGTCTTATAGAAGTCTAGTAATTTGAATTATAGATTAAGATGGCAAGCACATCAGGAAAGATTGAAATTGAGAAATTCAATGGCAGCAATTTTGAGTTGTGGAAACTCAAAATGGAAGATTTGTTGGTTCATTTTGATCTTTGGCTTGTTGTGTCTAGAATGAAACCTACAATCATGAAGCAAGTGGATTGGGACCTTGCAGATCAAAAATCAAAGGGGTTGATAAGGCTTTGTTTGGAAGACTTTGTTCTTCTAAATGTTCATGAAGAAAAGACTGCATCTTCTTTGTGGAAAAGACTAAGAGATATTTATCAGGGCAAGTCCTTGGTGAATAAGTTGTTCTTGAGAAAGAAGTTGTACTCTTTGAAAATGCTGGAAGGATCATTTGTTGTTGATCATTTGAATGCTTTCAACATGTTGATTGCTTGGTTAGGATCTGTAGATGTGAAGATTGATGAAGAAGATTGTTGTATGCTATTGTTATGTTCTTTGTTGGATTGTTGGGATCACTTGGTGATGGCTATTGGGAGTACAACATCCACTTTTAAGATGGAATATATTGTTGCTTCTTTGTTATTAGAATAGATGAGAATAAAATCTTCTGAGATGGCGAAGGAGGCTCTTGTTGTTCGAGGGAGATAGAAAGAAAAATGCAAGAAGGACAAAAAGTCCAAATCAAAATTAGAAGGGAGATCAAAGTCTCTTGGCAAGAAGTCCAAGGTGAAGTTCTAAAATTTTGGGTAGCCTGGTCATGTCTAAAAGGATTGCAAAGATAAGAAAAAGAAGAAGAAGAAGAATTCTTCTAACAATGATTCTTCTCAGAGTGATGCAGATGCCTTCATTGCAGCCTTGGCAACTCAAGCATCAGATGATGTCTGGCTGATTGATTCTAGAGCATCTTTCCACATGACATCTTATAGAGACTGGTTCACTAAGTATGAAAAATATGATGGTGGAAGCCTGTGTATTTGGAAAGCGATTCATCTCTGGAAATAGTTGGTCGTGGAAGAGTCATTATCTAATTCCCTGATGGAAGACTGAAGGGAATTAATGATGTAATGCATATACTAGGTCTGGCTCAAAATTTACTTTTTGTTAGTAAGCTAAACGATGTTGGAGTGCAAGTCATGTTCTCTAGAAATGGCTGCAAAATGACTAGAGGCTCAATGGTGCTAGCTAGGGGTACTCGTATTGGTACTTTGTATAAGCTAGATGCACTTGTTATATAATGCAATAGTGTCTCTACAAAGTCACAGAAGGCTACTCATGGAGAAAATGAGAAGAAAGTTCCTGATAGTGCAAACTCTATGGAAGTTAAACTTCCAATAGGAAATACTATGCTCTGGCATCATAGGCTTGGCCACATTGGAAAAAAAGGTTTAAAAACCTTGAAAAATAAAAACCCGGTTGAGGGGCTTGATGACTGTAACCTTGAATTTGAGTTTTGTGAACATTGTATATATGGTAAACAACACCATGTTTCATTCTACTCCAGTCCTCACAAATCTTCTAGTTTACTTGATTACATTCATTATGATTTTTTTGGTCTAGTAAATGTTCCTTCTTTGTCTAAATCAAGATATTATGTATCGTTCATTGATGATTATTCAAGAAGGGAATTTGTTTATTTTTTGAAAAGTAAATCAGAAGTGTTTAGTCATTTTAAGGAATTTAAAAAACTTTGTGGAAAATCAAACTGGAAGAAAAATAAAAAGTTTAAGGACTGACAATGGCGGTGAGTTTTGTTCTGATGAGTTCGAAAGGTACTGTAAAGATCATGGAATTAAAAGACATAAAACTGCACCCTACACTCCGCAACAAAATGGAGTTGCTAAAAGGTTCAACAGGACAGTGATGGAAAGAGCACGAAGTATGCTAAGCAATGTTGGCTTGGAGGAGAAGTTTTGGGTTGAGGCAGTTGCAACATGTTACTTAATAAACCATTCTCCTAATTCCAATCTTGTTGAGAAAACACCTTTAGAAGCATGGTCTGGAAAGAAGCCCTCTCTGAGACACATTTGTGTCTTTGGCTGTGAGGCATATGCATATGTTCCAAATGAAAAAAGGTCTAAATTGGAAAACAAGGATGTTAAATGTATGTTTATTGGTTATAGTGCTAGCATAAAAGGATACAAGCTTTGGAATCCTGATACAGAGAAGGTTTTGTATAGCAAAAGTGTTATTTTTCATGAGCTGAAGCCTTCTACTTTGGATCTATAGTCATAGACAAAATCAGAAGATAAAAAGGATGTAGTTGAAATTCTTCTGACACCAGATAAAGATGAATTGAAAATTCAAAATGTACCTAAAACTAAGGAGAGCTCAAGTAGTTTTGAGAGCTCTAAAGAGGAAGATCAACCTCAGCCTCAGTCTATGAGGAGGTCAACATGTGAAAGAAAGCAACCTGATAGGTATGGGTTTTCTTTGTTAGATTCTACTTGTGCCTATACTTTAATTTCTAGCACTGATGAGCCTAGGACTGTGAAAGGGGCATTTAGAATGTCTAATTCAAACTCTTGGTTGGAAGCCATGAATGAAGAAATGGCATCATTAGAAAAGAATGATACTTGGAGTTTGGTGCCCTTTCCTGAAGGCAGAAAAGTTGTTGGTTGCAAATGGGTATTTAAAAAGAAAATAGGTCTAGATGGCAGTGTGGAAAAGTATAAGGTGAGGTTGGTTGCGAAGGGGTATTCCCAGGTAGAGGGAATTGATTATGGAGAATTTTTTTCTCCTGTAGCTAAGTTGGCGTCTATCAAATTTCTTTTGTCACTTGCAGCAGCATGACTTGGAGATTCAACAAATGGATTGTGAAGACAGCATTTCTTCATGGTGACCTTGAAGAAGAAATTTATGTCCCAGCCTGAGCAGTTTGTGGCAAAAGGTAAAGAAAATATGGTTTTCAAGTTGAAAAAATCTCTGTATGGATTAAAAAAATCACCTACAATGTGGTACCAAAAGTTTGACACATTTGTTTTGTCATTGGGATTTGTAAGATCGAAATATGATCATTGTGTGTCCTTCAAAGCTGAAAATGATCGTGTTCTTATTATTGCTCTCTATGTTGATGATATGTTGTTCATAGGCAATAGTAAGTTAATGATTTATGATCTAAAATCTCAGTTGTCTACAAAGTTTGAAATGAAAGATCTTGGTGCAGCTAGGTATATTCTGGGAATGGAAATAACTAGGGATAGAAAGAGTAGAAAACTTTGGTTCAACTAGAGTAAGTATATTAATACTGTTCTAGAGAGATTTTGTATGACTGATTGCAAGCAGCTAGTTGTTCCAGTTTTGTAGGGAACAAAGCTATCTATTGAAGATTGTCCAAAATCTCCTACTGAGATGGAGGACGTGACCACAGTGCCTTATGCTAGTGCAGTTGGCAGTTTAATGTATGCAATGGTTTGTACAAGGCTAGACATTACCCAAGTAGTGGGAGTACTTAGTCATTTTATGCCAAATCCTAGAAGGACACATTGGGATGTTGTGAAAAGAGTGTTTAGATATCTGAAGGGAACTTCAGAATATGCTTTGTGTTACCATGAAAATTTGGTTGAATCATAGAGGACTCTCAGCATTCGTGGGTATGTGGATTCTGATTGGGTAGGGAACATTGACAACAGAAGATCCACCAGTGGATATATTTTCATGATGAATTTTGGTGCAGTTAGTTGGATGAGTAAGCGGTAGGCTGTAGTCACTTTGTCCACTACATAGGCAGAATACATGGCAGCTACACACACCTATAAAAAAGAAATTTGGTTGAAACATTTGTGTTCTAACATTGGGTTTGATGCAGGGAAAATTACAATTTACTGTGACAGTCAGAGTGATATTTGTCTAGAAAAAAATCCTACTTTCCATGCCAGGATGAAACATATCAATTGATGTGTAGTATCATTTTGTACGAGATATGGTGGAGGATGGAAAGGTCTCTTTAGAAAAAGTGGATACTATGGAAAATGTTGCAGATGCATTGACGAAACCAGTGAGCACAGAAAAGTTTAGCTGGTGTGCTAGTTCGATGGGCCTTGGAGCCCATGACCTTCATTAACTTTGAGTTTGAAGGAAGCTAGTAAGTCTTCATCAAGTGGGATATTGTTGGAAATTTTGCCTCAACCTGCTGGCTTATATCTCTGTTCAAGTCTTCATTGTCAACCGATCGCTGGATTTCCTAATTTTGTAACCTTATCACATAGTTTTGAAGTTTCGTAACTTCCCAACTGACTGATCTCCTTCATTGTCACGACATCGGTAATTTCTATAATTTAAGAACCTTGTGGCGGAGTTTCAAAGTTTTGTAACTTCCTGACTAACTGACTTCCTTCGTTATCGTAGCATTTGGGAACTTTCTAACCAGCAGTGAGAGTTACGAAGTTTGTGATTTCTCTGACTGGGAAACAATGGTATCGGCTTGTCGCAGGGATCGATAAATTCATAACTTTTATGTGGTGATTATGAAGTTAACATTTTGAGTGACATGTCGATGGATTTGGTCTCGCCGACAAGTATACCTTCAGTATGAACTCTTGGCGATAGTGTTTCTCTCATCAAAAATTTGTGTTCGGTATGAGCTCTTGCTGATAGCGATGGTCTTGTCGATAGTTCTACAATGGAAATCAGTGAGATGTCTTGCCGATAGAGTGAGTTTGGCCGATGGTTTTGTATTCGATATGACTCTTGCCGATGGACAGATGGTTTTCTTGTGATATTGGGGAGACTTGATATGTTATCAATCTGACTTCTTAGGGTGTCGCCGATACCTTTGGTCTTGCTGATAGCTATGTGATCGAGCATTTTGGCATCGAGGATACATGGTCTAGTGTCTCATCGACATGCGATACAGTTGAACATTTTGACCAAATGATTATTCGATGTGGTTTGTTTTGAACCAATGAGCGAAGCGGAAGGAGAACCGTTGGTAGTTGAACGGTTGTGATTGTTCCTGTGTGGAATATCGATAGACCATGAACAAAATGAGATATACTCTGTAATGGATGACAATGATCGGTTCGGGTAATGAAGATTTATGTTCGATTGAACATGTATTGATTGGAGCCGATTCATAGGATGCTTCTGAGAGCATTGTAAGATTACTATTCTGTACAAGATTGATCAATGAATGTTACCACTGTAAATTGACATCAGAAAGTTAAGTCTGATCTCTATATGTAAATTTCTTTACTATAATACAAAGAGGCTTTTCTTGGTGTGGTGGGTTTTTCTCCCATAAGGGTTTTCCCACATAAATATGGTGTCTAATTGTGTATGTGTCCATTTCTCTTTTTTGTTAATTCTTTTCAAGTGTATCTTATTGAACTGTAATTGCAAAATTTAAAGTCATATTTGCATTCTTCCCTGAGGTTTTGATGTTACAAGAGTTTGTTTCACACCTAATCTTTCCTTTCAAGTCTTACCTATATTTTTGTTGATTGATTCATTGTATGCAAACTTAGCTTAAGGCAATACGAAATCCCATTGCTTAGGCTTGTCACCAACTAAACATCTTAACAAATTCCCTAAGCTTCAATTAACTACTTCAGTCTATCCATCCATTTGAGGATGATATGCAGAACTAAACTTTAAATCGGTCCTTAATTTCTTCCAAAGTGTCCTCCAAAAATGTCCTTCAAACTTAGTATCACAGTTTGAAATTGTAATTCTTGGTAAACCATGTATATTCTAACAACCTTCATAAAGAAAAAATTGGTTGCATGTGTTGCATCATCCATCTTTTTGCATGCTATAATGTGAGCCATTTTTGAAAATATATCAACAACCACAAAAATAGAACCTTTACCTCGATGTTTTCTTGGTAGTCCAAGCATGAAATCCATGCTTATATCTTACCTTGGTTTCTCTAGTATGGGTAACAGTTGATACAGGCATGTACTTTGACTCCCTCCTTTGGCATATTCACAAACTTGAAATCCTTGCATAAATTTATTTATTTATGCCCTAATCTTTGGCCAAAAATATCTTTCACTAAGTTGTGGCATTGTTTTATCAACTCCAAAATGTCCAGCTAATCCACTACAATGTTTTTCTCTTATTAAATTTTGACTCATGGATCTTTGAGGTATGCAAAGTTGTTGTACTTTGAAATGTAGTCCATCTTGCATAAAATAATCCATCCATGGTATCATATCCATAATAGTAGGCTCCATACATGTTGTCCATGCATCCTTAAATTCCAAATCATCTTTATATAACTCTTTCATAGCATTAAATCCAACTACTTCAACTCTCATTTCAATCAACAATGTTGCTCTTCTACTTAATGTATCTACTACTTTGTTTGAACTTCCACTTCTATGCTTTCAATAAAAGAGTATATCCTTGTAGGAATTCAACCCACTTCATGTGTCATTGATTAAGCTTGGTTTGACTATTTACAAATTGCAAATCATGATGATTAGTGTAGAGAATAAATTCCTTTGGAAGCAAATAATGACACCACTTCTTTAAATCTTGCATAATATCATAAAATTCTTGATCATAAACTAAATATCTCTTCTTCTAATCATTAAGATTTTCACTAAAATGTACTTGATAGGTCTCCACTCTTGGCTTAGAATAGCTCCTATAGTTGTCCCACTTGCATCACAATCTACTTGAAACACTTTTACAAAATTTAGTAATGTTATTACTAGTTCCTCAATGACCTTCTTCTTCAAAGTCTTAAAACTTTTATCTATTGCTACTATCCACTTAAACTCTTTCTTCTCTCACCTTATATTTTCAGTTATGGGTGCACATATGTGTACCAAAATTTTGAATAAAACTACAGTAAAAACTAGTTGAACCAAGGAAAATTTGAACCTCATGCACACTCCTAGTTGTTGGCCATTCAATGATAGCATGTACCTTTTCTAGATTCATTTGTCACCCTTGTGGTGAGATAACATATCCCAAATAAACTAATTTCTCCTTCATAAAATTACACTTTTTCAAATTCACCAATAACCCTTATTCCTTGAGCCTTTGTAAGACTTGTCTAATATGCAATAAATTCTCTTCCTTTCTATTAAAAATTAGAATATCATCAAGATAAACAATCACAAACTTCCCTAAAATTGGTTTCACCACTTTATTCATTAACCTCATAAATGTGTTGGGTGTATTTGTTAACCCAAAGGGAACTACTAACCACTCATATAGTGCCTCTTTGGTTTTAAAGGCGGTCTTCCACTCATCACTCTCTCATATCCTAATTTAGTGATATCCATGAGCTTTAAATCATTTTTTGTAAAATACCTAGCCTTTCCCAAACAATCCATGACATCATCCATTCTAGGTAAAGGTGATACTTTATTGTTCTTTTGTTGATGGCTCTTGATTTTGTGCACATCTTCCATTCACCATCCTTATTTTGTGCTAACACTAGTAGTACCACACATGGGATACATGGATTTCACTAATCAATCCCCTTTCCAATAGTTGTTGCACTTACTTCTTCACTTCTTCATTTTTTGTAGGTTTCAACCTATAGGCAGCCTTATTGGGTAAGCTTGCTCCTGGAATCAAATCAATAAGATGGTTGATGCTCCTCACAAATATTTTTCATCACTAATATATCTCAACAAACTAAAATACTTATATACTTCATTTGGGAGCTAATTCATGATCACATCATTGATCTTTAATTCTATTCGACATCAAAGTAGATTGTAGACATCTTTTCCAAACTCTTCACTAAAATAAAGTTCCTTTATATCTAAGATTTTTTGGGGTGAAACATATGTTCAATTTAGGAGGCTTCTTAGTTCTTCACTTTCTCTCTTTATTATGGGGGCTTTTATTTTAGGGATGAACTCTTTGTAAATAGAAACCTCATCAGAATTCATTTATCAAGACCCATATTTTTACCCACCTAAGTTATGATTAAGAGGGGTGTAAGTGTAAATTGTTTATTTTATTTATGTTCATAGATATTTCTTTTTCTTGCACATATTAGTAAGATTTCTTAGGTTAATCATACATGGTTATTATGAGATCGAATGGCATAATACATAAATTACATGCACGTCACTCTTGCCTACTATTGGGTAGTTGAGTCTCATGCCATATTTTAGACTTATTAGGGCCACCCATCATAACCACGTATTTGTCTTTATCTAAATAGTTTCAACTATCTATTTTGGTATTTATCAAGTAAATAAACTCCTTTCCATTTTGGGAAGTTCGAGTTATTACTCCTTGTGGATGTATATGTCTCTATTTTTCTATATATACAACACTCACCTCTCATATCTTCTAATCAAAAAGAACAATGTGAACATTGCCTAAATTTTCATATATTTTGTTTCTTCAATTCCCTCTATTAAGGATATTATCTCCATTCCATTATTTTGGTTTTTGATCATCTATTGGCTAGAGTGAGTGTGATCTATGATTTCAAATAGGTCTTAGTTTAGATTCTTATTTCTCATAGAATGTAACAACCTAATGTATATATATTATGATATATGGTTGAATGTGATTATTAATATGCAAAAGAATAGTAAATATCATACAAATGTCTTAGAATGTATAAATTTCCTATCTATTATTATGGATCACTTTTATAACTATGGAATGCATTGTGTACTTTGATGAGATGTCATTGAACCTCATCTTTTAATAGATAATCATTTTTGTCAACTCGACCAATCTCCAAAATCTATTTGAAGTAAGGTAATTTGGAGTCCTAATCTAGAATTCATTATACTCTATTTGAAAGGAAATGTACATACACGCTAATCTAATAAATTAATTTTAAATAATTAACTAGGAATTAAAATACTCGTCTTGAATTTAAGAGATTAACTATGGAATAGAAATACTTATGTTGGATTCAAAAGACTAATTACAGAATAAAAATGTTAAAAAAACAAACCTCTCTAACAATTAAAATATTGGTTAAAGGTATATTGAACACCAGAATTCGCCTTCAGGACTAGTCTACTTCAACGTCTTCCATTCTTGTTGGCCCCTGCGAACAAGATAAGTTAAAACTTTCTTTTAATTTCAAGTGCCACAACATAGAATGGGCAATGAGGCAAGTAGTAAATTCAAAGTACTTGATGGACCCTTTCTGCTTCTACACCCAATATGAGTGGCGGTTGCATTCTCTCAAATTTCATAGATTTCACAGAGTACTCCTTAACGGTTTGCATACTTTGTCAGAAATACATTTGGGATTCTGTCATCAGTGATGACTTTCTCAAGCTTTCTCAGGACCAGTATGATATCTTTGAGGGTGTTTATCCTATTGGTGGCTTATTCATAGGAGAAATGCTATTAATGATAGAGTACATTTGTATTCCTAATTCTCTCAAGGAAGGCCTCCATTAAAAGTGTAAAGCAATTTTCAATTGCTCTCTTGATTCTCACCTATCACAGCTGGACCAAGATTTCATTAAGAAAGCTAAACATATTTTCCATGCAATCCACCTGCTACTCAATCATTATCCTTCAATCCCCATTCAAGATAAAGATATTTTTATGAAGCTCAATTTGTAGTGCCTTAAGGGATCACATCACGCCAAAGTTCTACCCCTACTGATGAAGCTTTTGCAGAAAGTGAAGAACATAGAAATTAATGGTTACAAGTTAATTTTTTTGTTAAAATTTTGCTATTCTAGTTTCTAGTCCTTTTTTGTATGATAATGTATAATCTTTGTTATGTTCCTCAGTCTGCTTTGCCTTGTATCAAACTTTGTTTTTGCAAATATTGTGTAAAACTTTTTTTCTATATTTTAATATAATATAGATGCTCTACATATTTTACGCAAAAAAAAATACAACTAACTAAAAAAAATGTTTATGATATTTTCTTGAAGAAAAAATAAAAAATATATATAAACATTGTCTCCTTATTTTTCTATATTTTTCTTATAATATTTGAAAAATAATACTTTCACATATAAACACAATAATAACTAACATAACATACTTGTAGACAATAAAATATGAAATATAAATATTTACTTCAATATATTTATGCAATAAACATTAAATACTTATCTGCAATACATGAGTATCCAACTCTCTAGAGATTGGAACATCTAATCAATCATCACATTCAACTTAGAAATTTATAGGAATTAAAATAGGATTATATTATTCATGATCATATATAATGGCATATGCCACATGCTTCATTTTCTAAATTGAGCAATATTGTCTTGAAATTAAAAAAAAATGATAATATTGACAATGACAATGATTTTTTTTTTGCATGATATTGATTATAAAAGAGGATACAACGACTAAGTGGCATCTAATTAATTGTCACTACCTCTAAATACTTATGATAAATCCCTATAATATGATCCTATGATGAGTCTTAATTGAATGGAAATATATAAATTTGTTATATAATTTATACGATCTATTTTCAAGCATAAAATGGAGAAAGCATCTTCAAGGATTACACCCAATAGGAGTCTACCACTAGTGTGGGTTATTTCTACAATAATAAATTGAAGAATTGTGATGTTTGTTGACCCTACTACCATGCATAAGGAATCTAATGTAAGAAAACTAGAATTCTAAGTGTACATTTTATTTTGGAGTCTAGGGAATTGAGGTGGTTTTGTCATCTTCAAAGCTAGGGCCACTAGGGCTAATAAGTTTGCTTCCCTCTTTTCCAGAGTTTGAAACCTCTAGAGTTGGTGAAATTGTTCTTAGCACTCAAACCCTTCAAAGATCACCAAATAATTTTGGGGTTGAGTAGAATCCTCCAAGAATCACCAAAGCATCCTTCTCAACCAAAAAAACATCTTTTGTGCAATAGATTACCAACATTTGGATTCTGACAACAAAAAATTATTAAATCAAATTTATGCAGTTTATTTCACTTAAGTAATTAATAAATTCTTAAGAAAGCATTAATTTAGTATGAAACAAGGGGTGGATAAGGAAAAGAGGTGTATTATTTATGAAATTGATGAGGCCAAAAATTTAGTCTCATCACACTTGTAGTTATGACGTATACAAATGCAGATCTGATCCAAATGTATGCATCTAATCTTTGTGAATCTTTGACAATTCATCTTCAACTAGTCTTAAATGCATGTACTAGTTCCTACATAAGAACTTGGTTGTGGTTGAGAGTTTTTTAATGGGAAAAATATATCTCTCTTTGGTCAAATTCTTAAGGATACCAAATCAACAAGTTTTACAAATAGTTGAAATCATAGGGTGTTGTCATAATAGTGGTTTACAATTCCTGAGAGGAACGAATTTTAGCTGAAATCACATATTTTTAGAAAATATAATGATTTAAGCCTTACAAATTTCCATTTTAAGGATTCCAATTGAAGAGGGTTTGATCAAATCACCTTAGATCAAACCCCCTTGGATAGAACCTCACTAGTTTTAAACCATACTTATAAATGCGTCTCCTTTACACCTATCAAAATGCTAAAAATCACTTTTGATTTAGCTTTTGGGGATCAAATGAATTCATTTAAAATTTATTTCAAATGATTATGGTATTCCTCATAACAAGCTATCCAATGAATATAATTTTAATATGTTTTGGTTTTGTTATGTATTTGTTTTTAAGTTTTATTAAACATAGGTTTTCATCAAAAATGAATTTCTTTGTTCTTCACATGTGGAAAATAGAAGATTATCAAAAAAAAATTAAAATATGAGTGCACTAGATATTGAAGTCCTTGATCCAACAAAAAAATAAAATTAAATTTTGACATATACAAAAAGTTACTGCTTATACTGTTGTGTCCGAATTGTAATTTATTTGACTTTGAAACTTGATTAAGGAAAAAATATTTAATAAAAAACTATCTAACCAAGTGGAAGCACTAGATATCAGAGTTACAAATCTAAATTTGAAAGAATTAGAATTATATCCTTCATGGAAAAAAAGTTATGCGTTATACAGTGTGCGTCACTTTTTTAAAATGTTGTTTTCTCAAAAAAATCAATTTTCGTGGGAGATGGAAAAATAAGTGCAATTTGATTCCAAAAATTTTGAAAAAAATATTTTTAGAATCTACAAACAAAATTTGATGAGACTCTAGTTTGTACCATCTTCAAATTCCTCACGGTTTAGCCGCTATAGGTGCCCGAATGTGAAGATTTAGTTAAAAATAATAATTTCAGTGTCCAGTTTGGCCAAAAATTGTAAACCACTATTATGGGATCACCCCATAAGAAAATCATGCAAAACATACCCTAGATGACAATGCAAGCATGCACTATAATAATAAATTGTTCAATTTAATGCTCTCTAATTATGATGAAACTATGTGTACGAGTCAACAACTTGTAGGTGTTGGATGATCTATAGATGAACTAGAGTTAGTCCTTAAATACAACTCCAAAGGAACTAAATAGAACATTTTGTATTTTGAGGAAGCTCATAATGAATAGTTGGAAGGGTTACATCAGCACTAAATTTTAACTTAAAACTTAATCATGTATGGATCATTTTCATAAATTGTGCAACTAATGTAATTTACTTATACAAATTACAAATATGATCTTTGATAGGAATGAACAAAGCAACGATTCAAACTTACCATCAAAAATAATTATAAACAAAATATATATAATTTATATTATATACCAACTTTTTAAAAAATAAATAAATAATATCACACAACTCATACACTTGCCACTACTTTAAGAACAACAAATTCAAAAGTAAAGCCAACGTTCATCATTACTATGTTATATCAAACGTTCTTCACCAACAAAGAAAGAAAGACTTCTCATCCGCGATTAATTGGAATTCCTTTATTATTGAAGAATGCCAATGAGTTATTGATAAAAAGAGTTGTAGACCAAGAAATTAGGAATTATGGCTTTGAAACACTAGAGGGATGGATGTTTTTTGTCCATCAATCACGAAGTGTAAAGCAAGAGTCAGTGGATTTATTAAGGGCTGCATTACTGCAAACATAATGCCGAGGCAATGGTGTACTTTAGACATCAGTTTATTCTCGTGCAATTTTGCCGAATCTCTCCCTTCCTCCCTGTGAGAGGTTTGATATTTCCCATATTCACCATTGCAGCCACAAAATCTTTGAAGAAAGCTTGTTGATCGGTACTATATCTATTAACTTGAGCAACGGTAGAGCCATTATTAAATAGTTCCTGATCTGAATGAAAGAGCCCCTTCTTAGTTGTCAGACTTTGGTAGTAGACATTGTCAAAACCGTTGGGAGTTATACTGTCTAAGGGCGAGAGGTTGTTGTCACCACTATTGAAGGGACAATTTGCCTGCATAGAAGCAGCGAATGCCTTGTCTATATTGGTTTCGTTGTAGATGCGACTTCGAAAGAAACGGCAGCTTGCTTGACCAATTGTATGAGCACCTACAGTAATATAAAGTTAAACCTCTTCAGTATAACTTGTTTGAAATTGCTTTCCAAAGACATCAGCAATAAGATTTACCTGAAAGTGCAACCATGTCCTTAGCAGACAGTCCTTGAGCACGAAATGCTGCGATTAGAGAGCTGAGGCTTGAACCAGGGCCTGGAAGGTTTCTGTTTGCATCACTTAGACTTGCAGTTCTTGAATCTCGCCTTCCAAGCCTTACATCCCATTTTGGGCCTCCCAACTATTAATTATAAACACAAATTTCTCTAGTCATTATAGAGGAGAGCAGGAACAATTTGTGTATAACATCAGAAAAAAGTTGTAAGCGAAGGTAGAGGAGTGCAGAAATATTTACTTGGACAACAGAATCCCGAGTGGCTATTGTCAAAATATCAGCGCAGGAAACAATGCCGGTGCACACATTCTCAATCCGAGTCTTAATTTTATCGATGACATCGAAACCTCTGGCTGAATTAAAGTTTGCTCCTGCACTCTTTTCTCCAGTGAATGTTGGTGTGTCGTCCAAGAGTACAGAACCATCGCAGCCCTGCAATTGGAGAGCAAACCCAAAAAATTATTAGCTATATTGATGATAAAAATGTAGAGATAAATGATTGTAAACAACATTTTCATTACATTAACAAAACAGTCGTGAAAGTGAAGACGAAGCAACGATGCACCCATTCGTGGCTCATTGGCTACAACTTCCTTTATTACTTCTTCCACAATGGGCAATGCCTGCGGACACGTCTTCTTGTAAAAATCTAGGCGAAGCTGGGCATAGGCTGTGCTCCAGCATAGCAGTATGACAATAGATGCTACAAGCTTGCTCACCGTTGACATTGAAGAAGCCATGCTTGTTTTCTTTTAGATGAATGCAACGGAGAATTATGTGGCTACTTATAGAAGTGTTGTGATTGGGATTGAATTCGATGGAATATGACTGTGATAGGGATTATCAGTGGTTTCTGCCATCCTTTCAGAAATGTCAACGGTACATTAGCTGTTCACGCGTCATCTAAATTAATTAAATCGACATCAAATTGGAGACGACTGTGACCAAAATAATACCCAATAAAAAACAGTTGACTTTAGGTATCTCCCTTCGTAACACTAGTTTTCCAAATAAAAAACGAAATATTAAAATTGCGAACCATAAACGTGCTCTTTTTTTGTCACCTTCTTATCGCCTTCTTAACAGCGTTGATTTCTTCTTTGAACGCTGAACTCTCAAGTTTGGATTGAGACGGTGAGCTGTCCTTTATTTTCTGGATTCTCTTTCTTTGAAACTGATTTATTTAATACTCTGCATGTTCTTGAGAAATACTCGGATTGAAACTTATCGTTTGCTTCCTCTGTACCCTTTTTAGGTTAGTTTATCTTTGCATATTATTAATGTATGTGGGTGGTCTGGTAGCACTCTGAAACTATCTGTTCTTACCTTTATATTAAATGGGATTGATCGTTGAACACTGTTTACAAATATAATTTTTATTTCAGCAATATCTGTAAATATCTATTATATAGAGGCATTTGTTATTATATTTTGTGTATTTAAAAGATCATTAGATCTTCCATAAATTTTCAAATTGGAACCACTATCAAAATAATAAGATTAAGAAACATTTTACTGAAAACAAAAGTTATATTTTTGTAGCACTGTTCATTGGTCGTTCGATTCAAATAGTATTGAAGCCACCTAGATTGATTCAAATTACATTTAACATACCATCATCTTGGAAACTTTGGACCTTCTCTACCTACATTCAACAATAGAAAATTTGCCCTTTTTTGTGTAGCCCCACTGGAAACTCCATACAAGGGTTTTATGATACAACAAAGTTTGAAACAATTATAGATTTACGAAGTAAAACATGGAAATGAAGAATGCGAATGTTACAGTTTTTGTCATATAACTTTATATTGAGGTTGTGTGTAAATTAAATTTAAAGTGGAAGAATGAGGCCATTAAAGCTTCCAGAGCCCCCTGGTGATCCAGCGCGAATGCCTGAAATTTTTAACGGAAGAATATCAAACATTGTGAGGAGGACCGTCATTATTGGCAACTGGACAGTTGCCTCTGAAAATCAATCTCTAGGCCTCATTTGAGCCCTTGAACTTTTTCCAACCATTCCCTTTAACGTATTATCTGACCAAAGCCTCCATACCATATTTACAATATCTTGCTGGTCTTCCTATAGTTAAGACGAGTAATGGCTTTGGAAGTGGTGCCAAATAATCATGCCATTCTGTAGCATAAACCTAGTGAATGCTTAGTATAATTAAGGTACTTGGAACATGTGGAAGTGTTCACATTTCATTCCATAGAAGAACACCCTATCAGATTTGTAATATAATACGTGAATAATTTATTAGTCATCTAAAGGTAGATATTTGGGATGGCCAAGATCTAAGTCCACATTTGGGCCACCTAGTTTGAGAAGATGATTTCATTGTAATTGTTGATTTAGTCCATGATTTCATGGTAATTGTTGATTCAGTCCATAAATGAATTGAAGCATGCAGTACAGGGAAACTATTCTATATGTTGTTGACTAAAACAATGTACATGTAGCTTTGCAATCTTTCATAGAATATTATACTAAATAGGTGTTGTGAGAATATCAATTAGGGAAGAGTATATTTATAATAGTTAGATTGAATGGTAATGATGAACTAGTCAATATATATAACATGATACTCAATATAAAGTTATATTTAGATGTAGATAGTCTTTTAAGATGTTCAATTTATCTTCTTTGTTTATAAGGGTCTTCATACTAATAATTTAATGGAGGATTAGGCCATTTTATTGGCTACGGAGTGTAGAAGTCAATTGGGATGGTGAAGGATGATATGTGAGCCCGATTCCAAGGTAGTGGGTGAACTTGTTGAATAGGAGGCATTTAGATTATGTTAGCTAGCATTTGGCTTTGATTGTTGAACAGATTCTCAACCTTTGCACTTCTTTGGAGTTTGTTACTTTCATTCATATTCCTCGAGAATGGAATGGTGTTGTTGATTGCTTGGCTAAATGGGCTTCTGATTATATTCATGATTGGAATTTGTTGGATCGGGGTCAGTTACCTCCAGATTTGTCTCAACAGTTGGACCACTTGGTGGAGCTTGATAGGGTTGTGTAATGCCCTTGCTTTGTACTTCTTTTTGTTTTAATAAATTTTTACCCCTCCTTATGTTAAAGATGTCCATAAGAGAAATTATGAGATGGTTATTAGATGGTGTTGTATAATGATAGTAGCTAGTGTGTGGTCATGACACAACTTAGATTTGTGGCCCTACATAATTAATTTTAGTATTGGTATGTTGTTGGCATTTTGAAGTCGTGTGAATAGAAATATGAAACCAATAAGACTATGTGCACTATTATGTATCATTGTACAACTACTAATGAACTTTAAACATTATGTGATGAAGTGAGGTTAAGAAGATACTTCTTCATCATCCACGTCTCCACATTCAAAGCAATGGAAATCCAATGAAACTGATAATACAAAACATCTTGTGTAGAAGTTCATAGAGAGCTATATTAAACACATTAAAAAAAATTAGAGTAGAGAATTCAATCTTCACTTGAAGAACTTGAACAATTGGATGGAGATTATATTGATTTTGTTACACCCTAATGTCAATTTACCCAATTAGTTTAGCTTTTATGTTTGATTACGGTTTAATGCATGATTATTTCATGATGGTATTGCATGGTTGAATGAAATGAATGTATATGCAATGTGATGAAACTACTTCTAAATGCTTATATGATGTGATTATGCCTTGTATGTTATCAGCTAACTATGAATGTGTTTCTCTAAGGTGAATAGAGGAAAGTTTGAACCCTCCAAAGGGGGAGGGAGAGTATCACCCAAGAGAGGAGTTGGTATTTGGAACATTTTGTATTGCTATCAAAGTAGATGCACACACTCATTCACTTAGGTTAATTGGAACCTCATCAAGTCAATATAAGTTTTGAATTGGAAAGTCTTAAACCTAAGTTAGTAGGTTAAGAGTTGTTAGGGATAATAATGCTTTATTATTATTAAACCTCTTTGACCATCTAATTAAATTAAATTAATTGCAAATATCATTTGTAAGTGGCGTATACAATGTGTATAGTGTATTCATTAGTATATAGGGTTTAACATATAAAGTTTAGGGTTTAGGGCCTAGGGTTTAGGGTTTTGAGTTTATGGTTGATAAGGGATGGTTGAGCATTGAGGGTTTAAGGACCAAATTTATTTTTAGGTTTTAGTGTTAAATTATTAATGACTAGTTTTAGGGTTTATCGTCTAGGGTTTAGGGCCTATGTTCAAGGTTTATGGTTGATACGGGAGATCGATGAGCATTGAGGGTTTAGGGATTAATTTTTTTTAGGTTTTAGTGTTATATTATTTATTTTTTATTTTTTATGGATTAGTTTATAGGGTTTAAGGTTCTCTCTCTCCCCCTCTCTACTCTCTATCTCACATCTCTCTCCCCCCTCTCTACCTCTCCCTCCCTCCTCTCTCTCTCACCCTCCCTCCTTCCCTCTCTACTTATCTTTATCTTCTCTCTCTAAAGTCATGGTTTAGTGTTTAGGGCCTAAGATTTAGGGCTTAGGGTTTACAGTTTAGGGTTTATGATGGATGGTTCAACGTTGACTCTCTCTTTAGAATATTTAGGGTTTAGGTTTTAGGGTGTAGGCTTTATTGTTTATGATGGAGGGTTTAGCATTGAGGGTTTAGGGATTAAATTTATTTTTTCAGGTTTTAGAGATAAATTATTAATGTCAGGTTCTAGGGTTTAGGGCCTAGGGTTTAGAGTTTAAGGTGTAGCATTTAGGGATGATGATGGAGGGTTGAGTGTTGAGGGTTTCGAGATTAAAATCATTTTTTTAGGTTTTAGTGTTAAATTATTAATGTCAATTTTTTAGGGTTTAACACATTGGTTTTAGGGTTTATAGTTTATAGTTGATGATACAAGATTGAGCATTGAGCATTTAGGGATTAAATTATTTTTTTAGGTTTTAGTACTAGATCATTAACGTCATATTTTAGGGTTTAATGTATAGGTTTTAGGGTTTAGGGTTTAGGGTTTAGGGTTGATGATGTAGGGTTGAGCATTAAGGGTTTAGGGATTAAATTTAATTTAGGTTTTAGTGTTAAATTATTAATGTTAGGTTTTAGGGTTTAATGTTTATGATTGATAAGGGACGGTTGAGCATTGAGAGCTTTAGAGATTAAATTTCTTCTTTATTTTTTATTATTATATTATTCTTTTCAATTTTTAGGGTTTAGCATATAGGGTTTAGGGTTTTCTCTCTCACTCTATCTCCCTCTCTGCTATTTATATTTCCTTTTTCTCTCTCTACATCTCCCTCCCTCTCTCTATATTATTAATGTCATGTTTTAAGGTTTAGCATTTAGGGTTTAGGGTTTATGGTTTAAGGTATAGAATTTAGGGTTGATGATAGAGGGTTGAGCATTGAGGCTTTAGGGATTAAGTTCAATTTTTAAGGTTTTAGTGTTAAATTATTATTGTCAAGATTTAGGGTTTAGCACATAGGTTTTAGGGTTTAGGGGTTAGGTTTTACAGTTTAAGGTTGATGATGGAGGGTAGAACATTGAGGGCTTAGTGATTAAATTTATTTTTTAGGTTTTAATGTTATATTATTAATGTCAAGTTTTATGGTTTAGGATATAGGGTTTATGGCCTAGGGTTTAGGGTTTAAGTTTATGGTTTATGGTTGATATCAATGTGAGGTTGAGAATTGAGGGTTTAGAGATTAATTATTTTTTATGTTTTAGTTTTAAATTATTAATGTTAGGTTTTAGGGTTTAGTGTATAGGGTTTAGGGTTTAGGGCATAGGGTTTAGGGCTTACAATTATAAGGGAGAGTTAAGCATTGAGGTTTTATGTATTAAATTTAGATTTTTAGCTTTATGGAATTTAGTACACTCATGAAGCACTAGGGAAAGAGAAGTTGGCATAATGGTATCTTATGATGAGAACTATGACATGTTAGAATGTAAGAGAAATTATTTTTAATTTTTTGAAACCAATTTCATGCAATATGCCCTAAGAAATTTTACCATGGTATTTTGAGACATTGTTGGGCCCATGTTATTACTTTGTGGTTGTTTCTTAAGTCTCCTTAAGTCTATATATTAAGAACTTGATATGAAGGAAACATGGTTATAGTGCAATTACTCTCATGCTATCAAAATGTTGTTAGAATGATCATATGAGATGTATCAAGGTGTACTTGCTTCTATTTGATTAATATTTAAGCTCAATATCTCTTTAGTGGTGGACTTTCTCCTTAAAAGGGTTTCTCTATGTATATCTAATATCATAAAGTCTTATTGATTTTTTTTATTATTCAACATATTTATCCATGTTTTATTTCAATTTTAATGGTAAATCATATGTACATCTAATTGGGTTAATCAAATTTGAACACTTTTAAGTTTATACTTTCACTATTATTATTCACCAATTTTCTTAGTGATTTTGGAGGTTTCCTCTAAATGTAGATATGATCTTGTTGGATGTGTACTCTTACTCATCAACTTGTCTAGTTTTATTATATATTCTACTCTTTTATTTTATCTAAATACTAATGGTATTTAAAAATATTTTTGAAGGGTGTTTGTTGTAACACTAAGGGACACATTCTCTTATGTCAACACTTGGAAAAACTTATGAAAATGATTGAAGGCCAAATCTTAGCCATTTAAATGCTTCTAGGATGAATATATAGATATAGATTTGTGTAATGCACCAAACTAAGGTGTTTCTTAGATATGAATAATATGAGAATAATGTGTAGAAGATGAGGATATGTGATACACACTAGCACATAGCACCAAATCATATACAAAACATGTTCTTAGTTGGCTTAGGGAAGAAAAAATAAGAAAAGGTTAACCAAATTTAGAATTTGAATTTTTGAAAATAGGGGTCAAATCCATGCCACAAGATTGACTTTGTGACCATTGAAATGACTTTGGTTAGGGGTGATCCCACAATATTGGGTTACACTTTTTGGCCAATATTGAAATCAACATTTTTCACCAAATCATTTTCTCATAGCTAAACCATTAAGAATTTGAAGATGAAGAAAACTAGTGATTTATGAGATTTTGTGTAGATTCTAATTATATTTTAAAAAAAAATTGTTAATCCTTTTATTTAATTTTTAATAACTTATCTTTTCTACTAAACAACATTTTTAAAAGTGATGTTTACTGCGTAACACAACTTTTTTTATAGAAAGGGGGTAAAAGTACAAAGTTATGTGACACTTTTAGCCAACATATTAGGTTGATTACCATGACAAAGAAAAATAGTAAAACTTATTGAAAAAAATATGATGCACTAGATAAAAGAATCTATATCAAGAGGGCATTTTTTTTTTCTATTTTAGATAAATAGATAATATTGAAGTTGGTGTCCAATGGAAACAACTATGCTTTAATACACACATTATAATATTTATTTAAAATTATATATTTATCACAATTGGAAAAAAATAATTCCATGCACTAAAGTTTCAAGTTATAAATACACACAAAAAATTGAAGGATAAAAAATAAAAATTACTATATAAAGGTTGACGTCTCATGTGACTTCATTTTTAGCATTTTTTTATCAACTAAATTATAGTGTCAATTTATTAAAAAACTATATTCAAATATTTTTTTAATTTTTTTAAAAAAATAAAAGCATAAAATACACTAAAGAAATAAATATTTCATTAGTTTACATCATTTCAAAATTCAAAACATATATGTCACTTTTTAGTGATTCAAGTTTAAAACTTGGATCAATGTTGGTCATTTCCTTTAAAAAGCGTGACATGGATTTTTGTTTTTACCCAAGGATACAATTCGGCATGGATATTTTTTCATAGTTTTTTGTTGCATATTTTTTTAAAAATTAATTTTCTAAGTTAGAGCATTTGGACAAAGGTGTGTACTATGTACAACAAAACTTTTTTTGTATGCTTTTGAATTGACTTATTCTTTTTTTGTTGGAATAAGGACATCAATACCTAGGGGGCATGTATTTTTGAAAAAAAAAATCTCTATTTTCCTATTTTTGTGTATGTGTGAAACAAAGACCTTGATGTTCATTGAAAAACCTACATTCACAAGAAATAAAAAATAAATATAATAATCAAATTAAATATATTTAAAATTATACTTTTTGGGAAGCTTATAATAAGGACTACATACTTAAAAAACATAAATTTTAAATGAATTCATTTGATCCCCCAAAAGGTAAATCAAAAGTGATTTTTTATCAATATTTTGATAGGTGTAGAGGAGACTCCATTATAAGTATGGTTTAAAACTAGCGAGGTTCTATCCCCCAAAAGGTAAATCAAAAGTGATTTTTTATCAATATTTTGATAGGTGTAGAGGAGACTCCATTATAAGTATGGTTTAAAACAAGCGAGGTTCTATCGAAGGGGGTTTGATCTAAGGGGGTTTGATCAAATCCTTTTTAATTAAAATCCTTTAAATGGAATTTTTTTAGGCTTAAATCATTATATTTTCTAAAAATATGTGATTTCAAAACAAAATTAGGATGTTCCAGAAAGTGTAACCCATATTGTGGCAACACCCCTAAACAAGTGGTTAATTCTAGGCTAGCGAAAACAATATTGGGTATGTGTGTGGATATGTGTAATAAATGTGTGCTCTATATAAATGTACATGAATATATGCATATTAAGATAATTTCAAGGGAAAATATGTGGGTATTAATGTGTGTGGGGTTAGGTAGATTTTGGGGAGATGAGCCTAACTTAACACATGATTGTGTCATTTGTAGATATGCCTTGTATTAATACATACCCTCAAAATGGAAGAAAAAAATAAATGGAAATAATATCTAGATATCTAAATTACAAAATTACATTCTTCCCCTAGTTTGAGGTGCATGTGAATCCTAAAATGATTATGTGCCTCCAAGTATGTAACACATGCAAACATGTGCATCAAATAAATATTAAAAAATAAAAATTATCATGGATGTCCATATTATCATGTCTCATTTTTGGACCAAAGATAATCAAGTGCACCAAAGCTTATTATTTTATTTCTATAGGTTTGTGGGTAAGGTGAGGGAAATCATTTTTAAAAATAATAATTTTAATTTGTCCTAGTTTACTTACAATATAACCTTTTAAAGGATAGCTTATAAGTTTTTTTATTAAATTATGTTATTATGAAAGTGGGCCTAGGGGTGTTCCTAGATTTTAAGTTAACTTTAATATTAATTCAGAATTATTGTAAATGACGGATTAAATATTTTTTTATGGGCCACCTAGATGGGGCATAGTAATGCCATTTTTAACTCCTAGGAATGTTCTATTATTTCTCTATCTTTTGGGATGAGAGTTATAATCTAAAATAGGATATACTGTTACAAACTTTAAAATAAAGTAGCGGAGGGAAAAATAGGAAAAAAATAATAATATTTAATTTCTTCCTCAATGAATCTATGAAAAAAGGTGAAAAAAGCTCAAAACATGATTATGTAATTTGATATTATGAACTCTCTCATTTTTAGAGAACTTATATTTGAAAATAAATTTCTAATAAAAAAATTCCTTGTGATTGTGAGATCCAAAGACAAAAACCCTTGCTCAGGCTTATTGAAATTCAAGAATGAAAACTCTCAAATTCTTAGTAGGTGACTCTAGTTTAGGAATTACATTGAGATTCAAGTTTTCAATTATAGAATAATATTGGAAATATTTTCTTGTAGGATTAGTATTGAGAGTTATAGTTTGAGCAAAGATTACAATTTGTGAATGGTGTGCACCTATATTTTCGTAAAGGAAATCGAATACTATATTTTCTTGCAAACATTAATGATTAGGAGGGGCTATAATTTTCAATTTTTAGACCTACTATAAGTTATTTCTTGGTTGCACTATTACATATATTGGTAGTACCATCTCCAATGCATATCATAGCGATTTTTGTGCTTGATTTGTTGTCTTAGGTAGTTATAACTCCCACTATCATTAACTTGTATTCCTTGTTAATTGGGTAGGTTGTACCATGTAAAAAGGAGTTGTAGAACTAAAAAAATCAAGCCATACAATCTCTTCATTAGCTAGGTAATTATTTTATTTGTTACAGCAACTATGGTTCATGTTTGGATATTTTTTAGTCTAGTCTTCATACTTCTACAGTTGTACCTTTACTTAAAGTTTGATGTGCAATTTTAAGCAACATTAATTAGTATTTTCATATTTTTGTGTAGTCATACAACATTGAGATTGGTAGTATAGTACAATTTCCAATAAAATATTATTTCATTTCTATTGACATATTTGTTGATAAATTAATATTTTTAAAAGATATTTTTGCTAATATAAATCAATAATTTTAGTATTCAAAATATTTGTAAATTGGATGGTTCATCATCAATTTAGAATAAATTTGTAAGTCTTGATGGCTATGCTACCAAGATATTAGTTATATATTTCATTTTCAGTGTTACATTCACATCTAGATTTGTGTGGCTTGCCACTAGAAAACTAATGGCCTAATCATTGTATGATCTCACTTCATTGGATCACAATAATTAGAAAATGTTTGGATTTATGCATTTTGATCATAAATTGTAAAAAATATAGTTTCAAGACATTGATGTGGTATCAAAACTATGATCTTTCCAATCTATATACAAGTGAACAATTTGATGCAAAGGATCACACCACATGCATTCCAATGGAAAAGTTAAAATAAGTTACTAAAGGGAAAGAAGGGGAGCTCAATCTCTTGATCTCTTGAATACAAAGGAAAATTTTCCTTTTGTGGAGTTTGAAATAGACAATATTGATATGGTAGAAAGAGAAAGAAATCCTAATGAAGGAGAAAAACTAAATTGTAGCTAAGTACCATCACATAAGGATAGAAATATCTAGCAATTATTTTGACTCAAATGATGCAAACATTCCAACACTTGAATCCTTTCAAAATTAATTAGAATTAAACAAGTGAAGGGAGTACATTAATCAATAATTTAATAACCACATTTGAATTGTAATCGGTTCTCAACTAGAGCTTTTAAACCCAAGTTCTCAACAAGAGAAGGAATTGAGGGTGAAGGATGGAAAAAAAAATAGAACTATAGAGATAATTTTGTAGATTATATACATGAGTAGCAAGCTCTACTTGAGATGAGTTCCATTTAGCCATTGTCTATATAGGATTTTTTTAATTTAAAAATGAGAAATTCACAAAGGAGGGAGAGAAGCAAAAACTACACTCATCAAGTTTTATAGCATTAGTTGGGTAAGTTTTCAATACCCTCCTTTGATAACTCAAACAAATGTACAACTCACACTTGGATCCAAAAGTTCTTGTTTCTATCTTAACATTATATTTGAGGGATATTTAATCAAATGTGTTATAGGGATAACTTTAAGAGACCCCACTAGGAAAAGGTGTAAAAACTTGGTGAATCTTGTATAATTCTCGAAAAAAAGTTGGAAAATTGTAGAAAATCTTTTCGAATTGTACTTTTATTGAAACCCGATAAAATATTTTCATTGGCAAATGAAACCTATTTTCAAACCAATAGAATATTTTCATGACCAATTAAACATTTATTAAAACCAGTAAAATATTTTTGTTGGTGAATTAAACTTGTGTTGAAACCAATAAAAAAAAAAAATTGGAAAATTAAACATGTACTCAAACCAATAAAATATTTTTATTGGCGAATTAAACCTATTTTCAAACCAATAAAAAAAAAAGTGTTGGCAAATTAAACTTGTATTCAAACCAATAAAATATTTCCATATATGCAAATAAAAATCATAGTGTGGGTGGCAAAAGCATCAAACGCTAAATTATAATTTTTTATTTATTTAGCAAATTTGTAAGTTATGATCACTGATTAGAATTCAGAAATGTGGGAAGTTTATTGTGAGTCAATATTAATAATGATTAAGGTATATTTTATAGCAAACTATTTAATTCTCATATATTTTCAATGCTTCAAAGTACTCTACCTAAAGCCAAATTTTAGTCCAAATAACATTTGCAATGGCTCTCCCATGTGCTAATGAAGTTTGAATGCAAAAAATGACTCACCCTTCAATTAAATTTAATTATTCTAACAAAATTAAATTTAAAACATGTAAATTGAGGTATGATAATAGGATGAAGATCCTAGATTAGATTATGCAATATCTTAAATTACATTAAAAGTTTTAACTATCAATTAGTGCTTCACCATAGTGGGATGCAGAATCAAAATTTTCTACAAATTCAGTTGGCATTACAGATGAAGTTCATCATAATATTTATTAAAGCTCTGGTTCAAAAATTGGTATGGATACACCAATTTGTCTAACCAGTCCTTGACAGCAATTAGCCTTCTTAGGAGCAATTTCTAGCCAAAGACGCAAATTTTCAAGTTACGTAGAAAATGGACTAGAGTCTTTATCAAGATGGTGTTGGGATTCAAATTTATAAAATTTGAAGATAGATATGGGTGAACACATATATTTTTTCATGGTTTGTGGCTTCTTTACTAGACACTGGAGTTCCACAGGCTAATATATTTTTCCTGCTGAGTCTTATGGTTCAAGAGGATTATCTAGGAGGCCTAGGGGATGTTTTGGTTGTTCACATTTGAGTGGGAATCCCTCCACTAAGGGATATTCTAAAATTCTTAAATGAAGAAGTCATTGTAATCTAGTGTCCTTTTGTGTCCAATTTATGCAATCTCTCTTTAGTGGGACATCGTCAACTGGCCACCATGGGATATAATTTTCTCAGGAATGAAGTTTTACAATATGGTTAGGAAGAGAAAGGAGTGAAGAAATTTTGCATAATTTTGATAAATGTATGTGAATATTTCCTTCTGCTACTAGCAAGATTTTTAATGTACCAATTCAATTCTATGTTATTTTAATGTAACAATTCAATAAATCTCTTATGTTGTGAACAAGATTTCTAGAATAACTGTGTGCAATTTTTTACATCAACGTTTTAGATAAAACTCCATGATCCATGATTAGGATGATAAGCAGATAGAGAGAGAGAGAAGTCGTCCTGATGATGGATCATGGAGTTTAATCTAAAACGTTGATGTAAAAAATTTCACACAATTATTCTAGAAATCTTGTTCACATCTATCATGGACTGTATAAACAAAATATTATTAATCTCTTATGTTATTAGAATTAAAATTTTATGTGAATAAAAATCATAGTTTAGGTGGTGAAAATATCAAATGCTATATATTGTTCTATTTCAGGATGAATTTTCCACACACCCAAATTCCTACATAAAGTCTCTGGAATGGAGACAAGTGTCAACATATTACGATGTTAGAATTCTTCAATCTATTCTCATTTTCTTAAGTTGTAATAGAAAATTCAAATTAATGTACAAAAATATTTTTATCATTCGATGGATGACTATAGTTACATTCCAGAATGAAATGTGTTAAGTGTTACACTTGTGAACTCAAACCTCTGGAATCACCCTAGAGTCATTATATATACAAAGATCAATGTATGGCCTTTTATTCATGTATGTTATTAAAACACTTAAGTCTTCATGGCATGTCATGCTAGTTGCAAACTAAATTTTTTATATTCCACCGTTTGATGAATGTTTGATGGATAGTTGAAGTTGCATTCCAGAATCAAATGTTTGAAGTTCTATTCTTGTGAACTCAAACCTCTGAAAACACCCTAGATCCGTTAGATTTACAAAAATCAATGCTTGATCTTTTATTCACACATGCATCATTAAAACACTTAAGTCTTTGTCGAAAACCCCTTGCATTTTTTCATGTTTTCTCATTGATTGTTAGCTCCAATATCCCAATCACTTAAGTGTTTATTCATAGATTTTATTTCATTTTCTAATTATCCCCCTTTTATTGCCTACCAGTTTTGTATACTAGCACACTTTAAAACACATGTTTAAATTCATGATTTAACTGATTTTGTTATTTTGGCCCCCGCTAAAGACACACGTCGCCTTCTCATTCCAATGATAAATCCCTTTTGTACTACAATTTTTATATCATAAGTTTATTGGCCCCTTTATTATTTCCTAGTGACCGCTTGTATGAATTACTGCATGTGAAGATTAAATTTAGTCTTAAGTGAATCTATGCTAATGCCTTTAGTGGTCCCACTACTTGCCATGTGTCATGTTTCCATTATCTTCTCTAATTTCATGAGCTATATTTTACTAAGAAAAAGTGAAGATATGGAATAACAAAAAGGTGACATTTGTCCTCTTTCTCATTAGTTTTCACATGTTCACAGAATCTTGTTCAATAAAAATAAAAGAAGATATGGAGCCACAGAAATATTAACACTTGGCATCATTTGTCATGGTTCAACGAGTCCACAAACTCCTCAAAGCAAGCCTTGTTCTTAAATCTTTAAGTGTGGAATCACAGGAAATCAACATGAACATATTTCACTAATTTTTTGAGTCTGCAAGCTCTTCAAGGTGGGTCCCATTTCAATCCATGAAATTATGGAAGGTTGTCACATGGTCTTCTAGCTGATGTCACTCAACTTTTTGAAGGTGTTCTTCTCAGCGAAACCACTCAGATGATGTGTAAAGTGACATAACATGGAGTGTCTTTATTGTCCAAGATTTTTCATGTAAGTAGTTAATCTCATGCTCTTGTTAACTATGTAATATTTTATAATTAATATTTTCATTTCATATTAATATGTCATTATATTATGCCTTAGAAATTTTTTAAAAATGTTAAATTACTTGACTATTGGATGAACGTTTGATGGATGGTTATAGTTGAATTCTGGAATGAAATGCAAGGAGCACTAGACTTGTGAACTTAAACCTTCAGAATCACCCTAGAACCATCAGATTTGCAAAGATAAATAGTTGATAATTTATTTGAGAAGGAACATTTGAATGATATCACCTCTCATTGAAAGTGATCAATTAATTGAAGTTGCAAAAATGCAGGACAACTGTTGAATTTAGTTTAAAGTGTCATTATAGAATTGTAATGTAAGTTAATTGTGTAGTATAGAGGTAACACGTTTCATTCCCTTCAATATTCAAGAAAAACAAAAAAAAATTGAACTTGTTACTACTAAGTGATTTAATTTTGAAGTTAGATGGTAAGGACAAGGGGAAATTGCTCATTGCAATGCACCAAGGAGATTATGGAATCCAACACAGCTAATTCATGCCTATTGGTGTCTCTGTATTTATCTTTTCAAGAATCAAATTCTGGGTAATTGAAAGAAAAAAATCCTACGTTTCATTATTTCTTAATTTTTTAATCTTTAGTTGACTATCCCTTAGGTATTGATGAAGAAGAGGAAGTTGAAGTTACTAAGGAAGAAGTGAATCAAGATATGCCATCTCCTCCAATGGTAAGTGTTGTTGGGATACCACATAGCCATTTAGGTATAAACACAGGAAGTGGCCTAGGGACAAGGCTCATGATCTGAGAACCCTTGCTTGTACACAGTTCATCTTTGATGAAGAATTTGTCAAGTCTAAGGAGTTAAAGGAATTTTTTATAAGGATTAAAAGAGAAGAGTTCAATAATAAATTGTACAAGACACAATTTGAATTCCATCCTTCCAAATATGAGGAGGTAATGAATAGGGTGTTGAAAGAAATTAATTTTTATGTCAAGAATATCACACCTAAATAGGGGTGTTTACACAATAATGGGTTACACTTTTCAGGGCACATCCTAATTTTTCCTTGAAATCACATATTTTTAGAAAATATAATGATTTAAGCCTTGAAAGGTTCCATTTAAAGGATTTCAATTGAATATGGTTTGATCAAACCCATGTAGATTAAACCCCCTTGGATAGAACCCTGCTAGTTTTACACCATACCTATAATGGATTCTCCTCTACACCTATCAAAATGCTGATAAAAAATCACTTTTGATTTACCTCTTGGGAGATCAAATGAATTCATTTAAAATTTATGCTTTGTAAGTATGTATCCCTTATTATAAGCTTCCCAAAAAGTGTGATTTTAAATATATTTAATTTGATTATTATATTTATATTTTATTTCTTGTGAATGTAGGTTTTTCAATGAACATCAAGGTCTTTGTTTCACACATACAAAAAAAAAAGGAAAATAGAGAAAAAAAAATCTAAAAAGTACATGTCCTCTAGGAATTGATGTCCTTACTCCAAAAAAAAAAGAATTCGGATACATACAAAAAAAGTAATGCTCCTAATAGTACATCTATGTCTAAATTGTAATTGGTTTTACTTAAAAACTTTAAAAAATATATTCAATAAAACATTATGAAACCAAATGCATCCTCTAGATATTGTAGTTACACATCTAAATTCGAAAACAAAAATAGAATATTATCCTTCATAGAAAAAAATTGTGATTTATAGTACACGTCACTCTTTAAAAATGGTAATTACTCTAAAAACTAGTTATCAAAAGAGATGGAAAAAGAAATACAATTTGATTCCAAAAATTTAAAAATATATATTTTAGAATCTATAGACAAAATTTCACAAATCACTAATTTGCATCATCTTCAAATTCCTCACAGTTTAGTAACTATAGGTGTCTGAATGTAAATATTTAGTTCAAAATGTTCATTTCATGTCAAGTTTGGCCAAAAAGTGTAACCCATTAGTATTGTGGGATCACCCATAGGGAAGGAGATTGGTGATAGGAAATGGGTTGTTGTTACTGCAAGAGTGGGATATTGCTTCTACAATAGCCCTTGATACAATTAAAAGACAAGATGAAGATATATTCTCTTCTAAAGAGAAAGCAAAGTAGGCATGCTCAGGGTTGGGTTTCAACCCTAAATGGGAAAGGGTCATCCCACAATAATGGGTTACACTTTTTGGCCAAACTTGACATTGAAATCAACATTTTTAGAGAAAACTTCACTTTCTGACACATATAGTAGGTAAACTATTAGGAATTTGAAAATGATGTAAACTAGTGATTTGTGAGATTTTGTATGTACATTTTAAATGTTTTTTTTTTTGAAAAAATTTGAAATTAAATTGTATTTTTTTGTGTCTCCCTTGATAACTAGTTTTTAATAGTAAACAACATTTTTAAAATTGGTGTGTACTTCGGCAAGCATAGCTTTTTTTTTACAAAGGATAAAACTATAATTCTTTTGAATTTAGGTTGGTAACACAAGTATCTAGGGCTTTCATTTTGTTTCATAGCATTTTGTTCAATATTTTTCTTTTAATTAAGTTTTGAAGTCAGAACATTTATAATTTAGACATAGGTGCACTTCAGCTCGCATAACTTTTTTGGTATGTATTGAAATTCAATTTTTGTTTTTTTGTTAGGAGGACATCAATACCTAGTGGATATATATTTTTCAATTTTTTTCCTCTAATTTACTATTTTTCCACAATGATTTTTCATCGAACTTGACATTCGGTGAAAAACCTATATACAGTAAAACTAAAAAATAAAATATAAAATAAAAACAAAATATATTAAATTTATAGTTGTTGGAAAGCACATTTCGATCACTACAATCATCCAATTTGGTTTATCAATTTGACTCCATTTTCACCTCCTTCCCAAGCTTCGATAGTCAAAAAAATGCATAAATTTTGAAATGGTGGAGGGGAAGGTGAAAAAAGGGGGTTCATTAGAACCCCCCTTCTAATGAAGGGGGTTCATTCGAACCCCCTTATATATGGTGCAAAAGGGGGTTCATTAGAAGGGGGGAGGGTTCATTAGAAGGGGGGGTTCATTAGAAGGGGGGTGGTTCATTCGAACCCCCTTCATTAGAAGGGGTAAACCATTTCAAAAAAATTGATGAGCATTTATAATTATTCTTCGTTCAAAAAATTGTAACCCACTATTGTGGGTTTACCCGAAACCATATGGGCTATTGTTCCAAATACTAATAAGCCTTAGGTGGAAGAGACAGTGCAAGAAATGAAGGGGATTTTGATATTAAAAAGAGTATCAAACACCATAGCTCCCCGAGTTGCTTCACTAGTTGTTCACACAACCAAGTTCAGTGAAGTCATTACAAAGAAATTGTGAGAGTAATGATAAATTATTGAAAGATCATGTGAAGTTCACTACAAAGTATAACAAACTAAAGATGTAAGAACCAACAACATCTCCACCAATAAGAACTAAGGAAATAAGTGTTTCAACTTCAAGCAGGGTATGTGCAGGATCATGATGGGCCAAACAAGCCCTTAAGTGGCAATGAAAAATCAAAAAAATCAGAGTTAGGCAACTTGACGTAAAAATTTGAATAAGTTATCTATATTATTTCAAAAACATATAAAAATAGAATCTGTGGGAAATTGAATGTAGTTTCTAAACTACTAGGTTTATTTTTTAAATAAAATCTATTTGGTGAAAATTTGAAATTTCAATGCAAGTATTACTTAAAATTCGGAAAAAAATAAAGTAGGTGTCTATCTAACCAATTCTAACCATAATAAAATGATAATATTTTTTAATGAGATTTTAGATATATGTAGAGGACTCATGTTTGAATGTGACGCATATTTTTTTTTTTCCAAGTAAATAATTAATTATGAATTTTTTATTATAACTTTTAAAAAATATAAAAACTTGTATGTCTGACCACTTTAACTTGGTTAAAACCTCATAAAATTCAATTTTATTTTTTTTAATCCTATAGTATGCAAAACATAGAATGTGACACATATTTTGGATTCAAAAAATATGATACCGTTTGAAAGTTATATATGTTTTTCAATCAGCCTATCAATCAGGACTTTAGTCATAATTCTAATAGAAAATGAATAATAATTATTTATTAAATTAAAAGTAAAGAATAATTTATATTGGTGAAAATCTAAGAGTCTTTTCTACAAACCCTTTTCGTTTCATCAATTTTGGCTAAAAATAAAGTCATCAGCCACATGGACGAAGTCTAGAAAAACAAGGTAAGTTGTCAAACACGTTTTTTGCGTTGACTTCTTAGGATTGGCATGTCCAAGCCAAATACCAAAGCAATCCCAAGGCTAATCCCAAGGCAATAAATTATGTGTCAAAAATATCAGATATATGTTTCAAACCAGGTATCCGTTTCAAATCGGATATCCGTTTTTTATTGCATTTTATAAATCATATATTATAAAGTGTATAATTTTTTTTTAAATCATATATAAACCAAATCGGATATCCGTTTCAAAATGAATATCTGATTTGGTTTATATATGATTTAAAAAAAATTATACACTTTTTAATATATGATTTATAAAATGCAATAAATATTTTATAGTTTATTTTAATATATCTAGTTTAGAATATACAATATAGTTTATAATTTAATATATAATATATTATATTATTATGTATATTATTATGTATAATATTTAAATATTATTTCTATATTTTACTTAATGTATATATATATATATTACTAATATATAAAATATTATATAACTAATTAATATTACTAACATATAAAATATTTAAATATTATCTCTTTCCCTCTCTCTCTCTCTCATCTCTCCCTCCTACCCCCTCTCCCTCTCTCAAGGACTTCTCTCTCTCACTAACTCCTATGTCTCTCCACTCTACCCTTAGCCCTCTACCCTTAAACCTTAAATCCTTAAACCCTTAAACCCTTTACCCTCTATTTCTCTCCCACTCCCTCCCTCTCTTTCTCTCTAAAGACTCCCTCATACCCCCTCTCCGTCTCTCAGGTCTCTCTCTCACTCACTCCCTCTACCATTAACCCTTAACCCTTGAACCCTCTACCCTCTACGCTTAACCCTTTATCCGATATCTCTCTCCAACTCCCTTCCTCCCTCCCTCTCTCTCTCAAGTCTCACCCTCCTACCCCCTCTACCTCTCTCAGGTCTCTCTCTCTCACTCATATCTCTCTACCCTCTACCCTTTTAACCTCCTGCCTCTATCTCTCCCTCCTCCCTCTCACTGAATCCCTCTCTCTCCCCTCTACCCATAACCCATAACCCTAAACCATAAAACCTAAACCCTTAATCCCCAAACCCTTAAACCCTCTACCCTCTACCCTCTCTCTCTCTCTCTCTCAAAAATCACCCTTCTACCTCCTCTCCCTCTCTAAGGTCTCTATCTCTCTCCCCTCTACCCTTAACCCTAAACCTTAAACCCTTAACCCTTAAACTCTAAACCCTTAAACCCTCTATCTCTCTCCCACTCCCTCCCTCGCTCCCTCCCTCCCTCTCAAGTATCACCCTCCTACCGCCTCTCCTTCTCTCAGGTCTCTCTCTCTCACTCACTCCTATCTATGTCCCCTCTACCCTTAACCATATACCTTCTACCCTCTACCCTTTATCTCTCCCACTCTCTCTCACTCTCTCTCTCTCTCACTCACTTAATACCTCTATCTCTCTCCCCTCTACCCATAACCCTATACCCCAAACCCTCTACCCTCTCTTTCTCTCTCTCAAGTATCTCCCTCCTACCTCCTCTCCCTCTCTTAGGTCTCTCTCTATCTCTCACTCACTCCCTCTATGTGTCTCACATCTACCCTTAACCCTTAACCCTTAAACCCTAGATACTTAAACCCCCTACCCTCTACCCTTAACCCTTTCTCCCTTTATCTATCAACCACTCCCCCCCCTCTCTCTCTCAAGTCTCTCCGTCCTAGCACCACTCTCTCTCTCTCTCTCTCT
>VDFB02075321.1:269612391-269638691 GCA_007258455.2 Sequoia sempervirens
CTCTCCCTCCCTCTCTCCCACTCTCTTCCACTCTTCTACTCTCTCCCTCCCTCTCTCCCACTCTCTACTACCCTCTCCCACTTTCTCCCACCCTCTTCGACCTTATCCCACTCTCTCAGGTCACTCTCTCACACACTAAATCCATCTATCTCTCTCCCCTATACCCTTATAGCCCTCTACCATATACCCTAAACCCTAAAGCTTTAACCCTTAAACCTTCTACCATCTACCATTAACCCTTAGGTCTATGTGTACACAAATCAGATATCCGTTTCAAATCAGATATCCGATTTGAAATGGATATCTGAATTCTAGACCGTTACTTTAAAACAACAAATTTTGTATATATATGCTTTTTACAAATCAGATATCCGATTTGAAACGAATATCCGATTTGTAAAAAGCATATATATACAACTATTTTTCATTGTTTTAAAGTAACAGTCTACAAATCGGATATCAGTTTCAAATCGGATATCCGATTTGTAGACCGTTACTTTAAAACAACAACAAATTTTTTATATATATTCTTTTTATAAATCGGATATCCAATATGGAAAACTAGGATTGGTGTTTGCTTTGGTGGTGTGTACTAACACCTGAGCCTAAAAAAAGTCAACACGATATTTTTGCATTTTTGGGTCGATGAAAGACGTGTTTTTTTCCTCATTGCCACTTTTTGGCATACCATGATCCTGCACATACCCAGCAACTTAATGAAAGAAGAGAAAGAATCAAATGCAAAAATAAACAAGCTTGAAGAACAAATAAAGAATACTTAGGGAGAGTAGAAGAAAAATACCAATAGCATAATTGATACTGTAATTAATTATAGGATATCTAAAGTCCTTGAGAAATTAGAGGACTCTCATTTATCTTACTCCAATCTAAAGGATGCCTATGCTAAGATTGTGAAGGATCGGGAGAAGCTGGGGAATAGAACGAATAAATAAATACCCAAGATTGCTAATCTAGAGAGGATTTTTAAGGGTGCAAGGTTTGAGAATGATATGCATACCAATATTATGCATGCATGGGATATGGAAAAATTCTTAGGAGTAATGCAAGAATATATGGAAAAAAGTTGCAACAAATGAAGGCTAAATTCAATTCTTTTGAGTGCTTAGAATTGAAGGTCATGCCAAGCATTTTTGGATGATAAAGGAGATCTCAAACTCTAGATCAGTGGGAGGAAAGTCTTAGCACTATGGCCCCTACCCTTGCATCTTTCATATATGCTAATGATTATGTGAATATGAACTTGTTCAATTTCACTTCAAATAAATTAATTTCCTTTAAGCAAGGTCTAGATATATTTTGCAAAGAAATTAGAGCACTTTTAGATGAAAGATTTCTAGAATACAGTCACCCTGTGGATAAGGTGCTTTGATTCCCATGGCCATAAGACAAGACATATGTAGGATGGGATGAAAAGTACAATAAATTAAATGGCATGGCATTTTGAAAAAATTAGTTGTTCGCGGGTTTATTGCAATTTTGCCTCCTCTTTTTCATTTATTGTAGTCAACATCAACTCTAACAGTTTCCTAAAGGGTTGTGCTCTCAACATGGATAGAAAAGCTTAACAAAATCATCAGTGTTACCCCAAGTTTCTAGGATGGGGATAGCAAGGGACGGCGAGACAAGTCCCCAAGTTTCTGACTTTTGAGGCCAAATTTGGGGACGGCGAGGGGACGGCTATGTAAAATATAGGGAAAATTTTAAAAATATATGGAAATTTTAAATATTCATATGATAACATGGATAAGGCATGCATAATATACATTAGAGAACCTTAACATATAACATTTGTGTTCAAAATTATGTCAATACTCAATACGCATTCAAAATTCAAAATTAACATACATGAATCGTAAATCAACCTCCAAGTTATAATTTATAAACTCACTTCAAAATGCCCAAAGGATATATTGTTGTCATATAGTTTTAAATTTTGTTATGAAAATAAAAATACAATATCGTATGTCAATAATGAATAAACAAAGAGCACTGCTACCCATAATCATCTCCCATAACTGCATCAAAATTAGAATCATCCTCTGAGTCATTTCCACTACCATGGTCCACCTCGGCCTCAACCAACCAAACCCCAACCAAACCCTCTATTGTCTCCTCCCCATCTTCCTAGACCACGTCCTCAGGATCAATATCCCACCATAGAGTTGGAGTCTGTCGATAATTTGGAGTCTGTCAATCTTGAAGGTGAAGAGCACTATGGACCCTCTGCTCATCTAGAGGTAACTCTATTACTCTTGAGAGAGTGGATAAAGCTATATGTGGACCAATTCCTCTCTGTAGTAGAGGAATTGGAAACATGTGCAAGAAGGAAAGTATCAAGTATCTTCAACTACGGTGTATCCCTCCCATGAAAGTTCCACCATCCAATAGGGTTTGTTTGAGCTAATATAGCTCTATCCAACCTCTCTTGTGGTTTAATCAAGTGTGGGCGGGCCACAAAGATTTACAAAGTCTATGAATTGTGATTGAAGTACTGAAGCCTACTCTATTAAATACATCTTATCAATGGCTTGTGTGAACCCATCTAAAACCTCAAGGTCATTGCATGGAGGCACCCTACCATCCCTTGGTGCATACCATTTGCGATTTAGATCAAAGGAAGCCATATGAAGTAGGGTGTTCATTGTATTCCACCTCCACACCACAATGGGTTTAATATGTTGCTCATATAAATCTGAAGTGGGATCCTTTGCCAAAATAGTTTGCTTGATCTTCCCAAGCATACTGTCAAATGTCTCATATATCTCTCCAAGACTAGGAGAGTTTGTACCAGCATTTTGGATGGCATCTACAATAGGTGAGATGAAGGAGAAAATATATCTACAAAATGCAAACAAAAATTTCAAAATAATTAGTTGACAAGTTAATTGACATGTTAGAAACTTCAAAAGTTGGAAAATTGGACAATAAAATTAAAATATTAAAATCAAAAATTTAATATGAAAATCAGCGATCTAATATGTCTTACCTCACATTGGACCACCAATCATCACTGAGGATCTTTTGTTTGATGGTCTTTCCTTGAGTAGAACTTGAATTAGGCCATCTAGTCCACTTTGCATTGACCATCATCGATTGTAGAGGCTCATGCACCTCTAGCATCCTCTCCAACAAGATGAAGTATGTGGCATATCTACATTCATTGATTTAATGATTCATTAAAACAAAATAAAATTATCAATACAAATTGAAATGTTTGAACTTTGAAGTTTTAGAATTTGAAAAATTGGAAGTGAAACAAAATGAAGTGACATACCTTGTCTCAACAAGTTTGAGAAACTCCTTTGAAAATGATCTGAAGAGAGAAAGTGAGGTGTGGTCATTGCAAATGAACATCTAAATATCTCTAGCTTCTGCCACCACTTACTTCACCCAATCCAACTTCCCTATGTCTTTCAATGCATTGTTCAATGCATAACACAACATGGGGTCCAAAATATGTGCCTATAAATACCCTCCACCATCAAACCATCCGATTTGCACACAAGTGTTGAATTGGTGATCACCTACACCACATTAGCAACTCCAACCTCGTCTATGGCATCTCTCAAAATGGAAAATTGGAAGTATGCATCCTTGCATATCCCTGAACAATCTATGGCTCTAAAAAAATAAGAACCAGCAGGGCATGTGACTATGGCATTGATGAGTGGTCGATGTCTAACATCAGTCCACCCATCCATCGCTATAGAGCACCCCATCCTCATCCACATTTGCCTCATCTCCTCCATTAACACGTTAACTTTGGAGTACTCTTTGTCTAGGAGGGTGGTGTGTAGCTTATGATCTCCAAGGGGTATGAATGAAGGACCAATAGTGGCTATATGTTTAACCATTTGTTTGAAATAAGATGAACGGGCCACATGAAATGGGATGGCATGGGAAAAAATGAATTTGGAAATGGAAGATTCGGTGGCTTCTTGTGCTTGGTTATTAAACATAGACTCAACTGAAGCTCCCTTCCCACTACCACTCACCTTCCTCTTTCCTCTTGAGGCAACTCTACTACTACCAACTGTGGAAGGAATAGGTATAGATGATTGTGCACTTGGGAAAGAATATGACCCACCTTAAACCCCATCTAACTCCATTTGAATTCTTTGACACTCTAATGCTTCATCATCTTTTAACTCAGGACACATTCTAACTCCATGGACTGCCTCACCCAAAAAATGAGACCTTACCCTTGTGTAGCTGCCCCTAAATTCTTTTTTGCAAACATGGCAATACCACAACCTCTCCCCCCTGAATTTTTTTGTCTTTGGGCCACGGGTGTAACATATTGAAGGAATGGATTTTTTTTTAAGGGTGTTTTGCATAACCTTCCATGATTGTTGAAGGGCATTGGTATGGGTTTTTTTTCTCTCCACTAGCACCCTCATCACTTTTCCTTCTATTTTGCACTTCATCTTCATTATCACTCCCATCCCCACTGTTGCTCATGCTTTTTATATTTTGAATGCAAGTTTCAACTGAAAAATGCAAAAAAAAATAAAAAAAATTAGACAATGTATGCTTGAGATTTTGCAAAAAAAATGAAAAAAAAAGAGGGAAAGGAAATGCATACCTCTTTGGTGGATTTGCACTCCCAACAACACTAACTTCAACCTCCTCTCCTCCTTCAAGCTATTGTTCTTTCTCCTTCAATGGATGCAACTTCTCTTTCTCTCAAACCCTTGGTTGCTCACAACAACAAAAATGCATAAATGAATAAAAAAGGCCTCGTTTTTCCTCATAAGAGAGAAAACACCAACAGGGCCCACAATAGCCACGTAGGCAGGGTCGTCCCTTTTTTCAAAATGTGTTTTTTATTTCAACCATGCATAAGGTGGGGGATGATCGGCCATCCCGGGACAATCGATGGAGGGCTTAGTCGTCCCCTAGCCATTCCCAAGATGGTCAATCGTCCCCCATTTGGTCAACCCTATTTCCCCGTTTCGCAAATAGTTTCCAATTTTCTGAGCAAAAGGGGATGCCAAGGGACTGTCCCCTAGCTGCCCCCTATACCCAAGGCATCCTAGGGACAAAGAAAAGGCATTTTAGGGGGGGATGCGTCCCTAGGTTTCCCTAAAAAATCATCATTTGCTTTCTCCATGGTACCTCATCATTGTAAGATTAGAGAATATTTCCTTTAGTGGCCTCTACAACTATATTCATTTGTCTCCCATCTTAAGGATAAGATCGTTAAATGAAAATGTGGCATTCGTCCATGGCTCTAAGCTTATTGCTCTATTTTCTATAAAAGGGAATTCTAAGTCATTTGCAAAGGATCTTGGAATTTTGTAAGCAGAGTTAGTGTTCCGGGTCTGTTTTAGTCTGGTCTAGGTCTTATAGGGAAAATGCAAATGTAATTATCATTTTGTATAGCAATACAAATTTAGAATACATGGACATATTGTGATAATTTCACAGTTAATTGTCTCCTAAATTATATGTTTCATCTCTTTTATGAATAAAAATTTATCAAGGGTCATGTTTGTTCACCGTTGCTATTTGATGCAATTGAATATTTCTCATATAGCTTCTATTCAAGTAGTAGATTAAATTGTTGTATTAAATATCTTGAGGTTTTGAATGCATACAAGGATTGTTAATAAGAATTGGTTGTAAATTATGAAGGATATCATTGTAAGGCAACTTGATTACAAGCTTTGACAAAAAAAAAAAATTAAGGTTTGTTATTCAAAATATAATTGCATTTCTCTTTGACTCTGTAACCTAGGTTTAAGGCACCGTTCTAAGTATGAGTGTTGGTTATATATCCATGATCATTATTTTTCATATGATCAAATTCAGTTATTTTACTATACAAATTCAATTATGTGATCAAATTCAAATTCGGTTATGTTACTTTATAAATTCAATTATGTGATCAAATTCAGTTATGTTATTTGAGCATCAGGATTGGCTATCCTTTAGATAATTTTAAGAACCAAAACTAGAATTCAAAAAAACAAAACAACAAAAACAATGTTTAAAATTTAGATTCTATATTGGAATAGTGGAAAATAGTATTTCATTAATTTATTCAATTTGATTCATAATTTCATGGAATACAATATAAAATATCATCAACAACATTTTGGAATATGATTCATGAAATGCAATATAAATACCTAGAAATTGCTAGATCCCTTGCATTTTCCAATTCACCTCCTAGTCATCACTCTCGTGATGAGATTGAGAGTCGTCTTAACTTTGAGTCTAGCCTTTGTTTTCTTCACCCTACATACATCTGGTTAACTGCATCTCAAGTTCAACATTCATTGTGTCACTGTCATTTGTTCCACTACCACAAATTTTTGAAGTGTTACACAACACTCTTCTTTCACATATGGACTTCTAGATTGTGAGTGCCCTTTCAAATGGAAAACTTTGGATATTGTACCTAGTTGTATACATCCTCAAGCAATTTTCCAAATTCTTGTCTAGTTTGTTTCTTATCTTTGATTTAAAAAACCACAATGCACTAAAAACTCTCTCATCCTCGACCAACCCCAATATCATGGTTTGGCATATATCAGCAAGTTTGAAAATTTTCAATAATGAATCACACAATATTTCACTTTGACCTAAGGTTGCCCAAACCCTTGTTATTGATCCCACTTGCATGGGATTCTCCATGGAGTTAAACTGTTCAATCATAATTATTACAAAATAGCCAGATTGTTGAGCTCTAAGCTAAAATTTCATTTATAATTCCTTCTATTTTGTGTCCATTGTATTTTGAACTTATTGAAAAATGTTCGACCAAGGTAGTTACATTCTTATGAAAATAGTCTAGTTTATGATGGGATGGAACCCAAAATTGAGGATACACAATAGACATGGCTTCAAGTAGTTCATCTTGAGGGAATCGTTCTAGAATGTCTAAGGAAAGAGATTTTGCAATAACTTTTAAAGTAGTACTTACATATTTAACAATGTCGTTAAAAGCTTCCATTGTAACTAAAAATTCTCTGGTAGAGTGACTGAACATTGTAGAATAGTGCATTGGTATCTCAAATCCACGTACAAATACACATAACTTGCATTAAATTGTAAAAAAAATCAAGATTGTTCAATTTTGTAACTGCCAATTTATAAATTCTAGACTTTCAAATTGATAATCTAACAGATATAGATTATTGAGGGTCATGCATATCATTCTACATAGTTTACTATATTCATAAATACATATAGTTCTTTCTTGGGAATTTTTCAAACAATTTTTCATTTCATCCAACATGGAGAGAAGACCAAATAAAGTAAAGAGTCTTTGTATCACTTAATCTATGTAAGAGGTCAAGAGCTTTGTCTATTATGTGGTGATGTCCATGCATTACTCCAATCAAAGATTGACATTATGAAAAAAAAAAATGTGTTGGTCCATGCAAGGATATGAAGAGCACAAAGATATACGAAGGGGTGGGCGGGGGGCGGCGGGGGGTGGTGAATCAGTATATCAACTAACTTTTTCCCTCTCAACTCTTATCAACTTCAAACTCTAATACAAATTAACTATGCAAGAATAACTCAATATGAACAAGTTGACACCAAGATTTTATGTGGAAACCCTTACGGGAGAAAACCATGGTACAAACTATATACTTTATGAATTATATAAACTTTTACAATGAATGTAGGCACCAACCTACAAAGAGCACCAACCCTTAATCTTGATTTAGTAGGCACCAACCTACAAGGAGCACCAACCCCTACTTGCCAACCACCAACCTAGCAAAGATTATAATTTGAATGATAACGTTCCACCTTCAATTGTTGCTTCCTCAACAAGTGATGGACAATTTTGCTCAAACAATCTTCTTACAAATCTGATACATAAGTTTTTTCTTCAATACTTATTACTATATATAAAATATGCTTTTATTCCACTTCAGTCTGCTTTTATTCCACTTCAGTCTACTTCATAAAATCTGCATGTATTCTTTACACATCTGAAATATATCTTCTTCTTAATCTGTATATATCCCTTGTCAAATCTGTTCATACACTCTTCATAAATCTACTGATGTGTATTTGAATATATCTTTAATACTCCACACACACATCTGATTCAAATTTAATCGTCCTTCACAAATCTGGTTGTTATCATGCACCAATATTTCTCACACATCTGATTATAAATATATGCTCGCTCTTGATCTATTCTAATAATTCTTCATACTATGTTTTTAAAATAAATCAGATTTATTCTTCATAATCTGTTTCTATGACTCCCCATGAGTATACTGTACTTCTAGATGATATATATTTTTTAACTCTCAGCACTTGTGTCTTTGTGATGTTACAATTATTTCACACAGCCACTCTCTACATTCTTCAGATTGTCTTTATTTTCTCACATGCACTCTTCTATATGATGTACATTTTACGCCCAACTCAATTGTCTTTGATTATTTATCTTTTATCCATACAATGACATTCTACTAAAAGAAACTTGAATGGGATATCCTTTTTTATATCTTACTCAACCATTGTATCCCTTAAATAAAGGAATACACCAAAACTTGCATCCCTTAAGAATGACTCTTCGTAAAATAACTCCAATCTAAGTAAATCGAATCTCTTATGTTTGGAAACACTTTTCTTAATTATTTTCAACAGTCGCGCCTTCATCAATTTAATCTCTTTGTTTTAGTTCATCTTTGAGAACAATTCGCACCTTTTAATACGTTGCATCTGTTTAATTAAGAGATGTTTGTTTCTCTAGTCGCATCCTTTAGCTGCATCTCTTCATTATTTTTTATTAGAGACGTCATTTCCTTTAGACGTATTTCTTCATTTTGGCTTTTCAGACCTGACTATTCATTAAACAGAAGTAAATCTTAAATTATTGAGTTTGTTACTTGTCTTTTCATCTGAAGACGTGTTATGTTTCTTCATTCACACTTTTTGGTTAAGTTGAGTTAAATCGTTGCTTTTAATTAATTCGCTCATGCTCCTTGTCTTCTTTGCGTTGTCTTTTTCCTGTAGTCGTTGCTCCTCCCAAGCTGCTCCCAACAGGTCAATTTGGCCTCCTTTGTTGAATTGAAATCCGCACTTAGACTTTATGTGCTAATCTTTAGAATCATTGTGAATGATTATTTAATTCAAATCAAATATGAAGCGAGTCGGACTTGTCTTTTTCTGTAGCACTCCAAACTCGTCTCTCCAGTTATACACAATATACTAACACCCAGAATATCCACGAATGCTAACTTCTTCAAATGATAGTCTCCCATCAACATGTCGTCTCCTCAAGAAATATTGGCTTTGACACCATGATCTGGTCGCTTATGAATTTATATGTATTCTATCATATTCAGAAATTATTGACCAGATATCATTGATTAATAATAAGATGTCTTAGATTATAGTGATCAATCCACTTCTGCTGATTAGTGATTACAATGGTTGCAATGCCAAATTACTACTATTATTATCTTCATATGTTTAGACAACGAATTCCTTCCATAATGGCTTTGATATTGAAGATAAGCAAGCCAACAATCTTGTTCATACACTTGACATCAATGACTTCATTTTTTTTCTTAACATTAATGACAATATTCATCTTTATATTTGACATCAATGACAACATTTCCAACAGGATATCCATCTGGGATCAACATCCTTAAGAAGCTTGTTTCATGTTGTTATTCTCTCAGAAAAAAATTGAAATTTCGTAAATCGTTTGGGACTTCAATAGAAGTATGACTAGAGCTCATAGACAGGATTTTCAACTTTTGATAGGAAGGAAACTTGCTTAAAATTTTAAATGCCATTCATTATATGGGTCATGCAGTGAATGACAATCATGTATGGTGAACAAGTATTTTGTAACTTTACACAAAGATCCTTCCTATTGTTAGTGTTTTGTAGTAGCGGGAGATATTTTCTCTTAAATCAAATTTAATTCAAGGCAAGTTGTCCTTTATATTATAAAAAAATATTATACTTTCTACATCAACCCTAGAAGAAAGGTCACCTGGCTTGTTATATAAAGGAGAAGGTGTCTCCACATTAAGCATCAATTCATCCAATTCCAATTCACATTATTCAACAACAAGTTTTCCTTCTAAGCAGCAGATCCAATTCAAGAAGAAGTGTTATTATATTGTGCATTCAAGATTCGCTTCAAGGAGAAGTCACATTACTTATTGTATGAGACTCAGCCTATTCTAGGGCCTGATTTTGTGTGCAATTTTTGCACTTATTCTTCTAATTTATAAGAGAATTTTTTTTGGGTTTTTCTCCCTCGAGTAGGAGGGTTTTCCCAAGGTAAAACATTGTGTTCATTGTTTTTGGTATAGGGAAAAATAGATTTTGAAGGGACCCGGAACCCTTAAACAAAAAAGAGCAAGGCTGCAAAAAAGATAGCAAGCAGCCAGCGAAAAAGACCAACTCCAAAATAAGACCTATTAAGATTTACAATTAACATTTTTCTTGTGGGAGCGAAGAGTCATGTCGAACGATGACCAAGAGGATTTATTTTTTTTTCCATTAACTATGATCCAGCCATCTTCCACCTGCATCGCCTTACCGTGCCACACCAGCTCACTACTTTCATGAAGATGAAAGCCAGCAACCAAAGTATTAGGGGTTACATCTTGATTCCTTTGCACAGATAAAGACTTTTCTTAAGATCCATCAAAAAGGGAAGCCAAAGCACATTCCCCAGAAATGGCAACCTTTGAATCAATAGGGGTTGCCTTAGCGACCCCGCCAATACAGACGACCAGATTGGGCATCCCAAGACCCAGAGAATCGGAAGCAGCCGCCTCACGAACATTGGGGGTATCTACTAGACGTTCAGTTTCAGCAACCCCACCAGAAGAGACATCCGAAGGGGATACCTCACAAGCTTGTGATTCTGAGGCAACCACCTCGGAGAAGCTCCTATGTTGATTAACATTCTTCTCAACCGTATAATGCTATTGAGAGGCACCTTTCCACCAAGAGGTTGAAGCATTTTTCTCGAAACCACATTGTGTAGCAGCGTGACCTGTTTTAAAACATCTTCTACAGCAGAAGGGAATCCCTTCATAGTCCAAGGATTGTTTCCAAGAACCCTTTGAATTTTTAATCAAGATTTCAGCAGGCGGCCCTTTTAAAACATCCATTTCAACCAAAATTCAGGCAAAGGTGGAATGAAGTATGTCAGAAGTAGCAGCATCTATCAACAAGAAATCACCTAGGGCATCACCCACCTCTTCCAAAAGGGGGTCAAACCATAAGTGGAGGGGAAGGTAAGGAAATCGAACCCAAATCGAGATTTTGCTAAAAGTTTCAAAAGTAGGGTTGAAATCAGCATGCCAAGGCTTAATCATCAATAGAAATTTATTCTCCCAACTAAAAAAATTATCACAAAAAATAATGTTCATGTCCTGAGCATTGTCAAATTTAGCCACAAAAAACCCCTTAGCCATGGGGAAAATGAAAATTTTACCAGAGATTAGAGGCTAACATTCGTTGGAAATCCAAGAATGCAGCTGCGGGAGATTGGGCCAAAAGCCTTTGAATCAACAAATCACTCCAGTCTCGAAGAGCTTAGAAACGTTCTCCACTATTTCCTCTTCTGTCTCTACCTTCAGCTCCACTGACACAACATTGGCAACAGGAACAAATCCAACATATGTAGCCCTCCCCTTCCGGAGCCACACAGAAGTTCTGGTCGTAGCCAAACAGTCGTCGCCCCAGCAACGACCACCGCCAAGCCCCGAACGAGAAGCATTTGTGGAAAGAGCACCAACGCCATCGTACTGGGAGCCATTCCTACCACAGACGCCCGCGCCAAGAGCACCCTGTGGCTGAGAAACACGGGGCGTCACCTGCGTAGGGTTTCCTAGAGAAGCTCGTGATGCCATTTCCTAAGAAAAAAGGGGTTGATTGGACAATATTGTGTTCATTGTTCTATGCGTTGTAGTTTCTGCTTATTTGCATTTTTTATCTAAAACTAACACCTATGGCCTTGCATTACTAAAGCTCCATTAGCTTCTACACACACCAACTTTTTGACAATTGTGAAGCCATCCATACCTCCAATTTCATTCAAAGATTTCTTAACTAGTTCAAATAGATTTGTGATATCAAACTCTCCTTCATATTATGCATATAGAGTAGATGAGTTTGGCGAACATGTTTGTGTATAGTATACACATGCTTACATACCCAAAATACCCAAAAGTATTATATACCACAGTAATTTCATCTAAAGATAATGCAATGAAGGTTGACTCTTTTATTTCTTTTTGTAAATGTTGTCTTTCCCTATCCGCAAGACAATCTTTCCATTCCCATCCAAAGTTTATTAACCAATGTGTGCTAGGAAAGTTAGTAACACCCAAAAAATATAATAAATTCTTATATTCTAGGTAGTCTATCATAGGATGTCTTCTAAACAAAATATGAAGAAAACACTCATCTAAATAGTTTTTGTCAATTGTGCTCTTGCCATTATCTTTCTAAATTGAGCTTCAATTAAGCCTCTGCATTCAGCAAGCTTCACCATTCTTTGCACGTGCTCATCATATTCTAGGGCATGCTTAACATGAAGACATTCCTCCTTTGATTTCCATCTTACTACTAGTTTTTCTTTTCCGTCTATGATTTTTTTTCATAAATTTTACCAATATGCTTTTCTATAGTGTCAAATTTTAGCTAGTTCTTGTCCTTTTTATATTTCAAACTATAAATCTTACACTTGCATTTTGTTGGAGATTCATTTTTGTTTGCATTTTCCATTGGTTCAATGAATGGTTACTTTGACATCCAATCAATTTGAAAATTCCTTGTCATAGCCCACCCGTGCCCCATTTTTTATTTGGCTTTTATTTTCCTTTTCCTTGCAACAACATCATTTACAGTGTCGACATTATCATCTAGGTCAATTAACTCATTCTGGCTACCCTAGGTATCCCTTGGAACATCTTCTGTAGAATTGTCATCCTCATCTGACTCAATTAACTCATTATGATCTTACTCTAAAGTATTGCCTTCTTTGTTAATATTTGGTGCAAGAGTTGATGTAGTTCCATCTTGATCTGATGGACCGAAAACATTGTCAAAGTACGACTTTATGGTAAATCTACATTTTGGGCATTTTAATGGTATCCCTTCACCACCCTAAGGAGTCTTACTCTTGTACTTGGTCAACATCTCTCACAAAATAAAAGTGGCCGAAAAATGTCTTATTGTTTAAGGAATAATAGAATATAGATCTCATACCCTACTCAATATCATCTTTAAGATTGAAGCAAGAATGGCAAAGAGATAAATAATCTTATAACACTATGAAGAAATGATCACTTACCTTTAGGTTATCACTGATTCACTATTCGCTAATGCAACAATGATTGTAGTTGTAAGTTTATAACTTGCCTATGATTTTAATCAATTGCTCATAAGTTCAAAACTGAACAAATTGTTTAAAAATAAATCAAAGTTCAAAGTATTTAAATCAATCCATATTTGGTGAATTCTGCAAGATTTTTAAATGATATAGTAAAAATTTGGTGAATCTTGTGTGATTATACAACAGTATGTTTAAATGTTGGGTGAATCAAACATCGACAAAACACATACTTTGTAATTTTCAAGGTGATTATCGGCATACGATTAGCATGGAGTTATCATAGCATTGGTGAAATGGGTCGTCATAAGCAATTAATTTTTAATGTTATTGGAAAAATGTGTCCTCATACGTAATTATTTTTTAATTTTATTAACAAAATGGGTCATCATATGCAATTATTTGTAAATTTTATTAGTGAAATGGGTCCTTGCACGTAATGAATATTTAATGTTTTTGGTGAAACATGTCATAATACACAATATTGTTTTAATAGTATTGGTGAATGTGTGTGATTTAATACACTTCTAAGATTCTAAGTGAATATTAATTAGACCATTGGAAGTGCAAAGTTTGTTATGGTGAAATTATTAATTGCATATGCCTCATAAAATAAATTGATGGTGAAATGAAATGAATTGGACCAATAATTCGTAAAATCTGAGTGATTTGGCCACCTCGTTTGTTGCAATGTATTTGTCAATTCTAAATTGGTTGATATGAACTATTCGCCAATTGGTGAAGATTTTCCACAAAAATCTTGGATGTGCTACCCTCCATTTTGAAGGAGTACCATATGAATGGTCGTATCACAAGATGGTCATCAATGGACATTGTTTGATTGATACTTATGTTGAGTTCATCCAAAAGATCATTCACAAATTTGATAAAAAGGGTCCAAAGGTTCATTTTAGTGAGCTTGCTTAGTTACAGCAAGAAGGGACAATAGAAAGCTATGTATTATAATTTCAAAGATTATTAGTAATTGTTCATAACACAAAAGAAAGAAAGCTCATTGCCTTGCTCATAAAAGGGTTAACTAAACCTCTTGAGGGTTTAGTAAAAGCTTTTGATTTGTTATCTTTGCAAGAAGCAATCAAAAGAGCTCTCAACTTGGAAGCTTCAATTTCTAAGAATAAATTTAAAACTTCTTCTATGGAGCAAACAAAGAAAAATTTCAGTAGGAATAATTGCATGCAGAACTCAAAAGAGGATACCACCAAAAATAAGGAAAGAAGATGAGACCAACAATAAGCTCAAAAGGAAAAAAATTGCATTTCATCTATGACATGCCTTTTCTTCCAACAATAGTCATTTGATTTTTCATGGATTTGGAGACATCTTACAACCTGCAAAATAGAAGAGAAAAAATAAAGCCGAAGCAAAAGAATAGACTTTTATAAGAACCAAAATGTCCAAGTTATCAACTACAATGTGAAAGTTTGACAAACTAAATAAAAGAATATACTTAGTGTTGAATCTTAAAAAATGCATAAAAGCTTGTCAATACATTTCCAACACCATAAGAATCATTAAAATTAGATAAACTAGCAAAGAGATATGAACTTGGAAGCCATAAAGTGTGATCAAACTTCAATAGGCAATATAATTCACTAGTAGCAAACTCTATAAAAAATACCAGCACCACTTGTGTACTTAGAACTAGTTTTTCAACAACTATTCATTTTCAAAAATTGATATTGTATGCCTAAGTTAAAGATAAACTAGCAATTGCACCTTGGTGTGCAATGGGTACGCCAAAGATGTGTGGAAGGTTAATTTGGGAAAAATTTGGTCTATTTTTGCATACATTTTTACAACATATGAGATCAATCGGTAGGCCACTTAGCAAAATGATGTTGTTTGCACAACAAAGATCTCAATGGAGAAGTGATAGTTGCAAATCAGCTATACATCCACTTATAAGGACTCATAAAGATCTCACAATTTAGAACATAGGTGGTGCAATAAAACACTAGGCTGTAGGGAGGGTTAAGGAGATAGAGATAGAGATGGAAATGGAAATGGGGATGGAGATGGAGAAGGAGAGGGGTATGGAGAGAAGGAGAGGGAGAGATAAAGAGAGAGAAGAAAGAGGGATAGATAGAGATTGAAGATATACATATATATATAGAGAGAGAGAGAGAGAGAGCGGAAGTGATATATAGAGAAAGGTAAAGAGGGAGAGATATAGGGGTAGAGGGAGGTGGAGAGATAACAAGATAGAGATAGAGAGACAAAGAGATATAAATATAGAGTTCTAGGAAGAGGGGGAGAGAGAGAGAGAGGAAAGGGGGGGGGGGTGGATGGATAGAGAGAGGGAGACATGTATAGAGATAGAGGGGGGGAGGAAGATATAGGTAGAGATGAAGATAGAGAGATAGATAAGGGGTAGGGAGGGAGTGAGTGAGGGATAGATGGAGAGATAGAGAGGAGAGAGAGAGGAGATAGAGAGGGAGGGAGAGAGAGAGAGAGAGAGAGAGAGAGAGGAGGAGGGAAGGGGTGGATGGATAGAGAGAGGAGGCAATGTATAGAGATAGAGGGGAGGAAGATATAGGTAGAGATGAAGATAGAGATAGATAAGGGGTAGGAGGGTGAGTGAAGGATAGATGGAGAGATAGAGGGAGGAGAAGAAGGGGGAGAGAAGAGAGAGAGAGAGAGAGAGAGAGAGAGAGAGAGAGAGAGAGATATGGGAAGCAGAGATAGAGGAAAGAGAGATAAAGAGATGATAGAGACAAGTAATAGAGAGAGGGAGAGAAGGGGAGAGATAGAGATAGGGAGGGAGAAATAGAGAGAGAGAGAGAGAGAGAGAGGGAATTTTATAGAGAGAGGTGGAGAGAGGAAATAAAGAGGGATAGCAAAAAAGAGGGAGAGAAGAAAAATAGAGAGGAAATAGGGGAGAGAGGAAAAGAGATTGAGACATAATGAGAAACATAGAGATAGATAGGGAGACCAAGATATAAAGAGCTCTCTCTCTCTCTCTCTCTCTCTCTCTCTCTCTCTCTATATATATATATATATATATATCCTCTTTTCTTTCTCTTTATTCTTCCTTTTCCTCTATATCTTATCTCTATCTCCTCTCTCTTCTCTCTTACTCTCGCTTGCTCTTTTTTTCCCTATCTCTATTATCCTCCTTAAGTGTGTAATGGGTACATTGAAGAAGTCTTAAAGGTTAATTATCATATCCTTAATCAAATGACATGCTACCCTAAGCATAACTCCCCAAGACGTGTTATCCTTAAATTGTTGACATTAAATGATTAATCAAAAATTAGTTTCTAGCTCTCTCTCTATAAAAGGAGAGAGAAGGTTTGATCCTTAGATACACTAATTGCAACCCATTACACTTTGTAGGTATAATTTGTTGTTTCCATTGCTTGAAACAAACTATGCAAATCCTTATGCCCTCCCTGTCTTCCTCTTCATACTTCCAAGTGTCTACAAAAGCCACAGATATTGTGATCACCGTGTACCTTCCATATAAAACCCTACCACATATCCGACAATGTTGTCTTCTATTGAATATTGTAAATAGCAAGTCACACTCTTAGCAGACCTTATAGCTTTGATCGAACAACCAAAAAACCCTCAATGCATTGATTCTTCTACGAGGAATCCATGATTGAAACTTTTCAACTACAATACAATTTGGCTTCCATAGGTCCCATCTACCATGACACAATGCTCTCATCCTGATTTGACAAAACCCACATCAGTTTTGTTTTCAAACACTCCACAATTCTATTCGTGCAACAAAGCAAGAATTCTAGTCATTTTTGTATAACCCTACTAATATGAAAAGCTTACTAAATTTTGCCCAAGCTCCCTATAGTTTTTCCAAGATTCCAAAAGTGTTCGACATCTATTACTACCTATATCTATCAGATGAAGTAATAAAGCCAACGTAAATCTATGTAGACACAGTTCAAGGGAATCGAATCATGGAGTGTGGGGCCTCAAATGAATGAGGTAAAATCTCGAGTGACTGTCAAGAATCTATATTTTCAAACAAATTCGGTATCTTTTCTTACTACCCAAATAATTTAATGAAAACTCCGAGTGGGATGTTTGGGAGATGTTTTTTAAGGGTGCCAACAAAGCGGCTTTGCTGGCAAGGAGCATCCAAATTCCTGTGCATTGTGGATGGTTTCCTGTTTGTGTGGCGGGATGATGCAATGGTTAAAGCTGGAGCCTATGTGGATAATGATTCATAACTACTGCCAGTGCACTGCACACGACAAAAGTTTTATGTAGTGTAAAACTCCGTAAATTTCACTTTTACTAGATACAAATGTTAAGGCTTGTTGGTGGTGTCTCCACATGTCAAAGACGAATTTGTACACGCTTTTTAGTAAAACTGTCGTTTAAATTTTGGAGAAATTTTAAAATTTGAGGCGGTATTGGGAGTTGTCGGTCAGCCGAGGCACAAGAATTTGGTGTCTCTCAAGGGATGCTGTTTTGAAGAGGACGAGTTGTTGCTAGTCTATGTTTATATGCCAAATTCAAGCCTTGACAGGCTTTTGTTTGGATGCCACGACTTGGTTCTAGAATGGCAGAGAAGGTACAAAATCATCTATGACCTAGTCACGACATTGTATTACCCACATGAATAGCTGGAGATGTAGATTATACACATAGACGTCAAGGCCAACAATGTGATGCTCGATTTCACCTTCAATGCTCGGTTGGGGGACTTCGGCCTCACTCACTGGCTAGAACATGTAGGTACCGAGTTCGAATCCATGAAAATACAGAAGAACTATAATTATTACAACTCCAACCGAGGCTGCAGACTGATGGAGAGCACTCAGAACGACGGCACGATCGGGTATCTTTTGCCCGAAACCTTTCAGAGGCACAAGTTGATGGCAAAGTCAGACGTGTTAATCTTTGGTGTTGTCGCACTATAGATGGCTTCCGTCTAGTGGGCTATCAATTTGAGCTACTTGGACAACCAAATCGTGCTGGTAAACTGGATCAGGGATTTGTACGAGAACGATTTGTCGATGGCTATGATTTGCAGCAAATGAAATGAATTGTTTACATCAGGCTTCTCTTTCCTCTCAACAATCTGTCTGCCCGATCGATGAAGAAGTGGATAACACAAAGTCTGGACAATGACGTAGAGCTCCCACTATTGCCCTCATTCAAGGCCTTTCCATTCTCCTCGTTTCTTTCTTCTCGCAACTCAGACAACTAAAACACCACCAACAATAACAACAGTTCTTCCAAACTTTTGACTTCATCCTCCTTGGGGTCCCCAAAGGCAAAATCCTTGAACTCTGCCAATAAGAAAAGAGGAACAACTGCGTGAATACGCGTAACTAAGCTCAGCTGGTGGATGCGTCGTGGGAATTCAATCTTTGGGAAGTTCTAGCGGCAACGGAGAATTTCTCCGACGAGAGCATGGTTGTGGAGATGGACTTCGGCACGATATACCATGGTTTCCTACGAGATTCGAACCTGCATGTGTTGGTGAAGCAATTGGGGATGAAGACGTGCCCGACTCTCTGGTTGTGGTTTGCACATGGGTTCCACAACTTGGGGCGGCTCTGGCACCGAAATCTCATGCAGCTACACGGCTGGTGCATGAAAAAGGGTGACATGCTCGTTATCTACGACTATATGATGAACCGGTCCCTCAGCAAGATGTTATACTTCCAAAAAAAGCCTTTCATTTTGGATTGGGCCAGCCGCTACCGGAGCATCAAGGGGCTCGCCGCAGGGCTACTTTATTTGCATGAGGAATGTGAACAAACTACTGTGCACAAGAGCGCATGTCTGCGAGAGTTTTCCTTGATGCAAATTTGAACCCGAGATAAAAAGGAGATTGATGATAAGAACGATTAGAATTGTTCTGATCGTCTTGCATCTCTTCTCCAACATTTTATGCCCTTGTAGGTTTTATCCCACTCTTCCTGCTCTTTTCTCTAAAACTCCAACATAACAAGCACAAGCAAAAGCTTCGTAATAGGGCTTCTCCTCCGCTTCGCAGTAATAGGACTCACGCCTAATATCTTGTCTTGAGCTGAAGTATCTAGTACGCCCTTAAACCCCGATTTACTGTGAATAGATTGAATCAACAACTGTAGGAAGATTGGTTTTGGTCAACATCATTTAAAGAAATCCTGACAGTAAAATGTGTTTTCTCAGTGGACTAGGACGAGTGAGCCAATTTATTTACTTTCTCTGTGATGTCTACGTACTTTCTCTGTCTTTTCAGAGTTATATTTACTTTCTTTGCGACTTCGCAAAGCTCACATTAATCAGAAACAAATGTAAATGGATTAGTGGGATGTATGTATTTTGTCTGCAGAAGATGATCAACGGTGAGAAGCCTTTCAATCATAGGCCAGGTCGTGTAGAGAGAGGTGGACCATTGATTTTAAAAGTTAGGTTGCTCTCTTTCAAATTGGATACGCCTTTGGCGTAAAAAATAGCTCTTTTAAGGACAAAAAAAGGCAAGGTAGTTGGTCCCCTAGCAACACTATTAGATGGGGCAACACAATAATGGTCGCAGGATGGCACTATGGTCGTTGATTGGTGGAGATAGCAAGTGACAGTGGTAGTGGTAGTATAGCTTGGAACCACTCACGCTAGGGTTGGGAGACAAGCCCCCTTGTCTGACTGTAATCAAGGATAGTGAGCACATATGACCACACCTGAAGCTTTGAAACCCCAAGTGGACCAAAAACCATAGTTCCTTTGTAAAAGTGCCCAAAACTTCCTAGTTTGTTTTTAACTAGTATTTCACCTGTAATATAAATTTAACCACCGTACATGAATTATTCATTTCTCGGAATAAAAGAGACCACCATGAACCTTTAAAAATCATCGAATAAAATAATTAATCGTCGACTATAATATTTTTCCACAATTGAATTTTGCAAAAGACTAGGTTATGACATGGGATATGCTAAAAGTTATATGGCTGCATACATATCTATATGATCATACAAAAATTTTGGCATGAATTTCCAAGCCCCCTCCAAAAAAAATCATCTCAAATTTTTCAGACTTTAATTTTAGTGCTTGTATAAACGATATTTTAGGGTTTTGGTGCCTTTGGACACGATGGTGAGGTGTGTTTTGCACCAAGATGCATTGTTTCAAAGCTCAAGGTTGAATCTCACAAAAAAGATAGAAGTACAAAAGTAAATAGTGGAATATATTACACATTGATAGTGATATAATAACATGGGAATTGTTCAAGGAATAGTTATGTAAGTATTACTTGACACACACATACTACATTGCTCAAATAAATGAGTTTTACTCATTGAAGTAGTGGGGCATGTTAATGTTCAAGTATAATTCAAAATTCTTGATTTTCCTAAGATATGTTGATTATGTTCAAAATGAGTAGACAAAAGTACGAAAGTAAATAGGTAGATTAGTGGTCTATCTCAAGAGATCAAGGGGAAAGTTTGAACCATGGAGCTTGCAACCTTGTTCAATGTAACTAACAAGACACCACTAGTTGAGGAATAAGTGACTAGGAGGTCATATTTTGAAGGTAAATAGAAGAAATGATTGGTATCGTCTCAAGTGATGCAAAGATGGTTAGAACCAAGGTAATAAACTAATTTTTAGAACCAAGGGAATAGTGGATTTCGATGAAGGACTAACTAATCCATAGAATGGATCACTAGAATTTCCGAGAACAAATCAGAGTAATGTAACCTTCTAATATTCTAAGTTAGCTTAGATCAATGGGAGAATGTAGCAAGATCAAGTAACAAGAGCATTGTGGCCTATTTTAAGTGTGGGCCTTATGATGCCTAGCATTGACTAGACAAAGGAATGCTATTTGAAAACAAACCAAGAACAATAAAAGGGAACGCTTGACCAAAGTAGCAAATTCATGCAATAGTGAAATGACACTCAATTGAACATCAAGCCATGATAACTAAAGTTCCAAGTATGATCAAAACTAAGTCTATGATTGTGTTAAGTGACCTTAGTGTTACATGCAATTTTATTTCACCTTCTTGTGCTCAAAACTATAATTTAACAAGTTTTAACAATGAGATAGGAATGCTAGAGATGGCCTCAAGTGTCAACCAAATTGAAAATTGTATCCTTAAGATGGGAGCTTTCGAGACCCATATCACTCCTCATCACCTAACGAAGCCCACATGACCTAATAATTGGCATGGACTAATTAGAGAAGCATGAAGCCAACACAAACTATTGTAGAACATTCATTAGGTGCAAAATGACCAAGGAGCTACCTTTGAAATACAAGGTGTGTATCAACCGATATCCTTGTACATAATGTCAAACTAACATAAGGAAGCTAGATGTCAATATCAAGTCTATGCAATGACTATTGTGGAACCAAACTGATAACCCACACTACGTGATCAACCCTATTGCAAGAGAAAACAGATGTATTTCCAAAAGAGTTTTTAGGATTATCGTTGAAAATAGAAATTGAGTTCACCATTTATTTGAAGCCAAGAACCAAGCGAGTGTATATCTCACCTTACCAAATGATTGTTCCAGAGCTAAATGAGATAAAGATGCTAATGTAGGAACTAGTTGAAAAGAAGCATGTGTGACCAAGTGTGTCGCCTTAGGGAGTATCAGTGATTTTCGTAAAAAGGAAGGATGGTACATTAAGACCACGTGGATTAGAAGCAATTAAATAAAGCCATTGTCAAGAATAAATTCCCATTGCCATGATTAGAGAACTTGTTCAATGAAATGGTGTGTGCCTTCTCACAATTACATCTAAGATCAAGTTATCATCAAATACAAGTGAAGGAAGAAGACATCTTTAAGACAACATTTTAGACTATGTATGATCACATTGAGTTCATATTGAGTTAACCAATACACCAGCAATAGTTATGAGTCTAATGAATCAAATGTGAACACCTTTGGATGGTGCTGAAATGCCTAAGGGAAAATAAGTTAACGTGAAAAACTATCCTAATGAATCTATGCAAATTTTAGTGGACCCTGCCAAGATTCAAACAGTTGTCAACTAGCTTGCATCCAAAAGTGTTGCATAAGTTGAAAGTTCGATGGGACTCACAAGGTACTATAGAAGATTTGGGGAGAATTTTCTCAAATAACAATACCAACTATCTCATTGCAAAGGAAAAACAAAGACAAAAAATGGTAATGAGTATTCAAGGAAATAAAGCTTAAACTCTCAGTACTTGTGTTTGTAGTCCAAGTTAATTTTTAGCCTAATATTACAATTAGATACGTGATATCCATCATAATAACTTACTAGTATTATCCCAAAAATATGACGAATATTTCATAGCTTATTTCTATTTGTAGTTCTTGCAGTTTTTGCACTCCCCCAGCTTGTCAACTATCAGTAACTCCTTCACAGCTTGGAAATAGTAAAGGATATAAAGTATTTGTTCTTGCAGTTTTGGTGCTCCCCCAACTTGTCAGCTATCAGTAACTCGTTGGGGAAGCTTAATTATACTTATCAGGATACGTTATCACGCTCTCCTCCCACCTTCGCTTCCTTGCTCATTGAGATTAACGTTTCTGAGGATTTGCTAGAGGAGATTTATCTCAAGGTTGAGGATCATGTTTGGAAGCGACGACTAGATTATGATTACTTGGTATATGCTATTTTCCATAAAAGGATTAAGAGCTCCTTCAAGGCTTCTTGGTGGAAAGGGGCAAGTCCTCAACATTAACATATTCTAGTTGACTCCGCTGTTAAGCCTCATCAGGGTCCCAATTTCAAGGATTCGGAGATCTAAAGGCAACGTCCTTCTAAGATTTTTTACTCTTTCTCCAGCTGGCTTGTTTCTTCTGCGGTGTCTCAATCGCTTTGTTCTCTTGTGAAGAGTGTTTCCTTTCGAAAGCCCAACACTGGGCACAAATCTAAATTAAATTAACTATCATATTCAAGAATGCTAACAAAAATAAACAATGTTCATAGCTAAATATTAAATTCAAATTTCTTAAGAGACAAAAAATTAAACAAATTGATATTGTTCTAATACAAAAAATGGAAATATCTGCATTTTAAACAAACTTACAAATTTCCGTAGTGGCATAACCAAGTCAAGCTTTGAGAAAGCTTAGTTTGGTCACAAATTTGACTTATTCTGATTAAACAAGATTGAAGAATTTGAATTTTAAATGCATTCTGCGAATGTTAAAAAATGAATATATGAAATTCAAGTTCATCTAATGCTCATAATTGGGCATAAATTTGAACTAACCTATCCACCAAATAGAAGAATTCTGTAATTTACAATAAAAATAGGAATATTCTAAAAGTTGGTAGAGAAAGGTGGACAGATAACAGAGGTTTGCAGATGTATGTTAAGGAAAAATAAGCAGTTCTTGTCCTTTGGAAAGCTGAAAATTCAGAACACTTCGAAACTATTTCAAAACCAAAACTCGAAATGTTTCAAAAAGAACCATAATTTATTCAAGCTTTTTGGAAGCCTGAAATTGAACACAACTGTCCATAAAATTCGATCCCCTTTCTGGAAAAGCTCAAAGCCAAAATCAATTGGAAACATTGGGTATGGATCTCGGGACAGAAAACATTTCAAATTGGGATGCAGGAGCAAATGAAATAAAAGCAGAGATAATATACAAACATAGTCACCCAAAGGCGTTGGCATGGGGTCTTTGTATACCGGAGTTCGCTGGTGACTATGCTCAAATAAAATGGAGCTCGATCAAAAATTCAAATAGCCTAGGAATTCTCTTCGTCAAGTGGATGTTGCCACTTTTTGAATATATAGGATTGAATTTGATGGTGAATGCCACATAGAAAATCTAATCCTCATAGGCATAGTAGAATCTTTTCAAATTGTTTGGGCTAGTCGCATTTAATCTATAAATTTCATCTTGAGCATGTTAGATAATACAAACATTATCGTCTCACTTGTGGACAATCATATCCTTCATCCTAGAGAGTGAGCCTAACATTATCATTAGCTTTAGCTTTCAAACACAAATATTGTTCGGATGGCAACTCAATTCAACAATCCAAAATGCAAGCTCACTTCTAGCCCACTTGGCAAGTGTCCACTTCACTCGTATTAGATGATCAATAAGGCAACAGATTAAACCAATTAGGGATTCCGTCTTCAAATATTGTGCATGTCTTCAAAGCATTTTCTATCTGCATATTTCAAATAAAATGTTGAAATTCCTAGTAAAGGACTGAAAGTGGGGCACTACTCTCACCATATAATATAACCCTTGGCCATTGTTTGGATACAATTTTTTAGAAAAAAGTTCTCCCCTCCCTAGAATTTAACTCATATATCCTGCATCAAGATGCCACTACTCATGCTAAGAACTATGAAATCAATCGCATAGTCTCCCATGGAATCCTAACTAAGGTTTCAGACATGCTGCATGTGACGCATTTGCTTCAGGTCACCATGTCCGAAGTTCTTGGTATTATTTTTCTGCTGGCATAGATTGTCCTCCAAGTGTTGTCATTTCCAATGCAAAGTAAGTTGTTAAAGATGTTGGAACAGGATGGACTGAAGGTCAAAAAGCCTGATGCTAAGGATGAGGCTATGGATGATTATCGCATTCGTGAGTGGAACTACTTGGATATAATTATAGTGTCCTACAGATACTCATTTACTAAAATAGAGATACAGTTTTATAGCCCTGAAGTTCTACAAGAAATGTGATTAAAGGTTAATTACAAGTATGAATGTCTGCGCAAGGATGAATGATTTCCTGTGCTTCTTCAGCATGTTATTTACATCCTTTGGCTTTTTTCTGTTCTTGACATCCAGTATAAGATATGAAGTGTGGCTTACGTCTGGCCTAGGATAGAGGATGACTTGAAGAAGATACCAATTACAGAATTCACGTATTACAGCTACTCTGCATATTGGAACAGAAGGTATAGAACTTCTCCTCTGAAAATTTGGCTAGGTTAAGGAGTCTGAATTTTTCATCAAATCCATAATATGCTCGTTCAGCAGTGTTGGCAGTACATGAGGCCCCTTCACATGGAAGCACTTTCATTGAAAACATAAAGCCTCATGCATTTGCCGTATTCATCACAGTGCACAAGGCTACTTTTGGATTTTGCTTTCTGTCTAACAGTTTGTGGGCCTTAAGTTTTGCATATATAAATGCCGAGGGAAGAATAATGGAGAACAGTAATTTAAATTAATCAGTTTAGTGACCCAAGCCTTGCGGTTGGTGATTCATTCACTTGGCTTCAGTCTTCCCTTGCATATTAAGATCATGGTTCAGCGATAGTTTGGTTAAATAGGTACAATTCTTTGGAAACTGTTACTTTCCATGTTGTGTTGAAAAGGTAACATTTTAATTTACACTTTTAAAAATGTTCACAATATCTAATAATTTAAATCAATAGGGATTGCATTTTGGGTAAACGTAGTACCCAAGAAAATGTCTTGGGACAGGACACTTATTATACTCTACGAACCTTTGAGAAAATGGTACAAAATTCAAATTTTACTGAACTTCAATCTTCATTATTTAAATAAAAAGTGGGAATTTTTGGAAAAAGCAAAATAAGTTCATATTTCTTGTTAAGATTTAACTTGTGCATATATTTGAATTGCAGTGGAAACCAATTGAAGAATTTTTTGTTTTGTAACAAAAAGTACGAATCTTGCCTTACAAAATAAAAAATCTCAAAATATCCAAATAGATGAAGAGGGATTTGGTTAATGGGAGCTCTGCCATGTATGTGCACACAGTGATTCAGTGCAAGCAGAGGTTTAGATTGGAGCTAGCTTTTAGTATGACAGTTATTCTCTTGCTGTTTTGAGGAGTGTATTGTGGGATGGAAGACGAGAGAAGGGGCCAGGAGGGAGTTCATCAAGCCTCCTAGGGCAGAATTTTCACCTTTCAATAACCAGTGATGGTACAGAAGTATCCCAGAAGGAGATAAGAGCAACCAGAAAGCAATGTATTCCTCAATGAC
>VDFB02075321.1:269638791-269710662 GCA_007258455.2 Sequoia sempervirens
ATAGATATAGAGTTCTAGGAAGAGGGAGAGAGGGAGAGAGAGAGAGAGGGGGGGGTGGATGGATAGAGAGAGAGAGGGAGATATGTCTAGAGATAGAGGGGGGGAGGAAGATATAGGTAGAGATGAAGATAAAGAGATAGATAGGGGGTAGGGAGAGAGTGGGGGAGGGATAGATGGAGAGATAGATAGGAGATAGAGAGGGAGGGAGAGAAAGGGGGAGAGATAGGTAGAGAGAGAGAGAAGGGGGATGAGAGAGAATAGGGGATAGGGAGAGAACATGGGAGATATGGAGAGAGATAAAGAGGGAGATAGATATATATAAATAGATAGAGGGAGAGGGAGAGAAATAGAGAGAGGAGAGAGAAGTAGAGATATATAGAAAGAGGGAGTGATAGCGAGAGGGGGAGATAGAGATAAAAAGAGGGAGAGATGGGAAGCTAGAGATAGAGGGGGAAAGAGGGATAAAAGAGATGATAGAGACAAGTAATAGAGAGAGGGAGAGAAGGGGGAGAGATAGAGATAGGGAGGGAGAAATAGAGAGAGAGAGAGAGAGAGAGGGGAATTTATTTATAGAGAGAGGTGGAGAGAGGGAAATAAAGAGGGATAGCAAAAAAAGAGGGAGAGAAGAAAAATATAGAGAGAAATAGGGGAGAGAGGAAAAGAGAGATTGAGACATAATGAGAAACATAGAGATAGATAGGGAGACCAAGATATAAAGAGCTCTCTCTCTCTCTCTCTCTCTCTCTCTCTCTCTCTCTCTATATATATATATATATATATATATCCTCTTTTCTTTCTCTTTATTCTTCCTTTTCCTCTATATCTTATCTCTATCTCCTCTCTCTTCTCTCTTACTCTCGCTTGCTCTTTTTTTCCCTATCTCTATTATCCTCCTTAAGTGTGTAATGGGTACATTGAAGAAGTCTTAAAGGTTAATTATCATATCCTTAATCAAATGACATGCTACCCTAAGCATAACTCCCCAAGACGTGTTATCCTTAAATTGTTGACATTAAATGATTAATCAAAAATTAGTTTCTAGCTCTCTCTCTATAAAAGGAGAGAGAAGGTTTGATCCTTAGATACACTAATTGCAACCCATTACACTTTGTAGGTATAATTTGTTGTTTCCATTGCTTGAAACAAACTATGCAAATCCTTATGCCCTCCCTGTCTTCCTCTTCATACTTCCAAGTGTCTACAAAAGCCACAGATATTGTGATCACCGTGTACCTTCCATATAAAACCCTACCACATATCCGACAATGTTGTCTTCTATTGAATATTGTAAATAGCAAGTCACACTCTTAGCAGACCTTATAGCTTTGATCGAACAACCAAAAAACCCTCAATGCATTGATTCTTCTACGAGGAATCCATGATTGAAACTTTTCAACTACAATACAATTTGGCTTCCATAGGTCCCATCTACCATGACACAATGCTCTCATCCTGATTTGACAAAACCCACATCAGTTTTGTTTTCAAACACTCCACAATTCTATTCGTGCAACAAAGCAAGAATTCTAGTCATTTTTGTATAACCCTACTAATATGAAAAGCTTACTAAATTTTGCCCAAGCTCCCTATAGTTTTTCCAAGATTCCAAAAGTGTTCGACATCTATTACTACCTATATCTATCAGATGAAGTAATAAAGCCAACGTAAATCTATGTAGACACAGTTCAAGGGAATCGAATCATGGAGTGTGGGGCCTCAAATGAATGAGGTAAAATCTCGAGTGACTGTCAAGAATCTATATTTTCAAACAAATTCGGTATCTTTTCTTACTACCCAAATAATTTAATGAAAACTCCGAGTGGGATGTTTGGGAGATGTTTTTTAAGGGTGCCAACAAAGCGGCTTTGCTGGCAAGGAGCATCCAAATTCCTGTGCATTGTGGATGGTTTCCTGTTTGTGTGGCGGGATGATGCAATGGTTAAAGCTGGAGCCTATGTGGATAATGATTCATAACTACTGCCAGTGCACTGCACACGACAAAAGTTTTATGTAGTGTAAAACTCCGTAAATTTCACTTTTACTAGATACAAATGTTAAGGCTTGTTGGTGGTGTCTCCACATGTCAAAGACGAATTTGTACACGCTTTTTAGTAAAACTGTCGTTTAAATTTTGGAGAAATTTTAAAATTTGAGGCGGTATTGGGAGTTGTCGGTCAGCCGAGGCACAAGAATTTGGTGTCTCTCAAGGGATGCTGTTTTGAAGAGGACGAGTTGTTGCTAGTCTATGTTTATATGCCAAATTCAAGCCTTGACAGGCTTTTGTTTGGATGCCACGACTTGGTTCTAGAATGGCAGAGAAGGTACAAAATCATCTATGACCTAGTCACGACATTGTATTACCCACATGAATAGCTGGAGATGTAGATTATACACATAGACGTCAAGGCCAACAATGTGATGCTCGATTTCACCTTCAATGCTCGGTTGGGGGACTTCGGCCTCACTCACTGGCTAGAACATGTAGGTACCGAGTTCGAATCCATGAAAATACAGAAGAACTATAATTATTACAACTCCAACCGAGGCTGCAGACTGATGGAGAGCACTCAGAACGACGGCACGATCGGGTATCTTTTGCCCGAAACCTTTCAGAGGCACAAGTTGATGGCAAAGTCAGACGTGTTAATCTTTGGTGTTGTCGCACTATAGATGGCTTCCGTCTAGTGGGCTATCAATTTGAGCTACTTGGACAACCAAATCGTGCTGGTAAACTGGATCAGGGATTTGTACGAGAACGATTTGTCGATGGCTATGATTTGCAGCAAATGAAATGAATTGTTTACATCAGGCTTCTCTTTCCTCTCAACAATCTGTCTGCCCGATCGATGAAGAAGTGGATAACACAAAGTCTGGACAATGACGTAGAGCTCCCACTATTGCCCTCATTCAAGGCCTTTCCATTCTCCTCGTTTCTTTCTTCTCGCAACTCAGACAACTAAAACACCACCAACAATAACAACAGTTCTTCCAAACTTTTGACTTCATCCTCCTTGGGGTCCCCAAAGGCAAAATCCTTGAACTCTGCCAATAAGAAAAGAGGAACAACTGCGTGAATACGCGTAACTAAGCTCAGCTGGTGGATGCGTCGTGGGAATTCAATCTTTGGGAAGTTCTAGCGGCAACGGAGAATTTCTCCGACGAGAGCATGGTTGTGGAGATGGACTTCGGCACGATATACCATGGTTTCCTACGAGATTCGAACCTGCATGTGTTGGTGAAGCAATTGGGGATGAAGACGTGCCCGACTCTCTGGTTGTGGTTTGCACATGGGTTCCACAACTTGGGGCGGCTCTGGCACCGAAATCTCATGCAGCTACACGGCTGGTGCATGAAAAAGGGTGACATGCTCGTTATCTACGACTATATGATGAACCGGTCCCTCAGCAAGATGTTATACTTCCAAAAAAAGCCTTTCATTTTGGATTGGGCCAGCCGCTACCGGAGCATCAAGGGGCTCGCCGCAGGGCTACTTTATTTGCATGAGGAATGTGAACAAACTACTGTGCACAAGAGCGCATGTCTGCGAGAGTTTTCCTTGATGCAAATTTGAACCCGAGATAAAAAGGAGATTGATGATAAGAACGATTAGAATTGTTCTGATCGTCTTGCATCTCTTCTCCAACATTTTATGCCCTTGTAGGTTTTATCCCACTCTTCCTGCTCTTTTCTCTAAAACTCCAACATAACAAGCACAAGCAAAAGCTTCGTAATAGGGCTTCTCCTCCGCTTCGCAGTAATAGGACTCACGCCTAATATCTTGTCTTGAGCTGAAGTATCTAGTACGCCCTTAAACCCCGATTTACTGTGAATAGATTGAATCAACAACTGTAGGAAGATTGGTTTTGGTCAACATCATTTAAAGAAATCCTGACAGTAAAATGTGTTTTCTCAGTGGACTAGGACGAGTGAGCCAATTTATTTACTTTCTCTGTGATGTCTACGTACTTTCTCTGTCTTTTCAGAGTTATATTTACTTTCTTTGCGACTTCGCAAAGCTCACATTAATCAGAAACAAATGTAAATGGATTAGTGGGATGTATGTATTTTGTCTGCAGAAGATGATCAACGGTGAGAAGCCTTTCAATCATAGGCCAGGTCGTGTAGAGAGAGGTGGACCATTGATTTTAAAAGTTAGGTTGCTCTCTTTCAAATTGGATACGCCTTTGGCGTAAAAAATAGCTCTTTTAAGGACAAAAAAAGGCAAGGTAGTTGGTCCCCTAGCAACACTATTAGATGGGGCAACACAATAATGGTCGCAGGATGGCACTATGGTCGTTGATTGGTGGAGATAGCAAGTGACAGTGGTAGTGGTAGTATAGCTTGGAACCACTCACGCTAGGGTTGGGAGACAAGCCCCCTTGTCTGACTGTAATCAAGGATAGTGAGCACATATGACCACACCTGAAGCTTTGAAACCCCAAGTGGACCAAAAACCATAGTTCCTTTGTAAAAGTGCCCAAAACTTCCTAGTTTGTTTTTAACTAGTATTTCACCTGTAATATAAATTTAACCACCGTACATGAATTATTCATTTCTCGGAATAAAAGAGACCACCATGAACCTTTAAAAATCATCGAATAAAATAATTAATCGTCGACTATAATATTTTTCCACAATTGAATTTTGCAAAAGACTAGGTTATGACATGGGATATGCTAAAAGTTATATGGCTGCATACATATCTATATGATCATACAAAAATTTTGGCATGAATTTCCAAGCCCCCTCCAAAAAAAATCATCTCAAATTTTTCAGACTTTAATTTTAGTGCTTGTATAAACGATATTTTAGGGTTTTGGTGCCTTTGGACACGATGGTGAGGTGTGTTTTGCACCAAGATGCATTGTTTCAAAGCTCAAGGTTGAATCTCACAAAAAAGATAGAAGTACAAAAGTAAATAGTGGAATATATTACACATTGATAGTGATATAATAACATGGGAATTGTTCAAGGAATAGTTATGTAAGTATTACTTGACACACACATACTACATTGCTCAAATAAATGAGTTTTACTCATTGAAGTAGTGGGGCATGTTAATGTTCAAGTATAATTCAAAATTCTTGATTTTCCTAAGATATGTTGATTATGTTCAAAATGAGTAGACAAAAGTACGAAAGTAAATAGGTAGATTAGTGGTCTATCTCAAGAGATCAAGGGGAAAGTTTGAACCATGGAGCTTGCAACCTTGTTCAATGTAACTAACAAGACACCACTAGTTGAGGAATAAGTGACTAGGAGGTCATATTTTGAAGGTAAATAGAAGAAATGATTGGTATCGTCTCAAGTGATGCAAAGATGGTTAGAACCAAGGTAATAAACTAATTTTTAGAACCAAGGGAATAGTGGATTTCGATGAAGGACTAACTAATCCATAGAATGGATCACTAGAATTTCCGAGAACAAATCAGAGTAATGTAACCTTCTAATATTCTAAGTTAGCTTAGATCAATGGGAGAATGTAGCAAGATCAAGTAACAAGAGCATTGTGGCCTATTTTAAGTGTGGGCCTTATGATGCCTAGCATTGACTAGACAAAGGAATGCTATTTGAAAACAAACCAAGAACAATAAAAGGGAACGCTTGACCAAAGTAGCAAATTCATGCAATAGTGAAATGACACTCAATTGAACATCAAGCCATGATAACTAAAGTTCCAAGTATGATCAAAACTAAGTCTATGATTGTGTTAAGTGACCTTAGTGTTACATGCAATTTTATTTCACCTTCTTGTGCTCAAAACTATAATTTAACAAGTTTTAACAATGAGATAGGAATGCTAGAGATGGCCTCAAGTGTCAACCAAATTGAAAATTGTATCCTTAAGATGGGAGCTTTCGAGACCCATATCACTCCTCATCACCTAACGAAGCCCACATGACCTAATAATTGGCATGGACTAATTAGAGAAGCATGAAGCCAACACAAACTATTGTAGAACATTCATTAGGTGCAAAATGACCAAGGAGCTACCTTTGAAATACAAGGTGTGTATCAACCGATATCCTTGTACATAATGTCAAACTAACATAAGGAAGCTAGATGTCAATATCAAGTCTATGCAATGACTATTGTGGAACCAAACTGATAACCCACACTACGTGATCAACCCTATTGCAAGAGAAAACAGATGTATTTCCAAAAGAGTTTTTAGGATTATCGTTGAAAATAGAAATTGAGTTCACCATTTATTTGAAGCCAAGAACCAAGCGAGTGTATATCTCACCTTACCAAATGATTGTTCCAGAGCTAAATGAGATAAAGATGCTAATGTAGGAACTAGTTGAAAAGAAGCATGTGTGACCAAGTGTGTCGCCTTAGGGAGTATCAGTGATTTTCGTAAAAAGGAAGGATGGTACATTAAGACCACGTGGATTAGAAGCAATTAAATAAAGCCATTGTCAAGAATAAATTCCCATTGCCATGATTAGAGAACTTGTTCAATGAAATGGTGTGTGCCTTCTCACAATTACATCTAAGATCAAGTTATCATCAAATACAAGTGAAGGAAGAAGACATCTTTAAGACAACATTTTAGACTATGTATGATCACATTGAGTTCATATTGAGTTAACCAATACACCAGCAATAGTTATGAGTCTAATGAATCAAATGTGAACACCTTTGGATGGTGCTGAAATGCCTAAGGGAAAATAAGTTAACGTGAAAAACTATCCTAATGAATCTATGCAAATTTTAGTGGACCCTGCCAAGATTCAAACAGTTGTCAACTAGCTTGCATCCAAAAGTGTTGCATAAGTTGAAAGTTCGATGGGACTCACAAGGTACTATAGAAGATTTGGGGAGAATTTTCTCAAATAACAATACCAACTATCTCATTGCAAAGGAAAAACAAAGACAAAAAATGGTAATGAGTATTCAAGGAAATAAAGCTTAAACTCTCAGTACTTGTGTTTGTAGTCCAAGTTAATTTTTAGCCTAATATTACAATTAGATACGTGATATCCATCATAATAACTTACTAGTATTATCCCAAAAATATGACGAATATTTCATAGCTTATTTCTATTTGTAGTTCTTGCAGTTTTTGCACTCCCCCAGCTTGTCAACTATCAGTAACTCCTTCACAGCTTGGAAATAGTAAAGGATATAAAGTATTTGTTCTTGCAGTTTTGGTGCTCCCCCAACTTGTCAGCTATCAGTAACTCGTTGGGGAAGCTTAATTATACTTATCAGGATACGTTATCACGCTCTCCTCCCACCTTCGCTTCCTTGCTCATTGAGATTAACGTTTCTGAGGATTTGCTAGAGGAGATTTATCTCAAGGTTGAGGATCATGTTTGGAAGCGACGACTAGATTATGATTACTTGGTATATGCTATTTTCCATAAAAGGATTAAGAGCTCCTTCAAGGCTTCTTGGTGGAAAGGGGCAAGTCCTCAACATTAACATATTCTAGTTGACTCCGCTGTTAAGCCTCATCAGGGTCCCAATTTCAAGGATTCGGAGATCTAAAGGCAACGTCCTTCTAAGATTTTTTACTCTTTCTCCAGCTGGCTTGTTTCTTCTGCGGTGTCTCAATCGCTTTGTTCTCTTGTGAAGAGTGTTTCCTTTCGAAAGCCCAACACTGGGCACAAATCTAAATTAAATTAACTATCATATTCAAGAATGCTAACAAAAATAAACAATGTTCATAGCTAAATATTAAATTCAAATTTCTTAAGAGACAAAAAATTAAACAAATTGATATTGTTCTAATACAAAAAATGGAAATATCTGCATTTTAAACAAACTTACAAATTTCCGTAGTGGCATAACCAAGTCAAGCTTTGAGAAAGCTTAGTTTGGTCACAAATTTGACTTATTCTGATTAAACAAGATTGAAGAATTTGAATTTTAAATGCATTCTGCGAATGTTAAAAAATGAATATATGAAATTCAAGTTCATCTAATGCTCATAATTGGGCATAAATTTGAACTAACCTATCCACCAAATAGAAGAATTCTGTAATTTACAATAAAAATAGGAATATTCTAAAAGTTGGTAGAGAAAGGTGGACAGATAACAGAGGTTTGCAGATGTATGTTAAGGAAAAATAAGCAGTTCTTGTCCTTTGGAAAGCTGAAAATTCAGAACACTTCGAAACTATTTCAAAACCAAAACTCGAAATGTTTCAAAAAGAACCATAATTTATTCAAGCTTTTTGGAAGCCTGAAATTGAACACAACTGTCCATAAAATTCGATCCCCTTTCTGGAAAAGCTCAAAGCCAAAATCAATTGGAAACATTGGGTATGGATCTCGGGACAGAAAACATTTCAAATTGGGATGCAGGAGCAAATGAAATAAAAGCAGAGATAATATACAAACATAGTCACCCAAAGGCGTTGGCATGGGGTCTTTGTATACCGGAGTTCGCTGGTGACTATGCTCAAATAAAATGGAGCTCGATCAAAAATTCAAATAGCCTAGGAATTCTCTTCGTCAAGTGGATGTTGCCACTTTTTGAATATATAGGATTGAATTTGATGGTGAATGCCACATAGAAAATCTAATCCTCATAGGCATAGTAGAATCTTTTCAAATTGTTTGGGCTAGTCGCATTTAATCTATAAATTTCATCTTGAGCATGTTAGATAATACAAACATTATCGTCTCACTTGTGGACAATCATATCCTTCATCCTAGAGAGTGAGCCTAACATTATCATTAGCTTTAGCTTTCAAACACAAATATTGTTCGGATGGCAACTCAATTCAACAATCCAAAATGCAAGCTCACTTCTAGCCCACTTGGCAAGTGTCCACTTCACTCGTATTAGATGATCAATAAGGCAACAGATTAAACCAATTAGGGATTCCGTCTTCAAATATTGTGCATGTCTTCAAAGCATTTTCTATCTGCATATTTCAAATAAAATGTTGAAATTCCTAGTAAAGGACTGAAAGTGGGGCACTACTCTCACCATATAATATAACCCTTGGCCATTGTTTGGATACAATTTTTTAGAAAAAAGTTCTCCCCTCCCTAGAATTTAACTCATATATCCTGCATCAAGATGCCACTACTCATGCTAAGAACTATGAAATCAATCGCATAGTCTCCCATGGAATCCTAACTAAGGTTTCAGACATGCTGCATGTGACGCATTTGCTTCAGGTCACCATGTCCGAAGTTCTTGGTATTATTTTTCTGCTGGCATAGATTGTCCTCCAAGTGTTGTCATTTCCAATGCAAAGTAAGTTGTTAAAGATGTTGGAACAGGATGGACTGAAGGTCAAAAAGCCTGATGCTAAGGATGAGGCTATGGATGATTATCGCATTCGTGAGTGGAACTACTTGGATATAATTATAGTGTCCTACAGATACTCATTTACTAAAATAGAGATACAGTTTTATAGCCCTGAAGTTCTACAAGAAATGTGATTAAAGGTTAATTACAAGTATGAATGTCTGCGCAAGGATGAATGATTTCCTGTGCTTCTTCAGCATGTTATTTACATCCTTTGGCTTTTTTCTGTTCTTGACATCCAGTATAAGATATGAAGTGTGGCTTACGTCTGGCCTAGGATAGAGGATGACTTGAAGAAGATACCAATTACAGAATTCACGTATTACAGCTACTCTGCATATTGGAACAGAAGGTATAGAACTTCTCCTCTGAAAATTTGGCTAGGTTAAGGAGTCTGAATTTTTCATCAAATCCATAATATGCTCGTTCAGCAGTGTTGGCAGTACATGAGGCCCCTTCACATGGAAGCACTTTCATTGAAAACATAAAGCCTCATGCATTTGCCGTATTCATCACAGTGCACAAGGCTACTTTTGGATTTTGCTTTCTGTCTAACAGTTTGTGGGCCTTAAGTTTTGCATATATAAATGCCGAGGGAAGAATAATGGAGAACAGTAATTTAAATTAATCAGTTTAGTGACCCAAGCCTTGCGGTTGGTGATTCATTCACTTGGCTTCAGTCTTCCCTTGCATATTAAGATCATGGTTCAGCGATAGTTTGGTTAAATAGGTACAATTCTTTGGAAACTGTTACTTTCCATGTTGTGTTGAAAAGGTAACATTTTAATTTACACTTTTAAAAATGTTCACAATATCTAATAATTTAAATCAATAGGGATTGCATTTTGGGTAAACGTAGTACCCAAGAAAATGTCTTGGGACAGGACACTTATTATACTCTACGAACCTTTGAGAAAATGGTACAAAATTCAAATTTTACTGAACTTCAATCTTCATTATTTAAATAAAAAGTGGGAATTTTTGGAAAAAGCAAAATAAGTTCATATTTCTTGTTAAGATTTAACTTGTGCATATATTTGAATTGCAGTGGAAACCAATTGAAGAATTTTTTGTTTTGTAACAAAAAGTACGAATCTTGCCTTACAAAATAAAAAATCTCAAAATATCCAAATAGATGAAGAGGGATTTGGTTAATGGGAGCTCTGCCATGTATGTGCACACAGTGATTCAGTGCAAGCAGAGGTTTAGATTGGAGCTAGCTTTTAGTATGACAGTTATTCTCTTGCTGTTTTGAGGAGTGTATTGTGGGATGGAAGACGAGAGAAGGGGCCAGGAGGGAGTTCATCAAGCCTCCTAGGGCAGAATTTTCACCTTTCAATAACCAGTGATGGTACAGAAGTATCCCAGAAGGAGATAAGAGCAACCAGAAAGCAATGTATTCCTCAATGACCGAGGAACAGTTAGGCATGTTTGAAGCAATGGAGAATAATCCAGTAATAGAGCTAGACAAAGACAGAGGGGAAGGTAATACTCATAGATTTTCATTTTTTGTATAGAGGTTTAATTTTAGAGACCTGGTGTTCAACAGTCAATTGATGATTTGTAAGTATGGTTGAGGAAGAACTAGACAACTCATGGGGGTTATGAGATCAGCTCATGCCCCAGAGAATATTTTATCATGGTCTTTGCTAATGGGTTGGATAGGGAGCAGATCTTCTAGATGTTATTCAAAATGCAGGTCTACTTATGAAGCATTTGCATATCAGTTTCAAACCAATGAGAGAAATGTCATGTAAAGCTCTTATCTGGTTATAGTTGTATGCCCTAATACCTGAGTTATTGTCACACTATGTCTTACAATCCTTGGCAAATTTTATGGGCAAGTTTGTACACGTTTCCAGAGCAACTTTCAGAAGAGAAGCAGAAAACCATGTTCAGATATGAGTAAAGTTGGATTTGAATTGCCTGTTGCCAAATATTGTCACATTGAGATTGAATAACTGGAAATGGATCAACCAAATAAATTACAAGTGCATATCAGTTAGATGTAGAGCCGGTAATGAGTATGGCTCAGCAACAACCTGGTACGGCTCAGCAACAGCAAGTACAGATCTGTACGGATCTTGAGAATGATGTCTGATGCTTGGAAAATGGACGCCAATACTGTAGATTCCTTTCCGAATGATTTCTTGACCAAAACCCTGAAGATAGAAATCTCTGTGAAGCTCTATGACAACTTCTGAATGAAGCTATCTCTCTGACTGGCAATAAATCAGCTGATATTTCACAACCTCTGAACTGCACACACTGAAGATTGCACGTTCTCCAATGCAAGTTGAAAACTGGAACCCTTGGCTCTGTTCTCAGAAGAAAGACTCAACAAAAATTCGACTTCAATCATCCTAGCTCGAATTCCAATGAAAAACCCTTATATTCCTCAAAAGCTCGATTTTTCTCAATTAGGTATCATTTAAATAAATTCGAACTTTTCTTTTTAATATTTCAATAGTTTCAATCTCATTTTTAATTATAAATGGCCCCCTTCAATGATGGTCGACCCCCTTCAGCAAATCACTTAAGTTATAATATTTAAAATATTATAACTTTATAATATAAGCTCCGAATAATTAATATTTAATTAATCAATTAAATATTAATATCTCCCTCAAAATATGTCCGATTCACGAACCGTCTAAAGCTGGCGAATAAGTGAGTGATTCTGCACACGACCAAACCATACTGCTAAAAATAGCAGGGGTGCTTCGCTGAGTGCCAAATACTGCTAAAAATAGCAATTCAGGCAAATGGTGTCCGAATGAGCCCGAACAAAAGCCAACTGATAAAATTCTGACAACCGAAGCCAAGCCAAGCTCCATCAAGACCTCTATCCATCCTATCGCCTCACGAGGGTCGCATAATACTAATCATCGCGAGATGATGTCAACGGAAGGGACATTACAATCCTCCCTCGAAATTGCTTGTCCTCAAGCAATCTCAACTCCGAATGTCAGAATATCCTCGCTCTCCCATGTAGCATCCTCCACGGGCAAATCTCTCCATTTTACCAAATATTCCCTGATAGTCCTCTACGCAACTGTCTCTCTCTGTACTCCGGGATAGACTCGGTACTAAAATCAACTTTCCCTCATCATCTAAGGGAGGTAAAACTGCCGACAGTACCACACGGTGTCCCAACGCCTTCTTGAGACGTGACACATGAAAAACATTGTGGACCTTGCTCTCCGCCGGAAGCTCTAACTCATAAGCCACCTCTCCAACACGCCTCAAGATTCTGAAAGGACCATAATATCGTGGCTTAAGCTTCTCTGAACCACTCTTCCTAAGAGTAGACTGACGGTAGGGCTGCAGCATAAGATAAACCATGTCACCCACCTCGAAAGAACTCTCGGTCCTCTTTTGATTTGCGTACTGCTTCTGCTGATTTTGTGCCTTAGCAATATTCTCCTTGAGAGCCCTCATAGTGTCCTAACTCTCCTGCAACAAATCTCCAGCACTCGGCACTCTACTGTCACTCAGTAGAAAATCCAGAAAGCTAGGCGCCTCATAACCATACAACGCCATGAAAGGGGACATCTGAATGGTCATGTGGAAGGTAGTATTATAGCAATACTCGCACAGATATATCCACTTGACCCACGCCTTTTGCTGCCCTGCAATATAGTTTCGGAGGTAACCTTCCACCCATTTATTCACTATCTCCGTCTGACCATCGGTCTACAGGTGGTAACTGGTGCTCGGTTTAAGCTCGGTCCCACAAAGTTTGAACACCTCCTGCCAGAAGTGACTCAAGAACCGACAATCCTTGTTGCTCACTATGCTCCGAGGCAACCCATGTAGTCTGAATACCTCACGGAAGAAGACCTCTGCTACTTGTGTAGCTGTGTAAGTGGTGGTAATCGGAAAGAAGTGGGCATACTTCGTAAGCCGATCCACAACTACATATATGCAATCCCGTCCTTGGGCTTTAAGCAAGCCCGTAATGAAATCCATCGACAGGCATTCCCACTTCCTGTCAGGTATCGGAAGTGACTGAAATAATCCTGCCGGGTATGTGTTCTCCTGCTTGTTCTGCTGACAAACAAGGCACTCACGCACATACTGAAGAACATCTACCTTAAGTCCTTTCCATGTGAATCTCTCCCAAATCTGTCTATACGTTTTGAAGTACCTGGGATGTCCTGCTGTAGGTACATCATGAAAGGCTCGCATGATAGTGTTATTCATCTCTGATCCTGGGATCAAATAAATCCTGTTCTTGTAAATGATCAAGTCATTCACAAGCGTATATCTGGTGTCAACCATCGATCCCTCAACAATACTAGATGCCCAAGTGTCTTTGGCATACTCTACCACAATCAAATGCCTCCAGTCCTCTGCAATGTGAACCATGGAGCTCAGATAAGGCCTGCGTGAGAGAGCGTCGGCCACTACATTTTGGGTGCCTTTGATATAAGAGATATCAAAGTCATATGCCTGCAATTTACTTACCCACTTCTGCTGACGATCATTGAGATCTCACTGCCCCAGGAAATGCCTCAAACTGTTGTGGTCAGTTTTAATGCAAAACTTACTGCCCACAAGATATTGCCTAAATTTTGCCAAGGCATGCATTATAGCTAGCATCTCCTTATCATAAATACTGTAGAGCCTCTCTGGCCCTCTGAGTTTACGGCTCTCATACACAATAGGGTGCTTGTCTTGCATAAGCACCACTCCAATGCCCTCACCAGAAGCATCGCACTGAAGCTCAAAAGGCTTCGAAAAATCTGGTAGTGCCAACACTAGACACATAGTCATCAGCTCCTTGAACCTCACAAAACACTCCTGTGCCTCAGGAGTCCAACAGAATGCACCTTTTTTTAACAAGTCTGTCATAGGTGTTGCATGACGTGAATAACCATTCACGAATCTGCAATAAAACCCACACAAACCAAGAAATCCTCGCAGCTGTGTAAGGTTCGCCAGAGTAGGCCAATCTATAATAGCGCGGATCTTCTCAGGATCCATCCGCACTCCCTCTGCACTGATGATATGACCTAAGTAGAGCAACTCAGTCATCCCCAAATCACATTTGGACTCCTTGCGTACAAGGACTCCCTCTCCAATATACTGAGCACAGTCTCCAGATGAGCCAAATGCTCCTGCCAAGTCCTGCTGTAAATAAGAATGTCATCGAAGAAAAGTACATATCTCCTCAGCTGTGAATGGAAGACCCTGTTCATGGTGGACTGAAAAGTAGCTGGCGCATTGGTTAGCCCAAATGGCATCACCACAAACTCGAAGTGCCCACAATGACAACGAAAAGCAGTCTTCTCCACATCCTGCTCACGAACTCTGATCTGGTGATATCCTGATCTCAAGTCTATCTTCATGAAATAGCATGCACCATGGAGCTCATCAATAAGCTCATCTATACGAGGTATTGGGTACCTGTTTTTTATAGTCCTCTTATTCAAGACTCTGTAATCTATGCACATGCGAAGGGTGCCATCCTTCTTCTTCACCAGAACAACTGAAGAAGCGAATGGTGATTTACTAGGTCGAATGTGACCCATAGCAAGCAACTCCTTGATCGTCTTCTCTATCTCATCCTTCAACCTCTTAGGATGCCTGTAAGGAGTAATCATGACGGGCTTAGCGCCCTCCTCAAGCTCTATAATGTGCTCAATGCCCTTGTCTGGAGGTCTCCCTGGCGGAATATCACTGAATACCTTCTCATGCTTGACTCTCAACTGTTGAATGTTAGGATGATACTCCGTCTTGTGCTGTCCCTCCTGTATAGATGCCAATGTGCACTCAGCAGCCCACTCTACCATGTCATGTCGCATGAGCCTCTCCATTCGACGAAAGGAAATAGTCTTTACATTGCTGTCCCGAATGGCCTTCAGGATATGTGTCTTCCCATCGACATCAAAACGAATCTCCATGTCTTTGAGACGAAGAGTGACTTCCTCAAGGGAATGAAGCCACTTCATGCCCAAGACTAAATCGATATCCCCCATATTCACCACATAATAATCAGCCTTTAACTCATAGTTGTTCAAGCGCAAGGGGAGATCCTTAATCATTCGATCACACCTGAGAGTGTAACCGTCTGCCACCTTACTCTAATGCCTTCGAACTCCTCAGTTATGAGTTCGAGCTTCTCCACAAATCTAGCATCAATGAAATTGTGTGTGGCTCCTGTATCAAGAAGGGTAATGACCCTTTGTCCTGCCAAAACTCCACGAAGTCTGAATGAACCTTCCTACTGAATGCTAGATAGCCGTGCCTCCTGAATCTGAAGCTCTGACTCTGCCTCTGCCTTAGGCTCTGAAGCCTCTGACTCTGACTCCTCAGAACTCTCCTGCTGTTCGGAATTCTCAGATTCCGACTCCTCGTAATAAGCCCACATCACTCGGTTTGCCTTGCCCTTAGGCCACAAAGGACAATCATGGTTGGCATCATAGGGACCTTTGCAGTAGAAGCAAAGCTTCTTCCTGCGTAGATCATTAAGAGCCTCGCGATCCAAGGGTGGTGCTACTAATTTCCCTTTCGAGTCACTCTTAAAATCAGATTTCTGGTTATTCTTATTAAATCCTTTGTTGTCCCTAAATGAAAAAGTGTTCTTGGAGTTGAATTTACTAGAAGGTGCTGCCAACTCCATACTACGTGCCTTCTTCATCGCTTCCTATAATGAAGGAGGATCAAAGGCTTTGATCCAACCTCTCAATGGTTCTATCAGTCCCTCCATGAAAAGCACTACAAGCCTCCTCTCTGATATATTAGGAACCATAACTGATAGTCGCTGGAAGTCACCTATGTAAGACTCCAAACTGCCACTCTGTCGCAACTGAGCCAAATCTCTAAAATAGGATCAAGGATCCTTCCTGTCAAATCGTTCCACCAACCTGTCAACGAACTCCTAATATGAGGTGATCCGATCGTGCTGGAGTGTCACCATCCCATGGTGCCACCAGTCGTAAGCTACCCCCTCAAGATGTAATGTCGCATACCTGATAGCATCCCTCTCAGCCATAGGACGCAACGTGAGGAAAGTGTCTAGCTTACCGATCCAGGCCTGGGCTGTAACCTTTCCACTACCGTCGAACATCGCTAGAGTGAGTCTGTTTGTAGCGTGCTTCAGATCATTGTTCTGATATCTAGGTCTCCAATCCTGTCGACCTCTGTGATGTTCTCGCCTCTGTGTGATGAATCGATCAAAAGTGATCCTCTCTCTAACATCAGGTGGTACTAACTCCCACTCCTCGTTCGCTGCCATAAGTGTATCTGCAGACAATTCCTCATGCTCCTCACCTGCAATAGCCTCATCGGGCTCCTGTCTCATAAAAGTAGGCCTAGTGGGCCTGTCTGCCGTCTGCGAAACAGTCCTAGGTGCTCTCCGGGATCCTGCATCACTCCTGTCCTCGTCACGATGTGGTGACGGTCTCCTCGGCATACCTAACCTCTGGAGTGCCACTGTCAACTGCTGTAGCACATCGTTAGATTGCCGTTGACCTGCTCGTAAATCTCTGAGAGCGTGTAGAACCTCTGCATCGTCCTAATCCCTAGGGTTTTGAGGAATATCTGTTCTGTCAGCCATGTTTCCCGGCTGCTTGATCAAACCCTGTTGCCTGTCAATCAAGGCTCTCCTGCGAGTATAATACCTGTGTGGCCCAACCTCTTGTGGCTGCATAAGATTGTTAAACCCTCAGGATGGCAGAATTTAGCTCTAATACCACTGTAAAAACCCCCGTTCCCACTGACTTCTGAAACTGTGTGTTTTTGGTTGTTTTTTTGATATTTTTGGTTTTTTGTGCATAAAGGTAAAATGCGATTTTTAAAGAAAATGATATAAAATCTCTAATAAATGCAATAAGTCCAAATCTAACATTAAAAGACTCAAGAAACCACTGCTAATGATTGTATTATTTTTCTAAGTCTATTACAATGATAAATATCTGACATGCAGGCAAGATAAGACAAAATTATCAGATTAAAACCTGATTTGCAGCCTCCTGTGAAAAGCCATGAATGGTACGGCCAACATAAAATCCTTCTTTCCCCTGTGCCTGATGATCCAGAACGAATCAAGATGCAAGTGCGCCCCTATATGTGAAGACTGAAGGTCAAAAGGTGAAGCACTTTTCTCAAGGTGACAGGTACGGCCTGGTACAAGGCAGTACGGCCCAGCAACAACCTGGTACGGCTCAGCAACAGCAAGTACAGATCTGTACGGATCTTGAGAATGATGTATGATGCTTGGAAAATGGACGCCAATATTGTAGATTCTTTTCCGGATGATTTCCTGGCCAAAACCCTGAAGATAGAAATCTCTGTGAAGCTCTATGACAACTTCTGAATGAAGCTATCTCTCTGACTGGCAATAAATCAGCTGATATTTCACAGCCTCTTAACTGCACACACTGAAGATTGCACGTTCTTCAATGCAAGTTGAAAACTGGAACCCTTGGCTCTGTTCTTAGAAGAAAGACTCAGCAAAAATTCGACTTCAATCATCCTAGCTCTAATTCCAATGAAAAACCCTTATATTTCTCAAAAGCTCAATTTTTCTCAATTAGGTATCATTTAAATAAATTCGAACTTTTCTTTTTAATATTTCAATAGTTTCAATCTCATTTTTAATTATAAATGGCCCCCTTCAATGATGGTCGACCCCCTTCAGCAAATCACTTAAGTTATAATATTTAACTTTATAATATAAGCTCCGAATAATTAATATTTAATTAATCAATTAAATATTAATATCTCCCTCAAAATATGTCCGATTCACGAACCATCTGAAGTTGGCGAATAAGTGAGTGATTCTGCACACGACCAAACCATACTGCTAAAAATAGCAGGGGTGCTTCGCTGAGTGCCAAATACTACTAAAAATAGCAATTCAGGCAAATGGAGTCCGAATGAGTCCGAACAAAAGCCAACTGATAAAATTCTGACAACCGAAGCCAAGCCAAGCTCCATCAAGACCCTCTATCCATCCTATCAGCCTACGAGGGTCGCATAATAGGCTAATCATCAGCTCTGAGAGATGTCAACTGGAAGGGGACATGACAAACATAGAAAGGCATGAGGTTCAGTAAAGTAGGGACAAAAGGACATCTAATATAGGTCAAGGCAAGGAGGGAAGAGAAATTATGAGTGAACATTCAAAAGGAAATTATGATAGAGGTGTCTCGCAGATACCAACCTCTAGTGAAGATTCCCTGCAAATGGGATAAGAGAAACAAATTGTTCAAAAGAAGTGAAATAGCTAAAGTCTCTGGCTGGTTTTTGGAAATTGAATTTTGACAGATCTTCGTATGGTAATCTGAACCAGGCAGGGGCAAGTGTCGTGCTTCAGGGCTCTTGGGGGTCTTTTGTTAATGGAGATTCTTTCTTCTTGGCAGCAAATTCTAATAATGAAGTGGAAGGGATGTTGGTTGTTGAAGACCTTTCTCTGGCTGTTTCTTTGGGCTGTACGCAGTTGATTGTTGAAGGAGATTCAGAGTTTGTTATTTTGGCTCTGGAAGTGTATTAGTCTGCTGGAGGAAGCTCTTGCCTCATGCAAGTCCTTCAATAATGTTCTCTTCATTCATGGTTTTTGGGAGATCGATAAGTTGGCAAACTGTTGGGACATTTTGGTGTTGATCAAGGTCCTTCTGCTGCTTTGATTAGGTTGGATTCCAGGGAAGGGTTGCATTCTCTTCTCAAAGCTGATGTGTCTTTAACTTTTGGAGTTGTAAAGCCCCCATGCTTTGGTGGCCATGGTTTGATGGGGTGAGACATTTTGTTTCAGTCTAACTCGTCACATATCTCTTGATGTGAGGAGCATTTATGCAGGATTTGGGAAGGAAAGATCATTGTTACGTAAGTTTTTAGCTCCTTCCTTTGCTATCACTCCCCTGACATTGGATTAGTGAGAAAGTTTGTCTCATGTATGTATCATTCTTTGCTCATTGTTTTCTTTTCATGGGTTGGATCTCAGCATTTTCCATGGTAGCTCTTTGGTATCCTCCTTTCTTTCCTAGTGCTTGGTGTGGAGAACTGAGACTCTTTTAGTAGCATTTTTCATGCCATGGCACACAGAGGTGCAGTCAAGGGACGGAATCTGCATTCAAGGGTCCAGTGTCAAATATGAATCTGAAAACGGTCTTTGATTGCTCAGTAGCTGGCTCAATTTCTTTGATAAAACACATTTTGGGTCCTGCTGAGTGGAAGATACTGGGGTACCTAGGTACCCACATCCACATTATGGATGATTTTCTGTACGGACTTGATGAGAAAGTGTTTGCCCCAGTGGTGAGGGTGTGATTGCTGCAGAGTTTGATTTGTTAGGAGGGGGCATCAGTAGAAAAAGAAGATGAAGAGCCAACAAATTTCCCTCTTCAGCATTCTGTGGATTCTCCTTGGGTGTCTAAAGCTGAGGTTAGGGCTTTAAAACAAGAAATTAATTTGGTAGTAAAAAAATTCTGTCATCCTCGTACAAATGGTCCATTAGAAGTTTTCAGCACATTCACCCCTCCTGCTTTGGATGGTGTTGTCTCATTGCTGGGCGGCCAAGAGAAGGTATTTGTTGCATGATATCAAATCCACCAACCTGGAAGATTGTAGCTTTGCTGGCTTTCCTGTTAAAGAGGTTGTGGCAGTTAAAGCATGTATGAGAGATGAAGATGGTGTTGTCAACATGTTTGGGGGTGTGGATGGGTGTTGGGTGGTTTAAACTCTCTCTGTGTTTTATTCTCTGTGATTCATGGCAATGGGAGCATCAATGGCTTTTTTTGTTTGATTTTTGAACCTTGGTTCATTTTTTTGCTCAGATTTGGTTTTCATCGTTTTTATGTTTGTAATTGATGTTCTGGTTTTCTTTCTTGGTCCCCAATAAAACCCGCATTTAATTATTAAAAAAAGTAATCTCTAGTGACAAAAGATCTTGGGAAGAGAGAGAAATTCATGAATATTATTACTTGGAATATTAAGAGAGGGCTGCCCCCTCCTGGAGATAGTTTTTGAAAGTAAAGACAGGATACTTTTCCACAGTAAATGATAATGAGAGAGAGCGCTTCTGCATGTAACTATGTGGATAATTTTTAGCATCAACGTTTTGGATCACACTCCATCATCCATTGTTAGAAACCGGAAAAATTTGATGTTGGGTTAGGAAGTGTGATCCAAAATGTTGATGCTAAAAATTTTAAAAGATTTAATGGGTAACAAAATACCAGATATGTTTTGTTTTCAGAAACCATCCTTGCAGGGATTCAAGTGGAAAGATATGGTATAACTCTATATACATGTAGAGTGGATGCTAAGGGACAAGTTGGAGGGTGGACAATCTTCTAGAATCCTGATTCTATCTTTTGCAAGTTGTTTGAGCCATCCAAGGATTAGATAATGTGTTGTGTTTTGAGTCCAAGTTCAAGTCTTAGTTTTGAGCAAACAAACTTCTATGGGCCTTGAAATAATGGTTTGCAGGAAAAGTGCTTGGAACACTTCAAAGGAAGTGGAAGAAATAGAACAGCAGAAAGATGGATTATGGTGTAGACTTCAGCATGCATCCAATTAATAATGGGGTGATTGATTCATGAACCAGATCTTGACAACATGCAAGATTTTGAGGCAAATTTGCAACTCTAGGACATTAAATCATGCCATGGCACCTCACATGGAGCATCAGGCATATGGTAGAAAACCTTGTTGCAAAACAGTTGGATAGGCTTTTTGGTTCAGATGGATAGCAGGCTAAATATCTCTTATTGAATAAGTGCTGCATGAGTGAGGATTTGATCACTAGTCTGTGCATGTGGTGATCAAGGAGGACTACCCATATTGAAGGCCCCTACTTTAGTTTGAAAGAATGCAACTACAACACCCTAGATTTGAGGATTTTGAGGAAAGGTGGTGAGTGGAAGCACTAGAGGTCTAAGGGGCTAGGATTTTGTCCTAGCTGAAAAGTGCATTGTAATAACATCTTCATTAGCAAGGAAAACATAGAGGACAGAACAATATAGGATCAAAATGGAAGTCTTAATGGGATAAAAAAGTTAATGAAGAATATGTTATGGAATTGTTGGCACAATGTTTGCTGCAAGCAAGAGATCTTGTTCAAACAAAGATCAAGGATTCAATGGTTGAGTGAGGGAGATAGGGGAATTACATTTTCGCACCGGACATGGAAACTCAAGAAGGCAGAATCTTTGAGCTCCAGGAGAAGATCGAAAAGGAGGTGATTAGTAATACTGCAAAGGAGGTGTTTAGGTATACAGAACTTCCATGACAGGAGATGAGATGGACAGAGAAGAACTCCAATCTTTTTTGCTTTCCAGTATTCCAGCTATTTTCTCAGGGAATTGGAACCAGGCTTTCTCTTGTCCAGTTTTAATGAAGTAATAGAAGAAAGTAGTGTTTGAAATGTAGGGGAAAAGGCTCATGCACTAGGTGGCTTTCCAAATTTCTGAAGAGCTTAAAAGTTTCTATTGCCAATGATACAATCACCCACCTTCAATTTGTGGACAATCTATGCTAATTGTTGAACCCTCATTGGACAATCTATGCATTTAAGAGATTCTCTAGAATATGAGTTGGCTTTGGGTCAAGTCATAATAGGAGACGTCCAAAGCTTTCTTCATGAATATTAAAACCATAGTTGGAAAACTCGCCAATTGCAAGTACTCAGCATGCCCGAAAAACTTGGCTCAATAAAAACTCGGAAAAAACTCGACAACTTAAAAAATTGCTTAAATTTCACTAAAAAAACGCTTTTTTTTTTGCAAAATTCAATGATAAGATGCATCCAATGAGTCAATAAATGAGTACATAAAAGAAAAAAGCAGACTCTAGTCGTATTTGATTGATTTGAAAGCAAATTGGGTACAAAATGGCATCCTCATGTGGAATGTGCTAATGTTGATATTTTGAAACAAAATGAAAATACCAAATTGTTTTTGTAAAAATGACAGTAAATACTACATTAATATATTTCACAAATTCACATCTTACTCTTTCCCATGTCCAGTGAAAACTAGGGGAGAGGTAGAACTAGACGATATTATAGATGAAGACTTGTAGGCAAACTTGGAAACTTGGACTTGAAGAGTACCTAGAAAATCAAATGAATTCAATGGGAGTTTGAAGGCAATGCCCCCAATGCAGTCGAGGGGCGGTGCCGCTTGTGGGGGTCTGGGGGCAATGCCCCTAGCGGTGTCGAGGGGTAGCGCCCATTGTGGGGATTTGGGGGCAACGCCCCCAGTAGGGTTGAGGGGCAGTGCCCCTCATGGGGGTCTGGGGGCAACGCCCCCATCAAGGTCGAGGGGCAGCACCCCCGTCACTTGCACCAATTTAAGGCTTCTGAAACCATACAAAACTCCATGGCGCACCTCATTTTCATGATTTTTTGAGTGGCAAAAAATAATGCTAACAAAGCCCAAATTAAGACCTTGAAAACCACACAAACCGCAAAAAATGAATCAAAATTGCCTTTATTCCAGGTGCAGGATTCTTTTTGCTAAGAGGTTGAGTTTTTCCAGGCAAGTACTCGCACCAAAATACTCGCCCCAAAAACTTGTTTGAAAAAAAACTCCCGAGTGTTTGGCAAGTCTTCCATCTATGATTAAAACTACTGAACATAATTACTTTGGCAAGAGATTGGGATGTGAACTCACAAGTTTAATGAATTCATATGTCAGTGTTTCTCTTTTTGAAGGAAGGCAAAACTATACTTCTGGCTCACTTTGGTAGATAGGCTAGAGAAAGGGCCTAAGTACTTGGAAAGGGAAGCGGTTGTCTTTGGCAAACAAGTTAATTATGATCAAAGGGGTCCTCTAGATGTTTCCTACTTATTGGTTCTCTCTATGGCAAGCACTAAAGAATATTCATGATTAGACGTACAAGGTTTTACATCTTTTTCTGTGACAAAGAATGGAGAAGCAAATGACAATCTTATTGATGGCACGGAAAAGATTTACATGCCAAAGGATCTTCGGTGATCTTTAGTTAAGAATGGGGAATTTTTTATGACCTAGCATTAAATGCGAAATTGATCTGGGTGACATATAGTGAAAGTGAAATAGGATAGAGTACCACAATTAGTAGGAAGTAACTAGATAGCGATGAACTGCAAAGGATATCCATTACTCTATCACTGCTAAAAGGATCTAAAATCTGGAATAACACAGTTTATGCAAAGTCTTTGATATAGAAGGCTCTATAATGAAAAATTGGCGATGGCAAGAAGGTTTGCTTCTAAGGTGATGGATGGCATATGGACTGCCCAAGTTTTGGGGAAGAAAGTCAAAAGACTACTGAGTCAACCAAAACGTCATTGGAAAACATGGATATGGAAAGATATGCGTTTGGTTTGCACCAAAACAAGATTTTACAAGCTTCACAGGTTGTGGAGCAACCTACCCAAAAAGGAGGCTGTGGGATATGACCTACTTGTGGAAACAACAACAATGGCATCTAGATATGGGATTTAAAAAAAAGTGTAGCAGGATCTCATGCTTGGACTAAGGTTAAAGTACTCTAGTGGGTGGCAGTGAAAAGCATGATTGTGACTGGAAACCAATTGAACAAAAAGAAATTTTCAAGATCCACTAGATGTGAGCTCTGGCATAATAAGAAGAAAGTCATTTACATCCTTTTGAACTGCTGTTACATAAATAAGGTAACAATAAGTGTGTCCTCCAATGGCATCTAGATAAGAGGTTTAAACGAAAGTGTAAGTGGATCTCATGCTTGGACTAAGGCTAAAGTACTCTAGCGGGTGGCATTGAAACACATGATCGTGACTGGAGACCAATTGAGAAGAAAGAACTTTTCAATATCTGCTAGATGTGAGCTCTGTCGTAATAAGAAGGAAGTTGATTGCGTCCTTTTGAACTGATATTTCATAAATAAGGTATTGTTGGCCTTATTAAATAGCTTTAAGTTTTTAACATTAAGTGTGTCCTCCAATGCAAACTTTGGTATCATATATACAGTCAGAGTGTAAGGCCACTCATTTCTGGCAACGTTCCATTCAAAGAAATGGACAGAATAGAATTAAAAGATCCTCCAAGATGAAGGAGATTGGTTGAAGAGATCCAAAGAGAGGTTGAAAGTTCTCCAAAGGAAATGTCATGCATTCCTAAGCTTAAGGAGGACTTGAATTTGAAAGAGGGCATGGATCTTAGAATAGAGAGTGAGATCTTAGGGGCTAACAATAGGGAGAATTTCAGATTTTGGTTATAAAATTTTGAAATGGGATGGGCACAACTGCAGCATATTCTTTGGTGGAGAATGGATTTATTTTTGTTCATACTGTGAAGGGATAGATTTGGCAGCAACCTTTTATAGGTAAGGAGATGTAGTTATCACTTTCTGGCTCTTCTTAGAGGTTTCAATGATTGTTACAGGTTGCTAATGTGGAGGAGAAAGACTGTCGTTCAGCCTCCATATTATGCAATTAATAAACATTTTTTTCCGACAACTTTTTGTGTAGTGGCTACTTTGCTGAGTGGGGCATGATTTGGACGCCAGGTGACACTGGTCTGATGTTCTTTTATAGGTGCAGGGCACAAAATCATCTGCTGTGGACCTGTTAGTTGCAAGCATGACAACTGTTATGGTGGGTATGTCAGGCTGTGATAGCTGCCTCAGCCTGTAAGGGACCTGCATTAGGTTTTCTGTTGTGGCCTTTGTCAACAGCCTTCATAGTGGCTATAATGTTGGTCTCTTGTTTGCTGGAAGAATTTGCTATTTATATAGAAGAGAAAGCTGTGCATTATCCTGCTGATGGGGGATTCTGAGGATTTGTACATTTTCTGTGGAAGTTTGTGCTGCAGTTCGGTAGTTTGTCCAAGGCCGCCTAGGGCATGTATATCATTGCCTCTTTTGTGAACTCTTTGTCTTCAGCCTTTGTCAACAGCCTTCATAGTGGCTATAATGTTGGTCTCTTGTTTGCTGGAAGAATTTGCTATTTATATAGAAGAGAAAGCTGTGCATTATCCTGCTGATGGGGGATTCTGAGGACTTGTACATTTTCTGTGGAAGTTTGTGCTGCAGTTCAGTAGTTTGTCCAAGGCCGCCTAGGGCATGGATATCATTGCCTCTTTTGTGAACTCTTTGTCTTCTCCCTGTTAGTGTTATTGCTTTTCCCTTACGTGATTTTGTTCATGTAGTCATTTGTTAAAAAGGATTAGTTTGTTGACATTGGAATTGAATTTTGAGGGCCCGCTTTTGGGGGACATTAGAAACTTGTAGCACATAGCTACTCGCTTCTCACCTTTGGATCTTAATGCAGGCGCCAAATGGAAGACAGTGGAAGAAGCAAGAGTAAGAAAAAGGAATCAAGTAGGAAGGGAAGCTATAGCTCTTGATGATGAAGAGAAAGAGGTAACAAACACAAAATAGAGGAATGCTCAAGGTATAGAGGAAAGCAAGAGAGAGAAAAAGCCTATGTGTAAAAATAGAGTCAAGCTCATTGAAAGAGAAGCTCATGAGATTAGTTTCTGGGTTTATGAAACTCCTGGTGAGATCGCAAGATTCGCAATTGACTCATCAAGCATTTAAGATGGGGATATTTATCAAGAGGATAATGCTAAGACTAGAGTGCTAGATGCTTAGGAGGTTTTGAAAATTGTCATTATAGGCTCGGAGAACTTATACGAGAAGCCTTTCGAGAAATTATAAACCCAGTATTGCAGGCAGGAGGCTGGAAAAGATAACCTTGCTATGGGTAAAGAAAAGACTTCAGTAAACATGAGCTATGTGTAGCATGTAGGTAACACTGTGTTTTCAGAGGTAATAAAAGAGATATAGTCTAAAGACTAAGACAAGGTGTTAGAATGTCTTCTTTTATAACTTTATTTTGCCTCTAAATGCCAGTGATGTTTTGAGATGTGTCTTCTTGATGTATCTGTATCGGGTTTTTAACCCTTTATTATTTAATAATTTACCCTCAATAAAAAAAAAATGGGAATTTGGAAATTTACAGATGTTAAACATAAGTAACTTAAATTCCTTTAAAAGTCTGAAATTGGATTATAAATTTTAATTATTTTGACGACCAAACTGAACAAACCTGCATTTTGAAACCAACATTAGAAATGACTTCAAACTTTCTAAACAGCTGAAAATTGACACAAGTTTATTATTCCTACTAAACAACAAGGACTTCTGCACTTTCCAGCAAAAATTGGGAATATTTAAAAAGAAACATAATCGATTCAAATTTCTTGGAAACCTCGACATGTATCACAAATTTGAGTTATTCCATCCAGCCAATTTAAGAATTCTGCATCTGGTGAAAAGAGTGGTAAGTTAAAAACATTCTATGATAAATTAAAACTCTCCTTTAGAAGCTTAATATCGGGCACAATTTAAAATTGTTCCAAATATCAAATTTAAGTATTCATTATTTATTTACTGAAAACTGGGAATGCACAGAAAGAATCGCTTACAAAATCTAAACTTCTCAGAAAGTTCAAAATTGGGCACATCCCTAGAACTTAATCAAATAATTGGATATTGGCACCAGTTGGATGCATAAATTTCAACTTCAATGGTGCTCTTAGAAGAAATCCAGGCATAGCAATGGGTGATAGCATTTATCAGGATCATTTGGGTTAACCAGTCATAATACATGCCTTTCATCTTGAGCATGCAACAGACAACATTATGGAAAGGTTTTCTTCAGCAGGTACTCCCGACTCTCAATGCAGATAGTCATCCTTGAACCTAGAGGGAGAAGAATATTATCATTCAATCTCTCAAAACATCTTATTGTGCATGGTAATTCAATTCAATGAGCAATCATTCAAAAGGTGTTGCCACTTCTCGCCCACCTTGCAAAGATCTACTTCATATTTGAGGCTGCCAATTTTGCATCCAAATGGGAAGCTGATCTTCCTAATACTTCCAAGCTCCGGGAGCCTAGAAAGAGTTTCATCTCCACCTTTTAAGAATAAGATAGTAGAAGTCATTGCAGAGGACTGCAAGGGAGACATAACTCACAGTATAATATAAATCTTGCCGAGTGTTGTGATTTCCAATACAAAGATGTTAAGAGTGTGATTGACATGGAACAAGATGAACAAAGGGCACTTAATCTCATGCTAATGATGGAGGTATGCAGGATTGTGTATTAGTCAGGGGAATTGCTACAAGTTTTCCAAAATAAAATTGAGATGGCCGCCCAACTCTCCTCCCATACTGAAATGATGAACTTTTTGTGACAACCACACATTTCTGGAAGGAATCCATTAAAAGGTTAATTCCATACATAAATGTCTTCAAAGAGATCTAGCTGCACATGATTCTTCAGCATGTTAAATTTTCCTTCAGCCTTTATCTGTTCTTGACATCTATGTTCTTCGCCTTAAAAAAAATTATACATAACAAGTTTTTAGCATTGAAAAGAGAGAAGTACCACCACATGTAATTAGGCATTGGACAAACGTATGGATGTTGACTTGGCAGAATTGGTAGATTAAAGGAATTGTAATGAGGATTCTCAAAGGTAGTACAGAAGATAAAGAAGAATGCATTAAATTTGGCATCAGCACTCAACTTTTTTCAGAAAAATTGTTAAAAATTAATTTACCACTTGGCATATTTTTTAAAATATTCAGAAGATTTTCATGTTATTAGAACTGCCAAACTGTAAATCATCTGTTTCCTTCAAATAAGCTATAATATGTGTAAATTCTTTGTATGAAAAAGATTCAGCAACCATTCTTTTCAGAAAACAAAACCTTGAATTTTTCCTTCTTCAAGCTATAACTCTAAGTCTCTCTCAGTTGTAAAGATTTATCATTTGACGAAAAAGAAAGAAAGTATATTGATGTCCAATAACATGAAAATAGATCAATGCAACTGTAAATGTACAGCTAACTTGAAATAGACATCGTCTCTCCAACGAATAACAGAACAACAACAAAAAAAAATTGAAAATCACTTAAAATGGGAGAAGACGGGAATCCCACATCTAAAAATAATGGCTGGCTAAATCAAACTTAATTAACACAGAAGAAGTCAAACAACTCAGTCATTTTAAGGCCAAGAGTAAGCAAAAGCAAGTAAAAGTTCATTTTCATATTTATATATTAGAAAGTTGAAAGGATGCCAAGGGAGTATCCAATTATAGGATTTTACTCGTCTGTCAGAAAAATTTACTGAGTAGGTTTCAAGTCAAAGGTTTCGCCCACGGCTTCCTGAGAAGGGTTAACATCGAGTCCGGTTACAATTGCTGCAGGCGGTCCTCGTTTGCACCTAAAAATAATAAAAATAAAATAACTTATGATTCCGTACTTAATCTCAGAGACATTTAAACAGATATTTATAAGTTATGAAAGCCTGAAATACTTAATTCATGCAAGTTGCAAGAAAATTATGTACATAAAAATTAATATTATTATAAGGAAATCTAAATACCTTTCTAGCATATCATCAACAGATTTAGTGTCCCCAGAAATGAGCGCCTCAACTGTTCCGTCTCTTCTGTTACGAACCCAACCCTTTAAACCCAGTTGTTGGGCATTTTCCGCCGTCCATTTCCGGTAAAACACACCCTGCACTACGCCCTTCACCCGCACGTTAACCTGCAAATACAGGCTAACAAGAAAATTTTAAGCATTCTTTTAGCTTTGCAGTCTATGAAGAATTAGAGGGTTTCTAGACAATTACAGCCCAATATTTTTTGTTTTTTAAAAGAAAACAGTTTAACCTCACATTGAATATGATTCCAAACTATTTTTTCCATAATATTTTAAGCAGTTGTCAGCTTAAAGACATTCTTCCAGTAATTTTTGTAAGGACCAGTTTTGGGAGAATTGAAATTGTTTTCCAAAATGCTCTATTAGCTAACCCTCTTCCACAAATTTCTTTTTAACTTTATTGAAGCTTACAGTTTTGGCTGAGGCCGATGATGAATCAGAGCTCATTTTGAGAGAGGAAAGAAATTTAGAATTTGAAGAGGGAGGAAATCTTGAGAGAGACTGAAGGGCAAAGGTGCCAGTCATTACTTAAAATATCTGATCTGCTCAAATAAATAGCAGTCTGATTGTGGTTGTTGAATATGTGGTGATCAAGGGATTTTAGTGGGATATCGTAGTGCTAATGTTTTTGAGGGGCGTAATTTATTTTGTTTTTTTTCTTTGGTTAGAAAATTTTAGTGGTAGTGGTTGCACAACGTGGATCCTAGGTGGAGGAGTTCACTACCCTAGGTTTCTTTTATAAGGTCATGTACTATTCTTATACCCCGATTTTATTTTATTTTTTATGATGAGTCTATTAAACTTTTAATTACAATAAAAAGATATAATATTAAAAAAAAAGGCTAGTGGTAAAAAGGCATATTTTTGAAGTATAGATAAAATCGAGTCTAAACAAGACATAATAAATCACGTGGTCTAGCTTGAACATAAGAAAAATATAATTAAAGCAATTCCAATATGAGAGGGGTCTTTATCATTAGGTTTCCTCTAAACATCACCAGAGGCAAGATTATCATCAATTGGTCCCTAATTAATGAGTGCACCTATTCCTTAAGAGTATCCTCTAGAGGTTTTTAAGCACATACTAGAGAAATTATTAGCTCCAACCAAAGAACCTTGCCAACTAAGAGCATCACGCCCATGAGAGGAAATACAAGGTGAATGTGAGGGTTACAACCAATTGTAGGCAACAATATCTATGTTTCCCAAGGGTTGAGAGCCATGAGACTAGAAACTGCGGTCTCTTTTGGCAGACCAACTACAACTTGGCCAATGCCCTCAAGGAGGGGAAGAGAGAGATGTGGAACTCTAGCAACAGTGTAGAGTGTTTCCCCAATGGTCTAAAAACTCCTACAAATGTGCCACCTCAATTGTATCATTGTTAGCTTCCACTTGAATCTACATAAGCACATTAGAGCAAAGCATAACTTTAATGTAAAGAGATAAATGAACATCAACAAAACATCCTAAAAAAATAATAGAACTTTTATTGTTTCAAATGCTAAAGAGAATCTCTACCCTTAAAGCATGTCAAAATTAGGTATGCTTGAAAGGTAGATAAGGTCAATCCCCTAACAGGACCATATGCCAATTAAAAAGAGTGGATCTAAAAGGCCAAAAAAATCATAAATATGATCCCAAGCTTCCTATCCTCTAGTGCAAAACTGAAAAAGATGATTGAGAGTCTCTAATTATCAAAATAGACAATAGGCATTAGGAGCTCCCAAATGTATTAAACAAGAACCAAGTGGAAGACCTTAATAAAAAAATACACCAAGCAAAATGAGCCAATTTAGACTCAAGAATAGCTAACTAAATAGTTTAGAAACTACAAGTTCAAGTTCTCATATAAAACTAAAGTTAGTGGGGATGGTTTAGTTAGCCAACCATAAGAAGATGAGGATAAATATACAAATATCCTTTCTAAGGCTTATAATTATAAAATTTTGTATCAAGATACTATTTCTAATTCTTCCACCAAGGCTTGAATAACCTAAACTCAATTGTGTGGATCATCTAGGGTGGAATGGCATCAATAATAGCCTAAAAGGTATCTTGATCTTGGTTAGACAACCTAATTTTCTTTTAATATATAGCTAAGAAAGGGAATTCTTGGTAACTTTGTGAATGAGATATGGAAGAGTTCTAATGTCTCATTTGAAAATTTTCAAGGCATGAACCCATGGCACTTTGGCTGCAAGGCAATCTTGACAAGAAAGAATAAGAGACCACCAAATAGATTTTTGGTTGATTGAAAGGTCATTGTGGAAATCATTTCTTGCCTAAAGTATACAAGGTTTAATAGCCTCTCATTCTTTACAAATGCTTTTAATGAAAAAAGTGCCTTGACTTTGAATTGACCCCCTTATGGTGAGGAAAATGAAAAAGTCCAGATATTTCCATGCACACCATCCAAGATGGATACATGAACAGATACAATGCTTGATGGGAATTTTTCAAGCTTCAGTTCTCCCAAGAGCCTTAAGAATCCATTTGGCACAATGTGTAAGACCTTATGTAGTGATTTAGTAGAAGATATATTTTATTTAGTTTTTCTAATGATCAAGTGTATATTATTAATAGAAGAAATTAATATTATACATATTGCTAATAGAAGAAATTAAGATTGTATATTTTTTCTTGTACAGTAACATGATCACTATAAACCAAGGATTTTTTAGTGGCGAATATTCACCAATTGGTGAATAGGTCATATCGGGCAAGTCAAAATTGGTAAATATATTGCAACCACAGGTTGGTTGAATCGCACAAATTCTACAGATTATTGATCCAATGTATTTCAATTTTCCATCAATTTATTTTATGAGAAAAATGTAATTAATATATTTTCCATAACAAACTACACATTTCAAATGAACTAATTAATTTTTTTTCCTAGAATCTTCGAAGCATGTATTAAATCACCCACATATTTGTCAATACTATTAAAACAACATTGTGTATCAGGACACATTTCACCAACATCATTAAATGTTCCTTACACGTGAGGACCCATTTCACCAATACAATTTATAAATACTTGCAAGTATGAAGACCCATTTCACCACTAACATTAAAAAATAATTTGTTTGAGGACACATTTCGCCAATTACTATGATAACTCCATGTTAATCATAGGGCCATAATCGCCTTGAAAATTGCAATGTATGTGTTTTGTCGAGGTTTGTTTCGCCCAACATTTAAATGTACTATTGTATAATCATACGAGATTCACCAAATTTTTACTATACCATTTAAAAATCCAATGAAATTCACCAAATATGGATTGATATAAATAAATTAAAACTCTAATTTATTCTTACACATTTTGTTCAATTATGAACTTGTGATCTCTCGATTCGAAAGTTGGACTTGGAACATCATAGGCAAGTTACAAACTTATGTACTACAGGCATTCCTTCATTAACGAATAGCAAGTCAATGAAAATCTAAAGGTAAGTGATCATTTCTTCATAGTGTTATAAGATTTTTTATCTTTTTTCCATTCTTGCTTCAATCTTAAAGATGATATTGAGTAGGGAATGGGATCTATATTTTATGTCCTTAAATAAGAAGACATTTTTTTCTAGCTTTTATTTGAAGTGAGAGATCAAGATGTCGAGCGACAAGTGAAAGAAGAGTAAGACTCCTCAAGGTGGTGAAGGGACTAGGAGGCCATCAAAATGCCCAAAATATAGAGTTACCATAAATTCTTACTTTGGAAATGTTTCTGATCCATTAGATCAAGATGGAGATACATCATCAACTCTTGCACCAAATATTAATGAAGAAGGCATTGTCAATACCTCATTGAAAGATGGGATTGAGTTAATTGAATCAAATGAGGATGACAATACCATAGAAGATGTTCCAAGGGATACCTTGGTTAGCCAGAACGAGTTAATTGACTTGGATGAAAATTTTGGTGTCATAGATGATGTTGCAAGGAAGACAAAAATAAAAGCCAAACCAAAACCAGGGCACGAGTGGAAAATAACAAAGAATTTTTACATTGATTGGGTGTCAAAGTACCCATTCATTGAACTAGTGGAGAATGCAAACAAAGATGAACCTCCAATAGAATGCAAGTGTAAGATTTGTAGTTGGAAATATAAACTTAAGACAAGACATTGCAGCCAAAGCTTGACACTATAAAAAAGCATATCGGTAAAGTTTATGAAAACCATTTGAAACATAGACAGAAAAGAAAAATTAGTACTAAGATGGAAATCAAAGGAAGAATGTCTTCATGTTAAGTATTCCCTAGAATATGATGAGCATATGCAAAGAATGGTGAAGCTTGTTGCATGTGTAGGTTCATTTGAAGCTCAATTTGGAAAGATAATGGTAGGAACAAAAATGGCAAAAACTATTCTTGGATGAGTGTTGTTTTCATATTTTGTCCAAAGGGAGTCCTATGATAGACTACCCACAATATAATAATTTATTATCTTTTTTGGGTGTTCCTCACTTTCCTAGCATGCATTGGTCAATAAACACTCGATGGGAATAGGCAAGTTGTCTTGTTGAGGTGGAAAAATAAGATTTACATGTAGAAAAAATAAAAGAGTCAAACTTCATTGCATTATCTTTAGATGAAGTTACTACTGTAGATAATACTTCTTGGGTATGTATGGATGTGTATACTATACACCAACATGTTCGTCAACCTCATCTACTCTATGTTCATAAAATGAAGGGCAATTTGACATCACAAAATCTATTTGAACAAGTTAAGGAATCTTTGAATGAAATTGGAGGTATGGATGACTTCATAATTGCTCAAAATTTGGTATGTGTAGGAGCTAATGGAGCTTCAATAATGCAAGGTCACATGAGCGATCTTTGTGTAAAGTTACAATCTACTTGTTCACTATACATGATTGTCATTCACTGTATAACCCACAAAATGAAGTTAGCATTTAAAATTGTAAGCAAGTTTCCTGTAATATCAAAAGTTGAAAAAATCTAGTTCGCGAGCTCTACGCATACTTCTACTAAAGTCCCAAATGTTTTGTGGAATTTTAAAATTTTGTTGAGGGAATAACAAGATGAAACAAGTTTCTTAAAGATGTTGACACCAGATGGATCTTCTTGCATGGACTAGCACAATGAGTTAGTTTAAAATATCAATCCTTGATTGAAGTAATGTACAAACATCGCCACACAATAGACAAAGCTCCTGACCTCTACATAGGTAAGCGATATAAAGAAACTCTTAAATTTAGCTGGTCTTCTCCCATGTTGGATCAAATGAATAATGTTGTGAAGGCCGGCCAAGATAGAACTATGTCTATCTATGAATATACTAAACTATACGTAGAATGACATGCATGACCCTCAATAATCTATATCTAATAGATTATCCATTTCAAAGTTCAAAATTTCTAAGCTAGCAAAAAATTACAAATTTGAATAATCCTAAAAAATTATTTATAGTATGTAAGCTAGTAGTTATGTGTCTTTGTATGTGGATTTGAGATACCAATGCACTATTGTAGGACAACAAAGCGCTCTACTAGAGAAGCACCTATTACAAAGGAATATTTTAACAAAATTGTTAAATTTGTAAATGGTACTTTAAAATCTATTGCAAAAACTCTTTCCACAGAGATTTATGAATGATTCCCTCGAGAAGAATTACTTGAAGCCATGTCTATTGTGTATCCTCAATTTTGGATCTCAGAAAACCATCAGAACCTAACTTTTTTCATAAAAATGTAATTACCTTGGCCAAACACTTTTTGAAAAGTTTAGAATACTATAATGCACAAAAAATAGGAGGAATTATAAATCAAATTAATCTTAGAGAACAAGCTCACCATTTTGCATTATGTATGATGGACCAGTTTGACTCCATGGAGAATCCCGTGGAAGTGAGATCAATAACAAAGGTTTGGGAAACCTTAGGTTGAAGTGAAATATTGTGTGGTTCAATATCAAAATATTTCAAACTTGTTGATTTATGTCAAACAATGATATTGGGGTCAGAGGAGGATGAGAGAGTTCTTAGTGCATTGGGTTTTTGAAATCAAAGATAAGAAACAAACTAGACAAGAATTTGGAAAATTGTTTGAGGGTGTATGTAACTAGGTACAATGTTTGAAGTTTTCCTTTTGAAAGGGAAGTCACAATTTGGAAGTCCATATGTGAAAGAAGAGGGTTATGCAACACTTCAAACGTTAGTGGTAGTGACACAAATGATAGTGACACAATGAATGTTGAACTTGAGATGTAGTTAAGTAGATGTACACATGGCAAAGAAAATGAAAACTAGACTCATAGTCAAGACAACTCTCAATCTCATCGTCAAAGTGGGGACCAAGATGTGATTAGTAAATGGAAGTGATTTAGCATTTTTTAGGAATTTATACTACATTTCATTAAACGTATTCCAAACTATAGTTGATGATATTTTATATTGTATTCCATGAAATTTCAAATTGTGGATTAGATTGAATAAATAAACATATTATTAATAATTTTATATTTTAATTGTGTCATACTGACAAGTTTTACATGTAGTGATTCATCATTCAACTCAATTTGCTTAATAACATATTAACAACAATAGAATATACACCATTAGCAATCATTTAATGTGTAGATCTAGAAGTAGAAACTAGAGTTTTTCTTCAATTAAGCAAATAAATAATACAAATAATTGAACACATTACTAAATTTGATTTTTTTATTGATTTTGAAATGAAGGAATACATAGAGGCAATGTAAAATCTTGCTCAAAGACAACTCTGCATAGAGCTGAGTTGGAAACTCATATTATCAAATTAGTCTATCATCTTTTGTAGCATGCTCCATCGTTCATCTGATGGAAGTGCCATTTGTTGTAACTGATAGTGTTTGGCTCAAAAAATTGTTAACAATTCATGATTATTTTATTGGAACTTAACTTGAATGTTTCAATCAAAGTTGCATTCAAGGTTATCAGTGGTTTGATAGAATCCAAGTAGTTTGCCTCATATGGCTTTTGAGGAAACTGGTCCAAATCAATCTTCCTTGTATCCTCCATCTTCTATATAAAATCATCCTTTCTAATTAATCACTTAGTTGTGTCAAAAGCCTTTGGAAAACCAAGCTTTGTCAAGTTCCTTACCTTTTTATCCAACTTCATCTTTTTTGCAACCTAATGTTGAAATTCCTCCATTATGTATTTCCAAACACTTTTGAATGATAGAGGACACCTTCATTGAGGCATCAATCTAGTTATTAATTCCTTTTGATTTCAATTCATTGTCACTGGCTTTGTAGACTATTTGCAAAAAAAAAAAAATCAATTTTCTCTCTTGAAATAGCATTTTTGTTGTCCATTACATATTTCTTGAGCTCCCTATTATGTATTATCAAATTATCAATCAATTGAAACAATTCACACAAATGATCAATCCTCTACATAATTTCCTCCTAGATCTTTTGTTTCATATGCCTCATTGTTTATCTACAAAATGCAATTAACCTATTTTTCCAAGAGTTTATTTCATTTTTTGCTTCCCTAAGCTCTACTGCCAATCTTTCATTATTTTTTCTCTCTTCCTCCAATTTTTGTTCCCACTATTTTTCTTTTGCCATTTTTTTTTAATTTTTCTAAAGTGGATTTCTTGTCATCATATTTATTTTTGCTCTTATCTAACCTTTTCTTCAGTTCATTCAATTCCACCTCTATTTGTTTATCCTCTTTTCTTGTAGATGTAGAGGTGGATTTCTTTATTCTTTTTCTAATTCATTGCTCTTGTTATCTAATGCTTTCCTCTTTGCTTTCTCATTTTCTAGGTCTTCTTGCAACTTTTCTATTTGAATTTACAACATTTTTTCTCTCTATTACTTTAGCATTGATGTGTACACCAATTCATTGTTCTTCTTTGATACACTAATTTTGTCAGAATTTTTATATAAAAAAAACCAATTGGAAACTGCTCACCTAAAGTTTAGAACAATCCATTTGATTCTTTGGTTTATTTTGAATTATGGGAACAACAAACATGTACTCTATGATTTCTTTATTTGGGTCAAATGTGGGTAATACCTTGGTTGTTGCAGGCTCTAAAGTTATAGTAGACAAACTCTCTATTAGTTGCTTCCTTTATGTTTTATACATTTCTGATTTCTTTTTAAACTCATCATTGTAATCAAAACCTAGAGACGTAGAAATAATGAAATGCTTGAATGGTGAAGGAGTACTTGCAGTGATGCAAACATCTCCAATTATCTAAGATCAAGCCTGAGGCTGGGGACTAGCCATTGTTGTTGTAGTCACACTAACTAGAGGAGTGCATGGAAATAACTCCTTTTGGGTGGAAATTAAGGTACTGGTACTGAACTGGTAGTTGGACTTGGACCTGTCATAATCCTATGCTTCTTTAGAATGCCTTGATCACTGTTTTTTTGTGTAGTATCTTGTATTATCAACCTCTTGTGTGTAATTTATTGTTGTAGCACATGTTGACCACTACTAGTACACTACTACCCATACCATTGCCATAAGTGCAATGCTAGTTGTACTAGATTCTCCACCATGGGCATGTCCTGGTTGTGATTGTATCTAGCCATGAGGATTAGGAATTAAACTTAAAGTTGTAACAAAATGAATTGTTTCAGTTGTCCTTATATGCCCTTGGTCTATTTTATTAGATCCAAGGCCTTGCAAAATACTAGGTTTTCTAGGCCTACCTCTATTGTCGTCTAAATTCCTTGTCCTTTGGACCCCAAACCACTATTTTTGTGAATAAGTATTGTATCTAGTTAATTCCTTACTAGGGACTTAGGGGACTTAATTCACATGTTAAGTTTTCTTAGGATAAAATATTCCTTCTAGAAGTCTTAGTTGTCTTATCTAGAAGTGATAGTTGTCTTATCTAGACTTTACATTATCCTAGGTAGTTATGAGTTAGTTGTCTCATGTGATAGGATTAAGACACTTGTCATGATCTTGTCTAATCCTATCTAGATCATCCTTTCCTTTATAAGCAAGGCATCTCTAACATATTTTGTACAAAATTGTATTATAGAATATTGCATATTGTATCATATTGCAATTCTTGTATGGTGGAATAGCATCTTCCATTGTTGCTTCTCTCTATTTATTATGGAGGTTATTTGGTGTTGCATATTGAAGATCTTGGTTGCTCACTTCAACATGGTATCAGAGCTTTGAATCTTGCAAGCCCCTTCCATTTTTTTTATTTGAGAGTTTCTACCATCAAGTTTTCTATTATAATTTGAGTTTCTTGTATGATCTTGCAAATTCCCCGTATGCTCTTCTCTTGTGTTTCAATGCGATCTTGAGAATCAAAAAGGGTTTGCAAAGATTTTTTTAATCCTATATTACATGTATGCATTTTGGTGGCATCTGGTGATTACAACACTTTTGACTATAGTGGCAATATTTTTAGTTGCCCCATTGTGTCTAGGAGGCTCGAGAAAGTCATAATTGGCTTTTGTTTCACTCAATTTGGTCATCATTTGCATTTTTGGCAAACAAGGGTTTGAAGCTCAGATTTGGTGAACAACTTTTTATAGGAGCATTTTTGGAAAAAAAATAACCTTGCCATTTCGTCTAGGTGGCCATTTGTAAGAATTTTGATATATAATTTTCCTATATTTGGAAAAAGTTTTTTTTCAGGAAATTTTTTTTTAGCAGGGCAGCCATACGGCCACCCCACAGTTGCCCAACTTGACTAGTCAGTGAAATTTTTTTCAAAAAAATTATATTTAATATTTTTCTACTTTTTAATTTTTTTTGTGGGGCTACAAAATTATTTTCTAGTCATATATTATTTTCTATAGACATTTATATTATTTTATAGGTATACCCCTGTCAACAACAGTACTCTACAGAAAATGCATTTGCAGGGTTTGTGTCAATTTTTTGATTGACATGCAGTCATTGTCGACTCCCATTTATTGTTGGCTAGCGGTTGTTTTTTCCTCCATCGGTCTTCATACTTTCTCAGTCATTCTTTGTCTGTGAACCACTGGTAGTTTGCAACAAACCGCCAAGATAGCCACCTACAGTGGTGGAGTTGAGACATAACTGCCAGAAGGGCGGTTTATAAACCACCCAGCATAATCACTAGAAAGGTGGTTAATATCACCACCAAAAGTCAAACCGCTGGAGCCTTTGCATGTGACTAGAAGAGAGAAAATCACTAGCAATTAGTTAACCACCTATTATTTTCCATCTTGCCAACACACGATCACATTGGGGACTAGGCACTAGCCCTTGGGGGCTTATTTTTTGTGCCTATTTAGTGCTAATTTTGCACCTGGTTAGCCTTCAGGTGGCTCAAACATTAGTTTTTTTTCAATTTTGCATAACTTTTCGTCATGGTATCAGATTTCTGAAAATAAGATATCGTCAGAAAGTTGGTTTGATGAACTTCGCAGAGGTGCAAATGATTTTTTTTCTAAATTTTCAATTTTTTGCTTGTTTTTCAGCCTAAAGTTATAGGTGCATTTATTACTTGTAACTGACATAAATTTTGCATACAAAGTCCAATTTTGTCAAACTTTTTTTTGAAATTTCTCAAAAAATTGCAAGGAATATGTTTGTAACCTTCTTTTTCAATTTTCGCAAGCTCCTTTTTAAAAAAAATTGTAAAATCATTGTGTGTTATAAACGATTGATTTGAGCTTACCACTTGTAAAAATTGTAAAATTTCTTCATTGTAATTTGCTAGGAGGGGTTGTAAAATCAGTTTTAATACATTATGGGGGGTGAAAGGCCCAATTTAAGTGCCACATTGTCTTCTTTCTTTTGGTGTTCATGGCAGATCTAAGGAAAATTGAACCACTTACTCCACATAATTATCATACATGGAAGCTAAAAATGACTCAATTGTTACAATCTAAGGGTCTATGGCCATTGTTAGATGTAGAACAACCTAAATTCATGTAAGGGATTATGAAAAATTTATCCATAGATGTAAAATGGATGAAGCAAAAGTGCTCATTAGCTTACATGTATCTGATAACTTGTTGTTTCATATTGTGGAGTGTAAAACACCTAAGAATGTTTGGGACAAACTTGAAGAATTGTATGGTAAAGTAATTAGTTTAGAGTCTTGTAGCTTCAAGTGGATCTACAATCACTCTCTCCAGATGTATTTCCTTCAATTCAAGATTTCCTTGCACAATTCAAGATAATTTTGTCACAATTAAGAGGATGTGGGCATGATAAATCTAGTGATGAATGTATTTTCTTGATTTTGTCCAAGTTGAGAGGCCCTTATCAAGTGTTTTCTTCTACTTTATATTCAACTATGGATGCCATGGGGAAAGATTATAAAATGCCTTCATTTGAGTTGTTTTGCGAGTGTCTTACTAGGGAGGAGGCCAAGTTGATTCAGTTATATGCATTACCTAGTTCTAAGAATCATGCTCTAATGGCTCAATCATCCAAGGGTAAAGGAAAGAATAAGAAGAAACCCAAGACAAAATAATATTCAGGTAGTGAGAATCCCTCCAAAATGAAGCTGAAGAATAATAAAAAATCCACTCCATCTCCTTCTTCTTCTATCTCTAGAGATTCTTCTTTCGAGTCCAAGAAAAAGAAAGGAGATCCTTGTTCATTTTGTGGAAAAACTGGGCATGATGCGACTCATTGTTTTAAGAGACTTGAAGCCTTGGAGGAAGCTATGAAGAAGCATAAAATTTTAGTTCCTAATCCTTCTTCTATGGGTAAAGGACAAGCTCTGTCAACATGAGCCATTCATTCATCTTCAAATAATTGGATTCTTGATTCAAGTGCTTCCCATCACATGACCAATTCATGTGATCTTCTAGATTCCATTGTTCATACTTCTACTTCTCAAATTGCAGTTGGGAACTCTTCATGGATTCTAGTTTTGGGGACAAGCTTTGTTCAGATGCTAGATGGTTGCATTAAGGATGTTCTTCTTGTTCCTAATATTTCAGTGAATCTACTTTCCATATATTAGATTTGTCATTATGGAGATGGGAAGTCAGTTGAGTTTACTCCATAGAATGACTATTAGATAGTTGCAGGATCATGAGAAGGTTGTTGCTATAGGGATAGTTGATCATGAGAACCATTTGTATTGATTTGATGGCTTTGATTCTTCATTAGGTTCATGTTTTTTTGATCATGTTGATTTAATGAGCAAGATTTGGCATGAAATATTTGGGCACTTGAATTATAGATATCTTCAGCAGATGCAAGCACATAACTTAGTGGTTGGTCTTCCTAAGATCTCTTGCATAGATGGTGTTTGTCAAGGTTGTGTTCTTGGCAAGCAACAACAAGATCCTTTTCCCAAGGGTCAAGCTATGTGTGCAACCACACCCCTTGATTTGGTCCATAGTGATCTCATGTCATTCCCAACTCCTTCTTTTTCAAGGGCTAAGTATGTGCTCACATTCATTGATGATTTTTCCCGATGCACATGGGTCTATTTTTTGAAGCTCAAGATTGAGGTTCTCGCCATCTTCAAGACCTTCAAAAATTTTATGGAGAAGCAGTCAGCTTTTTCTCTTTAACGGATAAGCACAGATAATGGGGGGAGTATGTCAATCAATCATTTCAATATTTTTGTAGTGAGCATGGTATTCTTCATCAGAACATAGTTCCTTACACTCCTCAATATAATTTTGTGGAAGAGAGAAAGAACAAGACTCTCAAGGAGATGACCAATTGTATGATTCAGTCTATGTCTGTGGCTCTTGCATTTTGAGTTGAAGTTGTCAAATGTGCTAATTATATTCAAAACCGTATGCCTCACAAGTCAGTTTGGAATATGACTCTTGAGGAGGCTTGGTCTCATCACAAGCCTAACATATCCTTCTTCAAAGTATTTAGTTGTGAGCCTTGGGAATTCATTCCAAATGGTTAGCATAAATCAATGGAGAAGAAGAGTCAAGGTGCATTTTTGTTGACTATTGTGAGGATGTGAAGGCATACAGATTGTTTGATCCTGACACACAAGAGGTTCATTTCCAATGTGATGTTTAGTTTGTTGAGTCCTTCACACATACAAATCCTCCTTCGACTTCTTCTTCATCACAACCTACTCAATCTTCTTCAGCTAATGATGTTTTTCTACTTGAGGAAGATTTTGATGATGGTCTTGATCCACCTCATCCTTATTCATCCACTAGGCCACAATGGGATTGTGTTACTCTTGAGGAAATTGGTCCTCTTGTTGGTGATCCTACAAACACTCGCCACACTCATTCTCAGACTTCATGAATTAGTCTTTTGAGTCATGTTGTTTTAGATGATCCTTAGAAGTTTTCAGATGCTTCAATTATTCTAAAGTGGGATGGTGCTATGGGTGATGAGTGTGTGAGGTAAAATGTGTAAATGAAATAAGATCACACAAGCAATGAAACATATTACATTGGAGAATTTAATCATAAAACTGAATCAAATTGAAATAAGAACAAATTCCTAAAATTGTTCCATTGTTCTCTATTCTCAAGGATCATCTAAACCATTAGTGCTCTCAGATTTGTATATTGCACTATGATTGTTTGGATGACAACCTAAGAAACGAAATGTTGTAAAATGCAAGAATCTAATTTCCTACATGATTTAGTAAGTTGTATGATAATGTTGAATGATGCTACGATATTATGTTGTAATGATAATAGTAATATGACAATGGATATGATATTAAAGAATATGATTCAAATGTTGTATAAAAACTAAAATGGTATGATAATGTTGAATGATGCTACGATATTATGTTGTAATGATAATGGTAATATGACAATGGATATGATATTAAAGAATATGATTCAAATGTTGTATAAAAACTAAAATGATAAGTACAATGCAACTATGAAACTAAGCCATGATTCTAAACTAATATGATACTACAATGCTCAAATGCTAAATGCTAAATTACTCTAAATGCTCACAAATGCTTTAAACACTAAAATTCTTTCACAAAATTTTTGCATAGTAAGTTTTCTCAAAGATGGGATTGAAAATGTTGTAGCAAGAGGTTGTATTTATAGGAATTCCAAGGCATAAAATGATGTGGTAGCAACCAACAGACAATATTTCAACTGGAGAGATGAACAATGGAGAAGAAAGAAGTTAGAGGGAATCATGGAGGATGTTCCCTTTAAAAGAGCAACATGCCAAGTGTGAGGGAAAATGAAATGATCGAGAGAGCCAAGCATCCAAAGTTTGTTTTAGAATTGGTTGAGGCTAATTCCAATTTAAATATTAGACATATTTAAATTCATGTGACACTTGATGAGGTGGCAAGAGGAGAAGTTGGAGACATGTGCCTAAATTCAAATTGGGAATTTAAATTTAGTGAGAAAATATTAATTAAATAAAACAAACTATTGACATTTGTTTATTTAATTAAAGTTAGAGGAATATGAATTAAGATGGAAGAATTAGAAAGTGTGAACTATATAAATAAATTTAGAATTTATTTATAAGTAGATGAAATAAGAGATTTGTTAATTAAATAATTGGTATTTAATTAATTAAGTGTCTTGACCGATTTTAGGTGTATACAATGAGTATTCTTCCTTGATGAAGAATCATACTTGGGATCTTGCATGCCTCTTCCTAAGGGAAGAAAGTTGGTTCGATGCAAGTGGGTGTATCATACCAAGTATGCAATAGATGGTTCTATTGACAAGTACAAGGCTCATCTTGTTGCAAAAGGGTTCTCTTAGGTTGAAGGAATTGACTATTTTGAGACCATTGCTCCTATTTCCAAGATGGATTCTATTTGTCTTGTCCTTGCTATAGCTGCCAAAAGGTGAAAATTTATTTTTCTTTCCTCTCTTAGGGTTTAGGACCTAGAAAGGACAATTTTCACTTTCACTCAAGAACAAACCCTTGAGATCTCAATGCAAAGGGGAAAGAGATCTTGCAAGAGGGTTGTTCTAGGGGTTGAATGCAAACTATTAAGGGGTTTACCACCAAGTTTAGACTTGGAAAAGATAATGAAATACAAGATGCAATTCCAAACCCTAATTGAATGTAATGCACTATAAAATGACTTAGAATGTAAATGAAACAACACAAAAAACTATAGAAAGGAAGGTGTGCACCTGGGAATTTGGAAATGACTGGATGGAGGTATGGAACACTGAAAATTTTAACTTTAATGTTGACTGGGACTCATTCGCCAAGCTAGGAAAATCAGTCCAGTTTCTAGAAAACTATGTGGGAACAAGAATAGATACGAAAAGGGAATTTGAATCTACAAAAATTTGAAATTCGATTGGAATTGGGACTCGTTTTCTAGAAGTGGTGAATCAGTCCAGTTGGGGTTTTCTGAAACTTCAAAGGCTGATCCTACTCTTCTCTATATGCTTTGTCCTTCCCGATTGATTTCTGAATCCGAAATCCAAATTTGCAACCTGTAGGTCTTCTCCAATGTTCTCCAAGGCTTGATGACAACTTTGAGCTCTTGACAACTTTTCTCCAGTCTTGCTCTTAGGAAATCTGCAACCTATACCTACAAATCACACACAAAGGAGAGGGAAAAATGTTGTTGGGTTAGTGAATAGGGTTTTCCTTGGTCAAACCTCTTGTTGGTAATTAAACCTTGAAATGAAATCAAATAAGAATGGAAAATCATGAATGAACAAATGGCAATGTTGCAACTCACCAAACCCTTGCAATGAAGTGCTACAATTATGCTTGAGATGGCTCTAATGGATGTAGAATTTGAATGTTGCTTGAATAAAAAAACCCTACATCATAATTGTTAGCACAATAAATAACATGATGCATGGAATCTTTGACATAATGATTAATACTTGAACGCTGCTCTAAAATGCTTGATAATTTGCCCTTGAATGCTCTTGAAGACATTTGAATTCTCTTGTGAACTCAAACTTTCTATAAAGATCACTTGATTGCTTGTTAGGTGAAAATGAGTGAAAGAAACTTGTATTTATAGTTAATTATGCAAGAATTCTCAAAATTACAACACTACAAGCCAACATCAAATCTAGAAGAATAAAATACTACTAGAAATTTGAATTAATTTTGATTTTGGGCCACACGGGACTCATTCACCCAAGGTGGCGAATGAGTCCCACTAGGCTTAATTTTTGGGACCAATTTAAAAAATGCCTAGAAATGTGTGAAACCGGGTTCGAGACCGAAATATCTAGGTGGGACTCATTTTCCCAAGGTAGTGAATGAGTCCCAAATCACTAAATCTGGGCCATTCAAACCTAAAACACTTGAATTATGATTGGCTAATGATTGGTGTCGATATTATCCTCAAAAAGATGTAATAAATGAGGCTTATGGATGCAAAATAGGGCCAATTAAAGCATAAGAAAGCCCAATTATTAATGACAAGCTTAGAAAAGTGTGAAAGTGTGTTACAACACTTTACAACACTTAAAATAAGGCAATATTAAGATTAAAAAGAGGTTTATTAGGTGCAATTAATTAATAAGACCTTAGAAAAGTGTGAAAGTGAGTTACAACACTACACAACACTTTAGTAAGGTGTCATTCAAATCCACTACTTCACAAGGGCCCAAGACCTAATGTGAATGTGTCAACCACATTATAACACTAAATCAAGGCAACATTAAGCTCAAATTCACAAGGAGGGCCCAAACAAGTGTGAAAATGTCCTCGATGATATTTTCAACACTACAGTTGCATCACAGGGATGGTCAATGTATCAAATGGATGTGAAGAGTGTTTAATTGCATGGGGATCTTCATGAGGAGATCTATATGGAGCAACCACTAGGTTTTGTGCAAGATTCTTCCCTTTTTTACAAGCTTTGACATTCATTGTATGGTATCAAATAGGCCCCTCGGGCTTAGTATGAGAAGATGGATAGTTTCTTGCTTTCTTTCAGCTACACTCACTGCCATTTCAATCCAACAATTTATACTCAGAGACATGGAGAGGATATACTCATACTTGTGCTCTATGTGGATGATTTGATTCTCATTGGGAGTTCTACTTCCATGATTCAGAGTACATAGTGAGTATTGATGGAGTGATTTGATATGTCTTTTGCATTACTTCCTTGGTCTTCAAGTTCATTAGACTTGGAAGGGAATTTTCATTTTCCAATAGAAGTGTGCTCTTGATTTGATTCAGAGATTTGGATCGCTAATTGCAAGCCTACCCCTACTCCATTTCAAGTAGGTGTTGTATTGTCTACTAGTTGCACTACTCCTACAATTGATCCTACCTTGTATTGATAATTGGTTGGAAATATTTTGTACTTGACACATAGTCATCCTGATATTTCATTTGTGGTTGGACTTATCTAGATTGCTTCTCATAGGAGCCTCATGAGAGTCATTGGAAGGCCACCAAATGTATCTTGAGACACATTTAGGGAACTACACATTTTGGCATTCATTATATACATCAGACACATCTCAAATTGTGGGCTTCACTTAATCAGATTGGGTTGGTGATGTTAATGATTAGAAATCTACTTTTGGCTTTGTCTTTTACCTTGGTTCTGGTCCAATTGCATGGTCATGCAAGAAGCATATTGCTATTGCATTATCATCGACAAAGGCTGAGTATTGAGGTGCAATTCTTGCTAGTTAGGAGGTTTGGCAACTTCATCAATTGATGACTGAGCTCAGATTCCCTTCCACTTAGCCCACTACTCTTTGGTGTGACAACTAGAGTGCCATCCATATCTCTCACAACCAAGTGGAGCATTAGCGTACTAAGCATATTGAGATCCACATGCATTTCATCAAGCAACTCATCTAGGATGGTGTTCTTAGCTTGGATTGTTTGCCAACAGATCAATAGATTGCAGACATCTTCACTAAACCTTTGGCATCACCTCATTATCTTGAGTTGTAATCGATGCATGGGGTGAAGGAAGTTGTCCTTGGGGGGTTCTTGAGGAGTCCTCCTTCATTCTTCAGTTTTCTTTTAAACTTTTCCTCTCTTTAGGAGAGGAGTTTTCTCTCGCAAGGTTTTTCTCCTTTTCTTTTTTTTTGAGAGTTTTTTGTTTTGTACATGGGTACCTCATCAGGCCTTGTTGTTGGGACCCATCTTTTTCATATTTTCATTGGTTTGTTCCTCCCTAAGTTCCACTTAAGGGGGGGTGTTGGTGTGAATAAATCTTGTACCTAGTTAATTCCTTACTTGGGACTTAGGGGACTTAATTCACATGTTAAGTTTACTTAGGATAAAACATTTGTTCTAGAAGTCTTAGTTGTCTTATCTAGAAGTCATAGTTGTCTTATGTAGTCTTTACATGATCCTAGGTAGTTATGAGTTAGTTGTCTCATGTGATAGGATTAAGAAACTTGTCATCATCTTGTCTAATCCTATCTCTCATCTGTGCCTTTATAAACAAGGCATCTCTAGCATATTTTGTATCTCATTTTATTGTAGAATATTGCAATTCTTGTTTGGTGGAATAACATCTTCCATTGTTTCTTCTCTCTATTTCTTGTGGAGGTTATTTGGTGTTGCAGATTGAAGATCTTGGTTGCCCACTTCAACAAACACCACCTTCATACCCCATTTTTTTGGTTGTGGCTACTCTTGAAGTATATGTTTGTTTTGTGGTCTCACTTAAACTAGATTTGACTTTGCTTTCATATTGTACACTTTGTTCTTCCCTATCATCATCAAATTCATCATCGATTTCTTCATGTTCATAGGGATGCTCTTTATTCCACAAATTGCTAAACTAAAAATCTTCTTCAATCTCTTCAAACTCTACACTAGTTTTTAGTTCACCTAGATCCTTCCTCATAGACCAAAAGACAGTAATTATTTTTTTATTATGGCCAATTTTTATCTCTACAAGCCATATTTAGAGATTATATAGTACTTTTACTTTAGTAGATGGTAGATCACTCTTTTTATAAAAAATTTCCTACCTTCTAATTTACTTCGTTGCTTCTCTATGTTGGTGTAATGCCATAATTTTTGCTGACATTGTTCAAAATAATTACCTTCCTCAACAATTTTCTCCATTGCTATTTTGACCTCATCCCAAGAATCCTTATTTCTCAAGTTTTCAAGAAAGGGTTTACTTTGATGTTGAATTCTACTTACAACATTCTTATTGGTCACAATCCTTAATTTAATGGTGTCACATGGATCATACTACCAGTGAGAGACAACAACAAATTGAAAAATATTCAAAAGATAATGTACAACACTAAATTTTTTCTCTCGAATGTGAACCCTCCACATGAAAAACGTAAAGAAGGAAATATGCTCTTCTTTTGTTGACTGACAAAGTATAGTTAATCAGTACTCTCCATCTACCTTACATATTCCAATGCAAAAACCATTTTCTATCACATGTATTGGAAGTTTATATGGCTCTACTCCTAATCCATAAAATATTAGAACAAATATTCTTCCATTAAGTACCAATTAGCCAATTTTATTTCTTTTCCTAGAACAATGTAATTTCTACAAAACTTAGGCAATCTAGGCATTGGAATATTTTTAATTACTTGATACAATGGATCCAAGAAGTAGTCTACAAAATTATTGTAGCTCCTTTGAGAATCATGCATCCTTATCTTAGTGGTCCAATCATATATTAGAGCCATTTTTTCCCTCAACATTCATATAGGGTTGAATCTAAAGCTTGTTGGTATGAAACATTCCACTAAATTTGAATAGAAAAATAACACAAGTAGTTCAAGTGAACCTAAATGTCTTCTAGTGGAACCTCCTTTAATCATTAAATTTTTTTTATGCATTGCTTCTACACTGTTCTCAGGAAATTTATATTTGGTAGGCTACTTAGGATAATGGATATTATATACCATTTCAAGGAGACTTGCACCCACTTCCCAATTGTTATCTAGTCCGAGGAAAAATGCTAACATGGAAGTAGTATCTTGAACCTATGGTTTAAAAATTCCCAAATCATAAGGAGGCTTATGATTAGTTTTGAATTAGTTACTATTACTACCCTAAACTATTTTAATTAGAAAATTATTTTTCTCCCTTTCATCGACTACTTCATAATCACTAGCAAGCTTTTCTAGGAAAATATAAACATTTCCAAATTATTTAGTTGTAAACCCCAACACATTTCCAAATTATTTTACAGTAGTGGATAACATTTCTTCCTTGCTATATTTATTAACAATTACTCTTTTGTTATCATCATAATTGTGGGCACAAACCATGATAAATTCTAGGCAAGGGAAAACCTCATGTGTAACATCATGCACCCTAATCCAATTACCCATGGTGCAGTGACACTATTTATTTGAATTGTTTGAATATTTTGAATTTGTATTTTCTTTGCAACCTTATTCTCACATGAAAATCTAAGTTTTTATGGAAGCCCGCCATAGATTTTAGGATAATAAATATCACGGTATTCATTTGTGAAACTTGGGGTTTTAAGCACTTTAACATAATCTACTTTTCTATTTAATTTTGCTTTACCTTTCCCCGCTATTGCTCTGCTAGTTGTTGTAGACATGATTTTATAGTGTGAAGTACCTCTTAAGTCCTCCTTAATTTTTCTTAAGTCTCTCAAGTTCTCAACCCTAAACCCAAAGTTTGAAAAAATAAGAATTTAAGAAATGATGAAACATAGGATTTTTGTCTCACTTACTCAGATTTTGATTAGATTGAAAAGATTAATACAAAGACAAGCATGAACTAGTTGTGTTGGAATCTAGAATCTCCCTGGCGCACTTCAATGAGCAATCTCCTTGTGTGTTGACCCTCTCACTTAAAAGTAAAATCACTTAGCAGTAGAAAGTTCACTTCTTTTTTTCTTTTTCTTGAATATTAAAGTTAATGAAACATGTTACCTTCAGACTACACAATTAGTACGTTATAATTCTATTCAAACACTTAGAAATAAATTCAACAGTTTTCCTACATTTCTACACCTATTAATTGATCACTTTCAGTGAGAGGTGGTGTTCAAATGATCCATTTTGAATAAATTCTAATCATTGATCTTTGTAAATCTAATAGTTATAGGGTGATTCCAGAGGTTTGAGTTCACAAGCCTAGGGCTGTACACATTTCATTGTGGAATTCAACTACACCATCCATCAAACATTCATTGAATGGTTGAGTAACTTATGATATCAACATGTGTTTCAAAGTTTTTTAAACTTTAAGTGTGCTAGGATACATAATCCTCATGATATTTTGACACATGTCATCATTTTTTTGCTCACAATCGTAGCCTTCAATAGAAAACCCATTAGACATTGAGATGATTCCACATGTTCTTATTATGTGGTTCCATGAGTCACATATAGATCTTATTGAATCATCCTGTGGACCCGTAGAATCTTCCATGTGTCATCATTTGCTCAAATTCCTAGCCTTTGATAGAAAACCCATTGGAGACATTGAGACGAGTCCACATGTCCTTATTCTGTGATTTTGCAAGTCACATATAGATCTTCTTGAATCATTCTGTGAACTTGCAAAATCATTTTAAAAGCATGACATTGACACCTATCCCCATTCCATGGTTCCATGGAAATTAACTTAACCTTTATAAAACTATCTAATTCACAGAATCATGCCAAAAGGAAACCACTAAAAAGGAGTCAAGTGTCAACCTTTCCACAGTTTTCTGGGTGTTCCATTCCTTCATAAAATACATGGTGTGGATTAGCAGAAAGGCATAATAAGTGATGGGAACTATACATTAAGTGTGGGCTCACCTAAGCCATTTAATTAAGCACATACAAAATGTTCTTAAGTGAGCGCCAGGAGAGGATCAAGGGGCTAGTAACTTAATGTTACAAAGGAAAATAAAATGACTAATGAAACCAAGAACCTAAGGACTTGGTCAATGGAAAATTAAACATAGTGTAGGGATTTTTAGGGCTTTTGAACCTAAATTTGCATATAAACTTAAAGCAACATTTTAGAAAAGTGCAAACCCTAGCAAGAGTGACAAAATTTTACCAAACCCTAGTAAGATTTTTGTTTAATGGTGAACCTACTACCATTTAATGGTAAAAGCCTCCAAAATATCACTTATCACATAAAAGCTAGATAAATATTGATTTAGCAACATTTGTCATTCTATTTCCATTTTTAGTATTTTTTGTCAATTTGATGGAAACTTTCTTTTTCAATTTGTATCGCTTTATGTTTTAAATTTGCATGCAAATATTTCATAAATAGATAATACTTAATTTCTTGAAGGAAAAATCTAGATTTGACTAAGTTTATTTCATTCCATTATTTGACACTTATTATTAATTGTTTAATCTAGCCACATACAACGAGAACTTTCAAATTGCATCCTATACATGCACAAACACATACTCTATAACATATTAACATACATATAGTTTTATAGATGGGAAATGGCGTCAAATGGAGGGCAAAGCAGGTTGGGCGAGAGTGGGATTTTTGAATCTATTGAGGGCTTAGAGGATGCAAAGGATGATGGGGAGGCGGATGGATGGTGTGTTCTGCATAGGCATCTTTTGATTCTTGCTTTGGCTACATTTGTTGGTGTTTGCTCAACGGTGGTCAACGTTTCTCTTAAGCTTTGGCATAGTGGGTTTTCTTTGGTGTGTGTGCAAGGCACTTTGTGTTGTTTGTGGTTGGAGGAGGCTATCCTTCTAGGCCGTGCTTTTGTTCTAAATGTTGGGGCTAGGAAGAGAGTTTTTGATGGGCTCTTTTCTGACTGGTGCTTCTCTATTGTTTCCCGTCACTGCTCATGGAGAGTGTTTTTTGATGGCCTTCTTTTCTTGTGGCTTTGACTTTGGTTTGGCTTGCGTTCTTTTGAGTGGTTCTAGCTTCCTGCTGGGTAGAGTTTGTTCTTCATGTAGGGGTCTTCTGTCTTTGCTGGTGTGGTGTCGGGTGTGGTGCTGCATGTTCTTGTTGAGGGATTTTTGGTGGATTTTGGTGGCCTTTTCTCAAACCCTGACTGGCAAGTAGGGTTGGAAGTGGTTTTGTATTGTGGTGCCTCGTCTCCTCTTTCACCTTCTATTGGTTTTCCCAGCTCTCTCTAGCTTTTTGAGGGTTCCTTTTCCTCTATGAGTGTGGTTTTTTTGTTTGGGGTTGTGGTTGTTGGGCTTCCTCTGGTGGAGTTGTTTGTGGAAATTTATTGGCATGTTTCAGACCCTAACCGATGTGTGGGGTTGGAGGTTGTTTCTCAATATCTTGTCAACTTTCTACTCTCTCTATTTGGAGGCTTGCCTTGCCTTTCCCCTTCTCTTTTTCGACCCTTGGTTTCTTCTTTGGTACTAGTTTTTGTTGTCGTGGGGGTGCTTTATTTGTTTGGGGTAGTGGTTGTTAGTCTACCTCTTGTGGAGTTGTTTGTAGTTAGTTTTTGGCATGTTTCAGACCCTGATTGTCATGTAGGGTTGGAGGTTGCTTTTCAATGTCTTGCCAAATTTTTACTCTCTCTTCTTGTTGGATTTCCTTTCCCTATCCTTCTTTTTGTCCCCTTTGTATTTTTGTCATTTTGGTTTCTTGACTGGATGTTGTGGCGGCTGGTCTTGGTGGCTGCCAAGATTCTCTTGGGTTGCTAGTTTTGTTTATTGTGTTCTTTGTTCCCCCCCACTTGGGTCCTTTTCTCTTTTCTTAGGTTGGGGATTTGTTGGCCCTAGGTGGTGAGTTCCCTCTCTTGTGGCTATGGCTTAGCTGGGTTGTCTTTTTTTGGGTTGCTCTGGTTTGGCTAGTTGGTTCTTTGTTGGATTTTTGGGTCCTCTTGATTGCGATCTAGGTTGGGATTGTGCTTCTCATGGAGGAGTGCTCTATTTTTCCATCTCTGCTTCAGTATTACTCTTTTCCAAAAGAGGTTTTGGTGCTCTTTACTATGGGTGTAGATACTTCTTGTCAATTTTTTCAGCTATGGTCTTCTTTGGAGGTGGAGACTGCTTCTTTAGAGGTGAAGCCCTCTTCTATTGAGGTGAAGATGTGGGTTGTTGATCGGGTGGGAAGGCCTATTTTTTGTGGTTTTGGGCTTCAATTTTTCCTCTCCTATAAAGGGGAGACCCTTCCTATTGAGGTGGAGGTCGGGTTGGAGTTGCAGGTTGATTGGTGTGGTGATTGTTCTAAGAATCTTTAGTGTTTCTATCTGATTCCCAACTCTCCTATTGAGGTGGGGAGTTTGGTATCGTTGGATGGTGTTGTCATGTGATGTGCTATTGGTTGGATGGTTCTAGCTAATGGTTTCCTGACTGTATTGGGTTGTTCATTATTGGTTAGTGTTGGTAAGGGGTACGCTGTAGTCTGGCTAATTTAGGCTAATGGTTGCCTAACCATCTCAAGTGGTTCTCAGTTTCAAGTTCCCTTGTAATTCTTGGTTTCTTTGGGTTTAAGGTGGCCGTCAAAACCTTCTATTTCTAGTAGATCTAGGTATTCATGTTTTTTCTCTTTTGATTTGTTGTTGGTTTGTTGCTAGTTTGTTGTTGGTTCTCTATGTTGATTCCTTGTGTAGCTTGTTCTTCTTTGTGTGGGTTTTGGGTCACTATCAAAACCTGTTGTAAATGGTTTTAAGTCTATTCAAAATGTGTTTTTCCCTCTTAATCAAAACATACATATAGTTTTCTATCGGTGTAATCCTTAAACCTCCTTTAGGTGCAAGTGCTAGTAGCTATAGTAATGAAAAAAGTAGCCTTTTCCTTGCTTGGTTTGATAATTGATATTAAAGTTGAACTAATGATGTCTTGGAGTGGTGTTGTAATGTTGTGTACACATTCACACTATTCTAGGACCTTTATTAAACTAAAACATGCCTTAATTGGTCCTTTGCAAGGGTGTTGTAAAGTGTTGTAACACACTTTCACACTTTTCTAGGATATATTTCTTTAATTAAACCTAATGGGCCCCTTTTCAATGAAATATACATAATGTGTACCTTTTTTAAGTGTTGTACAATTTTTTAAAGCACTTTCACATTTATCTAGGTGGTCTTAATTGATTGTGGTTAATTGGAGTTATTAACCCCCTTTTTAGGCCTTAATTTTGACACCTCCCAAAGATCTATCCCGACAATCATAAATTAAATAAAAAATTATTTCATTGGGAAAAGTTTGATCCTGGTAAGTTGAGCTAGGACCCATTTTCCCTTGATGGTGAATGGGTCCTCCCTTAATAGGACCCCCTCCTTTCTTAGGTGATCTAGAATGGGTTTTTGGCCTTCATTTAGTCCCCTGAAGCTTGGTCCTAGAAACTTAGCCAGGACCCATTCACCTTTGGTGGCGAATGGGTCCTCCCTTAATGATGCCCCTATTTTTGAATTTCATTCTAGTGGAAATTTAATTATCTTTCTTCCTAGAGCTAGTTTATCGGCCTTAGTTCTTTGAATTTTAGGGTTAATCTCCTAATTTAGTATAAGGGGTTAATTCACATTATTTTTCCTAGCAGTTTTATGTGACTTCATGAGATCAAAATCAAGAGCATTTCAAAGGAATTCATAAGGAATTTTAAATCAGATTTCAAGACTTTATTGTGCAGTAATTCAAAGTCATATCATCATGTCAAGGGTTTAATGCATTCATGTGTGTTGAGCTAAGATTGTGAGTGTAGAATTGAGGATCTATTTACAAAGCATCATATTACATCCAAGATCTACATTCTTTATGGCCACTCCATGATTGTTTCCATATTTACTTAATAAGACATCATCCAAGGTGATATCACTTGCATATTTCATGTTTCATGCTTCATTTCATCATTTGGTTTAATTACCTACAAGGGGTTTGACTAAGGCAAACCCCCATTCACTAACAAATTAACAAGTTTTCTTGCCCTTGAGTGTGTGATTGTTTTTTTATAGGTTGACAATCAAGTTGAGCAAGATTTGGAGAAAAGTTGTCAAATTTGCAAAGTTGCTAAAGTTATCATTCAAAGCGCAAGATCACAAAAAGAGCTCTACATAATTGAATACAAGCTTCCAAAACTTAATAAATAGGATTTTAAGAGTGCAGACATCAAGGAATATGATCTTGAAATTAGTTTTTTGAAACCCTACAAGGACCCATTCGCCATTGAAGGCGAATGAGTCCTCCATAGCTCAAAAATAACAACTTTTTGGCTAGGTACACAACTTTTTATGCTCTAAAAACATCCCCCATAGTTGCTATAATAGTTAGGTTGCATTTCTGGTTGTTATTAGCATCTTATTTTGCATAATTTAAGTGATTAAGGGTCTTAGAAAAATAAGTGGTCCATCACATTGCTCATGCATTTGGGTGGACCCTACTTTTCATCACAAATCATTTTTGGTGAACTTGACATATTCAACATTGCAATTTTTTTATTTTTGGAGTTTCTCATTGCATCTTAAGTTAAAATATTGCATTTGAATTGCATTTAGATTTGTATTGAATTAGGATGACTTCTTTTGCATTGAAATCTTGCATATCATATAGGGTTGAGATTTGCATTGTTTTGCATTTCTTAAATCTAAAAATTACAAAGACAAATCAGTCATTTTTCATCTCATTCAATTACATTTGAAAATCAAAATAAAATTGCATTTCAACCTAGTTCTTGCATTTCATCTTTTCATTGCATTTTTACATTGAATTTCTAGAAAATACGAAGCTGTATTTCACTATGTCAAACCTAGAACTGAAAGATATATCTGAGAACTTGCAAATCATTAAAAAACAATTTAAAAAGACCTAACCAGGACCCATTTACCTTTATTGGTGAATATTTCCCTAATCATGTCTGATTTGTACCTTTTGGCATCTGAAAAGGCATTAAAATTGACTCTTAATTCCATAGAAAAATCCCAAAAAGACTCAACTAAGACCCATTCGCCCTTACTGGAAAATGAGTCCCTATTAGCTACAAATTTGCATTTTTAGGACATTAAAATCTCAATTTTTAGCTTCTATTTGGTGCTGATATCTTGCTATTTCAATTTCTTGATTTTTTGTTTCATCAATTTCTTTGCATTTAGCTTAAATTGCTTCATTTTAATGCATTGTTAAAAGTTCAAAATTGCATCAAAACATCTCTTTTTTAGCTTATTGCATTATTTAATCGGTAAATTGCATTGCTCAGACTCTAAAATTTGCATTTAATTCTAGGTTATTTTATTGTCCCTTTGCCATTCTAGGGTTTACAAACTGGGTTTGTAAAACTTGCATGAGCTTTAGAACTTGGTGTCCTATTCGCAATACTATTATAAGATGTCGTTTGAGGCTCATGTCATCTAGTGATATCTCACTTGTTATGGATCTTGGGTGCTTTAACTCTCTTTTTGATAGTGTTGAGAATCAACCCTCCATGGCTCATAGTTTGCATACTTCCTTACCCATGGCTTCACCTCCTATAATCAATGTGCATGATGTTATTGACAAGCTACATGAACAACTAGAAAACTTACAAGACCATATCCTTAGTGAATGCATTGAAATTAGCTTGGTTCTTATCATACAAATTCTAAGGAAAGTGCTTAAAACTTGAAACGAAACACAAATCATCTATAGCCTTAGTAGCTTCCTTCAAGAGTACTTGAACAAACAAGAAAATAGCAACATACATGCCACAATCAATCCCCCTACTAAAACTAAGAACAATGTTAACATGGATCATGATCATATGCAATTACCTCCCATGGAGAACGTGATAGCATTTATCAAAGCTAGACCTCATAAGGGCTTGACTAGACAACCTATTGACATTTATTTCTCACAAAATGACATACCTAAATGTGCACCTGAAGGTCCTCTTTACATAGCTGGTTGAATCAATAATAAGCCCATTAATGGGATATTTATTGATCTCATTTTTGGAGAGAATGTGATCACAAAAGAATTCTTATATATGAATGAGCTATATAAAGATACATATGACAACTCAAAAGCATGGATCAAGACACATAACAAATTTTCTTTCCCTACGATAGGTTCGATAGATCTCCCTCTAAAAGTGGGACCAAAAATATTAACAGTCTCATTCTCCATCATCCCACAATTGGACCAATTTCATGTGAAGCTAGGCTATCCATGGCTTCACTCCATGAATGTTGTCCCTTCGTTTGTGTATAAATTTCTAAAGTTTCCATTTGGAAATGACATCTTCACTGTACATAATAGCAGATTCCATCGTGCCTCGATAAAACAAAATTTTTCACTAGATTACTTTTGGCCTGAGCCTATGGAACCTATGAAGCCTCGTGAATATTTCTTTTTCAAATCATATAAAAAATTCAAGGCAAAGAAAATAGTGGAACTATCGATTTGAAACATGCCTCAACCTATGACTAAAACAACCATCCTTGATGAGACAATGATTGAACCAAAAGCACTTTTGAACATACAAGAACAATCTATAGAACAACCTCCTATAATTTCCCACAAGAGACCATGAGATAGTACAAACAATCTCGTTGTCCCTCCTAGAGTCAAACAAGTTTACAAAGTCAAAGAGAAAGCAATTGAGCAACCTCCTATTGTTTCTTCTAGTCCTCCCAAGGAAGAGAAGGAGCCTTTGATTGACAAACCCACTCTTACACAAAAAAAAATTGACAATAAACTAAAACGAAATTAAAGTGCTAGGGAACATAGACGTAGACGTTGTGTTATTGCTCGTAGATTGCAAACTCAAGAAAACAACAATAACATATAAAATAAAAATCCAAACCTACCTGAAGAAATGCATGATGACTCTCAACCCTCACCACAACATAAACAAGAACATTGTATGGAAATTGTTATTCGACCTCCTATTGTGATTGACTTAGACAATGACACTGATATTGCAAAAATTGATGAACAAGTGCATGCTAAGTTGAATACATTGTTTTCTTCTTCTATGACCTTAAATGAAAAAGCTTCTAAAAAGAGTGTTCAACTTGGTGTGTGGCCTAGTTTGGCACTTGATGTTGTCCATTTGGCTAGTTTCCTGCCTTTTGTTTACATCGACTGAGATTGGGAGGTAAATGACCTGCTTTAGGTTGACTCACATGTACCTTACTAGTCTTTTGCTTTTTCATTTTTCTTTATGTGATTGCAAGTGTGTAATGTGATCCCCCATGACATTTCATTTAATGTTCCTCTCTCCTTTGTGCATTCTTCTATATGTACCTTCATTCTTCTCTATGTCGTAATAATATTTTTCACTTGTCTTGTGTTTTCCTTTTGGGGATGACGCAAGACATCAAGACATTTATGTCTCTTCCATGTTGACCCAAAAAAATTTCCTTTATCTCTTTCATTTTTCTTGTGTTTTCCTTTTAGGGATGACGCAAGGTGTCGAGACATTCATGTTTCTTCCATGTTGACTCAAAAGGTTTTTTCTTTGTTTGTGTCATTCTTCCAGTTTTATGTGTATTTGGGGAATGATGATAGTTCCATGCTCTATGACAACATTGTAGCATAGACATACCGACCCCAAATCCATAGATCCCTTATGTATCTATGGGGGAAACCCTTCCTATTTCATGATGTAGCTTGCTTCGAAAACATATGACTTGGCATAGGGATTTTTGAGGAAAGCTCTTATGTCTTAGGAAATTTTTTTTTGGCTACTTTAAAGCAATTGCTCATAGTAATGGTGTAGTAATCGCTTTAAAGTGGGGGCACACAATGATGCCATCTTTTGGAAAATTTCATGGTGTTATTTTCCTTTTTTCTTGTGATGTGTCCTCTTCTTGGTGGTTTCATTGGGTTTGATGTCATCCAAGAGTGTACAATCTACTATTATTGCATGATGCGAATGAGGCATCCCATGGGCGGCAATCTGACACTTTTGACTTGTCCTCTCTTGGAGACATTCAACATAATGCTCCTTAAGAGGAAAACTGTCACATGAACAAAGAAAAATCCCCTTTAACAAAATTTTTACATAACATTCAAAAGAATTTTCATTGTGGTGCCTTATCGAAGTTGTTAGGAGGATAACTTTGGTATGATATGTGAGGCTAATATGATTCTCTCATTTGCCACCTCGTTGGGATAACTCACCTAGTGGACAAACTAAGGATCCACTACCCTAGAGTGAGCACACCATTTTGGGACAACTCACCTAGTGGACAAAATGAGGTTCCACTACCCCAAAGTGAGCAACATTTGTTATGGACAAACAACCATTGCCTCACATTGTGTTGAATTGGTTGTGCTTAATCCTTTGTTTTTGTTTATTGTTCTTGGCCTTTAATAGGGTATGATCATGTATCTTTGTTATTGTTGCATACTTAAGTGTCTTGAATGTCTACTTTAGTGTGAGTTTGACATGGGGTCATCCTCTCACTAAAGTGGGGGAAAAATGTAGTAATGGAAAAAGTAGCCTTTTCCTTGCTTGGTTTGATAATTGATATTAAAGTTGAACTAATGATGTCTTGGAGTGGTGTTGTAATGTTTTGTACACATTCACACTATTATAGGACCTTTATTTAACTAAAAAATTCCTTAATTGGTCCTTTGCAAGGGTTTTGTAAAGTGTTGTAACACACTTTCACACCTTTCTAGGATATATTTGCTTAATTAAGCCTAATGTGCCCATTTTCAATAAAATATACATAATGTGTACCTTGTTTAAGTGTTGTAAAGTTTTTTAAAGTAATTTCACATTTATCTAGGCGGTATTAATTGATTGTAGTTAATTGGAGTTATTAACCCCCTTTTTAGGCCTTAATTTTGACCTCCCGAAGATCTGTCTTGAAAATCATAAATTAAATAACAAATTAATTCATTAGGAAAAGTTTGGTCCTGTTAAGTTGAGCCAAGACCCATTCGCTCTTGATGGTGAATGGGTCCTCCCTTAATGGGACCCCCCTTTCTCAGGTGATCTGGAATGGGTTTTTGGCCTTCTTTTAGTCCCTTGAAGGTTGGTCCTATCCTCCCTTAATGAGACCCATATTTTTGAATTTCATTCTAGTGGGAATTTAATTATCTTTCTTTCCAGATCTAGTGTCGGCCTTAGTTCTTTGCATTTTGGGGTTAATCTCCTAATTTAGTATAAATAAGGGGTTAATTTGCATTGTTTCTCCTAGCAATTTTATGTGACTTCATGAGATCAAAAGCAAGAGCATTATAGAGAATTTCAAAGGGATTCATAAGGAATTTCAAGGAAGATTTCAAGAGTTTATTTTAGTAATTCAAAGTCATATCATCATGTCAAGGGTTTAATGAATTCATGTGTGTTGAGCTAAGATTGTTAATGTAGCATTGAGGACCTATTTACAAAGAATCATCTTACATCCAAGATATAAATTATTCATGGCCACTCCATGATAGTTTGTAGATTTACTTTGCAAGACATCATTGAAGGTGATATCATTTGCATATTTCATGTTTCATGCTTCATTTTCTTCATTTCATCATTTGGTTTAATTACCTACAAGGGATTTGACTGAGGAAAACACCCATTCACTAACAAATCAACAAGTTTTCTTTCCCTTGAGTGTGTGATTGTAGGTTTATAGGTTGAGGATCAAGTTGAGCAAGATTTGGAGCAAAGTTGTGAAAGTTGCTAAAGTTATCATTCAAAGTGCAAGATCACAGAAAGAGCTCTACAAAACTGAATACAAGCTTCCAAAACTTGATAACCAAGATTTTAAGAGTGCAAACATCAAGGAACAAGATCCTAAAATTAGTTTTCCAAAACCCTAAAAGGACCCATTCGCCATTGAAGGTGAATGAGTCCTCCATAGCTCAAAAACAACAATTTTCTTGCCAGGTACACAACTTTTTATGCTCTAAAAACATTGCCCATAGTTTCTATAACAATTAGGTTGCATTTATGGTTGTTATTAGCATCTTATTTTGAATAATTTAAGAGATTAAGGGTCTTAGAAAAATAAGTGGTCCATCACATTACTCATGTATTTGGGTGAACCCTATTTTTCACTACAAATCAATAACATAAATTCTAATTACTTGTAATTTGAATACAAAATAATTATTTACTATAAATGAATTATGAAGAATAACACAACCATTTATTTTATTACAATTAAATTACAATGTTACATAGCTTTAGAACATGCAAGCTCTTGCATAAATGACACATGACACTTTATATTAGACATAATTGATTCCAAGTTGGTAATGGTTTTATGGGATGCAAATCATATTATCAAACCACAGGGCTTGCCAACCATGCTTGGGATATAGGGATTTCACATGATAGCTCCAAGCCACCAGTATGGTTATACATTTATAGAAAATTTTGTAGCTTGGTTCTGCATCTCACTATGGTGAAGCACAAGCCGATAGTTAAAACATTTAATATAAATGATATTAAATAGTATGCTCAATCAGATGCACAAGAATAGCCCAAAATGACTAAATGAAAATCTCAGGGCTTGCCTACCATGCTGGGAAAAGGGGAGTTGTGAATATAGAAAATATACCTATCTTGGTTACCAATTGGAATTATGCAGAAGATAAGGGGTAGAAAATATGCTATCACCATTTTCAGATAGCTCTAAGGCACCAAGAAAGCACATAATGAATTTGAAAGTCCACAGTTCCTCTTTGAGGGCCTTTGTCAAAATGGAGTATGAAAAATCAATGGATTTTAATGTGAACAATATTAAACTAATTATGTTATTGCACTCTATATGATAAAACTTATCTCCATTAGATCTCCTCATCCTAGTTCAAAACTGTTGAAAATGAAGGCAATTATGTAGTTTTAAAAATTGTAAAACTACGAGATTGTAGATTTAATTGTGTTCTTTGTTACAAATTCTTTGTGGATGATTATCTGTTTAGATTCATTTTACCAATTGTAGAAGTAGACAAAATATTGTAGAAGAATAAGACCAGAAGATAGAAGTGACATAGCATATACGTGGAAAACCCTTACGGGAGAAAACTCCACCACTAGAATCAATAGTGCTTGTATTATTTAACCTTTGAACAAGATTACAATAACACTGTATAAATCCTTGATTGAGATGCTTCATTTTCCTTCAACAATTCTTCTTCACAAACTGCAATAATCTCTGATAAAACTCTCTTCAACTTGCTACAATTAATAGACAATAACGAGCCTTGAAAACTCCAAAGACTTGTCAATTACAAAGCACAAAGCTTCCTCTCAAAACCCTATGCCTATTCTTTGCAAGTAGAGTTTTAATGTGTACCAAGAAGTCAAATCTAATATATCCTCAATTTAGGTGCCTCGAATTGAACTCCTAATTGATCATTGGTCAAGAAAATATCTTCCAAGCTTCTCCTCAAATTTGGTGCCCAAGAATGGGCCCACTTAACTCAGCCTTGTAAATATCTTCTCATGCAAAAGGTGTTAACTCTAAGATGCCAACTTGGGCACCCAAGGTGGGTCCAAGTGAATCTTTATTAACTAAAACATATCTCTCCATCAATTCATGCAAACATTATGCATGATTGATCATCCCCACTTAACCGAATGTATCACCTATTATTTGTCATGCAACTAAAGTCATTAGTCATGCATTCCAAGTCAACTGAGGTTAACTAGCATTCAACTGAAACTAACTACATGCAACTGAAGATAACTGAACTGAACTAAAATGAAATGAACTGAATTGATACTGAACTAAACTAAACTAAACTAAACTCCACTCATGTAAATATCAATTCCTAACTTTTAAGATCTTTACATGCATTATTGAAGTGTTATCTTTCTCCAAACAGTTAACTGAACTCAAGGTGGGTTCCACCTTCCATGTGAGTGACCAATGTGCTCCTATTTTGTAGGAGATCTTCTTGGGCATCCCCACATGTTCTAGTAATTTAAAATTAATTACAAATTTCAATTTACATGTTCATTTCATTTGAATTTAATCTCTTTCTAATCCTAGTGTCAGGGAACACTTTCCAAGGACTTAGGAGATACATGAAATATTTTTAGGATTGCAATTAAATGGCATCCTATTCCCAACATTTTTCCACTTGACATTATACATTGAAATTATTCTAAACAAGGAATCATTATTATAAATCAAGTACAAGACTCAAGGCCAATGGCCTTCCTGTACCAAGAGAACTTATCTATAGGAACTAGTTTTGTAAGATAATCTACAACATTGATCAAAGTGTCAACTTTCTCAATCAATACCTTCCCACTCTCAACCATTTCTCGCACAAAGTGATACTGTGGTGCATGTTTTTGAAATTTTCAAAAGACTAAGCTTCATACAAGGTTAGTAAATCACAAATTCCTCAAGCATGACCCTATGAAATACCTTGCAAATGTTCCAAAATGCAACAAAAGATAAAAGAAAACCACAAGCATAATGAAAACACTCAACAAATTACCTATTCCATAGTGGATTGGTGTCACATGTGCTAATGACCCTTTCCCAACCCTTGATCAATAGATAAAATGATGAAATGCAAATGGAGATGATGAGCAAGATGAGTTCTCAAATCAAGAGAGTAACCTTGCAAAAAGTTGTGTCTCCATGAATGAGAATAAAGGCCTTATTTTATAGATTTTCTTAATGATAGATTGGCCAAGATGGTGAATGTGGGACTAAAGATCCTCCAATGAGAAGAAGACACTTGTCAAGTGGTGAGTGGTCAATGGTTGTGCAAGATTTGGGAAGAGTGCCCATGAGAGGGAGAATTTGAATTCAAATTTGCAATAAATTTTGAGAGGGGGACAAGAAAAACAACAATAAATGCTATGTTGGACTTGTCATGTTGAGGGAAAATGAGGTTTTAATAAATCAATAAATTGATTTATATGTGCAAATGGCTAGATCTAGATAATGCAAGTGGGATGGGATTAACATTTAATCAGGGTTAGATTAAATAGATGATGATTATGCTGATTAGGTGAGTTGACTTTTAAGACTTTGATAATTGATTTATTTGAATTAGAAAAAGATGGAATATGATTTAGGATTTGATTTAAATGGATTTTTGATTTATTAAAAGGTTGATGATAATGTTTATTTGATAAATGACCTTAGGAAATGAGATTATTTAATGAATGGATGAAAGTGATGAATGGGCCAAATGTGAGACCTAATTTGTGAATCCGTCGAATGCATAATGTTAATTTTGCATGTCTACATTTTTCCCCTCTTTGAAGCAATGCACTTATTGCGTTGGTTCAAGAATAAACTTGTTGTGATCAAAATTATTTTATTTTTATTTTTCGGATGCCCCAGCGGAAAGTACACTGGTACATTGCCCCTCGAGAGATTGAAAAAGATTCGATTTGAGGGTCGATCTCGCGATAAAGAGGTTCAAAATGGATGGTTATGGATGACGATGCAAATGAGATGATTTCAAGATGCTTAGAATAATAGATCTATATTATGATGATGATATGAATGCACGATGGATGCATGATGGATGTAGGATGGATTGGTGATGATGATTGACTATTCATGCTGTGATGTTAGTGTGGAAATGAGATGATGACAAGAGGATCCAACAAGTCCATGATCTGATGAGACTTTATTAGAGATGATGATGATGATTAAACTTATCAAGGATTGTGATTTTAAAGGGTCACTTACTTTATTTTTGATAACACGCCTAAGTATGATGCATCAAGGTATAAAGGACGGGGATGGCATTGTACTTAGTGTGATGGACTTTGACTTGACAAATAGATAGGAGTATTCTTGTTCACACCTGACATATGGAAACCTTGCTAGGATGCACTTTAGAAGTCTCAAACATCTCAGACCAAAACACAGAAAGGTATAACCAATCAATGCAATAGTCAACAAGCTATCTGAAACATCCTCCATACATATCTAACAAAGCAAGTATTTGCCAAGTTATTTTACAAGAACATCCAACAAGCACAACAGACAAACGAATAATGATCGTTGCCCCATTCCTATCTCTCTAAATCCTTCGTTCGGATATCATCGAGAGGTCCTTGGATTAAGCGCAATAAGATAAGTCAAAAGAAAAAGATAAAGCACACAAACAAGTTGATGTTCTTCAATACCGCTAACCAAAAGGGAATGTGTTTTTTAAGGATAAAAACCAAAACTTATTGCCAAAAGATAATGCCCATTGTAGGAAGGATACATCCTAGGACATGTTAGTGGATGACGGCACATCATTTCATTTATCCAAAATGTTCTTTCTGATAAATAATGCCCCTTGTAAGAAGGATTCATCCTATGACATGATGTTATCAGATGATTGATATGAGACTATTTGGATGATGGACTATCGACACAAAGTCTTGACCAACTTGTTTATGTACTGACTTAGACTTGAGACTTGACGCTTTTGAGTTTTGCTTTTAACCTGCTAGACTTGTTTCTCTAACTGTTTCACCAAAGGTTGAGGATGACGATCAGTTTATTATGAATGGTGTTTATTGGGGTGCAAGCTGAGATGAAAGCGGATGGATTTTTTCAAATATTTGGATGTTTTTGACGTTTTGAAATGTTTTGAGGCTATTTTTGGTATTTTTGAGGTTTTACAAATGTTTTGATTTTTGATTTTTCAAAATTTTTTGGGATTTTCTGAGATTTTACCAGAGACTAACCTAAATCCTAGAGGGGCTGATAAATGATTAGCCTTGCCCTACGTTATACATAAAGAGACCATGTAGTTCAATATGACTTATTAATTTATAGATGAGAATATACATGATGAGATGTGGGTTTATTACTTGTAATGAGGACTCTATGGGGCCCGGCCTAAATGTCTCGAGGATGGTCGAAGTCAATCTTGCACTGCGTTCAAGCTTCGAGCGAGCGTGGATTCGACCGACGACCTTGTTTTTTCGCTTTTTGAATGACTTTTTGACCCTATTTTTGGATTTTTGATGCTTTGATGTTTTTAGTTTTCTAATTTTCTAATGTTTTGGATTTTCGATGTTTGAGGGACTTTAAGACCATACGAATCCGTCAGGTAGAACATACTGACATGATGCAATAGACTACTCGATAAAAGGCGGGACCATACGACCTTGAGGATGAGGCGAGTATTAGTACTAAGAGGGATCATGATATGAACCACAAGACAAACTATGATGCGGTCACGAATGGATGAGTAATGTATGGAGATATGGATGCGATGGATGACGGAAGCGAAATGGAGGGATGATGATGAACAAGCCATAAAGGTCCTGTGGATGAAAAGTGCTTATTTACACAAGGTGCCTATTTGCCAAGTTTTCATGCCGAGGTACTTACCCAAAGTGCCACCGAAGTGGTTTTCACTAGGGACAATTTTCTCTTTACTATTTTTGATCCTTTTTCTACGATTTTTGAATTTTTTTTTACTTTTTTTGCTTTTTTTGTTGTTACCAAGGCGCTTGTTTGCCAAGTTTTCACCAAGGTAACCATTTTTTCAGGACTTTTTCTAATTTTTTAGATTTTTTGGTTCTATACCTTGAAAGAATTAGGCATAAATTTTTTTGAGATGTGAGCTATTCATGGGCTCCTATAGAGGTTCCCCTTCGGGTGTTGATAGCTGATATGCACCTGATTTATAGCTTACTGTGACGATGAAAGGCCCTAACCAATTGGGTTCAAACTTTCCTTTGTTGTTGGGATTCGGGACATTCTTCTGATTTTCTTTTAAGACCAATTCTCCAACTTGGAAAGTCCTACTTCTAATCTTCTTGTTGTAGCTTCATTTGAGTCTATTTTGATTGAATTGCAAATGATTCAAAGCATCAATCCTTCTCTCATCCAGTAACTCCAGCTTGTTTAGTCTTGAAACCAGATATTCTTCATCAGTGATGAGATTTTGTAGTGATATTCTGAGGGATGGGAGCTCGATCTCAATAGGTAGTACAACTTCTGATCCATAGACCAAGGAGAATGGGGTGGCGCCAGTGGGTGTACGGATGCTGGTTCGATAAGCCCAGAGGGCAGGATTAAGCTACAAGTGCTAGTCACGACCTGTGTCTGACTATTTTCTTGAGGATTTTGAGGATGGTTTTGTTCGTGGCTTCTGCTTGGCCATTACCTTGGGGATAGTATGGGGTGGAGAAGCGATGCTGGATTTTGAATTTCTCACACAAGTTGCGAACCTCCTGGTTCTTGAATGGCGTCCCATTATCTGAGATAATGGCTTGTGGGACACCATAACGACAGATGAGATAGTTCAGGATGAATTTTGAGATCTGCTTTCCAGTGATATAGGTCATGGGTATGGCTTCCACCCACTTTGTGAAGTACTCAGTTGCAGTGATAATGAATTTATGGCCATTGGACGAGGTGGGTGAGATTTTTCCGATGAGATCGAGTCCCCATTGTGAGAAAGGCCATGGTGTGACGATCAGATGGAGCTCTTGAGTTGGAGCATGGATGAGATCCCCATGTTGCTGACATTGTAAACACCTTTTAGCATGATCATGCGAGTCTCTTTCCATCATGGGCCAGTAATACCCCAGCCTCAATAGTTTCTTGGCGATGGTTATCCCACTCGAGTGTGAGCCACAAATACCGTTATGAACCTCGGTTAGAGCGATTAATGACTCCTTAGCATTTAGACAGTGCAGTAAGGTACCATATATGCTTCTACGGTATAAGGTATCACCTAGGATGACAAATCGGGATGCCTTTTTGATAAAGGTTCATTTTAGGTTTGATGGTAGGTCAGCGGGTAAGACTCCTATTCGAAGATATGCATATATGTCATGATACCAAGGATCACCAAGACCAACGATTTCACACACATATTTTGATTCTAGTACCTCGAATGTGGGAATGAGAAGCTGCTCGATCAGAAATTCATATTTCGGCACGTTGTGAGGGATTTCTACTAGAGACCCAATTGTAGCCATGGCATCAGCGACTCTGTTGTTGGTTCTTGGAATCTGCTCAAATGTTATGTCAATGAAGGATTCCTTGAGAGTCTCCACCAATTTATTGTATGGAGTTAGTTTGTCATCCTTAGTCTGATATTCATCATTGACTTGATTTATGATCAACTGAGAGTCTCCGTAGACTTTGAGGGCTATGATATTCCATTGCACTACTATTCTGAGACCTATAGTCAAGGCCTCATATTCTGCTATGTTGTTGGTGCAAGGGAATGCTAGTTTGTATGACCGTGGTATGCAGTCCCCTTGGGGGGTGATGAAGAAGATACCAGCTCCTGATCCGTTTTGTATGTATGAGCCGTCGAAGTATAATTTCCAGTGATCAGCTACATTGAGGTTAAAGATAGATTCATCTGGAAATTCAGATACAAGAGGATTCTCAGAATATATGGGTGCTTTTGCTAGTTGATCTGCAATAACTTGACCTTTAATGGCTTTTCTTTCCACATACTCAATGTCATACTCTGATAGTATCATCACCCATTTTGCCATTCTACCTGTGAGCATTGCCTTGGATAAGAGATACTTGAGGGGATCAATTTTTGCAATGAGCTTTATCTTGTGTGCCAACATGTAGTGTCTAAATTTTTGGGATGCAGACACTACTACGAGGCAAGCTTTTTCGATGAAGGATTAATTTAGCTCATGACCAACCATTGTCTTGCTGATATAGTAGATGGCCCTCTCCATCCCATTTTCATCATGTTGAGCAAGAAGAGCTCTGAGGGCTACTATTGTTGCTGACACATATAAGATCAATGGCTTTCTCGGGATAGGTGGCATTAACACTGGCGGTGTCAGTAGATATTCCTTTATTTTGTTGAATGCCTCTTCACACTTGGTATCCCATTTGTATACTACCCCCTTGTGGAGTAGGTGTGAATATGGATTCTGCTTGTTTGCCAATTGTGCTATGAACCTTCTAATGGATTGGAGCCTTCCTTGGAGGCCTCTCAATTGTTTTAAATTCCTTGGTGCTTCCATCTTGAGGATTGCTTTGAATTTTGCAAGATCCACCTCGATACCCCTCATGGAGACTATGTATCCTAGTAATTTTCCTGATTGTACGCCAAAGATGCACTTCTTGGGATTTAGTCTGACCTTGTATTCCTCTAATCTATCAAAGATAGCACTTAGGGTTGCTATATGATCTTGTCTCTTTCTTGATTTAGCTAAGATGTCATCCACATAGTCTTCGACTATTTTGTGAATCATATCATGAAATATCAGTGTCATGGCCCTTTGATAGGTTGCTCTTGCGTTCTTTAGGCCGAATGGCATCATGTTCCAGCAGTAGGTCCCCCACGGACAAGTGAAAGCCATCTTGTGTTGATCCTCTTTTGCTATCATGATCTGGTTGTATCCTGAAAATCTGTCCATTAGTGATAGCATCTCATGCCCTGCTGTCATGTCCACTATCATATCGATATTGGGAAGTGGAAAGTCATCCTTGGGACATGCTTTGTTCAAATCTCTAAAATCTGTATAGATTCTGATAGCTCCATTAGGTTTTGAAATGGGTACCAAGTTCGATACCTATTCTAGATAATCAATTGGTCGGATGAATCTAGCATCTAATAGCTTTTTGAGCTCCATTTTGACTAACAAAGCAATTTGAGGATGCATTTTTTGAAGCTTTTATCTAACAGGTTTTGCATCTAGATACACCGCTAAGTGATGAACAACAATCTCTGGATCAAGCCCTGGCATGTCAGCATAACTCCATGCAAAGTTTATTTTTCTTTCCCTTAGGAATGCTACTAGGAGTTCTTGCTCTTCTGATAATAGTGATTCTGCATAGAATGTGATATGCGGGGTCTCCTTTGTTCCTAGGTTGACTGGGTTGCATTTTTCGGCCAAGACTGTTGACTTCTCTTGATGAATAGCTCTTAGGGAAGATTGAATCCTTCATCCTCGGAGGTGCCTGAGAGAGGTTTTCACCGTTGGATCGTCCTTTCTTTTACTATTTTCTTGTCGAGAGAGTGCCACGGTGTGGTTTTCACTCAAGGACTTGGATATGATTCTTAGTTTCTCACTTTTGCGACTGAAGGATTCAATCGTTTCCCCATAGTAGGTGTGTGTGTCTAACTCCATTATGAATCCTTCCTTGTGATCTCCATCTGGAATGTTATCCCTCAACCCCATGAGTTCTGAGAGTGCTTCATCATTTTCAAATGTATCGAGAACTGGTGGTCCTCGTTGGTCATAGTCGATCAGTTGGGGGTAGACTAAGCGGATCTCATGATTTTGACTATTTGGTTCAAAGGATATGGTACTAATCATACACAGGGTGGTATCTTTGAATAACCTAGGTAGGTTGGATAAGGTATCTTCGTCATCGCTACTAATATAAGGCTCAGTGATAAAGTTATGCATGTCTGTCCATATGGGTATTGGGGAGTGCACTTGTACTAGGACTGGCTGAGGAGAACCATTAGCAGCTCTTGAAGGACTTATTACATTATGGATTATTCTCGAGGAGAGATTTTATCAAGACCAAAGATTTGTTATAGATTAGCATCTTAGGCATGATTGGTATTAAAGGCCATTGTCATTTTGTCCCAGTCTTTGATTTCAATCATAGCCCATCGCAAGCATCATTTGTAGGCCCCTGCTTCTTTCATCCATTGGTAATTCAGGTGTCAGTCTTTCATCTCGATACAACATGTTTGATGGATCTGCTTCAATTACCTCATGGCCAAGGTCTCCCCACCTTGTGAATTCGGGATAATTTTGAGGATAGGTTTGTGATGAGGGAGCTTGATTTTCTTGTGGGCGTCCTCGTGATCTTGGAGATTGTGGTAACTCTCCTATCACAAAAGCATTGTTAGGAAGCCTATGCTTCTATTTGTCCTCTGGATGATGAGCTTGATATATGGGATATGGGTGCAGAATGGTGGAATTGTCCTTTGTCCGCAGTGGGCGTGAGAGTGGCGGGATCGATGTATGATGTGGATGGAGCCCTCATCATTTCGGCACTTGGGGATTTTGTAATGTTGGCTTGAGGTTCTTACCCGATTATGAAAACAGCTCAGGATCTCCATGGACAGTAACCTCTTGTCCATTATGTGAATTTCACACATTGGTGGAAGGTTGATGCTACGACTTTCATCGCATGAATCCATGGGCGTCCTAGGAGGATATTGTATGGCAATTCGAGGTCCAAGCCCTGACATGTGGTTTCCATGAGTGTTAGCCCTACTTGGATAGGGAGCTTAATTGTGCCACGAGACCCTCTTTCTTGGTCATCATATGCTCTTATTGTTATGCCCTTTCCTTTGTCGATGGAATCTTCTGATATCTTCAACTGCTTCATGAGGCTAAAAGAACAGATGTTCAAACCTGCACCTCCATCCACCAGGACCCTTTTGATTTTGCTTTTGTTCACAATGACCTCCAAGTGAAGTGCGTGAATGTGAGATGGTTGGGCGGGAAAATCTTGGTCAGAAAACGTAAGGAGATTAGGTGTTATGATGTTTTCGACCATAGCTTGGAATTGTTCCACATCGAGGTCTGTGGGGACAGTGGATGAGGCTAATGCTTCCTCAAGGATCTTTTTATGCGCTAATGAGATTTTTAACAACTCCATGATGGAGATGTGTGCTGGCATTCTTTTGAGTTGATCTACAACATTGTAGCTATACGAAATGACTCTTGATGTAGGGACTCTATTGGGTTGGGATGATCCTGCAATGGTGACTTTTCCACCTCTTGTGGTGACTCCACAGTCTTCGGCATGGGCACCTTTGATGGTGATGACCATGCAATTTTCATTGAGGTTGGCACCAACCATTTTGTATACATGATTTACACTGCCTTTTCCTTTATCCTTGTTATTCCCTTTGTTGCCATGATTCGACATCGGATTTGTGTAGATTTTAAGGTCCTGATTCCCTATAGGTGCTTCCACATTTATGATTCTTTTGTCGATGAGATCTTGCATGATGTTCTTGAGTCTCATACAATTGTTTGTGGTGTGACCTTTGATTTTGTGGAACTCACATAGTTGATTTTCATTGTACCAAGGAGGTTTGACATCAGGTTCTTGATAATTCTCAAATGTAGGAGCTTGAATGAGTTTTTCGTCAATTAGCTTTTTCATGATGTCCTCAAGTGGTTCCCCCAAAGTAGTGTATTTTTGTTTGGGGTATGTTTTGCGTTGAGGTGGTCCTCTTTGGTCGTTGATGTTATTGATGGTGGGATTATTGTTGGGTTGATATGTTGTGTGATGAATGTTTATATTTGGTGTTTGGATTTTTTGTGTGGATGTGTTTTGGCGCGGACCACTAATGACCACCTTGGCATCTACGACACCATCATTAGTGACATTTTTTTTTCTCGCCAATGTGCGAGGTTTATCATTGTAGTTTGATGATAGGCGGTTGTTTTGCAGTTCGTGATATGATGTTGATTCGATGGGTTGAGTTACAAGGGCTCTTTTGATGCTAAGCGACTTGGAGATCAATTGATCGTATGTGGTGATACCCCGAACTTTGAGATGGAAT
>VDFB02075321.1:269710762-270145941 GCA_007258455.2 Sequoia sempervirens
CTTTGCAAAATACTGAAAAACGAAGACAGCTTGAAAAATGGCCAAGTCTGGTCGTATATTTCATCTTGGGAAAGGAACCCTTCTCTTTGAGGTCTTAGAAGCAGTTTTCTTGCTTTGTCACCTCTAGAGACATCTCTCGTAGGGCCTTCTAGCTACGCGTTGAGACAAACGGTGCACGAATCAGGTCATCCCAGCTCCCAATATCAAAGGTCAAAGTAGGGAATCTGGTTGCGAGTTGTACTTTTATCAAAATGGTGTTTGAGCCTTTTCAAGCCAGGGGCACCCTTGCTTTTGGGGTCCTTAATACAGCTTTCAGGTGCCTTACGTATATTTGTTGGATGCGGAATACTTCTAGTCACACAGTGAGCGTATCATCCAGTCAGCAGGGTTCACCGTTCATCGTCAACAACCGTTTGAAGCATCAGATGGCAGTATGGAGAAATGGCGAAGTCTAATGTCATAAAATCAATTTAATCAAAGGCACCTAATTTTTTGAGGTGTTAAACATTGATTTTAGCAATGATGACTCCTAGCAGACATTTCTTCCTTGCTCTGCAGGTTTCGCGATGAATATTCCTGCTCAGTCTCAACATCATCTGGTCACCCGAAAATCAGTGTTGAATATGGTCAGTTGTAACTTTGTAGTCAGCTACAAAGTAGGAAGTTAGTAAAAAACGTAATATCTTGAGCAAATTGATGCCTATGAGGACAAATGAGGACTTTTCGAAATTAGTGAAGTTTGTCGGATGAGTCCAAGAGCTTCACGTGGTTTTTCAACTGAATTAAATAATATTAAATATTTATTTTGCATGTCAGAGCATTAAATGGCGATTTTCTCAAATTGGCTCTTTGTGTTGGCTTTTCAAAATTGCATGATGAATATTTTTATTATCATTTTATTATGGACTTCAACTCAGTCTCAGTTCGAACAAGAGGGGTCCAATCAGAAGCATTCTATTACAATCGAGGGTTTTAAATCTTGCAGTCAGCATTATGGTGTGAATTTACTCTATTTAAACATGGCGCCTATCATTTAATTCATCATGCAGCTCAAGAAATTCGTATTTCTTCAAGGCAAAGACGATTTTCTCCAGAGATTGGGCGATTTTATCAGTTTTTAGTGGCAATTTCATCAAACAATTCCTTTTGCAGGTGCAAGTTCACAGTTTATTAGCAAATTTCAGAAACAAGTGGCGATTTTAACAAAGAAAGACATTCAAAAAACATTTTTTTCCTCTCAGATTCTCCAAATTCTCTCAAATTTCAATTTGCATATTCCTGAAACTGGCGAATTTTGGCAAATTTGATCATCTGGATCGATTTTATATAGCTTCCTCGAATTAAATTCATGTGCTTGAATTTTCAGGAATTTTTAACTCTAGAGCATCAATTCTCGAGTTTCTAATTTTCTCAACTGAAAATTCCTTGCATGGTCGAGTAGAAGTCAGATTTTCGCATTTCTGACGTTCTGGGTTGTCTTAGAATCTTTTTCTGGACAAAACCCATATCTCAAATTTTTTGCTGAAAATAACCCTTCGATAGGCTATTTTTAGCCCCAGCAGGCTATTTTTAGCTTTCCAGAAATCTTGTCAGAACATAGTCAAGTTCACAGTCAACGGGCAAGTTTTTCAAAATGTAGTACACTCAGCTCAAATACAGGACCAAATCAGTCCTTACTCACGACTTCATAGGGACAATTCAAACAAATCTTCACAAGGTGCTGCCAGAGGCAGTCTTAGATCCAGTCAAGATCAGAGATTCGATTATTCAGAACATTCAGTAGTCCGGGTTACTTGAGGCCGCTTCCATACCTATCTCCGCTCATTGTGTTGAGTTCGTGATGTCTTGTATTAAGCATTACAACTCTGCTACTTGTGAGATAGTGTCAGTAGATGGACGAGTCATTTGCAGTCTCAAGCCTTTGGACGTTGAAAGAAGTTTTTGTATCCCTCAGCACCCGAACAGTCTGTTTATTTATATGGAGCAATGTGAGCATGCATTTAACGCTGATATAGATAAGTGCCAAAACAAGATTGCAAAACGATGGTTGAAGCAAGCGAAGAACAAATTGCCAAACAATGTGGGTCGTGGTGAGTACAAGGATGAGTATGCGATTCTAATCACACTCTTGAATCATGTCTCAGGTCATTCACATGCAAACGTTTTCCAACCCTAGATGTATTACATCATTGGTCGCATCATATCTGGGCAGAAGCATTATGACTGGGCATCCTTCATCAGCGATGTTATCCACAAGCAAATCACCCATTTCCTCGTTGCCCACGAGTTTCACATGTGTTCTTACCTCGTGTACTTGATTGCTTATCAGGGTCAGTTCAGAGGGTTAAACAACATTGGCATTCTCAGTGTTCAAAAAGTCTATCACTATTATGATCAACTTGAGTTCACTAAGGCTGAGCGCCACTTCAAGCGTGTTCACAAGGCTTTCCTGACTTATACAGTGAGAAATTTGGAGCGGGAGTTGCATGTTTGTATTGTTGGCGTTTAAATTCGCACCTCTGGAATGCGTATTTGAAACGGACAACTATGCAGTAAAACTGCTCTTCAAATTAGGAGGGGAAGCTCCCTCTTGCTGATGGTGTTGAAAGAAAGTAAACTAAGAACTAAGTTGCCTATCTTTTTGATCAGCTTAGAGCACAAGGTTTATTAAACACAAACGCCGCAGCTGAGATTTTTCATTTTAAGAACTTCAACTACGACTAACTTAAACTAAAGACGTTTCTAACTTCTCAAGTAATATGCAGAGCAAGAGAAACTAGAAATGAACAAGGTTGATTCTCTGACAAAATACTTCAATAAACTCTTTCTCAACAAACATCTACACACTTCAATGTAAGCTGAAATCAAGATCATAAAAGTAGAACACAAATAACGGAAATCTGAGATGTTATATCAAGGCAAAGGAGGCTCATGATTTTATTACTCAAACTTCTGGAACAAAACTTACTTCTAACATGCCTGGAACAAGAAATTGCAGCTAAAGAGGCTTGCAATCTTGTTCTTATACAATAGAAACAACAATCACAATAACTCCTTGTTGGCTAAAAGAGACTCAACAATTTGCTATCACAAAACAATTGAACAACACTTGAATAACAAATAGAAGGCACAATAGGCTTCCGTGTTTGTTATCACTAGCATGGTTAAAGAAAACTAATGAGCAAAGGCTCTTATTTATAGACAAAGAGAGGGAGTAGGGAACCCTAAAATCTCCTTGCTTTCACAATCTAGGGCTTGCTCAGCAAGCAAGCTTTATTTCTAAATCTAAAAAGAAGATAACATCTAACACCTAAGAAAGCAGGAAAAGCACCAACTATTACATTTATCTTCTTTCTCTTCTCAAAGAATGGATAAGAATTATTCCAAGAATAGAAAGAAAGCGGAAAGAAAGCTTCTAGAAAAAAGCTGCTTTAAAGCTCGATCACATCCGCTAGAAAATTAGAAATTGGGTCCCGGTTCAGTGCATCTATGCCACCAATAGCAAAACACCGCTTTTCCAAAATACCTTCAGCATCTGCAACAGATCTCAGGAAATCTTCAACCTCATTGGCCGCTTTCTCAAACTTTGCTGACATCATCGAAATATGACTCATCCTTCCGCCAATTGGATTGCAACTGCGAACAACACTCTGAAATTGATCCTGCACTTCATCAAGCCCGACGTAGGAACCATCTCAAGACTGTATCTAGAAGGAATCTCCGTGACAAACTCACTGATGAAAAGAAGAGCTTCAATCACCCTTTGTCTGTAGGCGATAAATTCCTCGAATATCCTCTCATAGGTTTTAACTTTGAAAACATGACGCTCTCTTCAAGCAAGGATTTGCCTCTTGTGTTCTTTTGAAACTGCTGAACCATATGCTGTATCTAAATCAGCAATAATGATTTCATGCCTTGGTCTTACTTCAGCTAGTGTTTGTTCAAACCCTTGGATACCTTGGCGTAGCTCATGAGCGTTTTTTCTCAACTGGAACATCTGTGCTAAGATCTCCTTTCCTCTGACAATGAAACTCTCGATCCACTCCTGAGTTTCTTTCCCACAAATGACCAGCTGTCTTAACTGCTAATGATCAGCTGGTGTCTCTAAAATCTAGGGCAGCAACTGGGTTGTCTGTGAAGAACCATGGACAAGGTTAGAAATATAAAGCCTGAGCTGCTGATTTTCAGCCTTGAGGACTGCCTTGTCTTCTCCATCCTTGAGCACTCTTTCCTGGAGGTTTTCGGACACAACTCTGAATAGACTCACATCTGCATGTCTGGTATTTCTACCAAGATTAGCCCTAACCATCACGAAGTCATCCATATTCACCTCATCCCTGTTCTTATCCTCTGGGGGTGATGCAGTCTCCATGATAATCTCGCTATTAGGATTCCTATCAAAGTGAACTTGTTTCTTTGCTTTCTTCTTAGGAGGTTCCTGATAAATGTTATCAAGATCATCAAAATTTACCTGATATGAAGGTCTTCTTCTCACCCTTCCCAAAGAGTTCTCAAGCCAAGACACAGTAGTATCTTTACTAACTTTCTTAGGAGGTATAATTGTAATTTCTTCATCATCTTCAATATCAAGGTCGATGTGAATCGGTAAAGGTTCCGTCAAAGGTACAAAAACATGTGTTAAAGGTGGCTCCTCTGCTTCTTTCTGAGGTACGGGCTCGTCAGGAGGAGCTTCCGTTACAACTGTAGGTTGCTCCTGTATGACTATGCCTGAGAAGTCTAACCTTCTTCTTACATTTTTATTTGATCTATTACCTTTGATGCCTTCTTGAGACTGACTTTTTCCCTTCCCTTTTGACTGTGCTCTGGAAGAAGAGGGAATTGTCCTTGGCAGCTTTTCTACTGGAATGGAGTTTTTCCTCTTAAGGATTAGGAAAACCTTGCTATGTTCAAGGACTTGTCTTGTCCTGTCTTCAACTAAGAGGGACTCTTTATTAGCCCAGTTGACTTGAAGAAGGGGGCTGATCTTCAATTCGCTTCTGAGCATACATCGGGAGAAGCACATCCTCGTCATCATCTGATAACCCTTCTATATCTTCATTTAAGCAGTCTTTCATCTAGTGAAGAGTGAGCCTGTTGTAACTAGACCTCCGCACCTCGAAGTCATCCATACAATTAGCCCAAAAATCTTCAAGGACGGATATATGAGCATAGTTCTTCTCAAGTTAGCCAGCGTAGACACCATGAGGATCAAATGACCGTCTCTCATTGTAAGGCTTGAGGCCGAGTTTGTCTAACTCTTCTCCCATTGTCTTAGCATCTGCGGCAATCCTACATGTATAGATTCCCAGCCCTAATGGAAAATGGAGGGAGGGTTTCTTTCTATTCCTCAAGACTGTGTGGACATCGTGAGCCTGCCTTAAGAACTCCATGAAGACGACTTCGTCTGACGGATACCTTGGTAGCATGAGCGGGGCACCTAAATAGCCATAGACTCTGAGATAGGTGAAAGTAGGAAATTGCATGAACCAATATGCCCACTCCACCATCGCTGCCCTGGCAACTGAAGAGATACAGACGTGCAATTCATTGTCCAGGTCCCACACTGTGTACATCAGAAAAGCCTCGTTCACTCTCTTGTAGTGATGCAGTGACTTCGTGAATTCCAACTGGGGATAGTAATTGTATATATGTTGTATGCTCAATGATCCCTCGGTGTTCAACTCTCTGAATTGACCCTGATAGGCCACCAGGTAGACTAGGTAAGAAACCATATGGAACTCATGAAATTGGAAGTATTTTGTTATCTGCTGATGTAGGTTGTCACTTATCAAGGTAGGCCAATCATAGAACTCGGTTTTCTTCATGATGTGGGGTATGGCATAAAACATCCAAGGCTGAAACTTGGTGGCATCTTCTGAGCCAATTACCCTATTGAGCAAGGTGATAATGATAGCAATCTCATCTTTGAATTCTCCTCGTCCGACGTTCTTAGGTAGCGTCTTATGCTTCTCCTTCATCCACGTTTGTGCAATCTTCTTACTATACTTGTCTTTGTGCATTTCCCATATCCTTTCACATTCACCCTTTGAGATAGTGACACTTTCAGGCCAAGGGGGAATGGAAAAACACTTCTCGATCATATTAGGCTTTAGACTGCAAATCAATTTGCCATCAACTAACTGAATCTCCCTTGTAGCCGAGTTGTAATGCTTGATGCAAGCGATTACGAACTCAAGAATCTGAACTGATATAGGAATAGACGCTGCTGCGAGGAGTCCAGAATGTCCCAGGTTCCTGGTTGAGGTGTTGCCTGCGCTCTCCAAAGCGTGTAAATCAAACACCGGCTTGATATGATGCAAGTTTGTCTCAGCTGTTTTGATGTAATCATAATAGAGAGTTGATTCAGTCTTGAAAACATTGGGAGTGTACTCCATTTCGGAAACCTTGAAGAATTACTGTAAACTCGCCTAAGTTCAAACAAGTTTTGAGCAACTTACTATTTTTAGAATGCTGATTTTTCTTGCTCAAACAGACAAATTTTTGAAAAAAAATTTGAGATATGTGTTTTGCTCAGAATTTCGTTGCAAGATAACCCAAATCGTTCGTTTTTGAAAATTTTGAATTTCGCCTGAAAAAGCAGCAAACCCTAGTTTCTTCAATTTTTCACGAAAAAAGCTAGCATCTGGGTTTTGTTCAGAATATGATAAAAAACAAGCCCAGTTGATTAGATTTGCAAAATACTGATGGCTGATCGAAAAAGCAGCCAACCCTAGGATTTGAAACTTTCTTGAAAAAGGTTGTGATATGGGTTTTCTTCAGAAGACTGATTTGAGAGGACCCAGATGATTGAAAACTGAATGCACTGAGGATTTCACTGACATGCAAATAAAAAGCAGCTTGCTGCAACTTGATGAAGTTCTTGAAAATTTCTTCAAAAGAATGAGGTGAAAAAACCAAGATGGCTGAAAATTTGAAAACCTTGGCCTTCTCCTTGAAAAATTTGATCTTCTGGATGAAAAAGCAAAAAAAAGCAAGGGTTTATGTTGCTGATCTGAAAAATTTGATGAATTACCAGCAAATATGAATTCTTGAATCATAAAAATTCTTCAAACTTGCTGCTCCAATTTTCTCCTCTGAATGCTACCTACAAAAATAATGAAAATTACATGAAAGAGAAGTGTTAAATAGACTTAAAGTTTTGAAATAGGTTTGCTTTCTTTTGCTTTCATCCTCAAAACCCTAAAAATATCTGTTCATTAAACTTGGACATCCTCATCTCCTTTTAATTTTGAAATTTCTTGAAAATTTTGCAAATTTCTCTAAGGCATGAGAAATTGGGCGCCCTTCTTGGCTAGAGGCGCCCACTTCAAGTAGCGTTAGCCATTTTTTTATATATTTTCAACTTTTCACCATTTTGACCCCCTACTTCGACGTCGATTTCCCGCTTGCAGACTAATTTGATGAGCAAGCTGAAGGATTCATCACGGAGCCTGACCCATTCTGAGAAGATTGTTCTAGAGGCCTCTCTGGCTAGAATCTTCATCTCGACCTTCGAATTCATGGGAACCTTTCTCCTCCAGGGGTGCCCATTTTGTCCAGAGTTAGCCATTTTTCATGATCTTCAATTTCTTCATTAACTCCTCTTCTACAGATGATTTTGTTGAATCTAGTGATCCGGGCATCGGATTGACTGACAGATATGTTCGTTGCGAAGCTGAGAAGATCTTGTCAAGAGTCTTTTAGGAGCTACTTTGTCAAACAATGAATTCTAGAGCTTCAAAAGCTTGGGCACCCTTCTTGGCTGGGGGCGCCCAAGTTCACTATACTTAGTTTATTTTCATAAATTTTCACCTTGCTTCTGAATTCTGAAACTTCACTCTTGTTTCACCCTTTGTTCAACTTCCCGTATCTGGCAACTACAAACTCCGATTAATGTGCTACATATCTCGTTGGAGAGTTGGATCAACTATGAAGAAATCATGTTAGAGCTACTTCTCCAGATTCATCTGTTTTACCCCTTGAAATCTTGGGGCCTTTTCTCTCCTGGGGCCCCCAAACCTTCCAGACTTGGCCATTTTTTCATTTGACTTTCTTCAGAGTTTAAAGCCTTCATTATGTATGTTCCACTTTGATCGGAATTTGCCGGAGGATGACCAATCGGATGATCTGACGAAGGCAAGCGTGGAGGAGCTGACTGAATACCGAAGAGATCGAACACATTCTCAAACCCTAACTGCTAAGTTAGGTGCTTCAAAAAGCTAGGTACCCTTCTTCACCAGGGGCGCCCAAAGTTCCCAGACTTAGTAAACTTTTGATAATTTTCATGTTCTTCATTCTGACTTCTATGTGAATCCTCCCTGTCCGGCCTCGAATCCTGGATGACTGGATAATCTGATGACTGCACTGTTGGATTCGTTGCAAAGCTGGCAAAGAACTGAGCAACTTTGATTGGAAGCGTAAACCCTAATTTCAACTTTTAGTGCCCTAAAAAGATGGGGCGCCTATTCTCTCCCGGGGCGCCCAAATCAACCAGTGTTAGAAAATTTTCACAATTTTTTCACTTTCTTCTCCGTTTTTCGTGCTTGCTCACCAACTCGCCTTCTGTTGAATGCCTTGAGTGTTGAATCTGACGCCTAGCAACTGACTGGCCTCCATTAATGACCTCGAAGCTCCTAATATGCTTCTGAAAAAGCAGAATTGACCCACTAGGTCAAAACTGATTATTTTGAGATTCTGACTGCACCAGCCTGATATGGACATATTTTGAGCCAATCAAAATCAGTTTGAACCTTATTGGACCAACTTTCTATGTTTAGAAACTTTCTATTTTTAGCAATTTTTGCCAGTATATGTTTTCAAAGAAACCCAAAAAAAGTTACTATTCTTAGAAAATTTCTAAAAATAGCAATTTTCCTAAAAAGTAGGGATGAAAACTAAGATCTGGGTTTTGTAAATTAAGCTGCTCTAAGCAAACCCAGATCGTCGTATTTTGAAAATTTTGCATTTTAACCCCTCATGCAAGACATGCACACCCAAATTTTGACCTTTTTGACTGATTTAACAAGACTTTTGCTCATTTCTTCAAAATGTCTAAGTGTAACAAAAATTTTAATTTTGGGGTACATGTATCTCGGCAGTTGCTAGAGCAGCGATGGATGGTTGGGTAGATTGGTTCATTCAGTTCCCGACATACACCTATATCCGAGTACATGGATTTACAAGAAATCCAACCATGCTTCCATGCTATCCTTCAGATAGAACAGTCTTTATGGAGTTCCTGAGGCAATTACATGATGTTCATCGTCATTTGCACTGCAAGCATAAACCAGCTGCCAATTTTCCCTTTCAGTTTGGAATATATTGGCGCAAGACGACAGTTGATGCCAAAGTTGCAGAACAGGAGCTAGAGAGGTATCATCTCAAGTGTCTTGTTGAGGTATATGCCTATGATCCTTGGGGCCATTACACATCACGCCTCGATGGTCGCGCATATCATAAGCCTTCTATGGAAGACTATTGGGAAAATTGTGTGGACGACTTCGAGGTCCACAGACGTAGCTACGACTGCTTCTCTCTCACAGATTTTTGTTTTCTTGGCAGAAGATGTGGGAGGTTTATCAAATGATGAGGGAGAAGTCCTTCCTCAGTTTTTCAAAGAGCAGGTTGACACACAGCCATTGCCAGCAGTTGATTGGTACGCCAATGAGTACACGTCAGTAAAGGAGAGGTCAAGTAGAGTTATTCAGAACAATATACTTTACCTCGACAACAAGAAGACTAGGAGGGTAAATGTGCCTAGAGCAAAGCCGCCAGTGGTGGATCCTTCACTACCTTCCTCGTCAAAACCTAAACAGAAGAAGAGGAGTAACCCTCCCAAGAAAAGTCAAGCGCAAAACAGTTCAAAAGGCAAGGCGCTTGCCATTGATACACACATAGATCCTGTCACAGAGCCAGTTCAGAGGCCAGTTCAGAGTCCGCCAATGCCTGAGGTTCAACCTCAAGTTCCTACACCAATTTCGGAGCAGTCACAAGTCCCAATTCATATCGAATTGGATTTAGACTCCCCATCTCGCAGCAACTCCTCTACATATTCACTCTCGTCAGAACCTCTTATTGCTAGTACAGATCCTTCTAGTAGCATTAGTCGAGACCAGTCTTGGATCAAAACTCAACTGGGAAGGAAGAGGAGGCAGCCATTCTATGTCCTTAATCATTCAGATTTCGATCATGTTTACCAAGATGCGCCAGACAAGAGGATCAAGAACATGGTCCACGTGGAGAGGAATGTTGATATGGAGATCATTGTTGAGACTACTATACCTCCACAGGGGAAGAGTTTGGAAGAGTTGGAATCTCAGGACTTCGAGGTTATCAAGTCAACCTTGGTCGTAGCACACGCCAGACTTAGGTTGATCTCCTACAGGTTGCTACAAATAGTGCCAGGGATAGAATGTTGAAAGACGGAGAAGACAAGGTAGCCCTCAAGGCTGAAATCAGACAGCTTCATCAGTACATTTCTAGCCTTTTACACAGGTCAGATGTTACCTCCACACTCCCACCGATGCTTGAGCCTCCAGCAGAACAGGGCCAGCTTAATCACTTGGTTGCATACGGCAAGCGTTTGGAGGAATGGGAGGAGTTCGTTGCTAGAGGACATTCTATGCTTACAAAGCTATATTAGTTGAGGTACAATGCACGAGAGCTCCGTCTACGTCTTCAAGATGAGGAGCGAGACGTGGTGATTAGTAGACCCCGAGACGAGATTATGATTGCTCACCTGAGTATGGCATATGAATCAGTCACAGATGCAGAGGATAAAGAGGCTATCTACTCTTGGAAAACACAGTTGGTTTTCAAGGCAAAGATAGAGGAAACTATGGCATCAGAGTTGGCTGAGAGTAGAGAGCATGTTACTAGTGCACTCTGGTTTGTGAGAACCTTAGTATCTCGCTTATCGTGTCGGTATCAGATTAAGGGTGGTACATATGTTGAGCTTACTGATGTGCAGTCAAAGCTCCAAGCACTCATTCATACTATTTTCAATGGGGAGACCGTTGGCTATAAGATTAATCAGCTTACAGTCATGTCGGCATTGTTCGACGAAGCAACCAGGAGCAGAGGTGAACTTCAACCCCAGATCACAACTGGTGAGGACATGCTACATAGACATAGCATACTTCGGCAGAGTATCAAAGCTCCAGACAGTGATGCAGTTAACAATCTCGTTGAGGGATTGGTTGCTCGAGATCACGGCTAGTAGACTTCAGTTCCCACCTCTCAGGATAGACATTACACACATGAGTTAAACTTGGTGTTACCTTTTCAAGTTAACTCGCTGTCTCATCTCATGCATATCTATTCTGGGATTAGCTTTATTCACTTGGAGTTGTATTTAGGGTTTACGTTAACTAATGGTAGTGTTCCAGTTAACTTGCTTTCAATAAGGACGTGCATGCTTGCACATTGTCCATTTTTAGATTAATTGTATCGGTTAACTGATGGTAGCTTTCCAGTTAACTATATAGTTTGCTTTATTAGGGTTTAGCAATAAATCTTGCATGCATTGCAAGACTGTAGTTGACTCAAGGTGATTTTAGGGTTCCCTACACCTTTGATGTCTATAAATAAGAGCTTTTGCTCATTTGTACATAACTTTTGCACGAGAGAAATATATGTTGTGCCTACCTTGCCTTCAATATTGCTCGTTCTTGTATCTGTTCATGAGTATTTACTATTATGATGAATTGTTATGCCACTTGGGTTTCATGCAATTATGATGGTGAATTCTTGCCTTAGTTAGATATAGTGGCTAGTTTGATCGTAGATTGTATGCGTGTCTCGCCTATGCAATTTATTGTCCTAGTTGGCTATCTTTCATGTTTTGTGTTCAATAAACTTGTTCAGATTGAGCTGATAGATGTGCCACCTTTCCTTCAAGTTGAGAATTTGTACTTGTTTATCATGTGATGTGTGTGAATAATAAGCCTATTCAAACAAGCAAATAGTCGTGCCACCTTTCCTTCACGTTGTGAGTCTGTACTCGGTTTATCGTCAGAGAATCATTCTCGCTCCATTTCCTCGTGCTCTAAATTCTTGAGGAGATTGGATAGTTAAGTTACTTAGTTTTGTGTGTTGTAGTTAAGTCTTGCGAAACCAAAAAATACTTAGCTGCAACGTATAGAGTTTTCTTGAAAGCCTTGTACCTCTTATAGCTGAGACAAAAAGACAGGATATAGTTTAGTTTATTTCCTTTTTCAAGCACTTTTGTCAAGCACAACAAGGGAGCTTCCCCTCCTAATTTGAAGAGCACTCATTGCGTAGTGTGCATAGTTGTCCGTACCAACTTGCACTCTAGAGGTGTTAGTTGTTATGCCAACACACAACTAACATCTATAATTACAAGTGTGTGATGAGCTAAATCAAATGATGTCATCGCGATTTCATCCATTTCACATAGCATATGCCGTAAAGGTATATTATGAATTTTTCTAACAAATGTTGGCATTTTGTAGGAAATTGATGCAAGACAGTGAAAAGAATCTAAACTGCTTATCTTCAAGTAATTTTGAGCGTGTAATATACTTGTCAAGAGGACAAGTGGATTTCAAAGCAAACTTTTCAATTTTGAATATTATAGAAAATTCACAGCTATATGAGGAACCGACTTGAAAACTCATTCATCTTGCAAGTTTTGTAACATCAAAATGTGAAAAAATGCCTCGCAGGAAAATGAAGCTTTGAAGGTTATCTTTTCAATGTTAGGGTGACAAGCTGGCGCAACCTTCAGTCACGAGCTTCAAGCAATTCAGCATTATCGAAATAGTTAAATCTTGAAGTGCAAGTAACAGGGTAAAGTGCAAATTTCCTTTGGTCTTCAATTAAAATTTGGTGTTGAGGCTTTCCAAAATCATTTCCAAAACTCTCTTGGTATTTCAATTCAAAATTACTGCAAGAGTTTCAAGGTTGTTTTCATGAAAGCTATCTTTGCTGGTTGTGTTAGTTTCTACTTAATGAATACTCTATAAGTTCATGCTTTATTCTCTGCTTGTCGAAAGCCATTTACCAGTTTGTGTTTTCCGTCGAAAGCCATATAGCAGTTTGGGAAACTGTGTTGACATTTATGCATCTTGGGTCAATTGTGAGTGCTATCACCACTAGTATAGTTCTCAAAGGGCTTTCTTCATTCTATATTTGGGTTTTGAGTTCTTATTATTGGTGATTTGGGGGTATCTTCAATGGAATTTCTTCCAAGAAATCACAGAGCACCTTTTCAAGTGTAGCAGTGGGAATTGCCCTTCTCCAAAGGGCTAGACAGAGAATAATTATCTTATGTTTTTAAAACAGATTGTATACCTGTTTTCAAATGTATGAAGGATGTAATTGGACACAACATATTGCAGCCATCAACATAGAGAATCATTTTTCCTTCCAATTTGGTATCAATATTTGTTTCAAATGTCATGGATTTGAACCCAAACTATTAAGATATGCAAAAGATAGCAAATACAGTCATTAAAGAGGTTTTCTTGCAAGAAAATGCTCTACTCACAAGTATTTAGAAGTACGAATCTTGGCTTGGAGAAGCGTACATTGGAGGTGTATTCCCTAGACACTACTTGCATCACAAAGTGAGTTACAAAAACATCTATACAGGTATCAAGTTGGCACTTGAACTTAACTCCTCAAGTTATTTATACAGGGAGCTGAACAGGTATCATATAGAACTGGTAATGACATGATAAGGAACTTCAAAACAAAATATCATGCAATTTCATTCCTTCTTACACATCATTGTCATCAAGCAACTTCACTCAGTCATCCAATTTCGCCACAGCAAGGAGAGGTTAAAACTGAAGAGTCAAATGTAGCACCAGGGCCATCAAATGCACAACCACTCATTCAAAGGTGTCAGCCAATCCTCCCAGACATGAACATTACTGCAAACTCTACAACATCTCCTCCAACAAGTCAGATTATGAGCAAAGAAGGGAAAGAAGTCGGTTTCTCAGTACATAAGGCATGAGGGAAATTATTAAAATGTATTGGTCTTTGTAAAAGTCAACTGAGGGTCTGTCAACTTCTCAAAATGTATCAATTGACATTTTGTATCTATCTATAAAGATATTGCATAGTATTATTGTAACCTTTACTATTACATAATATAAAAAGTCGGCCTAAAAGCCTTTTATCAAAAAAAAAAAACAATCATTACAACTAAAATGAAAGAACAAATAAGGAGATTCAAACTAAATTTCAAAATATAAAGAAAACATGCCTAGTTACAAAAGCCTTGTAATGTCCCCTTCCTAGACAGTGCATTGGATTCAGGGGTTAGCCTATCATTTAGACCCTCGTAGGCTGACAGATGTGTTTAGAGGGTTACTTGTGGCAGTTATCCGGCGTTTGGGGACACTACTCCATCAGTTGATTCAGGTTTGGGCCTTGGCAGACACTTACAGTGTGATTTTCAAACACTTACTATTTATAGTAAGTCAGGCAGATAGGGGATACTATTTCTAGCAGGGCACCTAGTTCAGTTGGTCAGCTCAGTTTCGACCCAATTTGATGATTTGATGAGCAAACAATGATTATTGGAGCATTTGATAATAATTAAAAGATTATTATTTTGACTTTATAATATAAAGTCACTTTAATGAAATATTAAAGTAATTATTTATGGCAAATTATAAAGTATTTAATACTTTATAATAAAGGAGAAAAATTAATATTAAATGAGTTTTAATCCTCATTTATAAAAAGGACGCCATTTTATTAATTAATTGGCCTAAGTCAAGAAGAGCGATTTAATTAATATTTTAAGTCAAGAGGGGCGATTTAATTAATATTTTAATTGCTCATTTACTTGCTTTTTGAGAAGGGTCGACCTTTTGAGAGAAGATATATATTTCACAAAGACAAATCGAACTCATTATGTTATGATTATTCTAATTTGTCTATTTTTCTCTCTAAGAGCATTGGGGTTTGTGAAACAAGGGTTTCTACAAATCATTGGATTTTGGAGAGCGTTCCCTCTTCAGAATCAGACATATTGAGACTGTGAGATACCAATTGACGTCAGATGAGTGGCTTCATTCAGAGGTCATTACAGAGCTTATTGTGAAGTTTTTCATCAAGAGTTTAGATCGATTTACCTCCAGCAGTGAATCCTTTTAATTGGCAGTGATCTATCCAGCATCTAGCACAAGTTTCAAGGTGGTACGGATTTCTCTTTTGCTGGTTTGGGCCGTACTTTTACAGCAGCAAGGGCCGTACTTCTTCTGCAAGCTGAGACGCCTTTCCTTTTTATCTTCTAGTTCATCATTTTGGACGCCTAGGGTTTATGGAGCTTTTGCATCAATTTCAAGGTGGGAGATTGCATTACTTCATTCAGCCGTACCATCTCAGGCTTCTTCTCAGCGTTTGCAAGCTCATTCAAGTTCCTTAATAAATAGCTTGCCTTTTTCTTGCATGTTTGAATCTCGCAGTTGTAATTATTCTGGAAGATCAATAATTCATCTAGCATCAAATTCTAAGCTGTATTCTGTCATATTTAAACTTCTGGTATTTTATTTTATTTTTCCAAGCATTTCTTTGCAAAATTGCAATTTCTCTTTATTTGCAAAAAACCTCAAAAAAAATCAAAAACGACAAAAAACAAACAAAAATATTGCATTCACCGTCAGAAGTTTGGGTTGAGAGACACCTAGTCTCTTACAAGCACTTTCCATGTTGTTTGTTTCTTTGTTTGTTAGTACATTGACACATATGAAAAAGATAAACTACCAAGAAGAGATAGAAAGAGAAAGAGACAGAGCTTGCCCTACTAAAGTGAAACTAGTGATAACTAACCTAGTTGGAGGTGGAACACATTTTATTATCTAATTTAAAATCTTTAGGAGAGATGGCAAGGCAAATTTTTAGATGAAAGAGTTGTAGTTGCTCCTTCTCTTAATTAATAGCTACATGCTTAAATACTATATGGTCATAACCAGTGTTTTCATATACAATAGATAATTTTTAGTGTGTATACATTTTCTTCCTTCCTCTATTTCAGCTTATGTGTTTTTGTTGCATATGGTGTAGTTTTCGTGAGTTTGTTATATAAGAATTGCATGTCTAGGGCATCCCCACACAAGCATTGGATCATCTTTGTCGGAAAACAATATCAAGACATCCATACTTTACCCAAATATAAAATTCAAAAAGATTGCACACTCCACCTTGTGCTTTATCTAAGGGGAGATATTCATATCTTTGTCAAAGCCCTCATCGGCAAAAGTATTACCCTAGAAGTTGAGAATTCTAGCAATATTGCAAATGTTAAGGCCAAGGTCCACAATAAGGAGATCTTTCCCCCAAACCACCAAAGGTTGATTTTTGTCAACAAACTGTTGGTGGATGGCCACAGGTTGCTAGATTACAATACCTAAGAGTTGACTCTTCACCTTGTGTGCATCTCGAAGGAGGTATGTAACAAAAACTATAAAACACATGCAACAAGAAAAAATATAGTATGAAATAGACAAGGGAAGAATTTTAACATGCACACTCAAAACTATCTATTGTATATCAAAATCTAGCTATAACTAGTAAGAATTTAAGCATCGAGCATTGATCTAGGATATATACAGACATATACATAATAATCAACCAATCTCTTGCAAATCAAAATTAAAAGTAAATAAAGCCATATAACCATATACACAAACAGAGTTAGTACCACCAATCTTTAAATTATCTTATAGTTGAATATCTAAAAGTGGGTCCTAAAAACTAATAGTATAAATCAGAAAGGCAGTGAAATTAGTTGAGGATAGAAAAGAATTTGAGAAGATCTCGAGATGCTTTGAGCCCCACAAATTTGTTGATGCCAAATGAAGATTGCCCAATAGACCAATATTATGATATGTCTTGGAATGAACCCATCTTAAAAGATGACCATGCTATTGAGTTCAAAACATTGGGGGCCACAAGGAAGAACATACCTGCAATGATTACTCCTCCTTTATGTTCAACTTACTCTACAGACAACGCACAAAAATTCACTATAAGTCTTTAAGATATCGATAATGTTAGCTATGATGCAATCTATCCTTACAAAAGATCATTAGCATCAAATAAGAACATACTAGTAAATCTTCATACTGTTTATACTGTTTCAGTAATATAATTACTTGACAAAATTCTCTGAACTGCAAATGATCATTTATCCAAACAAACTTAAGTGTAATGTTTCTAAAACTAATTCAGGGGAAGATCTACATGGGTAAGAAATATGTAACAACATTGAATTGTCAAATTATAAAAGGAAGCATACCTACCAGATGATAGAGAAAGAAGAATTTCACATATCTTTGCATGGCATAAGTTATGATCTCATGTGAAGGTTAAGTTATGATATGAGGACAGATTGCTGGTAAATGTAAATTTGACACTACAAACCCTCACGGTTGTACTCAGAACTGCCTATTTTATGATTGAATCAAATATTCAATATGTTGTGGCATCATATCTATTAGTTGAATATCTAAAAGTGGGTATTAAAATACTAATAGTATTCAATCTTATAATAATATAAATAAGAAAGGCACTGAAATTAGCTGAGGTTAGTAAAGAATTTGAGAAGATCTCGAGATGCTTTGAGGCCCACAAATTTGTTGATGCCAAATGAAGATTGCCCAATAGACCAATAACATGATATGTCTTGCAATGAACCCATGTTAAAAGATGACTGTGCTATTGATTTCAAAACATTGGGGGCCACAAGGAAGAACATACCTTCAATGATTACTCCTCCTTTATGTTCAACTTACTCTACAAACAATACCTGCGATAATTACTCCTCTGTGTTCAATTTACTCTACAGACAACACACAAAAATTCACTGTAATTCTTTAAGAATTTGATAATGTTAGCTATGATGCTATCTATCCTTACAAGAGATCACTAGCATCAAATAAGAACATACTAGTAAATCTTCACACTGTTTATACTATTTCAGTCTACTATAATTACTTAACAAAATACTCTAAACTGCAAATTTGACACTAAAAGCATGCCCACTTGCCAAGTTGTTTGTTTCTATGTTTGTTAGTACCTTGACACATATGAAAAAGATAACCCTACCAAGAAGAGATTGAGAGAGAAAGAGACAGAGCTTGCGCTGCTAAAAGTGGAACTAGTGATAACTGACCTGGTTGGGGGTGGAACACATTTTATTATCGATTTTAAAATCTTTAGTAGAGATGGCAAGGCAAATTTTTACATGAAAGAGTTATAGTTGCTCCTCTAAATTAATAGCTACATGCCTAAATACTATATGGTCATAACCAGGATTTTGATATACAATACATTTTGAGTATGTGTGCAAATTCTTGCTTCCCCTATTTCAGTTTATGTGTTTTTGTTGTATATGGTGTACTTTTCGTGAGTTTGTTATATAACGATTGCAAGTGTCGGGTGTCCCCACACGAGCATTGGATCGTCTTTGTTGGAAAACAACTTCAAGACATCCATACTTTAGCCAAATACAAAATTCAAAAAGATTGCATACTCCACCTTGTGCTCTATCTAAGGGGAGATATGCAGATCTTCGTCAAAGCCCTCACCAACAAAAGTATTACCCTAGAAGTTGAGAATTCTAGCAATATTGAAAATGTTAAGGCCAAGGTCCACAGTAAGGAGAGATTTCCCCCAAACCACCGAAGGTTAAATTTTGTCAACAAACTGTTGGATGGCCACACGTTGCTAGATTGCAATACCTAGGAGTTGACTCTTCACCTTGTGTGCATCTCGAAGGAGGTATGTAACAAAAACTATAGAACATATGCAAAACGAAAAAAATATAGTATGAAATAGACAGAGGAAGAATTTTAGTATGCACACTCAAAACTATCTATTGTATATCAAAATCTAATTATATGTAGTAAGAATTTAAGCATACAGCATTGATCTACGTGTTGGTGTAACAACTAACACCTTTGGAGTGCAAGTTGGTACGGACAGCTATGCACACTACGTGACGAGTGCTCTTCAAATTAGGAGGGGAAGCTCCCTCGATGTGCGGACAAAAATGCTTGAAAAGTAAACTAATCTATTTCCTGTCTTTTTGTCTCAGCTGTAAGAGGCACAAGGTTTGAAATAAACTTCGAACGTTGCAGCCAAGTATTTTCTGGTTTCACAAGACCTAACTACAACCCAAAACTAAGTAACTTAAACTATCCAATCCCCTCAAGATATCAGAGCATGAGGAAATGGAGCGGGAATGAGCTTACAGGATAAACCAGGTACAAATTCACAACGTGAAGGCAAGGTGGGCACAACTATTTGCTTGTCTGAATAAGTTTATTATCTCACACATCATACGATAAGCTTTGAGTACAGATTCTCAACTTGAAGGCAAGGTGAGCACAACTATTTGCTTAATCTAAATAGGCTTATTAGAAATGCAACACAAAGGATAGCCAACTAGGACAGTAAATTGCAAAGACGAAACACGCATACAATTTACGATCGAACTAGCCACTATATCTAACTAAGATAAGCATTCATCATAATAATTGCATGAAACCCGAGTGGCCTAACAATTCATCATTATAATAAATACTCGCGAACAGATACAGAATAAGCAATATTATAGGCAAGGTGGACACAACATATATTACTCTCTCGTGCAAAAGTTATGTACAAATGAGCAAAAGCTCTTATTTATAGACATCAAAAGGTGTAGGGAACCCTAGAATCACCTTGAGTCAACTACAATCTTGCAATGCATGCAAGATTATTGCTAAACCCTAATAAAGCAAACTATACAGTTAACTGGAAAGCTACCATCAGTTAACCGGTACATTTAATCTAAATGGACAATGTGCAAGCATGCACGTCCTTATTGAAAGAAGTTAACTGGAATACTACCATCAGTTAACGAAAACCCTAAATGCAACTCCAAGTGAACATAGATAATCCCAGAATAGACATGCATGAGATGTGACAACGAGTTAACTTGAAAAGGTAACGCCAAGTTTAACTCTTGTGTGTAATGCTGAGAGGTGGGAACTGAAGTCTACTAGCCGTGATCTCGAGCAACCAACCCCTCCATGAGGTTGTTGACTGCATCACTGTCTGGAGCACTGATACTCTGCCGAAGTATACTGTGTCTGTGCAACATGTCTTCACCAGCTGTGATCTGACACTGAAGTTCACCTCTGCTCCTGGTTGCTTCATCGAACAACACTGACATGACTATAAGTTGATTAATCTTATAGCCAACGGTCTTGTTGTGACCTTATCACACATTGCCCCATTGTAAATGGGGACCCTCGGTGGTTTGTTTTTAGGGTTTAGTTTTGAATTGCAATTTCATAAGTTCTTTTCGCTCCACGAGTTTCAAGTCAGAATTTGGAGTCATCACTCGAGCCAAGTTGAAATTTCAAGCCTGAGATTGCACGTAAACGTCGTAGAAGTGTTCAAAAGACCCTGTAGACGAGGATCGCCTGTGCTTTCGCCCAATTCTACACTTCCTACTTTTTAGGGATTTTGCTTTTTTGATTTTTGATTTTTTCATTTTTGGCACTTTTGGACCATTCAGGAATTTACTATTTTTAGAAAGTTGCTTTTTCTCTTTTTCTATTTTTATAAAGTGCCAAGGTCCCACCAATCAAGGAGTCAAAGTTTCCATCTTTAGAATGAAAAATCTAAAAAAATCAACTAAAAAGCATGTGAAAATCTGAGAAAAATCAAAAAAAAAGCAACCAAAATCAGGCCTATAGATCAAAAAAATAATCAAAAATCTGATAGAGGTTGCATTCCTAAAAGTGGAACTAGTGATAACTGCCCCGGTTGGGGGTAGAATACATTTTATTATCTTATTTAGAATCTTTAGAAGAGATGGCAAGTCAATTTTTTAGAAGAAAGAGTTGTAGTTGCCCCTTCTCTAAATTATTGTCTATATGCCTAAATACTCTATGGTCAGAACCAAGATTTCGATATACAATAGATGATTTTGAGTGTGTGTCCAAATTCTTCCTTCCTCTATTTCAGTTTATGTGTTTTTGTTGCATATGGTGTAGTTTTCATGAGTTTGCTCTATGACGATTGCAAGTGTAGGGCGTCCCCACACAAGCATTGGATCATCTTTGTCGGAAAACAACTTCAAGACATCCATACTTTAGCAAAATACAAAATTCAAAAAGATTCCACACTCCACCTTGTGCTCTATCTAAGGGGAGATATGCAAATCTCTGTCAAAGCCCTCACCGGCAAAATTATTACCCTAGAAGTTGAGAATTCTAGCAATATTGCAAACGTTAAGGTCAAGGTCCACAATAAGGAGAGCTTTCCCCAAAACCACCGAAGGTTGATTTTTGTCAACAACCTGTTGGAGGATGGCAACATGTTGCTAGATTAATTACATAGAAGTTGATTCTTCACCTTGTGTGCATGTCAAATGTGGTATGTAACAAAAACTATAGAACATATGCAACAAGAAAAAAATATAATATGAAATAGACAAAGGAAAAATTTTAACATGCACACTCAAAACTATCTATTGTATATTAAAATCTAGTTATAACCAGCAAGAATTTAAGCATAGAGCATTGATCTAGGATACATACAAATACATATACATAATATGTCAACCAATCTCTTGCAAATCAAAATTAAAAGTAAATAAAGCCATATAACCATATACACAAACAGAGTTAGTACCACCCATCTTTAAATTATCTTTTAGTTGAATATCTAAAAGTGGGTATTAAAAACTAATAGTATTCAATCTTATAATAATATAAATCAGAAAGGCAGTGCAATTAGCTGAGGATAGAAAAGAATTTGAGAAGATCTCGAGATGCTTTGAGGCCCACAAATTTGTTGATACCAAATGAAGATTGCCCAATAGACCAATAATATGATATGTCTTAGAATGAACCCATGTTAAAAGATGCCTGTGCTTTTGATTTCACAACATTGGGGGCCACCAGAAAGAACATACCTGCGATGATTACTACACTTTTATTTCAATTTTCTCTACAGACAACACACAAAAATTCTCTACAAGTCTTTAAGACATTGATAGTGTTACCTATGATGCAATCTATCCTTACAATAGATCACATGCATCAAATAAGAACATACTAGTAAATCTTCATACTGTTTATACTATTTTAGTCTAATATAATTACTTACCATAATACTCTAAACTGCAAATGATCATTTATCAATTATCCAAACAGAGTTAGCATAATGTTTCTAAAACTAATTCAGGCGAAGATCTACATGGGTAAGAAATATCTAAAAACATTGAATTGTCAAATTACAAAAATAAGCATACCTACCAGATGATAGAGAGAGAAGAATTTGACATGATCTTTGCATGGCTTGAGGCCCAAAAATTTGCTCATTGGATGAAGATTGCCCAAAAAGACAATAATTGACTCAACAGAGAATTTTTTTGAAAGAACACCCGCAACAAATCTTTGTGCTCACTCCTTCGGCAGGTTCATTAACTGCATAGATGACGCACAATAACTTTGTGTACTTGCTAAAATGAGATTATTAATACTGGCTATCTACTCTTACAAGCCACCATAAGCATAAAATAAGATGTTAGAAAATTATTGTTATTCTTACCTTTTGGTCTGGAGTTCAAACTCCCCAAGTGCCCATACACCTGTACCTAGCTGCACTTTTGTACAATCCAAGAAACATTTCAAACTTCAAGAACAGAAACAGCTGGTTGGCATAAGAGTCATAACTCAGATCTACCATCTTTGGGCAAACTCTTCACTTCGGGCATTCCGTGGGCAGAGCGAGGAAAGTCTAACAGCTGTTGTGCATATATTTCTATTTGCTGCCCCAAATAAGAACATAGTCTAACTGTTTCTGTGCATATATATGTGTTTGTTGCCCTAAATCAGAAAAATAGACGCTGAACCCTATAGCTATTCATTTCAGTGGGCATTGAACTGGCATTTATAGTCATCTACAGTCATCCATATTCAGATCCGAAGACTCCTTGTACCTCCTAAGAGGCAAACAGACCATTTGTAAGTAAAAATCAGTCTTCGTGTGTGTAGGTTAAGTTAAGATATGAGGGTAGATTGCTGATAAATGTAAATTTGACACTACAAACCCTTACGGTTGTGCTCAGAACTACCTATTTTATGATTGAATAAAAGTTGCAATATGTTGTGGCATCATATCTATATATGTAGATATATATGTTTTTTTTGAGACTTGGTTTGGTGATAGTGATTTGTTAATTTTCCCATTGAATTTTGGTTACTAACCCCTCAACTAAAGAAACAGAAATAGAATTTAATCCAGCAGCAATAATTATAACAGTCAAGCTAATAGGGGAACATTACAGTTTTGTAGTTGCCTTAAGTAATATACACTTGGTCCTGGTTGCCACAAGAACTTTGTAAAACACGCAAAAATATTCAAATAATGTTGTCAAAATCTTTGAAAAATATTCCTATTCCTCTAACATGGAGTCCACTCCAAACAAGTGAGCATTTCCAAGATAGTGCTTATTTTAGATAAGCAATTTCATTTTGCATTATAATTTTCGGATATCAAAGACATGTTGGAGATATAAACAAGAAAAATATACTATACTTTGCTAAATCTGTAGAAAATATTTCCTTTTCAAAGACAATTATTCAGCCTATCCACTTCCATCTAGAATAAACACACAATTAAAATACCATGGGTTTTGAAGGAAAAAACTAAATCAACAAAGACCTACGTTTTCAAACATAGTAGGATCCTTGAGAATATCCAATTCCTCATCTATCCGTCCTACAAGCCTCAAACTACCCCTCATTGATATTCAAGAACAATCATTACAAGTAAAATGAAAAAACAAATAAGGAGTTCGAAACTAAATTTCAAAATAAAAAGAAATCATGCCTAGTTACAAAAGCACTTTCCATGTTGTTTGTTTCTTTGTTTGTTAGTACCTTGACACATGAAAAAGATAACCCTACCAAGAAGAGATATAGAGACAAAGAGACAAAGGCTGCATTCCTAAAAGTGGAACTAGTGATAACTGCCCTGGTTGGTGGTAGAACACATTTTATTATCTAATTTAGAATCTTTAAGAGAGATGGCAAGCCAAGTTTTTAGAAGAAAGAGTTGTAGTTGCCCCTTCTCTAAATTAATGGATATATACCTAAATACTCTATGGTCATAACCGGGATCTCAATATACAATAGATGATTTTGAGTGTGTGTCCAAATTCTTCCTTCCTCTATTTCAGTTTATGTGTTTTTGTTGCATATGGTGTAGCTTTCGTGAGTTTGTTCTATAACGATTGCAAGTGTAGGGAATCCCCATACAAGCATTGGATCATCTTTGTTGGAAAACAACTTCAAGATATCCATACTTTAGCCAAATACAAAATTCAAAAAGATTCCACACTCCACCTTGTGCTCTATCTAAGGGGAGATATGCAGATCTTTGTCAAAGCCCTCACCGGCAAAAGTATTACCCTAGAAGTTAAGAATTCTAGCAATATTGCAAATGTTAATGCCAAGGTCCACAATAAGGAGAGCTTTCCCCCAAACCACCAAAGGTTGATTTTTGTCAACAAACTGTTGGAGGATGGCCACAAGTTGCTAGATTACAATACATAGGAGTTGACTCTTCACCTTGTGTGCATATCGAAGGTGGTATGCAACAAAAAATATAGATCATATGCAACAAGAAAAAATAAAGTATGAAATAGAGGAAGAAATAATTTCAACACACACTCAAAACTATCTATTGTATATCAAAATCTAGTTACAACCAGTAAGAATTTATGCATAGAGCATTGATCTAGCATATTTACAGACATATGCATAATAATCAACCAATCTCTTGCTAATCTAAATTAAAAGTAAAATAAAGCCATATAACCATATACACAAACAAAGTTAGTACCACCCATCTTTAAATTATCTTTTAGTTGAATATCTAAACGTGGGTATTAAAAAACTAATAGTATTCAATCTTACAATAATATAAATCAGAAAGGTAGTGAAATTAGTTGAGGATAGAAAAGAATTTGAGAAGATCTTGAGATGCTTTGAGACCCAAAAACTTGTTGGTGCCAAATGAAGATTTCCCAATAGACCAATAATATGATATGTCTTGTAATGAACCCATGTTAAAAGTTGCCCGTGCTTTTGAGTTCATAACATTGGGGGCCACCAGGAAGAACATACCTGCAATGATCATTCCTCCTTTATGTTCAATTTAGTCTACAGAGAATACACAAAAATTCACTGTAAGTCTTTAAAACATTGATAATGTTAGCTATGATTCTATATATCCTTACAAAAGATCATTAGCATCAAATAAGAACATACTAGTAAATCTTCATAATGTTTATACTGTTTCAGTCTAATATAATTACTTAACAAAATACTCTGAAATGCAAATGATCATTTATCCAAACGGACTTAGCGTAATGTTTTTAAAACTATTTCAGGGGAAGATCTATATGGGTAAGAAATATATAACAACGTTGAATTGTCAAATTACGAAAGGAAGCATACCTACCAGATGATAAAGAGAAGAGAATTTGACATGGTCTTTGCATGGCTTGAGGCCCAAAAATTTGCTCATTGGATGAAGATTGCCCAAAAGACCATAATTGACAAAATAGAGGGAATGCTTTTGAAAGAACACCCGCAACAAATCTTTGTGCTCACTCCTTCGACAGTTTCAGTTAACTGCATAGATGACTCACAATAACTTTGTGTACTTGCTAAAAAGAGATTATTAATACTGGCTATCTACTCTTACAAGCCGCCATAAGCATAAAATAAGAAGATGTTTGAAAATTATTGTTACTCTTACCTCTTCAGTCTGGAGTTTGAACTCCCCAAGTGCCCATACACCTGTACCTAGCTGCATTTTATACAATCCAAGAAACATCTTGAACTTCAAGCACAAAAAAAGCTGGTTGGCATAAGAGTCATAACTCAGATCTTCCATCTTTGGGAAAACTCATCACTTAGGGCATTCCGTGGGCAGAGGAAGGAGAGTCTAACAGCTGTTGTGCATATATTTGTGTTTGCTGCCCGAAATCAGAACATAATCTAACTGCTGTTGTACATATATATGTGTTTGCTGGGCCCTAAATCACAGCATAGGCCCTGAACCCTGTAGCCACTCATTTCATATCTGGGCATTGCACTGGCATTTATAGTCATCTACAGTCATCCATATTCAGATCCGAGCACTCCTTGTACCTCTTAAGAGGCAAACAAACCATTTGTAAGTAAAAATCAGTCGTCATGTGAGTAGGTTCAGTTATGGTCTGAGGACAAATTACTGGTAAATATGAATTTTGACGCTACAAACCCTTAGGTTTGTGCTTGTAACTGCCTATTTTGTGATTGAATGAAACTTGCAATATGTTGTGGCATTAGAAATATATATATATATTTCTGTTTGTTCTGAGACTTGGTTTGGTGATTGTGATTTGTTAATTTTCCCATTGAATGTTGATTAGTGACCCCTCAACTAGGGAAACAGAAATACAATTTAATCCAGCAGCAACAATTATAGCAGTCAGGCTAATAGGGGAACATTACAATTTTTTAGTTGCCTTAACCAATATGCACTTGGTCCTTGTTGCCACAGAAACTTTGGAAAATCTATCTATTCCTCTACCAAAAATTCTATTCTAAATAAGTGACCTGAGGACCTAGTAGAGTCCACTCAAACAAGTGAGCATTTCCAAGATAGTGCTTATTTTAGATAAGCAATCTCATTTTGCATTATAATTTTCAGATATCAAAGATATGTTAGAGATATAAACAAGAAAAATATATTATACTTTCCTAAATCTGTAGAAAATATTTCCTTTTGAAAGAAAATAATTCAATCTACCCACTTCCATCTAGAATAAACACGCAATTGAAATACCATGGGTTTTGAAGGGAAAAACTAAATCAACAAAGAGCCTACCTTTTCAAAAATAGTAGGAACCTTGAGAATATCCAATTCCTCATCTCTCCATCTTAGAAGCCTCAAACTACCCCTCATTGTTATTCAAGAACAATCATTACAAGTAAAATTAAAAAACAAATAAGGAGATAGAAATTAAATTTCAAAGTAAAAAGAAAACATGCCTAGTTACAAAAGCCCTTGCCATGTTGTTTGTTTGTTAGTTAGTACCTCTACACATATGAAAAAGATAACGCTACCAAGAAGAGATAGAGAGAGAAAGAGACAAAGTTTGCACTCCTAAAATTGGAATGCGTGATAACTGCCCTGTTTGGGGGTGGAACACATTTTATTATCTAATTTAAAACCTTTAGGAGAGATCACAAGGTGAATTGTTAGAGGAAAGAGTTGTAGTTTCTCATTCTCTAAATTAATGGCTACATGCCTAGATATCCTATGGTCATAACCAGGATTTAAATATACAATAAATGATTTTGGGGCGGTGTCCAATTTCTTGCTTCCTCTATTTCAGTTTATGTGTTTTTGTAGCATATGGTGTAGTTTTCATGAGTTTGTTATATAATGATTGCAATTGTAGGGCATCCCCACACAAGCATCGGATCATCTTTGTCGGAAAACAACTTCAAGACATCCATACTTTTGCCAAATACAAAATTCAAAAAGATTCCACACTCCACCTTGTGCTCTATCTAAGGGGAGATATGCAGATCTTTGTCAAATCCCTCACTAGCGAAAGTATTACCTTAGAAGTTGAGAATTCTAGCAATATTGCAAATGTTAAGGCCAAGGTCCACAATAAGGAGAGCTTTCCCCCAAACTACCGAAGCTTGATTTTTGTCAACAAACTGTTGGAGATGGCCACACGTTGCTAGATTACAATACCTAGGAGTTGACTCTTCACCTTGTGTGCACCTTGAAGGTGGTATGTAACAAAAACTATAGAACATATGCAACAAGAAAAAATATAATATGAAATAGAGGAAGGAAGAATTTCAACATACACACTCAAAACTATCTATTGTATATCAAAATCTAGTTACAACCAGTAAGAATTTAAGCATAGAGCCATTAATTCAGAAAAGTAACTATTACACCTCTCTGGTTTTAGATTCTCCTTGTCATCTACCCTAAAGACCCTAAAATAAAACAATAAAATCTATTCCACCCCCAAATAGAGTATTTACCACAAGCCATATTTTTAGGAAAACAATCTCCTAAAAATCTCAACCAACTTTTATTTTTGGGAGAATTGTTTGATTGACAAGTGTGTACATAAATGAAATTCCCAAGGAAAGAACACAATTACAATTTTGATGAAACATGGGAAGAACACGAAAATCATTTGTCTCCAATAGCCATTTGGTTAACTACAAAAAGCTAACAAAAATTATATCACAAAAATTTCACGTAAAAAAGTGAAGTACATACATACTGTGGATGGCCCTTTCACAAATTGCATACATTTCCTACTAAGTGTGGTACAACATAAAAGATGTATGTTTTAGTATGACCTAAATAATAAATTAAATGAACATAATATACAAAAAACCTATATTGTTAGGCATGTGTGTGTGCACATAATTTTAGATCTGACACAAACTTCTAAATAACAACAATGAACATGTAGGCATGTGTGTGTGCACATAATTTTAGATCAGAAACTTCTAAATAACAACAATGAACATGTAGCATGTGTGTGTGTGCATGTGCACATAAGTTTAGATCAGCCACAAGCTTCTAAAGGGAAACATGTAGGTATATTTATTTGTGAGCGCATCAGTTTTAACACTAGCCAGAAGAATTAAATATTTCTTGTATTTTAACCACATTTAAAATACATGTGGAGCAAATAGGTACAAAGATCATGGTACTTGCTTGTTCATGTTTATTTTGTTTAAGCAATGGGTTTTCAATAATTATTGGGACAAACAACATTTCACTTGCTTATAGTGATAGATAAACCCTTCCACTTGCCAATTATTTCGTCTAATATCTCACATGCCCATGTCCAATACGTTCGTTAGTTTCATATACTACATCACTCTCTTAGACATGATGGCCTTGGCATGGGTTAAGGTGGGTTGCATCCCTCTATACCAATTGATTGCCCTGAGAATGCAACTAATTTACCACAATGTCACTGTCATTTATATTCATTTATCTAATAAAAATAAGCCATGCCAACTCATACAAGCCATATGGTTATGATCCACATGTGATTTACTATGTAGTTTTTGGTACCCTGCTACCAATATTTAGATGTTTATAGTCTATGTTTATACCCAAACATATACATTTAGCATGCATATATAGATAGATTGTGTAAAACATTAAGTGTATACAACCAATTGTATGTATATATACACACAAACTATACACATTTGAGAATTGTATAAATATGTCAATATGGACTATTCACAATTTGATAGATGCACATTAGCATATTGATCTAGGATATATACAGACATATACATAATAATCAACCAATCTCTTGCAAATCTAAATTAAAAGTAAATAAAGCCATATAACCATATACACAAACAGAGTTAGTACCACCCATAATTAAATTATCTTTTAGTTGAATATCTAAAAGTGGGTACTAAAAATCTAATAGTATTCAATCTTATAATAATATATATCAGAAATGCACTGAAATTAGCTGAGGATAGAAAAGAATTTGAGAAGATCTCGAGATGCTTTGAGGCCCAGAAATTTGTTGATGCCAAATGAAGATTGCCCAATAGACCAGTAATATGATATGTCTTGAAATGAACCCATGTTAAAAGATGCCCATGCTTTTGATTTCACAACATTGGGGGCCACCATGAAGAACATACCTGCAATGATTACTCCTCCTTTATTTCAATTTACTCTACAGACAACACACAGAAAATCACTGTAAGTCTTTAAGACATTGCCTAATGTTAGCTATGATGCTATCTATCCATACAAAAGATCATTAGCATCAAATAAGCACATACTAGTAAATCTTCGTACTGTTTATACTATTTCAGTCTAATATAATTACTTAATAAAATACTCTGAACTGCAAATGATCATTTATCCTAACAGACTTAGCATAATGTTTCTAAAACTAATTCAGGGGAAGATCTATATGGGTAAGAAATATCTAACAACATTGAATTGTCAAATTACAAGAAGCATACCTACCAAATGATAGAGAGAGGAGAATTTCACATGATCTTTGCATGGCTTGAGGCCCAAAAATTTGCTCATTGGATGAAGATTTCCCAAAACATCATAATTGACTCAACAGAGAGAATGTTTTTGAAAGAAGACCCGCAACAAATCTTTGTGCTCACTCCTTACGCAGATTCAGTTAACTGCATAGATGACGCACAATAACTTTGTGTACTTGCTAAAAAGAGATTATTAATACTGGCTATCTACTCTTACAAGCCGCCATAAGCAAAAAATAAGAAGATGTTTGAAAATTATTGTTACTCTTACCTATTCGGTCTGGAGTTCGAACTCCCCAAGTGCCCATACACCTGTACCTATGCATTTTTATACAATCCAAGAAAAGTCTCAAACTTCAGGCACAGAAACAGAGATGTGCAAAATATTTACAGTTGAGCAGAATTCAACACGCTCCAAATTCTCATAAATCTTCATATTTCTAAGTGGGTATAGTGTTGATTTCTTTAAAAACTGCTTTTAATTGCTTTCTTCACAATTGCGCACCGTTTCATAACGGGCCGGACGGCTGTCTCAAAAAATATTTGAAATTCGCGCTATCCGTTATAAGAGTATGGTGAGTAAGGGAATGGGGTTAGAGAAACGGTGTCATCTCGACAAGGATAAATAGTTTCAAGACTTTTATTAGGGTTAGATCACTTGATTTCAGTTTAGGTTATTGAGGTTATGGGTTCAATTCTTAATTTGTTTACAATGTGGATGAAGGTCTGATGTACATCGTTTGAGAGGTCATAGGAGAGCTCGTTTTGTAAAGAGTTAAGCTTCAAGTCGTTAAGTTAAACTTTCAATTTTCTTAGTTAAAAAAAAAACATTTTTTAATATAAGTAAATTAAATTAGCAATTGGATCTATATGTATTTAATGGTCACGTTGATTATACTAAAATTTTGTTAGAGTAATTTTTATTTATACAAAAAAATGATATAAAATGTGTGTAGTTTATTAAATAAATTATTTATATGATAGAAATAAGTGGAATATTTTTTATTATAGTTAAAAATTTATTTCATTTATAAAAAAAATAGAATTAAATTATATCATGCTTGAAATTTTGAATTTAGTATCATTGTTGATTTCAGCGTCTATTTTAGAGGGTGTTTTGCAATTCAATTACACTTCTTGATATAATTAAAAAATTTCATCATGCTAAAGGCTTGTAGTTCAATTGGTTGAGCATAATTGGTGAGGATGATGATATGTGATAAAAAGTCATCCACCAAGATTCAAACCCTCAAAGGCACATTTAGGCCAAGTTTTACACTTAGGTGACTATGTTGGCTAGGATCCCCTACACGCAGTTGCTTAGTTGAAGGACGATTTCTAGTTTAGATGTAGGTTGGCTCATATTGTTGTAATCCACTATATAAAAGAAGAGATGTTGACATCTATGTAGCCAGATTATTTTCATCAAAGAAGGAAATCTATCAAGAATGGACAAGTGGCTCATGGTGAAAAAAACTACAATTCTTTGTAGAAATAAATAAAATCTTTATCCCAAAGTAGGAAAAGATTTTTAAAATTAAAATCTATGTAAAAATGTCTAAATAGCTTGACTAACTCCTATACATGATGGTGTACATACACCCCAAGCTCTTGGGAATGAATCTACTCCTCCACACTATTTTAATCATTTGAGCTCCTTTAGTGAATGTTATTTCATTCAATATTTAGAAAAGAAATGGACTTCATTAATTACCACTTTTTGGTAGAGATGAAAAGTGAAATTACCATGGACTATTTGACAATTGAAGAGTGGTGTTTAAGTATACAATAGAGAGATGGAACACCGTATGCACAAAACCTCTTTAAATGGTATATTATGTTTGTATTGTGATTGACACAATAACATGAAATGGCTAAATCAAAGAAATAATATTTCAATTTTGAGGTCTTAAATTGACAATAAAAATTAAAATATCCTCATTCAATATTTTTAAGTAATATAATAGTTAAGAATAAAATTAGTATAACATCAAAGAATATTAAATTTGAGAATGAAATTAATATAGCATCAATCAAATTATTGGCAAATATTTTCACAGTCGAGCGATTGTTAGTTTGAGCACAAATACAAAAAATTAAAGAAAAGTCTCTCTGTTGTTGTTGGGGAGCAAAGGAGAGTAATGCAATTTATCTCATCCTTTGTGTGATCCTCTCACATTCAAGGAAGGCAAATGTCTCCAAAGAGATATATTTGAGCACAATAGTCAAATCTATCACAAAAGCCTAATCAAATTTGAGCTCAATACACAAACTAAAAACATATCTATTGAGTATTGTCCATGTGTTGTTCCACTTGCATTTTGTTTCCACAAAATCTTTTCAAGAGAAGGTAAAAAAAAATATTCTTGCAAAGACAATAAAGAAAGAAAAATAAGGAAGCACTTTTTTTTGGTAAGATCAAAGACTTCATCATAGTGAAGAGGGATTTTTGACTATCCAACTTATCTCTAAGATAGTCTTACCAGCTCTAGTGTAGAATAGGAAGTTGTGAAGGAATGCATGCAACCATATGATCAACTAAACAATAGAAATCTGTAAAAATAATGTGTATGCCTTATGATATAGTGTGAGGAGTTGTTTTCCCTAGGCATCCTTGAGAATAAAGAGGTTTAAAGTGAGGGAATATGTGTTCATTCTAAAGAGATCTCCATTGGAATCAAAGATAGTGAAGCCCTTGCTAGAAAAAATAGAATTTGGTTAAGAGAAATAAGATATTTTAGAATTGAATCAAATCATAGATGCTAGCTACCATGAAATCAAACATAAATCACACAATTTATTTTCTACAAAAATAAAATCATACAAGGACTCTTAGAAAATCAATAAGACTCAATTAATGACTTCTAACAACCCTTTCTCAAAAAATAAAAATGGTAGGTATGTCTTCTCTTATTTCCTTAACATGTTTTCCTTTTATTTTAAAGTAGAAAAATGAAGTGCTTGCAAGTTTTAATATTTTTTCAAATGTGTAAATACTTATGTTTGTATGTGACTTGCTTCATTTCCATGAATTTGAGTTTGAGAGCATGAGTTCTCTTGAAGGTGAGGTGATAGATGGAATCAATCTACTCTTTATATATAGTTTTGTTACAATTAAGTGTGTGATTTTTTTTAGTTTAGGATCTCCAAATTAATTGAGAGTGATCCATGTAAAAAGGGTTGAGAGAAGTGTGGAAAACTCTTAAGGGAAACAAGTCTTGCATACAATTTGTGGCAATGAAGAGATAAATTAATTGAATTTTTAGTGTAAAATTTTGTTGCAATAGCTTTGTCGTTGCGCCAAAATATCAACCTATTAACACCTGATACAAACACTGGATTTATACAAGATCCACAAGAGGCGATTAAGCCATGTCATGAATCCAAAGGGCGGCACTGAACAACCAAGGGGACGAAGGCACCAACCTTCCAATGATCCCCCTAGCACAATCATAGGATTTGAACTCATGACCTCTCTCTAATACCATTTGTTGCAATGGATTTTTCATTATGCCAAAATATCAACCTATTAACACCTAATACAAACACCATATTTATACAAGATCCACAAGAGGTGGTTAAGCCATGTCATGAATCTAGAGGGTGATGTCGAACAACCAACAGGATGAAGGCACCAACCTTCCAACAAATTTGCACAGTAATCTCAAAGTGGTATTGGAGGAGAATCCTTGTTGTGCTTGTTTGGGTTGAGACCCTTATGTACACTTCTCAAAGGAGTTATATTTCTTGATCTCTTGGCTCAAGGATTGTTAGCACGTGTTACTCTTGAAATGAAGACAGATATTTTTTTTCTTGAAGCCCTTTGTTGAATATTTTATTACTTGAAACGTGAATGCATTATTTTAATTATAAAAATATTTGTGTAAGCTTAATGTTGTATTGAAAAAATTTGTTGGAATGAAGATATTTCTTTACAAGATTATAATTACAAGTAAATAAATTTTTTAAGCAATGGAAGTTGCTTCCCCTTGTTGTGCAAAAGGAATAATTTGGTTGTAGTTGTATAAATTTGTAAGTTATATCTTTGAAATATATATATAAAAAATTAGATATTTTCTTCATCTTGTTCATATATAAAAAAATCTAAGTATAATCCATATAAAAAAATGAATCAATGAATGCTCATATCAGTTAAATAAAAATATATTTGTTCTTCACTATTTTTTGTTATACATACATACATATATACGACACAAAAGTTTGTACCATTGTAGTAATTGTAACCTATGATAAGATCAAGGCTCCACCATTAAAAATTTGTCCCTACTCTCCTTCTAGGTACCATTTCTCACCTAACATACAAGTCAAACAAACAAATAAAAACCTCAACAAATCTTCTCACTAGCATATCTCCATCCACTTGTTCTATTATGCAAAGTAAATGAAAATAATAAATAAGTGCTACCGATCTCAAAGGAAATAGGTGATGATGAGCTTCAACTTATTTTCAAAGGGCACTATGTAACATTTATCAAGCACATTAAGAGGGTTATTGGGGAAGAAATCCTGGAGCTGGAGGAAAAGAGGGTAATCTATCCATCTCAATTCCTTTTTGTGTTCTTATCCAATTTATTGGACTTGCTTTAGGATGTTAAGCTTGTGGAATTGATAAGTAATAAAGTTGTGAATGAGGATTTTTTGCCAAATGGAGTTCTCTCTAAAGCCTATTAAAGATATGATCTCTAGAAGGGACGGGGTTATGTTGGAGTCTTGTTTCTTAGGAACTTTTTGTTGCATCGAACAACATTTCCAAAGTTGTTTGTAGCAATATAAATAAATCACTTTCTTAGAGAAATTCAAGTCTCAAGTTGATTGCACTTAGATGGTGCTTATGGGTCGTGTTCATGATCCACCTTTGTCACGCCAAATGCATGAGATAGAAGATGATAATAGTACCCACCTCTCGTTCGTTGCTCAAATGGTTGTAGAAGAACAAGTTCAGCAGGAAAATTTACCTAGGAGCCGAGGGTTTAACCTTAATGTTAGCCCTGAAATTCATCGTGAAGAAGACATTATGGCTGAAGAACGGGGAGAAAATGAAATCCCTGTAATGATGGAGGAATAGTTTGTTCGATGGTGACCAAATTTTTGCCTATTTTGCAAAAGATATCTAAAGGAATTTTGCTCAAAAAATATTTTGCAAAAGATATCTAAAGGATTTTTGCTTGAAAATATATTTTGCAAAAGATATCTAAAGGATTTTTGCTCAAAGATGGAAAGAGTCAACTAAAGGTATAGAGTGCTTGAAGAAAGAATGTGCTTGCTCAAAGCAATTTTTTGCTCAAAGATGGTTTGTGATGATGGACAATGTTAATTCAAGTAGTCTTCTGATAAAAAAATTACAAGTTTCGAAGATACATAACTAATTGTAGTATATACATAAATAAAGGAAAAGGATAACATGGGTCTGTATTAGAGAAGGTTATAAAGTTTTTTGGATACAAGGTATTAGCAGTATATGTAATCAAATTAAGCTGCTAGTATGGATTTGTATTAGAGATTATCATAAATAGGGGTGTGTTGTGCCCTTAGCACACATGCCCCGTTCGGAACGGGGACCCTCTTTTCTTTCGCTTTGTCGGGTCATTTTTGGCGCTGCCTCATTTTGCATGCCCCTCTTTTTTGATGTCTCGGATGGTCTATGTTGCTTCAAAGTCCCATCATAAATCGACCATGCCTCCGCTTTTGGTTTTTGCTACGTTCCGGAGCCTCGCGGAATCCCTCTGGCAATTTGGCCCTGAAACGGCCCCGGGCCCTGCCGGGCCCTGGCATCCGGGATTCCCTAACTGGGTTTCCCCACTAGGATTGCTATTTCCTACGGCACCCACTGAGCATCCTTCCAGACCTCGGGGTCCAAGCCCCCTATTGCCGTCTACAAAAAAACTTGAAATTTTTTTTGGCGGCGTTCCACCATCCGGGCCCTGGATCCCGGAGTTCTACCTCCGGGGTTTCGTCTGTGTTTGGCCATCCGCGACGGCAGAATACTTGCGGCGTCCCGCCCTTAGGGTCCCGCTGACCTTTTTGCTGGCTGAACTCTCTGATTGACCCTCGCTGCCATGTCGCTCTCCGGGCCTAGCCGCTTGGAATTCTGAGTCCGAAATTTTGTGACTGTCCCACCGTCCCTGACGGTAGATCCTTGGCAGCTTCCCGCCCTCCGAGCCCCAACCTGCTTCCCACCACCGCCGATCAACCAACGAGAAATCTTAAAGTAGTCGTCACGTCACGCCTCCCCAACTGCCAGGCCCCGACGTTCCCGTCGCCGTCGCCGACCTATTCAAATCCACCAACTTTTCTTGCGGCCATACCTGCAATAAATGCAGACATTCATGGTGGTTGGGGTATAAAATGCCCAATCTGGCCAGTCATTTTCATCAAACAAGATTGGAGCGAATTGGAGAAACTATCATTTGGAGCCCACCGCCTTCGACAACATCACGATCATCGCCCTCAGCGTCATTCCATCGATCGTTGGTAGATCCCACATCTCCCCACTCCGCGTGTTCAAGGTAGGCCATCCGTTTGCCCGTCCCGAGCTTCGTTTCATCATTTCGAGGAATTTAAATAAATGAACAATTATTAGGAGAGCATAGAATGATAGAACATGTAATTGCGCACCAAACCAATATGTTAGAAAATCGACAAACCTCTTGGAAATGCCCTCCTTGCTGATTCGGGACTTTTCCCTGCTGCGACTATTTTTCTCGCAGGGAAAACGTCCACCTCGGGCTCGAGGCCCGCGTTCGCCATCCAGTTACAAAACTCTAAACACCTGCCGACGACAACATTGCTCTCCAGGCCCGTCCCATCGGACTACTCCATCTGGATTTCCACTCGCATTTCGCCGCACCTAAACTGCAAACTCCCCTGCCTCCTGGACACCGAACCCCGACATGCTTCTCGCCATCAAATCTGAACATGCGCCCTTTGGTCCTTCCGAGCCCGGGACCCCGGGGTTCTGCCTTCGGGTTTCCCCGGCTATTTTTTCGTCGTCCACAGCGAGGCTTGTCTGGCGTCCCGACCTCCGGGCTCCACCTTCCCTTTCACCTTTGCCTCCTAACGGTTTAACTCACAGCATCCCTGTGGCCCCTGGGCTCCGGCCTTCGGGTCTCCACGCCTCCTTTTCTGCCGCCCTCGCAGCAAACTCCTTGGTGCCGCCCGTGCCCCGGATCCCGCCTGCTTCCCCGCTGCCAGCTTGCTTTTCGCATTGACAAAGCTCCATCCTTCGACCCTCCGGGCTCCGACCGTCAGGTCTCTGCGCCTCCTTTTTCGCTGCCCTCGCAGTGATGTCCTTCCATCCCTACGGTGCCCAAGTTCTGCCCTTCCATGTGCTACAGAGGCGTAAGTCAAAGTTCAAATGGCGGAGCCCTCTCCCAGGCCTGATCCTGCTCCTCGTTGTTCAGACGTATGTACAACCTCCGGACCCTGGACCACTGTTTGCCATGAAATATCACTGAAACTCTGAACTGCCTTATGCTCACTGGGCTCCGTGACCCGGGACTCTTGTCGTTCGTCGTTGTTGCTAGATAGAAATCCCCACTCGGTGTTCTAACCTCCGGGCTCCACCCTGCCGATTTCTGCCATTGAATTCGGAACAAACTCATGCTAGCGGGCTTCCCCTACTGGACTTCCCCTCTCAGACTTTCGTCAGGTGTTTGCCGTCACAAACAACGAAGTTCGCTCGCCATCCCGGTGTCTCTGGCCCAAACCTTCGAAAGCGAAATGACTTAATGCCGGCCGCCCTTTGGCCCTCCAGACCCTGGACCCCGGACTTCCGTCCTCTCATTTCTGTCAGTTGTATGCCTCTCCAAATTGCCATCTCCTGACAACTTTCTGGCTTAAGACCTCCAAGCCCTCCTAAATCGATCCAAACGATCCCAAATCTGGAATCTAACCTCGACCCACATCCTGAATTTTGGCCCTCTTCATCATGAGCTTCTCGAAATATTAAAATGTGACCAAAGAAGGTCTCTGGGAGCTTTCTGTTGCATTTTCCCTTCCATACAGTATTCCTGCCAGGGAAGTCTGGCCCTCCGGGCTCGGATTGCCCAAATGCCCTAAATAAAAGATCAATAACATCTAGAGATGAAAGTTCATGATATACTTGATTGATTGGTTGAAATGAATGTTGTTTTTGAGATATGGACTAACATGAATGCCTTCGTGACCCATTGTGCTAACTCTACCCTTGCTTGCAGAATATATGGAATCAGGCGCAGGAACTTCAGGGGCATCTACCGAAGGGGACAAGGGGAAGAAGTCAGGAAGGACCCCTCGAGGGAAAGAATACAAACACCAAATGAAGTATCAATTCCAAGGCGAGCCGCTCCACTCAAAGGTCACAACGGACTAGAAGGAAATTACAGACACCAACATTGGCCAGGTGGATATTTATGAATTTACACAGAGGGTCAGGGTCAACCCGACAATGAAGAATGGCAAATTAATAAGGCAGAGTGGAATAGCTAAGGCTACCAGATTCCCTCCATCCCTCGTGGCACTCGAATTAGTAATGGCCTGCCAAGAAGCTTACTAGACTGATACCAGAATAATTGTGGATAAGGAGGGAAACATTCTCGCAGATATGTCACTAGAAGGGATCACCAAGACATTCCACATTCCCATGTTCCAACAGATGGAGGTCCCCACATTAGAAGAATGCCAAGTGGCATGGGATGATAACCCAACAGGATGCAAGAAGTCAATAAATCTGCATTGGCTTAAAGAAAAATGGGGCAGCGCTGCGAAGGTTCCCCAGGAGCTTTTCCATAGTGATTTCTATGAAGATTACCACGACCTAGTAACCATGTTGAGGAGGGTTATGGGTCTTCCAACGACCGCCTACTTCTAGGAATGGATGGCATATTTCATTGAACAAATCCTGTGGGGAAACGAGGACGTCACAACAAAGGTCTCATTTTATTGGGGAGGAATTATAAGCAACTATTTCCATGAGCAGTTTGTTAATGTGAAGAAGATCTCCAAGTTTTATATGACCTTCTACCTTGTCTACTCCCTGGCAGATCAAAGACAGTACAACGGATTGTTTGTAGCACCCGATCAGGGGCAGAGGTGAGGACTCAAACCCTTTGACAAATATCCACAGCTCTAGTACCATAATTTCAAAAGGGATTACTGCAAAGTTAATGACACCTTCATTGGCCATATCATCAGGTTGATTGCCGGGGACTTCGAGAGGAGGGTCTCCCACAGTGCCAGGGCGCTTCTAAAGCAATATATTTTTTTGTTCATCCAGTATCCTAAGTTTACGTACATCCAAGCCCAAGGCTTCTCTGAAAGGCCGAATAGATTACCTCGGTACCCCAATGATAGAATCATCCTCATGGAGCTTTCTCGGCAGCTCCAACACATCCAAGCAATCTTCAGCAATAAGCATATAGCAGGGATCTCCTACCCCATGACCCTTGGCCAGGGCATGTATCGACTGCAGACATCACAATGTGCCGATAACTCTGAGGAGCTGAAGGAGTACCATTTCAACTAGCACACCGCTTGCCCACAGATGGACCCGCATGGCCATGTTAGGAAAGTACTGAGGCCAGCCTATGCACATCAATATCACATTGAGGATTTCTGGGCTGACTGCCAGGACGATAAAGAGGTGCGCACAAGGCACTACATGCGCATGACTGTGCAGTTCTTGAGAAGAGTGCAACCATTTCTGGTACCGAACTAGGTTGAGGAGGACGAGTCCACAATCATGCACCCGAGGTACCCTACGGTTGCCAACCTGTCAATACCCTCAGTTGACTGGGATGAACAGGAGGTCGATGACCTGGACACCATAACCCAGCTGATTTTAACTCGTACTAAGGAGTGGATCGATGGATAAGTGGCACAACTAAAGCGACAAGGAGTAGTCCTGACCTATGAGGGGCTCAAAAGTGAGCCGAGTGCCATAGAGGATGGTGCTGCCACCACGTCAACTGGTGGGACCTCCCTGTCTCCTCCTGTCACCAGGTCCCAGAAAAGAAAAGGAACGGAGACCGCGCAGTCCCTAGACCCCAAGGCCTCTACAAAGAAAGAAACGGGAGGCTTATCCCCCAAAAGGCTTAAACAAGCAATAGGTGCGGAAGAATCTCGGCCTCCATTGGCTCTCCCTGCCCCTCCTATTGCACCGCCCACCTCCCTGGCTACGGTCGTCGCTTCCTCGCCAGCGGTGGACATTTCTGTCCATCTTGCCCCTTTGCCTCCGGCCGAATCGGTAATAATCATTGACTCCTCTTCCGGCATGACCACTCCCCCTTCTTCTTCTGCTGCCATGTCGCCAATCACATCACTCCCTCTAGCAACAATAACATCACCTATTCCCCTTGCCACTATGCCTGAGGCTCTTACAAGGCACATGCAAAGTCTCCCTCCTAAGCTCTCCCAGATCTTAATGGATCCAACTCTCCAAGAAGCTCTCGCCCAGGTCCTTGCAATGGCTCAACCTTCACAACCACCGACAGGGCCACCAGCTATGGAAGCCAGGATGCTAATCTCGAAGGAGTTGGAGGAACGAGAACAGGAAGCCTCGAAGTCTGTCGAGGAGGAGGCTAATGAGTATCATGAGCACCTCGAGTACAAGCACCGAACCATCGATAGGGTGGTTTATGAGGAGGAGGAGACAAGATCTTTTGAGAGTGGAGATGAGGAGGATGGCTCTGGTGCTAAGGTAATCATCCAAACATTTGATGATGACCTTGAGGAGGAATTGGCGCAGCAGCTAAAGAACGTTGGGGCAGAGGCAGAAGAGTCACCACATGGTGAAGAGGGGAAGCCACCAGAAGAGCAACAGATAAAGGACTTAACCAAGGCTGAAGCCCATGTTGTCAAAGGCCCCGAGGTCGAGGCTACTAAGGAGAAGAAAGAAGAAGAAGTAGCAAAAGAAGAAACTCCCATCTAGCAACCATCCACCAGGCTTCCTGTCAAACGCCTCGTGTTCATTCATGACTTTGACGAAGAGGAGGAGGATGCTGTCAAGGAGAAAGGAGAATCCCAAAAGGAAAAAGAGATAGAGGTCTTGCCCTTGATTGAGAAAGGTGAGGGTAGCCATGATTCACCCAAGGGGAAGTCCATTGTGCCCGAATGGTTAGAGAAGCAACTTGAAAGAACGACCCCTATGTTGAAGGACCTGAGGGCTAGGTTGGAGGCCATCTTGGATTGAGCCCAAATCACAACAAAGAAGGAGAAGAAGCCCAAGGTCCGATCCAAAGTGACAATAGATGCTTCTGGCTCTTGAGCAACACAAATTGCAACGCCCACCATGGGCCAAGCTGGAGTAAGCTATAACATCTCCACCATTGACTTGGGGACTGCAACCAGAGAGCAAAAGGTCGAGCACCTTGAGGAGTCGGTGGCCACAATGGTGCACCTGATAAAGCAGGATAAAATCTCCAAGGATGAGCTCAAGGCATAGGTTGCAGCATTAATGGATTATATACAGCAATGGTCCTCAGTGGACGACCTGCCCACCACCTCCACGGCCGCACCACAGTTGCTTTCCAAAGAGCAGATCGAGAAAATGGAGAGAAGGAAGAACTTGGAGAAAACCACCAAGGATTGGTTCCAACAAGTCTCATTCGTCGAGAACATGGGAATCAGCAGGGCTGTGCAGACAACCAACAAGTTCTTGGACTTAATACAATCTCTGGAGAGCACAAAGAAGCTCTGCACCAATTTCCCCGCAACTTATGACTCCACCTTCCCAAGGATCGAAGCAATCCTTCAATTGCCTGAAGCCACATGGGAGAAGAAGCTCACGTTTAAGAAAGAAGATCACTGGCTGATGGATATATGGTGCCAAGACTTCAACAACCGAAAGGAGAGGTTGGAGCAAATCTTGAGCAGGGTGGATCCTAATATTGAGTGGATCAAGAAAATCCGAGTAGAATGCGCCGAATACCTTAAGCTAATGACGGGCTATGATATGCCCACTATGCAAATGGATCCAGAGAAGATCAAACACTACTTCCAGGAGAAGATGAAGGACGGGATGGCCGGATATATCACAACAAAGTTCCTGATTTTTGTTGCCCGCGCCTTCGACCAATCGGAGCTTTTCAGAGATCAAGGCTCAAAATATGATGAAGATTAGAAAAGGCTAGAAGAAAATGGAAAGGAGTGGAGCTACCAGGCGTTGCAATGCGAAGTCATCGAAATAGACAAGCTCCAGGAGGTCATCCTCAGGTTCATCGAATACACAGCTTCCAGGGAACAAGAAGATAGCCCTGCCAAAGATGAAGAGCTTTCTAAAGAGTAGCTACAGCAAAGGAAATAGCAATTTGCTAAATGACGAAAGAGCTATAGTGCCATTAGCTAGAAGACGAAATAGGGAAGAAACAAAAATGTAATTTTAAATTGTAATATATTTGGGGGTAAGTGAAACCCTATTTTGTAATGAATTTTGGCCACACAATGAGAATGAATCTTGGCCATTCATTTAACTTTTGAAAAACTATAAATAGGGCACTCCTCTCATTTGCAAAGTGAGAGTTGAGTTGTTGTAAAGGCATGCTGTAAAAATTTATAAGAAAAGGGCATTGACTTGGTGTATTTTCTTGGTTTCTCTCATGTTGCTTGATTCATTCTCCAATGTTAGATGTTTGACTTAGATCTTAATGATGTTTTAGTTAGCTGTTTTCTTTCTTTGGGTAAATCTTAGAAATGTTGTTGGGTGATTATGAAAATTCCTGCCATGTTGATGATTTTTTTGTCCATGCTTTTTGTTGTTTGCTGATGGTAGATAGTTGTGCAAAGTTAGCCTAGACTTGATTTCAAAGCTGCTCCAAACATTTATCTTTGATTCATGCATGTACATGGTGAATGAGGGATGAAATATTTGCAGACCTTAGAAGATAGCACAATTTCCATGATACTGTGAAATCCTTGGTTAAGTGGGATATTGTTTTGAGGAATTGTCCATTGCAAGAACTCCATTGTCACTATTCATAGCTAGTTGTAGACTTAGGAACTTTTCCTCTCCTTTGCCTTTTCCTTTTTTTTAGTAACTAACCTATGTTAGGGTTCATTGCACATTGTAAAGCCAAATCCAAAACAAAATGGAGTCCAATACTACTGTTTGAACCTACAACCAATGCATAACGACTTTTATCCTAAGAACTCCATTTCAAGATCCAACTTCCATGCTTTGTGTCCACGCTTCGTATTTCCTATGAGACCGCCTTGTGATTCCAGCAAATCACATCAAACTACTAAGGTATCTAAGCACTGTCATGACCTGACATCTGAGAGACCTTGGGATAGTGTTCTGCAATTCGATTGTGGGAGATTGTCTTTCAAGAGAGGTAGTGCACCTACGTACTACCTATGTTGAGAAGTGCATAAAAACACCATCAACAGGGTGGACTATAGTCTAATGTCAAATGATCATGTAAATTTTCTATTATATCAATATAAATATATATAGGCATTAGCCTTTTTATGAAAAAGAAAAATAATATAATTGATTAGATCTTGTATACCATAATAATATACATTAGATTAAGTCTTACTTGGCATTTATGTATAATGCACTTAACTTGAGTTAGCTTTTATTATAATAAAATGTATATATTAAGCCCAAATATATATGGTTGGTTAAGATTAATATAATGTCATATATATTTATTGTAAGTTCAAATATTAATTATTTTACAAGATACTTTATAATATAGATTTAGGGATTGATATTAAAAAAATAATATGTATTTTATTGCAAATTATACATTAGGTACAAATACTTTCTTTGGAGGAGGGAACACTAAGAAAATCAATATAATTAAAATTAGTTCAACATGTTAACATAAGATTATAATTGTTATAAGGGTTCCAATGGACCTAATATGCTATTTATTTTTGTAGTATGAAAATTTGTGAGATATTATAACTTATAATAAAATTTGGCAATTGTGTATACGATCACTTCATCAATTGCTGTATAATACACTTTTGAATTAATTATTGATTTTAGTATGAAAGTTTTAATCATGTTAGCTTAGAATACATTAAGAAATTATGAAACATTATAGTTACAAATTAGTTCAATATTAATGTTACATAATGTGTTATAAATGAATGTGGCTATGACATGGAAAACTAACCCTTTTCATTATGCATTGTCGAAATAAAAGTAACCTCTCTCCCTCCCTCACTCTCTATATCTCTCATATTAGAATATATCAAATATGTGTTTATTTAAATTGAAATATGACAAGATATGATAAAATATGTTAGTCATTAATAAATATTGAAATTCTCAATAATGTTTCATTTTGCTTCTTCCTCGAGTATGCATAAGAAATGTTATTTTTTTGGAAAACACTTAAATATTGCAAGTCATTAAAAAAACATAGATAAAATATTGATTAAAATATAATATCCACTCTAATCACATTATAAATTTAGAAAATAGGTATTTTTTTCTCTAACTACACCTTAGAATGTATATTTTATGACACCTCATATAGAGAGCTTGATGAATAATACCTCATGATGGCCACCCCCTTTAGGTGTAACATGTAGTAATGTCTCTCTCCTATGATGGGATCACATTCCACCCATATCAATTTTATTTCTTTTCTTTCATCTCGAGCTTCACCAACATGTAACACTCACACATGTTCAATATCATGTAATGTTGCATGCGATGACAACACATAGATACATATATCATATTTCCTTGAGTGGTGCTCTCAATTGTTTCAAAAAATATAATTAGTTGTTGTTTGCATGCTTTTTCAATATTGAATCATGGGAATTCCATCGACCATGCATAAAAAGAAAGCATTCACACATAAAAAATATGGTGTCCATGTAAAGTTATAGACTTAATGTGATTTCTTTGTATCTTATTTATCTTTGGTATGTGCACTTCACTAGAACCTACATAATACAAAAATGATATGCAACCAATAGCTCCTATCATGCAATTATAAATATGCACAATTGCAAGTGTGTATCACCTTTATCAATTGATTTCTATAAAATTTGCTTAATGGTTTTATTCATGGCATCTATATGTCCACTACTTTGTGGAGAATATTACATGTGTATATGAAATGTTTCTAATAATTTATTCACTTATTCTTAAAATATCTCTATTATAGTCAATCATAGAAGTTGATGGTAGGCCAAAGCTAGCAATAAGATTATCCATTATAAATGCACAAATGTCAATTGACATAGTGGTTTTTAAAGGTATGTCTTCACCTCATTCCATAAAGTAATCAATAATGTTAATGATAAAAAAAAATCCTTAAGAAGAGCTCAAGATAATTTTACCCACCAAATCTAGTCCCCATGTAGACAATAACCATGATGATGTGAAGGACTAAAGCTCATAGGTAAGTGTATGTTTTAAGTTACTATTTTTTTGACATGTTACACACTTTTGGGTGAATTCATGGTAAGTTTTCTCCATTTTATTCTATTAGACCCAATGCATGATAGTTTTTGCACTAGAAATTCTCCATAACATTTCCCATGACATATGCCCCCCCAAACATTTTAAATAGCAATGATTTTTTTATTATTGTTAAGGCAAGTGTAAGTATTATTTGGAAATTCCTCTAAATTAAGATAAAAATAGATTTGAAATTGTGTGCAAGTGTTCTAAACAACTTAAAATACAAGTGAAAAACCAAATGCAAAGGAAACAAACACTCAAGATTTTCCTAGTTGAATTTGAACAAAAATAAAGAAAAGGAAATGAGTTACCTTGTTCAAATTCATGTGTTTGGCTGGCCCTTTTTGATGCTTGATATGTGTGCTCCTTCTTTGGAAAAATAGCTCAAAATGGCGCTTGAAATGATGCTAGGATGATGAGGATTCTAATAATGCAAATGGGTATGTGGATGAATGTAATATGGAAGCTCAAAATGGTGCAACACTGGTGGATGCCAAGTGATGGCTTTGAGTGCTTGATTGCTAAGTGTGCTTTATCGTGGATTGTGATAGATTGAAAATGGGATCAATTCCACCATTTTTAGGGGAAGTGCCTCTAAAGCAATGGAGGGTCAAGATTAAGCCATGATGGCAAAGATCAAGGGTCAGGGCGAGTTGAGAACTCACAAGCCCTCATATCTTGACATGTGGCAGATGAGATGGAAATAAGGGGATGAGGTGGAAGTGACATGGAGGTACTAGGTTGTACCTTGGGAAGGGACAAGATCTCCTCATAAAGGAGGTCCTTGCCTACATGTGGCTTGAGAAGACATGTGAGGAATTAAAAAATCCTCACAAATCCTCATGGGGATGGGAGAAGGAATTTAAAATTCCTTAAAATGCATTGGATGAATAAAAGTGAATTAAAAATTCACATGGGGAAGGGGTTGCCTTCTCCAAATAGAGAAATCATTTAATGTTGGTTGACTAAGGAAATATGCCATAAATGGCATGGAGATTAGGTTGGCTTAAGCAGGTGATTAAGGTTGTGCAAATGTTGGGTTAAGCAGGCTAATGACATATTAGAGGCAAGTGGGAGATTATGGAGGATGTGACCCTAATGATGATTAGGGGTGTGCACATCCTAATCACAGACTAATTAAGTTAATATGGATTAAAAGGGATTATGGAGGATGTGACCCCAATGATTGTTAGGGGTGTGCACATCCTAACGAGGAGAGAGAAGAAAATGAATTAAAAATTGATTTAATTCATAAAGGCTAAAGTGACTAAATTAAATAAATTGGGATATTTATTTAATTTAGAGAGGAAAGGGGTAAGGTATTTAATTGATTTATTAAATACCTTAGAGGAATTAGGATAAGGGAAATATTAATAAAATAATAAATTATTTAATTAACATAGATGAGGGATGCAGGATGAAGGAATGCAAGGGTGAATTTGACCATATGGGAGTGGTAACATTCATGTGTCTACATTTTTCCCCTCTTCAAAATACTGTTAGAATAACAATGTTTCAAAGAAAAATAAAACACAGACGACTTGATAGAAGAGAATGTTAGACAATGCCCCAATATCATAGGGAAGCAGATAGGAAGGAAGAATAAAGAAATATGGTAGGGTATGGCCCCTTGAGAGGGCAGATGGGGAAGAAAAGGGGCCCTAGGTGACTTTTTGATATGGAAAAACAAAGGGTGCCATGCAATAGAGCACAAAAAACCATGAAGAATGGATTTTGAACAGAGGAAAACGAATAAACGGGGTGCAAATGGCAGCCTGTAGAAGTAAAGGGGTGAATGAATTAATAAAAGGTTAATTAAAGGGCAAAAATTACCCAAAAATTAAAAGGCTAATTGGGCACAAAAACAAAAATCATAAATAGTAAATTTGAAAAGTTACTATTCACCTAATTCTTATTTGCACACTTGGTAGCTAACTAAGCGAGAGAGAGAGAGAGAGTGACGAGGATGGCTGATAGATTGAGCGGTGATGAGGCATTCGTAGATGATGACCTGATCCACCGAGGCGATGAGGTACAACAGTTCTACTATGAGCACGTGCTACCTCACCAAGTAGGCTTCTAAGTCTGACCTTGTGATTTGGATTATGATTTTATACACATTTTTAAGATTTGGGTCAAGTAGATTAGGGTATGAACGCGCCATGGAAGGGCAGATTCACCCTTCTGACAAGATGAATTTTCCTATCATGGGTGATCAACGAAGAAAGGGGTGGAATTGTGCAATGTAGGGGTGAGCACGCTGGGGGAGGGGTGATTTCAAAATCACCTCTTCAAAAAAAGGGTGATCCTGCACAACATATGGGCGAGGGTCAAAATGGATAGGCGAATGTGAAATCGCCAAAACTAGGAAAGGGAAAATGAAAATTCGCCCAAAGGGGAAACAAGTGGATACGAATCTACCCCTTGGGGATAAGGGTGAATGCAAAATCGCCCATTGGGGAAAAGGGTGAATGCGAATTTTCCTTTGAGGAAAAGAAGGGTGGATTCACACCTAAACGAGAAAGGGTGGATTTGCTAGGAGAACAAGTGAACCCACATAAGAAAGACACAGTGGTGAATGCACTAGCTGAATAGGTGAACGCATTGGGAAGGGAAAGGGACGAATTCTCCTTACACAGAGGCAAATTTTCCAAACTGGGATGGGGATAAAAAGACAAGAAAGAGGAATAAAATGTTAGAAAAGCTAACAGAGTGTTCTGCATGGATGCAAAACTTTGACACATTGAGGACGCAGGAGAGACACTTAGAAGTGTTGGAGGTGACATGAAGAGCGATGAATGCCCATGATCATAGATCGCTAGCATAGGCAGGATTATTACACATGTTGGGGTATCCCAACATCAAAGCACACAAGGGATGGATAACAATGTTGTTGGATTGATGGAGCTCAGAGACTTTGACCTTCCATCTCCTGATGGGGGAGATGAAAAAGACTCTAGAGGACATCTGGAGGATTCTACTATTGCCCATTGGAGGGCACTTGATTAGTTGGACACACAATCGGGCAGCAGATAGGAGCCTACAAGCTATATTTGGAAAAGTTGATTTACCTATCCAGGGGAGGGAGTTGGATCTAGATGCTTCCTTGGGGTTGCAGATACCAACCCTACCATTGTACCTTTGTGGCTTGATCAGTGGGATTTTGTTACCAGACAGGAGTGGATGCTTCTACAGCCTCAAGATGATTGAGGTTGTGAGACATATCGTGGAGAGATGAGAGGGGGATTTTGCATGGGGAGCATGTGTGCTACCCCATTTGTACTGGGATATGCACGTTGTCTACTATAGACGAGCACTAAGCATTCCACACTTGATGTTGCTCCAAGTATGGGCCTAGGAGTATATTAGTGTGGTCAGACCAGATATTATTATTGCTGGTGTGAGAGATGAGATGATGCCCATAGCCTACTGGTGGAGGAAAGAGTACTGATGGAGACTCCACTATCAGGAGGTGGGTGATTTGGAGGTGTGGAGGAGGAGATTAGATGGATTGAGGAAGGATCATATCACCTAGAGACTGTACATGATACAACACTTCTAGGGATGGAGGGATGATGATAGGAGGTGGAGAGTCTACTTCTTCTCAGTGTGTTATTTGATTGGCTGGGACCCATTCATTATAGAGTTGCACAAGCCAGATAGGGTTACCAGACAGTTTAAGATATAGCAGGATATTCTTGCAGGACCTTGGAGGTTCAAATGGATCAGTCGAGAGTTGGCAACTATTTGGGGAGAGAAGATCACTGCATAGTATGATCAACAAATGTGGGATGTGGTGTTGATGACACAATACCCATGGAGGGGGGATCAAAAAATGCAGGGACTATAGTTTGGTATTTTGCATGGTGGGAAAAGAAGTGGCCAGGGTAGATGATGACAATGCACCTAATTGTGGGGGCACTGGGATTCAGATCAAACAACGAGAGAGAGTTAGCAAGACTATAGAGGAGGGGAGGAGATGGGGATGTGGAGGTGCAACAGGTGGTGGGATAGGAGTAGGCCATGGAGGTGGATGAGGATGCCCCAACTGTACACCCACTAGCGATGGTACCATACATGCCACCGCCACTAGAGGATCTTATCGTATTATTGATAGGAGCCCTAGCTAGGATAGGAATTGTAGAGCATAGATTGAGGGAGTTAGAGGTAGACCCGAGATAGGCTTTAGATAGAGTTGGGTTGGCCATAGGAAGAGGTACAATAGTTATAGGCTACACAGGGAGATGGAGATAGGGCCTTCGAGAATTTAGTAGATGAGGCCATAGAGAGGCTACATGAGATGTAGACAGAGAGAGTTGATTTGTAGAGGATGGTGGAGGAGCTACAAAGGGAGCGGGATGAGGCTTGAGATAGAGTAGAGTGTGCAAAGGTTGCCATGGGTGATACAGGAGGATTGCTAGAGAGGGTGGAGACAACAAAGGCCTAGGTACAGGCACTATAGGGTGAGCAGGATGCAGCATCAAGTAAACCCACAAAATTGGTTTATAATTCTAGTGAGGAAGGAAAAGTTGCAAAAAATGCCCCCATGCAAAAAAAATTAGTTTTTAGGGGTTCAAACAAACATCTAGTTCGAGCAAACCCAAAGGGGGTTTGCTAGAAACCCCCTTCAAGTGAACCCATTAAATGCTAGGTCCCACATTTCTTGGGAAAAAAAGCAAAGGAAAGGGTTGTGGAAAGGGGGTTCACTCGAACCCCCCTTTTCCCCCCTTTTCCCCCTTTGGCACCAAAAAACTCTATAATTTTTCCCTTCAAAGCTTGAGTTGAGGATGAAAATGGAGGAGACTTCACAAACCCATCTAGATGATGGTAGTCCTCAGAATGAGCTATCTAACGAATATAATTTTAATATGTTTTGGTTTTATTATTTATTTATTTATTTAGTTTGATTAAACATAGGTTTTTCATCGAAAATCAAGCTCTTTGTTTTGCACATGTGGAAAAATAGAAAATTATCAAAAAAAATTGAAAAATATCAGTGCACTAGATATTGAAGTCATTGATCCAAATTTTTTTTTGAATTTCGATACATACAAAAAAAGTTATGTTGTATACGGTCCGCCTATGTCTAAATTGTTATTGGTTTGAATTAAAAAATTGATTAAGGGAAAAATATTCAATAAAACACTATGAAACCAATTGGAAGCACTAGATATCATAGTTACAAATGTAAATTCGAAAAAATTAGAATTTTATCCTTCATGGAAAAAAATTTATGTTGTATACGGTGAGTGTCACTCCTTAAAAATGGTGTTTACTAAAAAAACTAGTTTTTGAAGGAGATGGAAAAAGAAGTGCAATATGATTCTAAAAAATTTGAAAAAAAAAATATTTAGAATCTACAGATAAAATACTACAAATCAGTAGTTTAGATCATCTTCAAATTCCTCACAATTTAGCCGTTATAGGTGTCCAAAAGTGAATATTTAGTCAATTCAGTGTCTAGTTTGGCCAAAAATTGTAAACCGGTATTGTAGGATCACCCCAACATAACAAATATCTTGGCTGCATGCATAGGTGGACCAGATGCAAATGGCCTAAGAGGCATGGGAGAGTGAGAGGAGGCACATCAATGGGTTGTGAGATAGGTATCAGATAGAGAGGGACTTGATGAGGGCACATGCGGCAGAGGTGGTTGATGCCAGGATAGAGGTGGGTTACTATATGTTTGCTTATCATCAGGTTATCCCAGATCTAGAACAGAGGGTGTCGCCATACATCCAAGCAGTCCCACAAATGCCACCACCTTCACACTCAGGGGTGACACACACACAAGGATATAGCAGTTTCTGTGAGACACCCCCACAAGGAAAAGGTTCAGTGCCAAACTCCTCGCAGAGATTAGATGGAGCCAACACAAGGTAAACAGGATGGGGACATAGGGTCCTAATTTTGATAGGTACAAAGTGGACATAGTACACAAAGATAGAGGCTACAAATTCTTTTCATAGATTTAGAGGTTGATTGATTCATTGATTATTTCATTCTTTATTATTTATTCATTCAAGATATGTAGTCTCTGTATTTGATTAGAGCTTTGTACATGTATGTTATTTTGTGGATGTATAGACTTTATGATGGACTGTTCATTATGTTTTTATGGACTTGTTATGGAATTTTATGATTTTTTATTATGGACTATGATGGACATATGATGGAAACTATATTTTTTTTTGATACTTATATGATATGAGATGGACATTGCTGACACTATGTGGTTATTATATGGTGACATGGATGTTCATTATGCATATGTGATTATGATGGTTATGATGTATACATGTGATTATGATGATTTGTGCCTATGTCTATGTGGACGACATGGATTATATGTATTATGTCTAATGGTTTGTGATGCAAGATATGATGAATGATTTATGATTTATGATTGTATGATGTATGCTATGGATGTGGTACTAATGATATGTGATGCAAGTGGTGATGCAATTGAGATTTTCTATGTATGTGTATGTGATATAATATGATGATTAAATGTACTATGGATGATTGCATTATAATGGTTAAATATGTATGTATGGCGTTATATAAAAATGCAATGTGATGCAATGAGTGAGAATGTGTGACATATTCATGTGTAATTATGATATGGATAAATGTAATGTAATATTTGTGATGAAATGAAATGAACTTAAGATGCTTAGAATAACCAATCCAGATTAATATAAACAACTTAAAATGGATATGAAAATGATAATGCAATGGATATGATAATGAAATGGAGTAATCTTAAGATGCTTAGAATAACCAATCTATATTAAGCTAAACAACTAAAAATGATAATGCAATGGAATAATCTTAAGATGCTTAGAATAACCATTATAGGTTAAGCTAAACAAATTAACCTGATAATGAAAATGATAATGCAATGGATATGATAATGCAAATGGAACTAGGTGAACAATGATAGGTGTGGCAATGCATTGCATAATGAGATGAATGATGATGGGTGTGAGAGTGCACCTATCAAAATTAGAGGAATCCTATTAAGAAGAATAGGTGGATGGGGAACATTTGCACAACCAAAATCACTAACCATAGACTAGGGGAATAATAGGATGTGGGAAATTCCATACAATGGAATGATAGATGAAATGCAAACCTAATGCCATTTTTCCATATATTTTTCCATATGAGGAGCACTGATTTTTTCTATAGCATAGGACATGATGCGCTAGGGTATGAGGAACCAAGGTAGATTAGTGTCCAATGCATAAAAAAAAACACAACAAACAAGGAGGCTATCCCAACACCACAAAGTCATAATGGCTTTGGTCGAGCTAGGTATTGGGATAACCACAAGCACATAGGATGCCCCAACGTAACACAAGATCACAATGATCTTGGTGGGTACTATGCGGGACAACCAAGAAGACAAAAATAGACAAAAGATCAAGATAATATGCCCCTATGTCTACTTGTCAAAGCGCACCATGATATGATGGATCATGGTGACCCTAATAGAGTATAATAGGAAGCTCAAATGATAAAAAAAAATTGTCAAAAGCATCAAAAGATCACAATAGATTTCAAAATTCCTTTGCCATAGGATCAAAAGGTGGATGGGATTGATGCAGTCTTATTTAGGAAGGATACATCTTGTTAAGAAAAAAACATGGAGGATAGATTGGATGATCGACATGACTCGAGATACTCAAAAATGATTGAGCCTCATGATACTAGTGGATTTTACTATTAAGCACCAACTGAATAAGGATATACTTGATGACACGACACAACAACAAAGACACACCCTAAAGACATAAGGGCTCAAGGATCTAATCAAAGATTATCCTTGCCTATGTGAAAGCACAGAGCCCTCATTGTTCGATAAAAGACTGACGACTGGGGGTATGTTCAGGATCATGATGGGCCAAAAAGTGGCAATATGATGGGTTTTTGTAGGGTATGTGGTTGATGACCATTTTTTTACCCAAAATTGATGAAACAAAAGGGGTTTTTAAAGGAGATTCTCAGCTTTCCACCAATATAAATTATACTTTACTATGAATTTAATAAATAATTATTATTTATTTTCTATTTAAATTACAACTAAAGTCTCGATTGATAGGCTGATTGAAAAACAACTATAGCTTTCAAACGGTATCACATTTTTTGAATCCAAAAAATGCGTCACATTCTATGCTTCGTATACTATAGAATCAAAAAAAGAAGAAATGAATTTCATGAATTTTTGACCAAGTTAAGGTGGTTAGACATACGAGTTTTTTTATTTTTTAAAAGATGTAATAAAAAATTCATAATTAATTATTTACTTGGAAAAAAATTACAAAAAATGTGCATCACATCGGGACATGAGTCCTCTACTTATATCTAAAATCTTTAAAAAAAATATTATCATTTTATTATGGTTAGGGTGGTCAGACAGACACCTACTTCATATTTTTTCCCTGAAATTTAAGTACTATTGCATTGAAATTTCAAATTTTCACCAAATAGATTTAAAAATAAAATAAATAAACCTAGTAGTTTAGAAAATACATTCAATTTTCTAAAAATTCTATTCTTACATAGTTTTGAAATAATATAGATAACTTATTCAAATTTTTTACTTCAAGTTACATAACTTTGATTTTTCTGATTTTTTTGCCACTTAAGGGCCTATTTTTTCCATGATGATCCTGCACATACCTCATGGATAAAAGTGGAGAAAGGACAATGGAGACCTTAATGGATGACAAAGACTGGATGAAAAAATGCCTTGGGGGCTGATCAAATGATCGACCTTGCCTATGTGAAAGCGTAGGGGCAACATAGTTCGACAAAATGGACCAAGGACAAGATGGGACCTAATGATGATTGACGTGATGGAGGATCCTAGATGAAGACATGAGACCAATCGATGACAACAATGTATAGATAGAAAGCTCAGATGCAGGACAAAAGCTCAAGATTTTGGATAGCTGATTTGGATCATCCAATGCTCAACAAAAATATACCTACCGACTAATGATAGGATACCGATGGGAGGATAGGATTGATAAGATGCAAGGATAGGATATATGGATAGGATGGATGGAAGCATAAAGTAGTTAGGATGCAAGGTAGATAATGACTAAGCCCTCTATGAAAGGTGCCCATTGCTGGGTTTTCACCAAATGTACCTATCCAATGCACCACCAAGGGTGGTTTTCACCATAGGACAGATTATTTCGCTTTACTATTTTTTTGATTTTTTGACTTTTTTGACCTTTTTTTTTGTATTTTTCTATATTTTTTAGTTTTTTTGGATTTTTCTAGGTAGGATAACCCAGTTGACTCAGGTATAGAACCTCTTTAGATGCATGATGTTGATAGGCTCCTCCAAGGGTTCCCCTTCAGGCATTGCCAACCTATATGCCCTAGAACTATATTTTGTTGTGACAACATAGGGATCCCAACCAATTTGATTCAAACTTCCCTTCTTTTCTTGGTCTTGTTGGGTGCGATGGTTTTCTTTCAGGACAAAATCACCAACATTGAAATGACAAGGATGAACCTTCTTGTTGTAGCTCCTCATAAGATGATGTTGATATGCTTGAAGGTGATTGTAGGCCTTGATGTGCTTTTCATCCAAAAGTTCAAGCTGACTTAAGCATGCAACCCAAGCATCTTCATCACTAATGATATTCTTTAGAGATATTCGAAGTGATGGGATCTCGACTTCGATCAAAAAGATTGCATTGGCACCATATACAAGAGAGTATGGAGTGACATTAGTGTGAGTGCAAATGGATGTATGATATGCCCAAAGGGCGAGATGGAGACAAAGGTGCCAATCTCAACCAGTATTATTGACCACCTTTTTGAGGATTTTGATGAGGGTCTTGTTGGTTGCCTCCACTTGACATTACCTTGTGGGTAATAGGGCATGGACCAATGATGTTGGATATGGTATGTCTCACAAAGGTGTTTCATAAACTAATTTTTGAAGGGCTTTCCATTGTCGATGATGATGGTGGATGGGGTTCCATATTTGTAGAGAATATAGAAAAGGATGAATTTGGATATCTGAATACCCGTGATTTGAGAGAGTGGAATTGCTTCCACCCACTTGGTAAAGTATTTAGTCGCTGTGATGATGAAAGTATGGCCATCAAAGGATGTAGGGAAAATCTTACCGATCAGTTCAAAACCTCATTGAGAAAAAGGCCATGGTGCTATGATGGGTTGCAATTCTTGCATGGGAGCATAGATTAAATTTTCATGTTGCTGACAAGGTAGAAATTTCTTCATGAACTCACAAGAGTCATGCTCTATAGTAGGTCAATAATAACCAACTCTGAGAATCTTTTTTCCCAAGGCCATGTCATTAGAATGAGACCCACAAACACCACTATGTACCTCGTTTAATGCAATATGGGATTCTAATTCATTGATACATCAAAGAAGAGTGTCATCATACCCTCTTCGATAAAGTGTATCTCCTACTATGGTATAGCGAGAAGTATGTTGTATGAATGATTTATTTTGATTGTGGGTGAGGTCGGATGGTATGATATTGTTGTGGAGGTAGGTATAAATGCCATGGTACCAGGGTGAATTGGGACCTATGATATACCACACCATCTCATTATCGGGGACATCATATGCCAAGATTAGTAGTTGTTTAACAAGGAACTCACAGTTCGTTCAATCTCTAGGCATGTCGCTGAGGGAACCAATCGTAGCCATTGCATTTGCTACATAGGTGATCTTAGGCTCCTCTTCTATTCCCAAATTGACTTATTGTGTCTCTTTGATCAAGATGGAAGACCGTTTGGACTAGTGAGCTCCTACAAGGGGAAGATGAACATCCCCATCCTCCAGCGCCTCATTGAGGTTTTCACTATCGAATACACCCTTTATTTTTACTTTTGATGAGTCAAGAAGTGCCTCACAGAGGTTTTCACTAGATTACCCTTTTTTATTTTGCTTCTTTTTACTTTTTCGGTTAAGGTGTTCATCTTCCCCCAATCCCATTAGATGTACGTAAGTGTCCACTAAAGGAAAAGTGTCTGATAGGTGCGCTACTCTATAATTTCCAATCAATGAGGTTGGTATAGTGAAGGGATAAGCTAATGGTAAGGATATATGATGAGTCAAGTAGGGAAGGGAGATCTACATCATCATAGGATAGTATGATGGTCTCTTCTTCTGGTATGTCATCAAGGAAATCATTATCTACATTGACATTATTAGAGGTACTAGTTGATGGTGCAGAATCCTTTTGCTTTTTATCATAGACTAAGCCCAAATTTCTAGGTCACACACATGTGTCAATAGGCTGCAATCTTCCATGTTCTTCTACACCAAGACCTCCACCCTGATAATTATATTTTTTAGCTAACTTAGATGCATGAGGATATGTCTCTTGAAAATGCTCAATAAGAGGGGGTGAAGGCTCAAGTTCTTCCTTGTATATCCATTGACTAATGTCATTATCTGGTTTATCTCGATGTGTTCTTGGGGATTAGAAAGTGTTAGACCCCATGTTCTTAAAGCTAAGTGTTATTGTCTTCTTTTCTTCCTTCGACACATAGTGAGAAGGTTGACCATAAGTACAAGGAGATGGAGGCATGTTTGCCACATTTATAGCTGTATTCATCTCATATTCTCCACAACCTTTATCTATGATCTGGACCTTGGTGATTGTGGATTCAGATGTGGTGGAGGGAATGGATGATGTAGTGGATGATGAGTTGGAGAATGGATTGGAAGATGATGTTTGAGATGCCCCCACTTATACTCCCAGAAAATGTTGTGAGTGGGGAAAGGAAGCTTCTAGAGCATGGTAGTACTCAAAGGGTTGAGGATGAGCATGTATGGTTACTTCCATCCCACTATATGGGAACTTCAGGCATTGATGGTAAGTGGACAAAACATCTTGCATGACGTGGATCCATGGAAGCCAAGGAGGAGATTCTATTGGAGCTTCGGATCAAGTACATGGCATGTGGTATACTACACTACAGGGCTGACCTGAATAGGAAGACAAATAATTCCTTTAGATTCCCTTTCTACATTGGATCATAAGCTTTGATGGTGATAACCTAATTATTCAAGTCAGCTTGGGTATACCCTACCTATTTTATGAACTTTAGCATACAAAGGTTGAGGGCAGAGCCATTATCTACCAGGACCCTTTTCACTTTATGTCGGGCTACAAGGACTTCGATGTGAAGGGCATAGTTACGGGATGAGTCGATTGGAGACATATCATTTTGGTTGAATCCCAGCTAATGTGGATGACAAATTCCCTACTAAGGATTGAAACCGAGTAGGATCTATATCATTAGGTACGTGGGTATCCTGCAGAGCTTTGGTTAGGATCTCTTGATAGATGGGGGAAGACTTAAGCAAATCCAAGATGGATATTTGAGTGGGGGTCTTTCTAAGATAATCAAGAATGTTATATTGGGAGCTTACAAGAGTTGGTTGGGATGATGTGGAAGGCCCAAGAACAAATATACGAGTGTGGCATGTTCTAAAAACACATTGCGGGTCTTTACCCTGGATACGAATCATGGAAATGTGTGGTTCTACTTGAGTAATGTACATAACAATGCCGTCATAGTTGTAAGGTACATTCTTATAGCTAATGTTATTTATGTTATTATTTTGATTATTGCTATTTTTGGACCCAAGATTAGCATTAGAGGCACTGACACCTTGATTGTGCCTAGGGAAAGCATTTTGATATATTTGGAGCTGAGCATTGGACGACGTTGCCTGATTTGCATCCACTATTATATCACCTCGATCTATAAGATCTTAGATATATGTTTTAAGTCCTTGAAACTTGTTAGTGGAATGAACTTTAATTTTGTGAAAGTCCCAATACTCGTTTTCCCTATACCAAGTGGGCTTTGGTTTGGACTCGTCAAAGGGCTTCATGACATGATAGGTAATTGGATAGCTTGCTTGAAGCAACCTGTTGAAAACAATGCTTAAGGGTTATCCCAAAGGAGTGAATGAGAGTTTATTGTTCCCTTGATTATTTTGATTGGATTGTTGGGGAGGATGGGGTGCACCCTGTGGTACAAATATGACATTGGCGATCGATTGTTGATGGGGGACATATTGTGACCTTTACAAGGTGTTGGCTACTTAGACATGCTTGGTATCAGTGACACCATCATTGACAACATTTTTATTTTTAGTCTAGTAGTGGGACTTATTGCTAGATGAATTATCTTTATTTGGGTTGTAGATCTTGACTTGTCCCTTAGCGATGAGGGCCCTCTCAATGGTAGTGCCCTTTTCTATGACCTCTGAAAAGGTGGTGAAACAATGAAGGTTAAGATTATGTGCCATATCAGGATGGTCATTTGCAACAAAGATGGTCACCATGTCCTTCTCACTAAGATGATATTTTAATCCACTAGCCAAGGCATCACACCTTTGTAGGTAGCTTGAAAATTTTCTCCCTCACGTTGTTTTTCTTTCAGAAGATCTAAGGTATCAATGTCCTCCAAGTTGAAGGAGAAGTGTGGAATGAATTTCTCTAACAAATATGTGAAAGAAGAGATTGACCCCTTTTGGAGACCCATGAACTAGTCTAGATCTATCCTTGTTAGACTCCTAGGGAATAACCATAAGAGATAATTGTCATTGTGCAGGACTTCTTAACAGTGCATGTAAAACTCCTGCAAGTGAGTTCTTGGGTCACTCTTTCCTTTGTATTTATCAAACTTTGGAATTTCAAAGTGCTTAGGAAATGGGACAAGCAAGATGGAGGGATCAAATGGATAGGGAAAAATCTCATCAAATTTGAAGGACTTTTTGGATTTCCTTGCTTGCATGTCCTTTAACGTGGCTTTAATCTCTTCCCACTCCTTGTTGACAGGTGTCAATAGAGGAGGATTGGTTGGATTGGATTGATCATAGGGGGGATATTTCTGATAGGATGAAGATTGTGTCAAGATGGTTTGATCGTGTGATGGTGTAGGTGGATATGAAGGAGTTTGTTGGTATTGATTGGGATACGGGGATTGGGGATTGGCATAAGATTGTTGATATGATGGAAATTTTTGATAATACGAAGAAGCTGACCCTTGCTAATATGATGGAGGTGCTTGGTAATGTGAAGTGGAGACACCCTGTTGATATGATGGTTGCTACTGGGAATAATATGGGTTGGATTGATAATTGCAAACAATTGTTTGCTGTGAAGCATACAAAGGCTATTGCAGATTGGGCTATTGATAGTGGATTTTTTTTGTGGCTATGAAGGAGTAGCATAGGATGGATGTTGTTGGGATTGTGGTAAGAATAACTAGGGTTAGGATTAGATGTGGCAGGCTGCACATAATAGGTGCTTTGAGGGTGATATAGATACTAGGCAACAGGGTCACTGTGAATTTGTTGGTGGGATTATTGTAATTATGTTGGGATTTGTGAATGTTGAGGGGGTTGTTGGTAAGATGGTGGTTGTTGATAAAGAGGTTGAGATGGAATTTGCAGTTGCTGAGGGATCTGTGGTTGTTGGTAGGATGGGATTTGTTGTGATATTTTTTGATGGGTGGGAACTTGCGATTGATGGGGAGGTTGTGAAAGATTACCCTACGGCTAATGTGGGGGTGGCTGTTGTTGTGATAGGATTTGGATATGCTACGGAGGTTATTGGTGAGGTGGTTGAGATGGGATGTGAGTATGCTTTGAAGACTGCGATGAGGTTTGTTATGGTGGTTGTTGTGGATTTCCTTATGGTTGATGAAAAGATAGGATATTGCCTTGACGTGGCTATTAAGATGTGAATGGAGGTGGCAGTAAGTTTGATGTAGGCGTAGATTCAGGAGGCAGAGGTGGCACATCAAAAGGATTTCCCCCAGTATTCCCTAATAACTGACTTGATTGATTTGGAAAAAGAGGTGGTGCAAAAATATGGGGGTTGAACCTTGCGGGATATTCATGCTTGGCAGGTTAGGAAGACCTTGTGGCATACCAAAACCAAGAGGATTGTTAGGATCAGGGCCTTGGGGATTGTTAGGATCAAACAGTTCTCCCATAATCAAGATAAGAACTCGAGGAGGTGGTACAGGGGGTAGAACTTGATAAAGCACAACATATCCAAACCCAGGTTGATACTAAGCCTCTTGTGGAGGACCTTTGGGGACGTATGAATTGCTTGGATTATTCTATGGATTTTGAGGATCTTGCGGTGTAGGGAGCGCACAAGGTGTAATGTTGATGTATTTTGATAAATCAAACACTAACAACAACTTAATACCGTTTAGGAGTAATGTGGTGAGGATTTTATCCCCACGTTCATTAAGGAGATGATCTGTCATTTGGAAATTGGTGGGATTATTGAGGTATTCATTGACTGTGACCTCAAGTTGGTTGACCATGTTTTTTTCAAGAGGAGATGTAGTGTGGACTTCAGTATTGGATTACGATGAGCCACCATTGGTGGGTTGATCCTGAGGAAGGTAAGTCTAAGCACCTTAGGACTGTTGTTCTGCCATGAGTTTCTTTACTTGTGATCAAGTAATAGGCATGAAAATGCAAAACTACCAAATTACTAAGATGACACGAAGGCCTAAGATATAGTTAAATGATGACCTAAATGATGACTAAAGGATTGATTGGATGAGATGATTGATGGATTGATTGATTGAATGATTGGACAAGATAATTTAGATAACTGATTAGATTGGATTTGGTTAAGTGGATTGATGAGATTGGATGATTGATAGGGTTGGATGATTGATTGGGTTGGATTAATGAGATTGACTCTAAACCAAGTTTAGGGGTTTAATTGGATCGAATTTGATGTTGATGATTGGATTGGATTACAAAAGGGATAGTGATGACATCAAATCCACCTCAAGATGGAGCCAGATTGATTGGGTGGTGGATGATTACTAACTCAAGACAGATAACAATCCTAAGCAGGTGTGAATGATGATGATCAGGATCAGGCACCTAAGCCAACTTGGATAAAATCCCCTAAAATGAAATCTAAGAGGTTTAGATGGATGGACCGATGATGGATATGTAATCTAGGGATGTCCTACGATGAACCTATATGATTTGATTAAGGATTCAATGACTTTTGAAAAATGAAGACGGACTAAAATGGCGATTATGGGCAAATGGATGATGATAAAAAAATTTGATCAAGAGAATGGAATCTGAAAAATGATAGGCTTTTAGTGGTCCAAAGGATTAACTCTTGGGAGTTTTGTATGGGAAGTGAATACGCCTTTGTGATAGCACAAATTGGGATTGCCTACCTGAAGGACCACAAAATCTCCTATGTGTCTAACAAATTCACCTTTATCTAGGACTCAAGTTCGCCTATATCTTTAGACCCAAAAGGAAACAGGCAGATTCGCTAAACAATATTGCTTATTTAAGGATCATGATCGCCTATGCATATGACAAGATCACCTTTCTAAGATGCAGGATCACCTATTTCTTCAGACACCAAAAGGAAATGGGCAGATACAGGTCATAAAATTTCCTATCTAAGGATCAAGATTACCTCTCTCTTGAGATTTACGGATGCTAACATAAATGCCTATTACAGGATTTCCTATCAGAGAGACAGATTCACCTATGTATTGAAATATATAGACAAGGATGGTATGGATGGACATGGATTCGCCCCTAAGGACAACAGTTTCACCTATTCTAGGGGGTGTATAGATGAGGGAGACCAAGGCGAGACACAAATTCACCTAAGAGGATGACATGATCACTTGTTCAAAGGGAACATGCAGACCAAAGGACACGAATTGGACATACTCACCTAAAGAATTGACAAGATCACTTGTTCAAGGGGAATAGGTAGACTTGGATGAAACGAAGTAGATAGAATTGCCTAAAGGATTGGGAAAGATTTCCTATTCAGGGAATAGGTAGATGTGGGGTTGCCTAAATAAGGGACCCACAAGAAAATTCACCCCTGACAAGGATGTATTTGCCTAAAGGTTGACCTAGACAAGACTCGAGACATAGAAACACCCCTTTTAGGGTAGGATCACCTATCCACAATGCAAGTTCATCCCTATGAGAAGAAAAATCACTACTGAGGGAAGGAACAAACTATGGGAAAGGACAAAAAACACAACAAATAATAAATAGAAAGGATGGACTAACTTAGATTGATGACAAGCATTGGTATTGCACAAAGAAGACATGCTAGGTAGCACAATCCTAGAATTAGCGATAAAGGTTTACAAACTTGATGTAGGCCCACCACCTGGAGGGACAACCCAAGGTTAATACTCCATGTTATCAGGGTGGTTCTCTAGATCACCCTTTCTCATGAAGGCAGATAGCTAGTGATTCAGTGGCATAGGGTCATCAACAAACGCCATGAGCTCACCTTCATGCTCTCTCTCAGAGACTATCATAGTCCACCACAAGGATTTCTATCTCAACCCAAGGGAGTATGTGGTGAGTAACTTCAGGGTACGGTGCGCATCCCCTGCACTACACCAAGTTGTGGCTAAAACAGGGGTCTCTATCTAGGATAAATAGGCTATCTCATTCATCCTCGATATACACTAGGTATGTGAGGCACAACCATGAACACCAACCCATCACAAGCATGGGTCGAGAGCCCTAGTGAGGTACTAAAAACTCAGACCAACACTACACATCTTATCTAGGTATCACCCTAGCTTTGATGCTTCACTGAACATGATGTGACTAGATTGGGGTACAACTTTAGTTCTTCCCCCTTTATATACCTTGTCGATAACATGTGGTCGGAATAGCCCCCTGGGTGATGAAATCCCAAGCAAGTCCCGCTAAAGGAAGGAAATAATAGATGCATTGGCTAGTCCCTAGGCTTGCAAGTAACGCAAGGGGAGAGCTTAGATGCACTAGCACTTCTTGGGTAGACTAAACTGGACTAAAATGAACTATGATTTCTCATCACCCAGGATCACCAAAAGGTGCAAGGGGAGCGGATACGTCAATAATTCACTCCCAAACACAACAAATAAAATTAATTAACTCTTTAATTAGTCTACGTGTGCCTAAATTAGTATGAAAAACAACAAACAAAGCTAACTAAAGGCTTCAACTACTTGTCCTGCAACACACATGTGTTAGTAATTTTCACCACCCCGGTCATTGTCAAATGTGAGGGGACAAGCTGCACAAACTATTTGTTAAATGCCACAAATCACCAACCAACAAGTTAGCTTGCCAATACCCAAAATCGAAATCAAATTGTAGCTCAAATTGAAGAGTTTAAGGTTTTGGATTATTACCAGTTCGCCTCTATGTGAGACGAGTTCGCCCTTGTCGGTGAAGTAGGATCACCCATCTTTGAAAAAGGCAGATTCAAGTTTTCCTATTCTACGGAAAGGCATATACACCCTCACACCTGCGACTCATGCAATTTTGCCTCTATGCTAGTCAAGTCCACCTCTTCCTAAACTTCTGAGTGTATTCACCTCTAAACTTGGTAGTTGAGACCAAAAGTTACAAGTTTTCCTCTTTCTCGGAAGGGTGGATATGAATTCACCTGTTATCAATGTGGATTCACCCTTGTGTCAAGCAAGTTCAGCCCTCGGGGGTGGATTCGCCCCTGCACATAAAACCAAAGCCTGCAAAATTCAAACAACAAGAAAAAGTAAAGTAGATCTGTGACATGGGTCTCACCAGGCATGCCAGAAATGTGTGCAAGTGTTCTAACCTACTTAAAATACAAGTGAAAAACCAAATACAAAGGAAAGAAACATGAAACAAACACCCAATATTGGCCTAGTTGAATTTGAACAAAAATAAAGAAAAGTAAATGAGTTACTTTGTTCAAATTGATGTGTTTGGTTGGCCTTTTTTTATGCTTGATATGTGTGCTTCTTATTTGGAAAAATAGCTCAAAATAGTGCTTGAAATGATTCTAGGATAATGAGGATTCTAATAATGCAAATGGGTATGTGGATGAATGCAATATGGAAGCTCAAAATGTTGTAACAATGGTGGATGCCAAGTGATGGCTTTGAGTGCTCGATTGCTAAGTGTGCTTGATTGTGGATTGTGATAGATTGAAAATGGGAACAATTCCACCATTTTTAGGGGAAGTTCCACTAAAGCAATGGAGGGTCAAGATTAAGCCATGATGGAAAAGATTAAGGACCAGGGTGAGTTGAGAAATCACAATCCCTCACATCTTGACATGTGGCGGATGAGATGAAAATAAGGGGATGAGGTGGAAGTGGCATGGAGGTACCAGGTTGTACCTTGGGAAGAGACAAGATATCCTCATAAAGGAGTTCCTTGTCCACACATGGCTTGAGATGACATGTGAGGAATTACAAATTTCTTACAAATCCTCATGGGGATAGGAGAAGGAATTTAAAATTCCTTAAAATACATTGGATGAATAAAAGTGAATTAAAAATTCACATGGGGAAGGGGTTTCCTTCTCCAAATAGAGAAAGAATCTAATGTTGGTTGACTAAGGACATATGCCATAAATGGAATGGAGATTAGGTTGGCTTAAGCAGGTGTTTAAGGTTGTGCAAATGCTAGGTTAAGTAGGCTAATGATAGATTAGAGGCAAGTGGAGGATTATGGAGGATGTGACCCTAATGATGATTAGGGGTGTGAACATCCTAATCATAATTAATTAAGTTAATTTGGATTAAAAGGGATTATGGAGGATGTGACATGAGGAGAGAGAAGAAAATGAATTAACAATTGATTTAATTCATAAGGGCTAAAGTGACTAAATTAAATAAATTGGGATATTTATTTAATTTAGAGATGAAAGGGGTAAGATATTTAATTGATTTATTAAATACCTTAGGGGAAATTGTTAGAATTGTGAAACAAGCACAAAACCATGAGCCACAAGATCAAACAAAAAATAAGTACACCTTCCATGCAAGAGATCTGCAAAGAAGAATTGTTATATTCATCAACAAGGAAAAGTTACAAAAGAAGCTTTCAAGAAGATATGAAAGCCGTGATATTTCACATGAATAATATCTAAGAATAATTACAAATAGGTTTGAATGCTTATAAGAGCAAAGCCCTAAATGAGAAAGGGATCAGATCATGACAAGTGTCAACATCAAATGAGATGAGACATAATGATGTAATATTAAAGCATTGCTAAGTTTAGCTAAAGTGTGTGAGAATAAATTAGACTAATAATCAATTAAAGATTAATTAATTATTTTCTAATGAATGATAACTATAGCACCCTACCTTAAGATGAACTTAGGGAGTAGCTAAAACCCCTAAAAATAATGCAAGATGGGTCCCAACAAACAAGGCCAAATAAGGTACCCATGTACAAATAAAAGATCTCTATAATATGGAGAAATAGAGAAAACCTCATGGGGAAAACTCTACCCCAAGAAGAGATGAAAGCCAAGTGAAGGACTGGAGAAGCCTCCAAACAAGACAAGCTTATCCCAAAAGATAGGAACAAAGAGAACACCACTGAAGCATGAAGAAGCTGCAAACATTGTTGAAGAATGACTAATCTAATGCCAAAAGAATAACCACCATTGAAACATCTAATGATCAGGATCAAGAAGACAATAACCTATATGAGTGCCCTCAATGACACTACTTGAATTAGATGAAAAACAAAGGAAAACATTTGAAACTCAAAGATACAGATGGAAAAGGTACCAAAAGTCTGAAGAACTGATCATGAGAAAATGGAAGGTCGCCTCCAGAAATAGAAATGCAAGAGTGTCCATATGGTAAGTGCTCCATTACACCAAAATGCATGGGTAACCAGCTACTGCATCCACCTAGTACATAGGAACACATACTATATACATAGCTCACTCGAATGTGAAACCAAGGAAGCATTAACACCAACAGTAGAAAACCACCCATAACGCTGAAAAGGGAGAGGCATGACAAGTACACTGAAACTGAATGCTTGAAAGTAGTGCATGAAGAAGAACCAAGAACATCTGAAGGGGAAATCATGAAAGTACAAGCATATAGAAAGGATGTGAAAACAAAAGTCACATACACATGAGAAAGGTATGAAGGCAAACAAAGGAAAACATCAACCCCCATGGAACTTTATATCATATTGTGAGTACAATAAGGCACAAAGTGTTGTAAAAGATCCCATAATACATGTGCAATACAGAGACACTTTATCTCAATGCATTTACAAAATCATAAATACATGCAATACGAGCCCATAAGGTCCAAAAAAGGACACAAGCTAAAAATACAATTATCTGACAAAAAAAGAGGAAACTAGTAGCACCATGATGAAGTACACAAAAAAGCATGCACTTTAAAAAAATTGCACTCAAAAATGTGTCCGGATGCAAAAGATATGGCCTGTTGAAGTTTCCAAAATGAGAATTGAATAGCTACAACACTAATAAAACATAATTATAGAAAAAACTAGAAGTAAAAACTAGAAAATACCTACACCACTACGAAGAGCACAAAATTCCACCCCATTTTAAAAAAAAATTGCACTAAAAAAGACCACCGTATGACTGAGATAGGACCTCTAGAATTTGAGGTGCAAAACTAAAAAGCCCAATGGAGAGGGGTTGAGTAGGGAAAAAGTAAACTCCAAATTTGTCAAAAAACTCTACCAAATAGAAAGAGCCACCAAATTTAGTAATGCTGGAAAAAAATCTCCAATTACAGTGATTAGACATTTTTTGCTAAAAAAAATGCAAAATACCAATTTTGCCTTTTTATTTTTTTAATAGAAAAATAACCAAAAAAAAAACTATATATATATATATATATTTAAAAAATATATAAAAAAAATAACATTAATTTTTTTCAAAAAATAATAATAAAAAGATTTACATTGATTATTATTTTTTAAATAATTAATAAAAAAACATTAAAAAAATTAATTAAAAAACATTAAAAAAATTCTTGGGGGTCGCACCCTCGGCACTGTGGTTGAGGGGCCACCACTTGCCATTGTGTGGCAATGGTGGTACCCTTTGTACCTGCTTGCAGGGGGGAGGGGCTCGAGGGCCACCACCTTGCCACATAGTGGTAGGGGAGTGGTACCCGGTACCTTTCCTCAAATTTTTTTTAATAAAAACAATGAATATTAAAAAAACCTCCAAAAACCTTTAAAAAGTCTTTTTAATATTTTTTTTAAATCAATTTTTTTAATAAAATATTTTTGTAGAGGAAATTTTTTTTAATATTTTTATAATTTTACCTCGAATTGTGTGCTGGGGAGGTTGTACGACTTACCTGGCAATTTTTTTTTCCTTAGATGCCAACTGCTTGGATTTTAATGATTTGATAGGTGATCTTAGGGTTTTTGGGCCTTCTGAGTGCAATGGTGATGTTTGTTCGAGCTCAAAACGCACCAAAAATATAGCTACCCTCTATATCTAGAGACAAAGCAACCGCTTCAAAACATTGTAGATCTGGCATCTGGAGTCGAAATCAAGCGAAAGAAAAGCCAAATTTGACTTTCTCAATAGCTATGGATCCAACAATGAGGTTATTTTTACACAAAAATGCTTCAAAAAATTCTCACCTCCAAAATTTGCAAAAAAAAGAAAAGGGGATTCAAATCTGAAGCCTACAACCCTTGTTGAAGAAAAAAACCTCATAAATCGAGAAGAGGTTTGTTGAATCCACATTCTAATCCCATGTTGAAGTCAAGAAATAAAACTTCACAGAACCCATTGAACACCTGCAAGCAAATAAAATGTCACATAGAAGAGATACTATACACATTTCCCACAATCCAGTGGAGCATCAACGAACAAAGCACATTGAGATCCACATGCACTTCATCAGGCAGTTGATTCAGGATGGTTCTCTCATCTTGGAGTACATTCCTACTGAGGTGCAGGTTGCAGACATCTTCATAAAACCTTTGGCATCACCACACTATCTTTAGTTGCGATTGATGCTTGGGGTGAAGGAAGTTGTCCTTGGGGGGTCTTTGTGAGTCCTTCATTCCTTCATGTTTTTTTTAGCATGCTTTCATCTCTTTTTGGAGTAGAGTTTTTCCCATGAGGTTTTCTCTATTTTCTCTGCTTTATAGAGATTTGGTTGTATTTAGGTACCTCATCTGGCCTTGTTACCAGGACCCATTTTTTCCTTCATGCATTTCATCCTTAGTTTTTTAGCTTCTCCCTAAGTTCATCTTAAGGGGGGGTGTTAGAGTAATAGGTTAATTACTTAATTAAGTCAATCATGTTGATTAATTAATTAAGTCACCTTTACTTTATTTTTCACTTAAGCTAAACTTAGGCCCATTACTAATTAATTAATTATTAATTATGAATTACTCACCTTTAGAGTTTTGATCTCCTTTCATAAGGATTGATCTCTTTGTAATTAATTAATTCTTGTTTATGCATTTTTTGCTTCACAGAAAGTATAGCACCTTTGTTTGTGTTTCAATATCTCTTCTATGTGACAGGTTATTTGCTTGTAGGTGTTCACTAGGTTCTGTGAGGTTGTATTTCTCAACTTCAATAGACATTAGGATAAGGGAAATATTAATCAAATAATAAATTATTTAATTAACATAGATGAGGGACACAGGACAGAGGAATGCAAGGGTGAGTTTGACCATATGGGAGTGGTCACATTCAGGTGTCTACAGAAACTAGTCACCATTAGTGTGTGTAGCACAAACAGAGAAACATGTATCTTGTGTAGTCAGTTACTTTAATCTATGAATGAGAAATGTAAATTGAGGACAATCATAATCTGTAATCATTAATGGAATAAAATTAATAATGCCAACTCATGATATCATGTTAATTTTTATTCTTTTATGTAATAGTAACTAGTTATTTATTTAGCTACAAGTTATGAATCACCATGGATAACAATGGATTTAACTTTTAAGGAAATGACAATATGTTTCCCTATGATTAATCCCTTGTATCCAACCATGTTATTAGTGTACATAGAAAATTAAGCTAAGAAGATAAGGGGTATTAAATCACTCAAGGGAGGTATCAAAATCAATCCCATCCAAGAACAAATGATACACCAAAAATCATTATATTACATGACCCAAGGGTGAAAATCATATAATATATCTTTATTAAGAAATGATATATCAGTGGGAAAATGAGAAAGACATTGTTGAAGATGAGGTCAATATATATTATCTTTAATAAATTTTGGGAGATAAACATAAGATCAAAATTTGAAAGTAACATCACCCATCATGCAACATCATTCAAAAGAATTTAGCCTTAGAAAACTAGTACTTTAGAGGATATTTTGTTATAATTACATGTGTTTGAAGGTTTATCATAAAATGTCTTAGTTTTTGTGAGGAAAATACCACAACTAAATTTTGTATAAGCTAACAAGGAGCAACTAATTTAATAAACCACATGCTCTTTTCCATTTTCATAATTTTGTGCCAAAAGTCCTTCCTTGATGGAGCCAAGGTTTTCCATGAATAACAAAGATGAGTATTAGTGGATTCAACAAGTATGATTTTGTGTCATTAATTCCTTTTAACAATATACTTTCTATTTAAATTTGATATTTCTCTTTAAAATTTTAGTGAATGGTAATATGTTGTTTGCTAGTTGTGCAAGAGAAATTGTATAATAGTAGAAGTATTGATTTGGTGGAGGCATGTTAGTAATGCGATAAATATTTTTGGAATCAATATCAAAGCCCTATCAAGATACAATAAAGCTAAGTAGGCAACCTTTTTCGACATAAAAAATACATTTCTTAAGTTTTTTCTACCTTTGTATTATTGGATACATTCAAAAATTCCTCAGGTTTTGAATATAAGTATCCTTTCTTCAAATTTCCCCTAAACATAGTCAATATAATTTTCCAAAATATCATGCATGAGATCATGGAATATTAATGTCATGGCCCTTTGATAAGTATCTCTATAATTTTTTAATTCAAAAGACATAATGGTAGTAAAATATACATTCCATGTAGTAAAAGTAGTTTCATGTTGATTGTGGAGGTTTATTTGATTACGTCTCATGAATCCATCCATCTAATGGAATGATCATCAATATTGGGAAGAAAAAAATCATCTTTGGGTGTTGTCTTATTTAGGTCTTTAAAATCAATAAAAATATGTAGATTATCATGAATCTTAGAAATAGGTATCATATATTGTAGATCCAAGGTGAGTAATCAATTGGTCCAATGAATCTCACTTTTCTTCTCTAACCATTAATGCATTTTTCTAATATTTTTCTTGATTGGATCAATATCAAGTTCCAAAACAATTTTGTGCATAATAATATCATTATAAATTTCACACACACACACACATGGACATAAAAATATATCACCAAATTATTAAATAGTGTAGTATACATATAATGTTTTTAATAGCTATGCAAGCAATATCCTGTTTTTATGATATTTTCTTTAATGATTTTGTTTGGTATATATTGATATGATTTTGTGAAGGAATCATCAAATTATTTTAGTAAAACAAACCTCAATCCCCACATATAAGTTACTACCAATAAAAAATGTACTTTAATCTCTAATGAAATATTCAGTGGGTAAAAGCATTACAAGGGTTGCTTAATGAAATAAAATATTCTCCAAAATATGAAGAAACCTCAAAAACATGTGGTAAGTATCATTGTGAAATATAGGAGAATAACATGATAGAATCTTAAATATTCTACCAAGACCTCGTCATTGGAAAGAGTGTACTATAGAGGAACAATATCCAAAAAATATGTGCAGTTAATTCAAGATAAACTAATGACAAGTCTATGCCATTATTAATGGAATAAGAATAAACTATAACTCTAGTGTTATTATTTTTATGTGTATGGATAGGTTCTACTATGCCTTGTTTGAAATGTAATCCCCTTCCATTGTAACCAAGATTTTACAAAATGTCAATTAATTTATCATATTCACTAGCCAATTGAGATGAAGAAAATCTATACTCGAGGTGGAAGTTAGTATATATCTATGAGAAATAAAATATCCATTATATTTTTTATCCAAATGAGAAATTGAAGTTGATTTATCATGTATATCAAGAACTATAGTCAAGAGATAATTAGGATGATCACTAAGTTTAACTTTATGTTCCTAATTATATGGTGGTGTGAAATAAAGAGAACCCCAATCATCCTAAATTTCAACATGACATACATGTAGATTGGCAGGAGTTATCAAGGGTTTCATGGTGTAATTAATCAACTTGGTGATATAAATATTTTATTTTTTTAACAATATGAAGAAATTGATACAGGTCGTCATTATATACAACCATATTTTTTCATTATTATGAATAATCTTGAGGCTAGATAACGAAGTGTGGATGGGAAAAATTCATAGCTTGAATCTAAGGATGCCCCAAAAGAATTTTTTATGCTATTTTTTTAAGAATTACATAGAAAATCATGTAAGTGTGATTGGCCTAAGATTGATAAGAAAAGTGATATAACCAAGGGATTGTTTCAGCACATTGTCAAACCCTTTAAGAATTACCTCAAATTTAAAGAGACTCTAGTAATAAATTTGAATCACATCCAAATAACATTCTTACTACAAATGGTTAAACTTGAACCATTGTGGATGAAATATATTTTAACTATAAGATCTCAATTTATAACCACAATACACAATAATATATATTCTTTAATTTCACATTCAAAGGAGGTAACTCATGGAGGGAAAAATAAAATTTGGTTTTCTTTGAAAAATTTACATTCCACTAATGAGAAATTAATTCATTAGAAATGATAGTGGGTGAAATAATGATGCATAATAAAAAATTCCTTAATATGTTTCTATATGTGGACACAAAAATTGTACTATGCAGAAAGTACAATATGTGGCCTAATTTAGTCCTATTTTGGACACCCTTTCACCAATCACCTCTTAAAAACTACATTTATAGGCCCCTAATGTTCATTATTTTTGATCTAGAGGCCCATTTCACTCAAAAATCATACAAATCCTAAAAAATAATGCTTAAAAAATTCATATCTCAAAAACCCACCTCTAAAAACCTCATGTGGGACCCATTCGCCAAGGGTGGTGAATGAGTCCCTTTTGGGGGAATTTTCAAATTCAAGTGGGAAACTCACCGACTTAATTCAATTTTTCAATGGATGTCGGCCTCTTAGGTCTTAACAACAAGCGATTAGGTAAATTGATGCCTATAAATATGTGTTCTTAGGTCATTTTTCACATCTCCTAGTCATTTTTACAAAGCAAAATAAAAAGTCAAGAGTTGAGAATATTCCACAAGAAGTTTCATTAGCATTTCTATAGCAAAGTTGAAGCTTTAGGACAATAAGATAGGGTTTTTTCAAGTCTTCAAGCTCACTTCTCATTCAAGATGCAACATTGAAAAGAGTTGATCATGGATGCCTATGGAGAATCATGGAGAAATCTAGATTGAGGAGATGCAATTAGCCATCAAATCACACGTTATGACTTGTTTTCAAAGTGATTCCATCTTCCATTTTCTCTCTATCTTCAAATTTAAGGTTTGTATGTCATTTACATTAATTTTAAATGTTGTAGGGTTTCTTATATTGAAGTCTTGCATCATTCAAATTCCTTTTACTCATCTTATTCTAGCACATTAGAATAGGGTTTTGACTTACTTCAGATTTTCCTAGTCTTAGACACACTTAGGGCTAGGGTTTTATGTAGATTTTATCCATTCTCAAGGTTTAACTACCAAATTAGGGGTTTGACCAAGGAAAAACCCCCTTTAGAAAATAAATTTTAAGCTATTTTGCAGGTGTTTTCAAAGATTCAAATCTAGGATTCCGTCAATAATTGTTGTGTAGGTGACAAAGTGCAAATCTAAAACTTGAATTTTCAGAAAACAGAAAAAGGACTAATTCACCGTGGATGGTGAATGAGTCATACTAGAGGTTTTTTCTAGAGCAGAGTGTAGATTCTAGTACCCTTTTGGTAGAAATAGAGTTCTGGGTAGAAACCCTAGTTTGGGACTAATTTGCCCAGGGTGGTGAATGAGTCCCAGTTAGCGAAAAAGTTAACATTTCTAGTTTTTCAGAGTCTTTTCAAGTCTCCATTAGGTTTAAAAGTGCACACATTCAGTTTTACAACTTTTTTTTTGTTCTACTTGCATTTTTATTCATCTTTTTAAGTATTTTGCATACAACACTATGTTTTCAAACATTTCTTATTTCTTAGTTTGCATGCAATTAGTGATCTATTTTATCAGTTCTTTGCAATTAGTTCATATTATTTAGGAATATTTCACCCACATCACATCCATATTTGAATGTTTACATTACATTTTGGCCCATTCTTTCCCCTTTTAGGTGAAAAACCCTAGAAGGGCTAGAAAGCCATTGGAAGCCAAAATATTTGTTTACATTTTGGTGAACCCATCTTTAGAACATTTTTTACTTCTGATTTCAAGCGCATCCTAGGTTTAGTTTTCATCAACATTGCATTAGGTTTTGCATTATTTTAAATCCTAGGGTTTTCAAACATTGCATTAGTGAAAGCATCATATAGACTTCATTATTGCATTTCCAATCATTCAAATTGTTGCAATTCTATATTTGCAATTTAGAGTAGCAATGTACAAATCTAAAAACATAAAAAACACTCAAAAAAATTAGAAAAATATTAAAAATACTCCTCTTGGGACTCATTCACCACCTTGGGCGAATCAATCCTAGTACATTTTCTGCATCACTATTTTTTAGAATTCAGTTTCCTATTTTCCATTTTCTGTTTGTTATAGTTACTTTTATGTTTTTGTCTAGTTATTTTCTATTATATTCAAATCATTAGCTTTAGCATCATTTACTTTAATGGTACTTATGGATAGCATAATATTTTTTAAATTTTCATTTTCAGCATTGGTTCCTAGTTCATTTAGATTAAATTCATCAAAAAACACAAAAAAAACATTGACCAATCCAATGAACCAATCAAAACAATGATTCACTTTAGGAAAACTATCTTAGCATAATATTTTTACAATTTTCATTTTCAGCATTGGTTCCTAGTTCATTTAGATTAACTTCATCAAAAAACACAAAAAAAACATTGACCAATCCAATGAACCAATCAAAACAATGATTCACTTTAGGAAAACTATCTCATCCAAACCTCTTAGTAGTGATGACTTGGATAGGTTAGATGAAGCCTTACAAGGTTTTCTCTCACTAAGTTCATCCACTAAGGCTTGTGATGACAAACCTAAACCAATTAACGACAAATCATCTCCCAAACCTTTTAGTAGTGATGAATTTGATATGTTAGACAAAGCCCTTGAGGAATTCATCTCACAAAAGACATCCACTAAGGTTTGTTGTGAGAAATATACAATACAAGATGTCAATGTAATTCAACCCCAACTTGTCCTTTATCCACCTTCACATCAACCTCAAACTCCACCTAAACCTAAGTTTACCCTTTACCCACCTATGCACGATGTTGTTACCCATACCCATTACACTTGAAATAATCCACAACCACTACAACCAATCCCTACCTCCTTACCTTTCCCAATACCACACTACCTAGTGCTCCCCGATTAAGAGAGTATGATCTTATTGAGCAACTTAAGAGCACTCCCACCAAAATATCCCTTTGGGATATTCTTCAAAATTCATCAAGCTGTCATTCTATGTTGTAAACAACATTGCAAAAAATAGTGGTTCCTCCTAGTACAAACACAACTGATGTGGCAACTCTTATATAAGGAATGAATACAATGAATGTAGATATTACCTTTCATCAACATTCAAGCTCCCTCCGTTAGAATTAAGGAAGAAAAATGAAGCCTTTATGATAATTTCTCAATATAATACAACATGCATCAAAAGAACCCTTGTTGATAATGGCTCTGCCCTTAATGTGTGCAGTGTAAATCTCCTAGATATATTACACATGGATAAATCACAAATCAGACCCAATTCTTTATCTATTAGGGGATTCGACAATACTACAAAGCAACCACTCGGTGTAATCACTTTACATATCATAGTCAGAGTAGTTACTTTGCAAACTCCTATTCATGTCATGCCCTATGATCTTACGTACAATCTTCTTTTGGGCAAGCCATGGATTCATGAGATGCATGCAGTACCTTCAACCCTCCATCAAGTAATGAAATATGTCTATAGAAACAAAATTTATCAAGTTGCAATAGACCCTGAGCCTGAAAGTTGCTTATAGCTTGAAAAAGGAATAACAAGTCCTCTAAAAACTTTAATTCCAAAATCTCACATACAACCTCTTAAACCAATAAAAAAGATGAAGAGTTAGTCTCTAAATCATTAGGTGATGATTGGGGTACATTAGAATTCACACCTTCATTTATGGATGAATACATAATCACATGAAAAACAGATGAAAAACAAGAACAATCAATGGTTATGAAACTCAGAATTCGAAAAAATCCTCCCCAACATCTACCTCATCTACTTTGGCAGAAAATACAACTTACACAATGAATTTTGATGAACTAGCTTATCAACACCCACCCAATCCAACGAAAATGGAAATACTTTATGGTTGGGGTTATGAGCTCGTGAAACAATTGGGATATAATGGTAAAGGATGCGGAAATAATGAAAAAATAATTTGTGTCCCTATAGAACCTCATACACAAAGACAAAGACTAGTTTGGGGTATTCTTTTTCTAACATAAAAAAACAACTCAATGCCCATAGCTCAAAATCAACACCATTACATGTAAGCCTTGAAACAACTATTAGGAGCTTCTAATAGATCATCTTCTTCCAAGAGAAAAGTTACTTGTGCCATGATAAGCACCAAGAAAAAATATATTTATTCTAATGAGACAAATATAAGCATGGAACCATATGGTCTTGAATTTCCTAAGTCTAATGCACTCCCCTTAGGAGATACAATTGACATACCAATGGACATAGATGATAAAGATAAAGTTATTAAGATTGGAAAGTGCCTTGATGATGAGGAAAAATAGGATACCACAACTTTGCTTCATGATTTTCCTAAAATTTTTGCTTGGAAGTATTCCAATATGCCATGAATAGACGCGAAAATAGTCATGCATAACATTTTTCTTGCTGAAAATGCTAAGCCTGTTTGACAAAAGATACACAAAATGAACCATAAGATAGCCTTGCATGTTAAAGGAGAACTTGAAAACTCCTTGACGTAGGTTTTATTCAACCTATTGATTATTCTCCTTGGATCTCAAACATTGTCGCAGTTGCTAAACCTAATAGTCATATTAGGATATGCAGACTTTCGTGACTTGAATAAAGCCTCCTTAAAAGAATATTTCCCTCTTCCTAATATATAAATGATCATGGATTCAATTTTTGGACATGATTTGTTGTCATTCATGAATGAATTTTTTGGTTATAATCAAATCTTCATCAACCCACAACATCAATACAAGACAACTTTCACAACTGTTTGGGGAATGTTTTGTTGGGTTATGACACCTTTTGGATTAAATAATGTAGGAAAAACTTATCAATGAGCAATGAAATTAATATTCCATGAGTACATACATAAAATTTTGGAAGATTATGTTGATGACATCCTTGCCAAATCCTTAACCAGACAAGACAATGTGAATGTCCTTTGACAAATCTTTGAATGAATGCATAAATACAACATGAGACTCAATCCAAAAAAGTGTCTTTGGAGTAGATAGTGGAAAAATATTAGGGTTTATCATATCTCATAGAGGCATTGAGGTGGACATAAAGAAAATTAACGCTATCATAAACATGCCACCTCCCAAAAATATTTCTCAATTGCGCACGTTACAAGGAAGAATTCAAGCCATCCATCATTTTGTCACCTCCTTAGCTAATCAAACACTACCTTTCAAACATCTCCTCAAGAAGGATGTACATTTTTATTGTAATGAGGATTGTAAATAGGCCTTTGAGAGTTTGAAGGAATACCTTGCAACTCCACCCATTTTACAACCCGCTATGCCAAACAAACTGTTCATTTTTTACATAGCCGCATCAACCCATGCTCTTGCAGCAAATTTGGCTCAATAAGATGATAATGAAAAAAAACATTCTATTTATTAAATTAGTCACACTTTAATCGATTATGAAAACCGATACAGACCAATTGAAAAACAATGTTTGGCTCTTGTATTCACTACTAGTAAGTTGCAACATTATTTACTAAATGCTGAAATACAAGTCATGAAAAAAATTGATCCTCTCAAAAACCTTTTCAATAAAACAAACTTATCAGGACGTCTCGCTAAATGGGTAATATTGTTGACTGAGTTTGACCTTAATATTTTTTCACAAAAAGCAATCAAAGGCCAAGCCTTGACCAACCACTTAGCCAATGCTTCTTCTCCTCTAGCGTTACCTAGCAATGACTCTTTTCCTAATGATAGTTTGTTGCCCCTAGAAACTAAAACATGGGAACTATATTTCGATGGATTTAAGTGTAGAACAAGCTTCAGTGCTGGAGTTATATTGATCCCACCTACAGGAAAGCCTATTCGCATGCCATATCGATTAAATTTCCTAGGTACAAATAACACAGTTGAATATGAGGCATTAATTGTTGGGTTATGTGCTGCTTTAGTCATGTGGGTGCCAAAGATATTAAGATCTTTGGTGACTTGCAATTAGTCATTAAAAAAATCAATGGGACATATCAAGCTAAACATGACAAATTATCCAAATACAAAGATCTTATCATGCACTTGTTAGAGAACTTTCAGACATTTACCATTGATAACATCCCACAAAAAGATAATCGACTTTGCGGATGCAATGGCAAGTGCGGATTCTCTTATATCCCCTCACGATCCTTCAAAAAATTCACATTCACTATTCACCCTCTCATGAAACCTTCAATCAATGAAAAAATAGAAGATGCTTTACTAACAAATGAGGAAAACTCAAGTGAATGGTATGATGCCATATTCAACTATTTGGAAAATGGCACCTTTCCTGAGCCAACAACTAAAAGCCTCTATGCTCGTTTACAAAAGATTGCATCTAAATATGTCATCCTTGTCAATGTCCTATATCGAAGGTCATTCAATGGTATCTTACTTTGATGCTTAAACAAATCTGAGATACCTCTAGCACTTCACCAAGCCCATGAAAGTGCTTGTGGTGGACATTTTGGAGGGCAAACATTGATTCAAAAACTTATCCGTATTGGGTATTATTGGTGCAACATGGAATGTCATTGCTTTGATTATGTTCACAAATGTCATAAATGTCAAGAACATAGAAATTTGCATCATGCTCTTGCTACTAAAATTCAAGCTTAAATTCTAATATGGCCCTTTGCGGTTTGGGGATTGGACATTATAGAATAACATTTGCCTCCCTCTTCTGCTGGACATACGTTTATCATCACTGCAACTGATTATTTCACAAAATGGGTAGAGGCCATTCCTCTTCGATCTACAACAACTAAGGTAAAATTTCATTTCATCCTAGAACACATTATTTCTCGCTTTGGACTCCCTTCCGTATTAGTTTTTGATAATGGTAAACCTTTAAAGAATAATGAAGTGAAGAAATTTTTGGAGACCTTTAATATCCAACAACATTTTTTGACACTGTATTACCCGCAATCTAATGGTCAAGCTGAATCAACAAGCAAAGTTCTTGAAAAAATCTTGAAGAAAATTGTTAACAAAAATAATAGGGATTAGCACACACAATTGCATTATGCGCTTTGGGCTTATCACACAAGTGTTCGATCTTCCACAGGGACCACACCTTATAATTTGGTCTATGGTAGTAAAGCAATAATTCCTACACTAAGGATTTCTCTTCAAGGACTTGTTGATGAAACACATTATAAGAAACAACAATTACATAAGATTGAGATGCTTGATGAACAACACATTAATGATCTTGAACATCTTCAAGCTTATTACAAACAGAAACATAATCATTACAACCTTAATGTTATCCCTCGATCGTTCCAAAAGGGTGACTTAGTTCTATCTTCTAATCAACATAACGTCAATGCTGACCCAAACAAACATGATAAATTCAGTTCTAATTGGTTAGGACCTTACATACTTGACAAAAAATTTGGGTCTTGTGCATACATGTTAACTGAACTCGATGGCACACCCCTTAAAGAACCTATCAATGCAGTGCATTTGCATCAGTATCATGTCTAATCTCTTTGAATAGTATGAATGATAAAATAGTGTTGTTAGAGCTATTAGGTCATATCCTTTATGCTTTCACATTGCTTTGTTCTTCACAAATCAATCATGCATATGTCTTGGGCACTAAAGTGATTATTTAAAGGAAACTAAAGGAAACTACAATAATTTTTACTTAGATCACATAAACTTTGTTAAATTATGAAGACATTAATTAAGTAATCTTACTAAGGTTATTTAATTAATCATATTGCCATTTAACATTCAAACACATTAAGCCAAATTGTAAAAAATCAAATGCTCATATATATATCCAAAGTTTTATTTACATCTCATCACAATATACAATATCACTAAGGTCTGTGAGAACTAGACCCCTCAAGCTTTGGTGCTTGTGATTCTATAGCAGGACGTCGGGTGGCGGTTGTATGTGATCGTGACCATGATCTGCCAACCCCAAGGGAAAAATCTAAGCCTTGTATTTTCCCTAGGACCACATGACGCTCCTCTGCTATTTGATCCCTCTCTGCTTATAGCCGTGATACATCTTCTTGCAGTCTCTCCACCTCTGCAGGAGTTTGGGATGACTATCTTGCGGTCTCAACTTGATGGATTTGTCCCCTCACACTCTCATATGCTTCCCATAGCCTCACGAATGGTCTCAATGACTCTAACTCCTCTACGATTGGTGGGGGAACATAATCAGGGTCCATCTCCTCATCATCGATAGATGTAGGCACTATATTTGTAGGCACTTGATGACAGAACTCTCACCAGTCTCTCATCACTGCTGCAAGGTAGAAACAATACACAATCAACAAAAAAAATCATGATATATATATATATATAAAAAGCATAAGCAATAAAGTACATGCATAAAATCAAATATCATCACCTATATCTCCAGTTGGCTGAACAATATCAATATCATCCTATAGACACTGAAAATTTCCTGATTGATACTATGAATATGATTCTGATCAACTAACACCATTTCTTTCAAAATCGCTGCAAATTGATCACTTAATTGAATAGTCAACATTATTTAATTAAAATTAGTAAATTTAGCTATTAATCAAATAATTAAATTTATTAATTAATTCATCCTTCTTCTAACTAATTATTCATCATATTTAGTTAAATCAAATCATTTAATTAAATCCTCTCTTAATCCTCTCATTTGATTAAAAATCAATCAAATCAAATGTCACATCTTTCACTCCAATTAATTAATTCTGGATTAATTAATCCTAAATCAGCTTTCTAATCATCATTATCAAATCATGTAGCTTTTAACTCTTCAAAAGTTAAAACAACCATGGTCAACTAACCAGGTTGCACATAAAATCAATTTCTTCTATTTATCTAATTGCCTCAATTATCCTCACAAAGGGCATATTCTGAGCAATATTCATCTCAACCACCTCTAATTCAATTTCCCTCCAAAGGTTTTAAAAAACCTATCACATCCTCTTACAATTGCAATAACCTCTCTTACAACCTTTCAAATCCTTACATCCTCTCAAATCTCATTCAATTCCTCTTACAACTATTTCAAATTCTAAACCAAGAACATTTACTTCTCCTCCATCCTCTTCCACTCACACATTTCTCAAAATGTGCTCCACCTTCATCCAATAGAATTGTGACAATTGACACATTCTCATTGGCTCTCAATTTATCCCACATTCACCAATTTCATCCATTCTTCAACCATTGGCTTCTATAAATATGGGCATCCTTTTCATAATATGGATCCACAACTTCATGCATTATCACTATAGCCATTTAAGTTGATAGTTTTCCATCATTTTCAAGTTTCATAGCTAGAGTATAGTCAATTTCATCTTTGGATCATCTTCAACTTCATCAAGCTTATCAAGGGATTGGGAAAGGCTTCTTTCCACATCAAAGGAGCACCACTCCCCCTATGGGATGAATGTTTTGCTGATTTAAGCTAGATTACATGCTTCATTTGTGCTAATTTCTTGTTTATTTCATGTTTTCTCTTAAATTAGTTGAAGAATCTCATAAGGAGCATTAAATTTTCATTTCTAACTTGTTTGAAATTGTTTTATTGATCTTTTATTAGTGTACAAATTTTTAGTGCTCACATCTTGGCCCTAGAAGGAGGGCTGAGCAATCTAACATGTCAAATTTCACATAATTTTTCTATTTTTTGAAGCTACAGGGGAGTGACACTACCTTTTTGTAAATGCGACACTGCAGAGTGCCACTTTTGACATACAATGCCACATTCATCATGTCGTGCCACATTCACATGCTCCTATTGCACCGCTTTTGAAGCACCATCACATTCGTATCCTTTATCTTCTGGCTAATTTTTTCACCGCAGAGTGCCATTGTACGAGAGGGGGACCACCATGTGCAAGACCCCAAGTCACAAAGGGCCAATATGCGAGAAGCTTCCCTAACTTACCTTAGCTAAGCATAGTGTTAGGAAATGCAAGGTGAGAGTAATGAGGATCGTAAGGCCTCTTAGTCACTTTGCAGACCCAAAATGAAGGAAGGGGCTAGGCGAGGCAGTTTTCAAGTCCAACACTACACCTTTGGAAGCTCTCTATCCAAGGATGAAATCATGGTCTCTAGGCGACAATGTGGCATGTTGGTGTCTCCAAAGTGCATTGGATTTTGTATGACCAAGCAATAGTAAAGGTGTGGTCAAACCAAGAAAAACTAGCTAACGACCTAGCTAACTAACTAAAGGGACAAAATGATGTGATTAAATAAATGAAGTATTCCCTAATATTATAAAGTAGAAATACAAGAGTGAAAAGAATAAGAAGGATCTCACCAAGGAATTCATTTGCCAGTTGATTCCTCGAGGAGTATGTACTCCTACACACAACAAGAGAGGAAAATGTTGGGTGGATGTATAGGGGTCTACCTTAGTCAGACCCCCATTTAGGTGTTTCCACCTCTACAGACAACCAGGGAAAACAAGATAAAGAGAGTAACGTAATAAAGAGCACAAAAGTACTAAAAAATAGTAAAGTGCTAACTCAACCAAATGATAGAAGGAAAGAGAGGGAAGCTTACCACCTCCACCAAGAGCAGTCAAGGCTACTTGGGGGAGAAAATGAGAGTACTCGAGCCTCTGCTACAATGGTGTTTTGTTCCCAACTTGTTCTACCAATGAGATGGAGTGTTGTGTTTGCTGAAATGGGGTGCTAGTATGTTGCTTGAGAGCTTGAAAGTGAATGTGAGAGTGTTATAATGGAAGCCTTAAGTTGTGAAGAGTTGGAATGAAAATTGGAAGAATGAATTTGAAGAAGGAATGAAAGAAAATGACCATATTTGGTTCAGTCGGCCGAAGGGGGCATTACAACTTGACCCCCAATGAGAAGTGTAACACCTCTACAAATTCAGCTATAGGAATCCACTAGGGACGTAAGCATGCCACACAGATGTTTGTGCTCCACATAGGTGTCCTTGAAGAAATGCATCCATCGATGCTCAAATTAGGCACCAAGTGGGGTGAAAGCAGCGGGCTTAAGTGTAATTAAGCTTCTGAACTTGGTTTTCTAAGGTAGGTAAGGGAAAAAAGGGGATTTACACATGGGGTGAAAATTTTCTCCTATACATTTTTCCCCCACTTTAATGAGCACAAATACTAATGAGTGCTTGGTAAAGTAGATCAAGAAAGAGTAGAGTTAGAAATGTATACCTAAACCATCAAGGAAGTAGAGCTCGGTCTGGAATACTTGAAGGTGTAGGGAAATCAAAGGGCTTCATAGCTACTCAGAACTATGAAGTTGAAGAAAGAAAGCACCTTACAGGTTCTCGATCCCATAAGGAAGGTGTCCCCCAAAAACTCTAGCATGGAGGACACCCAAAGGAAGCACCCTACAGGCTCTCAGCCCTATAGGGAAGGTATTCTCCACAAACTAAAGCATGAAGAACACCCAAGGAAGTGCCCTATAGGCTCTCAATCCTACAGGGAAAGGTATTATCCATGAACTCAAGCATGAAGAACACCCAAAGAAGTGCCCTGCAGGCTCTCAGTCCTTCAGGGAAAGGTATTCTCCACAAACTCAATCATGAAGAAAACCCAAAGAAGTGCCCTACAGGCTCTTAGTCTTGTAGGGGAGCCACCCCCAAGATCTCTCACATGGATGAAGCTCAAAGGAAAGCAACCTATGGGTTTTCAGCCCTGTAGGGAGGTATCCCCCAAGATCTCTCACATGGAGGAAATATGAGAAAGCAGACTCCACAGAGTCAGGAAGCGGTCACATAGGCGAGTGAGTGGGAAATCGCACAGACTATTGATAGTTTTGAAAATTTTCGAAGGGGTCCCTTGGGAACCCACTATGAAAAGAGGATCCACTCAAGGGACACACAGTTCAAAAGTAGATGTTCTCTTTCTTGAATCGATCCTTCATCAAGGAATCCTTTTGAAAGATGTTCACTTCATCAAGGAATTCAAAAGGAAGAATATGCCCCCACGCGAGGAGAAGATCAAATTTGTTCCCACTTTGGAGGAAGGTTTTCAAGTCCTTCTTTATGAAACCGTGATGAAGGAAACACATTCTGTTAGGGTTCCAAGTGGAGAATGCAATTCTGAAGAAAAGTTTACGAGGACTTTTGAGAAAAGATTTGTTTGTAGCAAATGCATTTTCTAAAAATTAAGATGTTCTAAAGAAAGAAAGTTGTCACACATGAGAAGGACAAGTCAAGCAAAGAAAATAGAGATAAAGAGAAAGCAAAAGAGAGAAAAATACAAAGAGCACAAGGGGATTTGGTTTAGTCAGGTCAGATCTATCCGAGCTCATATAAATAATAGGTAACTACAGTGCAAGGTGAAAGATCATCAATCCCCAACTAGATTAGGAAGAATGCACAAGAAGACAAAGTAAAAATAAAAAAATTGGGTCAACATGCAAGGGGAGCCTAAATTCCCCCAATGCTTTGCATCCTCCCCAATTTAGCCAAAGTCAATCACAAACATGGAAGAATGATGGAACAAATAGAAGAAGGTTTACAACAAAGACCCCACCTGTATTCAGGCACCAACAGGGGTGACAAGGGTCTTCCAGGAACACAAAGCATGGGTATGGGGGAACACATCACAAAACACATGTACACACACACAAGATTAAGAAGGGGCCCCCTCCTAACATTGATCAACCAAGAGGTTGTCAACTTCCCAATCTAAATCCTCATAAGGGGAAGGAGGGCAAGCCTGCAATGGTGGGATGTTAAGAGGAGGAGCGTCTAGCCCTCCTACAATAAGGGACAAGGAAGAGGGCCCCTCAAGGTCCTATCCACCGAGCTCTTGTGGAGTCAAGGTTGGCAACTTAGTGAAGATCGTTGAAAAGGCTGAAACTTCATCCACAGAGTTAAACATGCACCCCACATGAGTGCCATGTCTAGCTTTGATGAACATGATGGATTGTGCCAGAGGTTCATCACTAAGCTCATCAAATGACTTGAGAGCGGTGAAAAACTCAAGGGAAGCTAGGATTGGTTCCGTCACCAATACATAACAAGTCAACATGGGACCACCTTGCAAGGAAGGAAATTTTTTCTTACATCCTTCAATTTTGGAAGGACCGCCCTTTTCCTCTTGTTTCTTTGGAGGAGATGAACTCCCCACGGACGAGGCTAGAGTTGTAGAGGATGAGGAGGAAAGAACTGTAGTGGATACAACTAAGGTATTAACCATATCCACAGGCTTCGAGAAAGGTTGGATATCTAGAATGGACATTAGCAAAGATGACTCTACCGAGGGAGCAATGAACACCTGTACCTGTTTAGGGTTAGGTACATTCATACTTGTAATAGAATCTAGGAGCAGTATGAGACTAGACTGAAGGGAGGAAGAAGACGTTGTAGGAAGCCCTGAACTAGGCGCAGTCATTTCTTCCTCCTTCCTTTGCGAGGCATCCTACTTAGCTAGGAGAGCCTTTCATCGGTGCTTGCATTTGCACACAAGGTGATTTCTTCCACTCTTGGATCTAGGGGCTAGAGGTTGTGAAGGAGCAGAAGGCTCCTGCTCAACCATAAGAATGTTCACTATGACTGTTTTTGGTGGAGGAATGAATTCCTAAAAGGGAATAGGAGAGATGAGCTGAGGAGCGACAAGAGGAGTCAACTCAAGAGCCTCAACAATGGGCATTTTTTCATTCACTTCCTTAGGAGTAGGACCAGTAGGAGGCCGCGAAGGTCGAGAAAAAGAGGACTCTCCTTGGGAGACCTTCTTCTTGTTAGGTTGCATTAGTAGAATAAGAAGTTCAAAAGCAGGACGCTTAGGCTTTCACTAAGTAGACACCATAGGATTATCCTACAAATGAGGAGGATAACTCGTTGGTACCTTAATAGGGCAAAAGGAAGCACTAGACTGATGAATGAAAGATGAAGAAGGAGGATCATGACACTGCTTATGTTCTTCCTTCTTTCGTGCCTTAGCGACATCACTGTTAGCTTTTAAAGAAGCCTTATATGAAATGGCATAAGGCATGGGAGGGTATCTCACTTTCAACCTTAGACACCCTTTCTTATAGTTTTGATATGTTCAGTGCAGAAGGTCCCTCCTAGGTGGAAGAGGACCAATGGGTGTAGGTCAAGAGTGGTCTAAGGAGTAGTTGCCACGTGCAACCAGTGGTCTATAACCAATGTCATGGATTATGTGCATGAAGCCTCCATGGATAAATTTTAAACATTTATGCATGATGGAGGTTACCACATTCATCGCTAGCAACCAAGGAATACCCAATTTCACCCTAAAGAGTTTAGACCCAGGGATGATATCAAATAGGAGTTTCATTGACTTAGGTCCCACCAGAGCTGATAGGGTAATGCTACCTAAAGGGGGCATAGAAAGCTCGTCATGTGTGCAGATGGTACTCATAGGGGCATCATACCCATCCTTGTGTAAGAATTTTATTAGCATAATCTCCTCTATTATTATGTTCACTTGTGATGTCAGATCAATGAGAACACCTGCTACAATGTTTCCATTGATCTGTGTAGGAATGTAAAGAGGAGATGGGTCTTTGTTAAAGCCCATCGATAGGTCTTGTGAAGTGAAGGTTATGCCAATACCACTGTCCACAGGCTGCATAGAGGGATAGGTTGATGCAAGAAGGAAGCCATTACACACACTAGACAATGCTTTCGTAGAGTCCCTAAAGGTTAATGAATAAGACGGTGACCCAATTAAGGTTTCATCGTGCAATACCTTTGGAACCTTCCAACTACACCAACTAGGGGTTGTAGGCTAGGTTGTAAGGTGACAACCTCACAACACTCACACCTACAATGCTCCTAGAACACGAGGAAAGGAACTATTAGGACCACAAGAATGAAACCAAAATGGTTCACGTCGGGTTCACGAAAAATACAAGAGAGGGGGACCACCACGTGCAAGACCCTAGGTCACTGAGGGCCAAGACGTGAGAGGCTACCCTAACTTACCTCAGCTAAGCACAATATTAGGAAATATGAGGTGAGAGTAATGAGGACCGTAAGGCCTCTTAGTCACTTTGCAGACCCAAAATGAAGGAAGGGGCTAGGTGAGCTAGTTTTCAAGTCCAACACTACGCCTCTAGAAACTCTTTGTTTGAGGACGAAAGCATGGTCTCTAGATGATAGTGTGGCGCATTGGCATCCATACGATCAAGCAACAGTAATGGCATGGTCAAACCAAGAAAAACTAGCTAACGACCTAGCTAACTAACTAAAGGTCTAAAATTATGTGATTAAATAAATGAAGTATTCCCTAATATTATAATGCAGAAATACAAGAGTGAAAAGAATAAGAAGGATCTCACCAAGGAATTCATTCACCAACTGATTCCTCGAGGAGCATGTACTCCTACACACAACAAGAGAGGAAAATTTTGGGTGGCTATATAGGGTCTTCCTTAGTCAGACCCCCGTTTAGGTGTTTCCATCTCCACAGACAACCAAGGAAAACAAGATAAAGAGAGTAATGTAATAAAGATCACAAAAGCAATACAAAACAATAAAGTGATAACTCAACCAAATGATAGAAGGAAAGAGAGGGAAGCTTACCACCTCCACCAAGAGCACTCAAGGCTGCTTGGAGGAGAAAATGAGAGTAATCAAGCCTCTGCTGCAATGGCCTTTTGTTCCCAACTTCTTCTACCAATGAGATGGAGTGTTGTGTTTGTTGCAATGGGGTGTAGTATGTTGCTTGAGAGCTTGAAAGTGATTGTGAGAGTGTGAGAATGGAATCCTGAAGTTGTGAAGAGTTGGAATGCATATTGGAAGAATGAATTTGAAGAAGGAATGAAAGAAAATGACCATATTCAGGTCGGTCGGCCAAAGGGGGCATTACAACTTGATCCATAATTAGAAGTGTAACGCCTCTATAGGTTTAGCTATAGGAATCCACTAGGTACATAAGCATGTTGCGTGGATGTCTGCGTGCTGCACGGGCATCCTTGATAGAAACGCCTCCACCGATGCTCAAAATAGGGGCTAAGTGGGCTGCAAGTGACAGGCTTAGGTGGAATTAAGCCTCTGAACTTGGTTTTCTAAGGTGGGTAGGGGAAAATAGGGGATTTTCACATTGGGTGCAAATTTTCTCCTATACAACCACATTTACTATCGTGCCGCATTCACACTCTCTATTTCTGTAGAGCACCACATTCACACTCTTTGTTTCTGTAGAGCACCGCATTAGATTTCACCAAAGCATCACATCTATATTTTAGCATCACATTTGTTAGTGATAGAGTGCCGCATTTGTCTTTCAATGCCACATTTGTAGGAAGCAGGGGAGGGGAAGAGTTTGAAGTCTTAAAAACATTTTTTAATGCTCTTTGTGAAAATTTGGGCTTTAATTTTTGCATTTCAATTCCTAGGACCAACTAGATTCAATTTGGACTTAAAATTAACCCACAAATCAAGCTTTGTCAAGGTGGTTAAAATTGAATCTTAGACACTTACTAGCATTTTTATTTGGATTAAAATTGAACAAGCAACTTCACACTCAAGTTTGGTGCTTTAAAAAGAACTCATTATTGCCTTTGAGGATTTAAAACAAACTTGTGTTTAGTTTGTTTTGTAATCTTCTTTACAAACTAATACCATTCAAATGTGTATGTACTTCTCTCGTGCTTCACGAAGATCTTGAGAATCAAAAGAATTCTAGTTATATTAGGTTGTCTAAAATATTTCCTCCACACTTCAAATTTGGACTTAAAATCGAACAAACCATGCGAGCGTGAAGAAAAGACATTGTGTGTGTTCCCTCCTAAGTGCATTAGGCGGTTGAACTACAAATGTAATCCTTCGCTATTTTTTACCTTTAGAGGGCCTTCCTTGGTGGGAAAAAGTACTCACCCCAAGGGAACAACTCAAATTGATGATGAGCTAAATGCCAGACTAATCCCAACCAGTGTATAAATTCGAATGTTGAGGAAACTCCTCATTATAGGCACTCCTATGGACAAGCAGGTGATACTCTTTGTATGGGTTGATCTTGCCTCTTATGTGGCCATCTGAATGAGTACCCTGATTACAAACCAATTTGTGTAAAAGCCAAAGCCCTACTATTTGATGGTGTTAAGAGGCCGAACCTCTAAAGTTGTCTCACATACTTGCGGTTTTTAGTAGAGATGAAGAGTTTTTTATGGGATATTCATTAGAACTCGAAGCTTGGATGACCCATAGAAGTTAGTGTTGTGGAGGGGAGCTAGTGTGGTCAAGTTTCTAATCATCCTCCTTGAATAAGCGCAGTTGGAGAAATCCAAGTGAGAATTCAACAAATATTGTCTCTTCTATCCTAGTGTTGTGCATTATTTTGAATTCAAAATACTTTTCTTGGATTTAAAGCATTGGAAAACAAACATTCAACAAATCATCATAATTTCAAACCCTTTTGAAGGAGAAAATACCTTTGAAAGGTCCAAGTATTACTGCTTGACCCTAGGGATTCCATCCTTAGAGGTTTCTAAGTATTTGGACTTATATCTCAATTTACTCTCTCTAAACTCAACATTAATAAACTATTGCCTTTATTCTCTTTATTTCCACATAATGGACCTTGTGGGATAGAAAGAAATTGAGACATAGACATTCAGTTTGAAAACTAAGCAAGAAGTGTTGATGTGGTAAAAGCAAGTGATTAATCAAGATTAACTCAAATTGAACCCCAAACATGTGCTTGTTATCTTTTATCTTATGGCCTTCCATGCAAACATTGGTCTTTTTGTTTGAACTACTCTTAGGGAAAAGTATGTTCTTCAATATCTTGGTCTTGTAAACAAAGTTCGTCTTAGGTTCATTTAGAATCAAATCAAACACTTCATCCATCCCAAAATTTTATCATCTCCATCTCACAAAAAACTTTAGAGCTTTAGAAACATCATTATCTAGACTTGGGTACATCCTTAAACCAAATTAAAATCATCTGTTTAGTTAGGTGTGTGTGGATGAATCCTTCCTCACACACTTAGTTAAATTATCACCCTTTTGAATGAGTTCATTCTAAGATAACATCTAACATCTTGGGATTCAAAAGTTCATTATCAAATCAAACTAATCCAATAAAAAATCCTAGAGTCTAGCATTGATCCAAAGTTCCTAAAAGTTCAAACACCCATATCATTCACTTCTTTCATCCTTCACCTCATCATTGGTCCTAAATCCCTTAGAGGTCAACAACATCAAAATACAAGAAAAATATGGAATATAAACTTGATTCATACATCATGATTAATCTAAATCAACCAAACTATCAAAGCCTTACAATGCTGATTGATTATCAAAACTCGCATTTATACAATCCATACATGGGATCATTATCTCCTAGAAACCTCAATGGTACAAAAAATGTGAGTATTCTTAATCTAAATTTTGGAACGCCTTTCCCAATGGTAGATTTAAGTCAAAGTATAAACCTACAAATCTATAAATCAAACAATCAATGTATGAGTCTTCAAAAAATCAACATTATCCCACCAAATCCATACATGACAAATATAAATATACTAAGCACAAGTTCACCAAACATGAAAATTTCAAGTCCACACTTGGTAAACTTTGGGATATATATGTTTGTAAATCATAAAAATGTTGTTCAAAGTTCAAACAAATATGTTAACAACTCCATGTATTTATCCAATTCAAGGTAACACCATGCAAAATTGAAGTTACCTAAATCAAAGCAATGTGTTTCCATACCAAAAAAATGTTCAATGTCAACCTATTCTGCTAAATCTAAACATCATCCCAAATTAGAAAATTGTCCAAAATCAATTTGTCTGTGATCCCATACAAACACCACAAGTATACATTCCAAATATGCTTGAACAAAAACCAAATCAACGATATCAAGGGTGTCAAGATAAATTTTTGTGAGATCATATTGCTATACTTAGAAAAATTATTGATTCATATCACCAAGAGACATCTCCACCCCAAAATTAATACACTCTTCCATTGGTTAAACCATGTCATCAAAGCATTGAGTTATGTACTCAACCACATCAAGAACAATATCTCCAATTCCAAGAGGTTAGATATCAAGATCAACAACATCAACAACAAACCCAATCACCCCATCTCAAAGATCAGTCATCACATCTCCAAGATCAATCACAACTATCCATTAATGAGCACCTTGAGGATATTTCTACCTCATACAATGATCAAATTAACATATATCAAGATTCACTTTTCAATCATGATCAAAATCCACCAACAATACCCAATAATGATCCAATTCAAGAAATACTAACATCATTTGATCCTATGGTTGAAAAAATTGACAATCTCTCCACCATAATTATTGAAAATAATGATCAAGATCTATCCATCAATGAGCACCTTGAAGATGTTTCCACCTCATCCAATGATCAAATCAACATACATCAAGAGTCACTTTTTAGTCACGATCAAAACCCCTCAACAATATCTGACAAAGATCTATTTCAAGGAGTGTTAGAATTATTTGATCCTATTGACATAATACATGATCCATTGACCAATGATCATGTTGAAAATATCTCTACATCACCTAATGAGTTAGAGGACATATCTCAAGAATTTATTCCAAAGCATGATCAACATCTTTCACCAAAGTCTAGAAATGGTCCTTTCGAAGACATATTGACATCCTTCAACCTCATAGTTGTAGATATTGAAGGAATCTTCAACTTAACACTTGATCCAAATTCACCCAAAGATCAAGATGATATTGTGCCACTTCTTACGCCTAATGAAGATATCTAAGAACCCTTTATAAGCAATCCATGCTTTGAAACTGACCCATGTCAAGAACTTGATCCAAAGCATGTCAAAAGCAGTTCCAACATTAACCAAGATCAAGAATTTGTATCTCTATGATACTACAATGATCTAATGGGCACTCTCCTATCTATACAAGATGTTGTAAATAATGATCATATCCATATAGCACATGCTCCTCCATCTACCCATTAGATGCTTTTTTTGGATGGACATGTAGATGATCTTCATTCAAAATAAGAGTCTCATACTCTTGATATCATTACCAAGGAACAAGAGTCTCCTACTCTTAACATTTATACACATGATCAAGATATAGAAAAATCTAGAGACATATCAAAAATGGGTCATGAAGAAGGCTTCTAAAAAAGTTGTTAATTAGAAACATCCTATGAAGGAATATCAACAATGAATCATGAGGAAGAATTTTACATGGAAATTGAATCATCAACACCTCTTGAAGAAGCAATAAAATATGATATTTCACAAGATCAAGCCAAAGATATGAATCAGAAAGTTATCCCACTTATGGAGGATCCTATAACTTATAAGCTTGGATCACTTACCTTTTTTAGGGAAAGCTATCTTATCAATGAAGAAGCTATCACCTTTGAAGATCCACAATAGAGTAGAGAAGGAGTAGCACCTTGTTTCCAAGGTAAATCATATCCTATTGCAAATAAAATGTTTCAATGGATGAATTATCAATGCAGAGAATTAGGCCTACATGAATAGGGTATCCTAGAACCAGTGTAGATTATTGACAATCCTAAGCATCAAGGTCTTTATTATTTGACAATTAAGGGATTTAAACATATCAGTGATACCTCTATAATACTGGGGGAAATTTTATCTAGTGCAAGCAACATAGGGAGTACGAAGAGTCCTTATGGTGAAACGAATTCCAATGCTACAACTAGCCACATCACGAATCTTCATCCACCCATCACTCCATCCAAAAATTGGGACCAACATCAAAAGAAATATTTGAATCAAAGTAAAAATAACATTATCAAAGAAAAATAAGTTGGGAAGAATAATGGACAAATCAACTACAAGTGGCTACCAAAGAATACAAAGAAAGATTATCCCTATCAAACTTCATTAGTCAAAGAAGCTATGGGGAAAAATAAAAAAGGGAAAATTATCCATCAAAGATTTCCACAAAGGAAAATTAGGCTTCTCAAGCAATGCACAAAGTATATCAAGTAGTTGGTCCTAATTCCATGCACACTTTTCTATCCACCCATTATTGCTCATCTTCCCAATTTTGGAGAGTCAAAGGTTTCAAGCTATCAACCAATCAATCTACCATTCCTAAACACACAACACCATCCACACCTCCACACATGATATCCAATTCTCACATTGACCATGTATTGGAAATGACCCTTCATCATAAGGATTCAAAAGGCACTCTATTGCGATGTGCGCACAAAGACAAAGTTAACTCCGGTATCAACAAAGTAGATCAAGAATCTCAAAAGTTAAATTCAAGTGCATGTATCTTGGAAAAATAACTTCTTCAAGAAGGATATTGATGGCACATTATGATAGAAACATCTACATTGACACCACCAGGTGGTTCAACATGAGCTTAAAATCTTTCATAAAAAAACAAAAAAAACAAAAAAATCATGAAATAGTAAAGATAAAAATCGTCCTCGAGTGAAAATCACTATGGTGGTTCTTTGGATAGGTACCATGATGAAAACTTGGAAAATAGGCATCATGTGTAGAATGAAGCATCTATGTGCACTAGTTTAGGTGCAAGCATCTTATCTCATCCATAATAAAATCCGACATTCCATCCATCTTATCCATAATAAAACCATTCATCCATGAACCATTTATCCAACCCATTTTCATCCATCTGCATCCATCTTCCAAATTATATTGATCTTAAAAAATTTTGGTGTACACTTTATACTTTCTTATGGTAAACTTCTTGACATGGTTCATTGTCATTGATCCTATCCTACCTATCATTATCTAAGCCATGAAGCATTATCCAAATGAGCATTCTTTATTCGAACACCTTATCTTATCACAAGATAATCCATATCCCTCCATCCATACATCTATCCAAGCTTCCACCCATGACATTCCATACATTGCTAGACATTGGTGGTAGATATTTACATCTTGCTTCGGGAAAAAATCTTGATCTATATCCTCCAACTTATGTGGTGATCAAACATTGGAAAATATGAAATCAAATTGGTCAAAACACTTGTGAGCAAAAATTCCAAATCACTATCCCATGGCATATTTGACAAGAAGATGTTCCTTATCAAGCTTTATCTTTCATTGAACATCAATCAAAACAATCAATATCAATTGCATCTAATGTATGCTTCAACATCACATAAAATCATTCAAAACAATTTTTTTTCCAAACCAAGCTTCAAAATCTTGATCAATCAAATCCAATCAGTCCATCATCATCTTGGGATATCCTTCCTAGTCCTCGTGTTTCTTAACACTATCCTTGCATTGTCATGTATCCTCAACAATGTTATCATCATCAATCCATCAATCAAATCCAATCAATCCCTCATCATCTTAGGATATCCTTCCCAATCCTTGTGTTTCTTAACACTATCCTTGCATTGTTGTGTATCGTCAACAATGCTATCATCATCAATCCATCAATCTAATCAATCAAACCTAGCTTGATTTTCAACAAAATCTCAAAATAGATCACTGATATTGTCATGCATATCCATATCCAAATCATCAAAAACATCAGAAAATTAAAAAATCCAAAAACATCTAAAACATATCAAAACTCAAAAACATATCAGGTCAAAAAGTCAAAAAAGTGAAAAAATAGACTCATCATGTCAAACTACGGGTCTCTGAGCTCTAAACGTAGGCAATTCCATCATCGATGTTCCCTCGAGACACCTTAGGTTAGTCCTTTAGGAGTCCCTCATAATAAACTAGCAATCCATTTGTGCACATCTCAACAATAAATGAGTATGTCTTAATTAGACTACTTGTATCTACATGTATAATGTAGGCAAGGATAATCTTTGATCAATGAGGCCCCTAGGATAGGTCTTTAGGTTAGGTTCTTGGTCAAAATCTCACAAAAACACCAAAAACATTGGAAAATTTGAAAATCAAAACATTTGTAAAACATCTTGAAAATACCAAAAACAACCTCAAAACATTTCAAAACACCAAAAACATCCAAATATTTAAAAAAATCCATCCATCCCATTTCAAATTCACTCAAAATAAAAAATCATCATCTTCAAACTTTTGTGAAGTAATTGGAAACACGTATAGCAAATCGAAAGTGAAAACTCAAACGCCAAGGTCTCAAGTCTAGGTTAGTAAGTAAGCAAGTTAGTAAACTCTTGGTATTAATAGCCCATCATCCAGTTAATCCCAAAAATCATCTGATAACATCATGTCCTAGGATGCATCCTTCCTATAATGGATATCAACATCAGGCATCATCGTAGTTTTATCTTGGCTAGAGGTACGAAGAACATTGTCTTGTTTGTTTACTTGATCTTTTCTTTTGATTTATCTTAATGCACTCATTCCAATGACCTCTCGATGGTGTCTAAAAAAACAATTTAGAGAGAAAGGAATGGGGCATTGATCATTATATTTTTATCTAATGTGCTTGTTTGATATTCTTGTAATATAACCTTGGTCATGCTTACTTTGTTTGGTTTGTAGGGAGGGTGTTTTGAATGTCTTGTTGACCAAATAGGAAGGTTATTCCTTTCTATGTTTTGGTCCGAGATGATTGAAATATCTAAACTACATCCTAAATAGGGTTTTTTATGTCAGGTGTGAACAAGGATACTCCTATCTGATTGTCAAGTCAAAGTCCATCACACTAGGTACAATGTCATCCTAGTTCTTTATACCTTGATGCATCGTGTCTATGTGTGTTATTAAAAATAAGGTAAGCAAGCTCTTTATATCCCCAATCTTTGATAAGAAATCATCATCATCATGATGTTTTCGGTATCATCTCAAAGTCAAGGATTGATTTCTCTTTCTTCTATCTTTCTCACATACTAACACTAATAGGGTATCATGACATTCAAAAACAAAAACATCCATGTATGCATCCATCCTACATCCACAAAACGTCATCATACCACATATCATACATAATAGAAATCATCTCATAAGCTGTACATTGCATTTTCATAATATAGATCTATTAGTCTAAGCATCTCATAAATCATACATTGTCTTTTCATCTATCATAATATAGATTGGTTATTCTAAGCATCTCATAAAACATCCATTGCATAATCATATAAGTATCATCATAATCATCACATACATACATGACACTTGGAAAAAATACTGAAAAAGAAGATAAATATTACATCACATTTGCATTATCATCCAACACATAGGCATCATTAAAAACATCACATGTTGCATCATCCATACATATATTGCATAGAAAAGATAATGAAAAAGAAATAGAACATACCATTGCATTGTATATATCATCCATAACTACTTGTGCATCCATCATAATACATTTACATCCACATAGATCCATCATAATATTGCATCACATCATAAAGCATATAGCATTATAAAATAAACATTACATGCATCCATCCATCCATATATATATACACATCACATAAAATAAAATAAGCATCACATCATATGAACGCATCGCAAGTCATCTCATGCATATATCAAAAACCTGAATGTCATGATACATCAGAATCAAATATATAGTATCAAATATACAAGAGGCTAGTCACAAAACTCAACCAATGAATGTATACACATCATAATCAGGCTGTACAAAAAAATGTGTCCCTGTGTACTCTCAATATCCTGAGCTTCCCTAGTCTACCTCCATGATGATTTCCTCATCTCTGATGATGAGACCCTATGGGTCTCCTTGATGTGCCTGCGCGAGGGGTCCTGGTAGGAGCTATCTGATTGAGGTGAGAGAAATTTGGCTCCCTCTGCTCCTGTGCCACAACTCTGTAGTATACAGCCTTGTAATACGAGCCCCCTACATCACACAACCATACATCTCAATCAAAACCATAACCTGCCCTTGAATATGTTGGGACACAACCTCTAACTAATGTCATCGTCTTTTACCAAGTGTAAGGGCAATATCAGAGTCCTGCCTTAGCTGGCACTCCTGCGCCACCTCTTGTTGAGCCTGGTCCCTCTCCTAGACCAATGTTTGTATCTAGGCCTACCCCTGCTATAACTGCCCTATAAGAACTTGGACCTGCACCTGTAGCACTGTAATCTAATCATCCCTAGGATCGAGACCTAGTGGTGGTCATGGCGGTGGCATATGTGGCTATCGTGGTGGCTACACTAGTGGCCTCTATCCAACAAATGGAACTAATGGTAGAACCTGTTCATTGTGCCCATTGTGTCCTGCACCCCCACCCTTCCCATCCTATCTTAGCTGCTGTAGGACCTATCCAATCCTTGGTCCCCTAACCTGTCCTCTCCTTGTGGATGACACTACTAGTAAAGTTAATTGAATAGGGGCATGAGCCTTCAAATACACATAAGAGGCCTAGGTCATCCTTACATCTGCAAGACCATCAAAATACACCCATGGCACTATAACCAGTTGCTTGAAATCATCAATCACCTATTGGGGTGGGATCCTCTATCCCCATATTGCCTCTCTAGATCTACGGGTGAAGATGTCCCTCTATGTGTCATCAGGAGCATCCTACACCTCCTTGAACTAGCGAGCAACCTTATTGGGGAGGTATCACTCAACCATGTAATGATCCCATCCCTGCATGTATCAAGACTATCAACAATAGAAAAGATGATTGTCATAATCATTCCATCTTAGAAAATGTAGCCAAGGCCTCTAGGTGAACACTTTCATCTCATCTAAAACCCGCCTCCAGTACGAGATGCCTGTGATAGCTATAAAGTGGAGGGTAGTCATCCCCCTGTATCTGTACACCGCAGGATCATCGTGGTCTATCTAGACATGTGTAATCTATGGCCTCAAGATTAAAATGTGCTCATAAGCCCACACATGTACATAAGGGTGATGCCTGCTCCAATACTGCAGGTCCCACTATAGATGACCTGGTGCATATCATGATACAAGGAGGCTAAGATGACTGCCCCCTAGGCATATATAGTCATTTCCTCCATCATCTAGAACCAAACAATCCCCTAGCCAACATTGGATCCTCAAGCTCGTCGATCGGGAACAAGGACTCTTGAGATCAGTGCGCCAATGAACACTGTCAAGTCAAGGGAAATCCCCTCATAGTGGCAGAGGTCTATTTGGCCACTGTCCACCTCATATGATTCGACGCTGAACAACTAAAAAATGACATCACCATTGGCCTCGATGTCATAGAAGATGTGATCACCATGAATCATGATCCACAAGATCTGCCACACTTCCTCCAAGGTGATGGTGGCCTCGCCAGTCAGTAGGTGTAATGAACAAGTCTCACTTCGTCACCTCTCAACCAGGGCTGTCATCATCGCGAGGTGCATTCATGCCTCTAACATCTTTGTAAGATGGCTGAACCCAATCATACCAAGGAAAAATAGTGCATGGTCTAAAAAATGTCTTGCTCTGTGTTAGAATTGACTCCTGTGCTCCTTCGAATAGAGCACTGGTAGGACCTCCTGCAACCAAAATGCGGACGATGTCAAAAAATCATAAAGGACACTTCTAAAAAAAAATTAAAAAATAACTCAAAAGCAAAAGTGAGCATGTATTTCAAAAGCGGCACAGCATTTTCAAAAGCGATGCTTTACATTTTTTCAAATGTGGCGCTATCCTATAAAGGTGAGTTTGAATTTCTGCACAACGCTAGAACCTCTTTGGGCTATGTGACACTATATCACAAAGGTGAGTCATCATTTTCATGTGACTCTAAAACCCTAGAACACCATGTGACGCTTCATTGAAAATGCGGGTCGACATTTGCAAAAAGTGATGTCACCTTTAACAATTGTGATGCCTTACAAAGCTGCTTTTGGCAGACCTAAATGAACCCTAATAAATGCTTGAAAAATGAAAAAAAGAGAAAAGTTTCAAAAAGTGTATCGGGGGTCCTACATCCTAAGGCTTTTGAAACTCTCAAACTTGATCCATCCAATGCTTGGGAGGCACATGAGCAGCCATTTCATCAGCACCTTAGAGCAAAATTGGGAGAATCGCTAGAAGGAAAGTGAACAAATGATTTCAAAATGACCCTCTTAGCCCCTTATATGCAAATTTTCTTAAGATTTTTGGGTATTTTTTAGGATTTTTGAACCCATTTAATCTATTTTTTCCCAAACAAAGCCTGGTTTGGTCCATTTTCATCATCATAAGCCTAATTTCACATCCTATGGGCCGTTTTCTACTCCTAAATCGTTGTTGAATCTTTTTCACAAGCTCCACCTAATTTTATAATTTTCACCCAATCTCTCGAGGGGGCAGTATGGTAGCATAATTATTTCATTGGGGCAGCAGTGGGGCATCCAAAAAATAAAGAAAATTTTGAATTTTGATCATGGCAGTGTTATTCTTTGAACTGACATAGCAAGTGCTTTGCTTCAAAGAGGAGTAAAATGTAGACACTAAAAATGTCTTGATTGATACTATGCATCCAATTCTGATCAATTAACACTATTTCTTCCAAAATCACTACAAATTGATCACTTAATTGAATAAATAACATTATTTAATGAAAATCAGTAAATTTAGCTATTAATCAAATAATTAAATTTTATTGATTAATTCATCCTTCTTTTAACTAATTTTTCATCATATTTAATTAAATCCTCTCTTAATCCTCTCATTTGATTAAAAATCAATCAAATCGAATGTCACATCTCCTAATTCACTCCAATTAATTAATTCTGGATTAATTAATCCTAAATGAACTTTCTAATAATCATTATCAAATCCTCTAGCTTTTAACTCTTCAAAAGTTAAAACAACCATGGTCAACTAACCAGGTTGCACATAAAATCAATTTCTTCTATTTATCTAATTACCTCAATTATCCTCACAAAGGGCATATTATGAGGAATATTCCTCTCAACCACCTCTAATTCAATTTCCCTCCAAAAGTTTTCAAAAACCTATTACATCCTTTTACATTTGCAATAACTTCTCTTACAACCTTTCAAATCCTCTTACATCCTCTCAAATCTCATTTAATTCCTCTTACAACAATTTCAAATTCTCAACCAAGAACATTTACTTCTCCTCCATCCTCTTCCACACACATTTCCCAAAATGTGCTCCACCTTCATCCAATAGAATTGTGACACATGGCACATTCTCATTGGTTGTCAATTTATCCCACATTCACCAATTTCATCCATCCTTCAATCCTTGGACTCTATAAATAGAGGTATCCTTTTCATAATATGGATTTACAACTTCATGCATTATCACTATAGCCATTTAGTTCTTAGTTTTCCATCATTTTCAAGTTTCATAGCTAGATTATAGTCAATTTCATCTTTGGATCATCTTCAAATTTATCAAGCTTATCAAGGGATTGGGAAAGAGCTTCTTTCTATATCAAAGGGCACCACTCCCTATGGGATGAAGGTTTTGCTGATTGGATTAGATTACATGCTTCATTTCTATTAATTTCTTGTTTATTTCATGTTTCATCCATCCTTCAACCCTTGGCTTCTATAAATAGAGGTATCCTTTTCATAATATGGATCCACAACTTCATGCATTATCACTATAGCCATTTAAGTTCTTAGTTTTCCATCATTTTCAAGTTTCATAGCTAGATTATAGTCAATTTCATCTTTGGATCATCTTCAAATTTATCAAGCTTATCAAGGGATTGGGAAAGGGATTCTCTCTACATCAAAGGAGCACCACTCCCCCTATGTGATGAAGGTTTTTCTGATTGAAGTTAGATTACATGCTTCATTTCTATTAATTTCTTATTTATTTCATGTTTTCTCTTAAATTAGTTGAAGAATCTCATAGGGAGCATTAGATTTGCATTTCTAGATTTTTTGACATTATTGTGTTGATCTTTTGTTAGTCTATGCAAGTTTTTTGCTCACACATCCTGTACAGGGGGCATGGAGGATGTGCTAGCTTCTCTATGACTATGAGTACTGGTGCCTGTTGCAGTCACTACTCGAGATCTCATCATACGGATGGGAGAGGGATCTCCCCACTCGTGTCAATCTCTAGCTACTTCCTCATCACTCTCACTCAGGGGTGGATCCTCCTCCTTATCCTCCTCCTCCTCATCCTCCTAATCCTCATCTCCACCATCTTGGCCATCATAGTTAGGATTTGCATCCTCATTGTACTCATCATCTATAATATTAGTGAATATATCTGTAGCCCTATACCGTACATCCTCGGCCCTGTCCTCTACCTCATCTTCCTCATTTGGAATTGGTCCTACATCACCTATAGGTATATCCATCAAAAATATGGGAGCTAGTTGTGTCACTGATCACCGCTCCTGATGCTCATTTGTGCTACCGACGTCATCAACATCGGAGATTGGTGCTTGGTCATGATCCAAGTAGTCAAAGTCACTCTAGACTACATGGTCTATATTGATTCATACGGTATCACTTGGCCTTTGGTCACTCCACACTGATCTCCTGATAAAGGGGCACGCCCTTAGTGGTGTCTGAACCTATCCAAACTACTACATGATGAAAGGCTATCGTTAGGTCCTAACAATTTAGTTAATAAACACATTAATATATTGACCGGGTAGTGTCTAAAGGTTGTATGCAATAGAAACATATCGACTATCTCTCTTAGGTTCTCTAAATAGCAAACAACTAAATAAAACTTTAAACTAAAAAGCCTCTAAACCTAGAAAGCAAGAAATCATCTATCTAGAAAACTAAAAATAAATAAACTACAAAGTAGAAAATTATGAATCTGATAAGCATCACCACTAAGCTAGAAAGCATGGAAATGATTAGTCTAAAGAATGTACATATTTTCGAAGAATTAAAAATCATAAAGAAGCTAGGGAACTTTGATCTAGTGCACAAGATAACAATCTAAACAACTATTTAACAATCTGAAACAATTGAAGAAAGGTGCTCTAGAACTTCAAACACGAAATTCTGAGACTACGGACTTAGCTACAACTTGCAAGATTGAAACTAACAGCACGATGCACACATGGAAATAAATTCCAATTTCAATTACTATCTACTAAAAGAAAGTACAGAATGAGAAGTAAAATACTTATCTAATCTATAACCCTCGAGTGGCCGACTCTTAGGTGATTCTACAACTATCTCAGATCACATGCATTGGTAATCTCCAAATTACTTCATTCAAAGAACTCCATTCACATTACTTAGTAATTCAAAGAGTGACATGAAAAATTCATTTTATTCATTTGGAAGTATAACTTAGAAAAGACATAATGGAAACATAACGATATTCTTCTGTATTCATCATTTTCAACAGTTACATATTTATATGAAAGTGGTTAAAAAAATCCTAATTTCTAGTTAATAAAGTCTTCAATAGATTGTGAACAACTAATAGAATTTAGAGCCCATGACATGAAATATTAAAGAGGCTCGGTACGAGCCATAAAGTTTTTAAAATTGAAAATAACAAAAACTATGAAGACTTGGTCCATAACGTATGCTCCTGAAATTCCAGTGCCCACTCACTTGTCTTCAACAGTGTTGAAAATTGCTTTAATCCCATTTTTAACTAGAATGGTAACTGGTGGTAGAAGTTGACCTATGGAATGCTCAAAAACTAAACCATTAAATCAACACAAATTAGCTTATTTCGACTAATTTCAAGAAATAAAGATTGCATGATTATTCATAAAAAGAGAGCAATTATTTATCCTAAAGGTAATTAATTGGAAGGGTAAGCTTGGTTGAAAGGTATAAGGTTGAGTATTGAATCCATTATATTGATAAGGTTATTTTTACCTCTTCATTTCCTCTCCTTCCTAAGCCCGAGCAGGTCCTCCTGCTCTCTGGTGTGTTCCTTGTCCTTCATTCCCCTTATTCTTCTCCTCATACTTGGCACTGATATCATACAAGTCATTTGCCTCTGTATCTAGTTCCTTTGGCTCCCTCAGGAATCCCTGATGAAAAGTGACTCTTTGTACCCATCTTGAAAAGCTTTCATCACTTTGGCCTAGATTGGTATATTCTGAAGGAGGTAGTGAAAGAAGGATAGGAGGTCTGTACCTCATGCCAATCTAGTTAACCTTCAATTCTTTAATTATTTTGGCCAGGGCTACTGCTCTTTTGTTGGACCATCTAATATTAAGGGGTGAGATTATTTCCCTTTTCTTGAGATACATAAAAAGAGGGGTATATCGCTCTTCACATGCATGCCAAACTTTTCCTATCAATTTTGGTCCTTGTTCTTGAAAGTGATCATAACAAAGCTGAAGGTTATTATTGTACTTTGCCTATACCTCCTTTCTAAGTTGAATGCCCTAAAATTGTCCCTTGAAAAAGAAAGGCTTTCTATGAGGATATCTCATTTGCAACCCCACAGTCCTTTCTGCATGTGCATATTCCCTTGATCTATCTTGCTAGTGAACCTGATTTCTCATTGTAGACATGAATGATCTCAATTGGACTTCTCCCACAAAGAAATTAACAAAGAAATTTATATATTCTTCTAGGAGTAAATTCTGAACAAAGAATTCACATAACAAATCTTGTTGTTCAAGAAGTGAATCAACAAATATCTTTAAAAATTCCTTATCATTAGGATCATGTGGCTAATTTTGGTGAATTCTTTGTAACTTCCATCTTAAGAGTTGTTCATTAAGAAACATAGAGTACAACCTAGATGGTCTTCTACAAGCTAATAATAGTTCACCAATTTCACAAGCATACTGTTTACCTCTATATGCTTTATGAAATGACTCTTTTAACATTACTAATTCCATTTTCAACCTATTATTCTCAAATTCCACATATTTTAGAAGATAGCATTGTTCTATCCATTTCATTAATATTGGAGGGATATGTACCTAAAACCATTCTATAACAATGGGTTCAGTTTGTGTCTACTTTGATTCCATTATTGGTTTGGTGTCATTCTCTTGCAAATATTACTCTAATTCCACAATATTACTCATAGAAGCATTCAATTAAGTTTTTTATCTATTTCTTTCTTCTTCAAAAGCATTAAATAATTGCAGAATTTTTTTTCAAACATTGAATATGTTGATCTTTTTCAAATAGATCAACCTTGTGTTGCTTATCTTGCTAATTCCATTGCTGAATTTGGTACTGCAGCTACTCAATGAGTTTATCTTTTTCTCCATTTCCATTGTCAGTCTTAAAATTTCTTGGTCTCTTTTATTTACAATTGTAGCTTGTGCCTCAATCTCCTCTTTCTACTGGATGATTTGTGCTTCATCATTCTATAGCCTAGTTTTTAGTTCAACAATTTCTTGGGTGATCCCATAGTGGTTTACAATTTTGGCCAAACTGACAGCGAAATTATTATTTTTAACTAAATCTTCACATTCGGCACCTATAGTGGCTAAACTGTGAGGAATTTGAAGATGGTGCAAACTAAAGTCTCATCAAATTTTGTCTTGTAGATTCTAAAAATATTTTTTTCAAAATTTTTGGAATCAAATTGCACTTCTTTTCCATCTCCCACGAAATTGATTTTTTTGAAAACAACATTTTTAAAAAGTGGCGCTGCGGATAACACAACTTTTTTTTCCATGAAGGATAAGAATTCTAATTCTTTCAAATTTATATTTGTAACTCGATATCTAGTGCTTCCACTTGGTTAGATAGTTTTTTATTTAATATTTTTCTTAATTAAGTTTCAAAATCAAACAATTACAATTCGGATAATAAGCGACAGATAAATGTAACTTTTTTTATATGTCAAAAATTTTATTTTATTTTTTTTGTTAGATCAAGGACTTCAATATCTGCACTCATATTTTTCAATTTTTTTTTTGATAATATTCTATTTTTCCACATGTGAAGAACAAAGAAATTCATTTTCGATGAAAAACCTATGTTTAATAAAACTTAAAAAACAAATACATAACAAAACCAAAACATATTAAAATTATATTCATTGGATAGCTTGTTCTGAGGAATACCATAATCATTTGAAATAAATTTTAAATGAATTCATTTGATCCCCCAAAAGCTAAATCAAAAGTGATTTTATCAGCATTTTGATAGGTGTAAAGGAGATGCATTTATAGGTATGGTTTAAAACTAGCGAGGTTCTATCAAGGGGGTTTGATCTAAGGTGATTTGATCAAACCCTCTTCAATTGGAATCCTTAAAATGGAACTTTTTAAGGCTTAAATCATTATATTTTCTAAAAATATGTGATTTCAGCTAAAATTCGTTCCTCTCAGGAATTGTAAACCACTATTATGACACTTCTTTTAATTTTTCTAATTCCTCTTCCCTCTGGATAGATTAGTATCCCATATCCATAGAGAAAGACGGGTCAAGAATTTCCATATCAGTATGAGGTGCATTTTCCTCAATTTTAAGTATACTTCCAGTTCTATCAAGAAAATGAGAAAGTCCCCCCACAGGTTCATCTTCATTCTGCACAGAATGTGGTGACTGTATTTCCTCCCCTTCCTTCTCTTTGGGTGATGGTGTTTTCTTGTCCTCTTCCTTAGGGGATTGATCACCGTACTTTTCTATTTCATTTATTTCCTCACTACTAGGTGGAATTTCAATTTCCACTAGCTTTGTTTGAGTCCTAGCCTTCTTCCTTTTGGAAGTACTTCCTATGTCTTGGGGTTCAGTTTCATTGGATCTTGAAGACAACCTTTTGCTTCTCCATAGAGGAGGAGTAGTTTGAAAAGTAACCTTAATTTCTTCCTCTTGTGAGGAGGTTCTTCTTCATTTCTAGAGTGCACAATTCCCACATCCTCTATCTATCCTGGGGTTTCTAGCTCATCTGGCAAGGTTTTCAGTGCATCACCGCTAAGAGCCATTGAGTTATGTTGAGATTCAGGAGCACCCATAGCCTCAAAGGAGGGTTCTTCTAAAAATTATTCTTTTTTCTTGGAGGACTCTCCCTCCTCAAGTAGTATTTCAAATTCTACTTTTTCAAATTTTCGTAGGAACTTTTGCCACTTCTTTTTTGGATTTTTGTGAAAATGATATTTGCATATGAATTGTATGAGATCATGAGTTTTGAGGGGCCCTATCCCAACTTTGTACTTTTATATCATAGAGGTGACTGAATGACATAGGAAGGTTGATAGATTAACCCTAAGTGAAGGGTAATCAATGTCGTGGCACAAATGAATTAACAAGCGAAAAGGGGGTCCCACTACTGTAGTTATTTGTCCTTCATAGGTGAAGTATTTGATTATCCAAGCTACAATATTTCTCTAGGGTTTTGGAAGAGACATTCTATGGAAACCTTTGTTTCTTCCCTTGGTACTAATGGTAATTACGTGTTGAGGTTCCCCTTCCCTATGAAATAATTCTATCAGTCTTTGATAGGTAACATTTGCATTTTCATTCAAACAATTCCCCTATTTTTGAGACTGGAAAGATGAGAAATGGTTTTTGTACTTACCCAAAATCACTTGCCATGCACCGAGGTCTGTCCATCTACAAAGTTCTTGAAAAATTATTTTATGAGCTACTTTGTATACCCTTCAAATTGTTTCATAAATTCCAGCCACCTGATTTTTTGAAATAGAGCCACAATATTGCCCAATGCCAACAATTGAGCTGCAGAAGTTGGTTCAAAATTTTTCTTTGCTCCTCCCATTTTTCAGTAGCCTAGTTTTTAATTCAATAATTTCTGCTTTTAATTTTTCTAATTCCTCTTCCCTCTGGCCAGATTCTATATCCCCTATATCCACAGAGAAGGATGGGTTAGGAATTTCCATATTAGTATGAGTTGCATTTTCCTCAATTTTAGGTATACTTCCAATTCTGTCAAGAAAAGGAGAAAGTCCCCGCATAGGTTCATCTTCATTTTGAATAAAATGTGGTGACCTTATTTCCTCCCCTTCCCGCTCTTTGTGTGATAGTGTTTTCTTGCCCTCTTCCTTAGGGGATTGATCACCTTGCTTTTCTGTTTCATTTATTTCCTCACTACCAGGTGGACTTTCAATTTCCACTACCTTTGTTTCAGTCCTGGCCTTCTTCCTTTTGGAAGTACTTCCTATGTCCTAGGGTTCAATTTCATTGGATCCTGAAGAACACCTTTTACTTCTCCATAGAGGAGGAGTGGTTTGAAAAGTAACCTTACTGTGTTTCTTCCTCTTATGAGGAGGTTCTTCTTCATTTCTAGAGTGCACAATTTCCATATCCCTTGTTTGTCCTGGGGTTTCTAGCTCATCTGGAAAGGCTTTCAGTGCATCAACATTGGGAACCATTGAGGTCTATTGGGATTCAGAAGCACCCACAGCCTCAGAGGAGGGTTCTTCTAAAAAAAATTCTTTTTGCTTGGAGGACTCTCCCTCCTTGAGCGATCTTTCAAATTCTACTTTTTCAAAATTTCGCAATAAATTTTGCCACTTCTTTTTTGGCTTTTTACGAAAATGATATTTGCATATCAATTGTATGAGATTGTGATGTTTGAGGGGCCTTGTCCCAAATTTGTACTTTTCTATCATAGAGGTGGCTGAATGACATGGGAAGGCTGGTAGATTAACCCTAAGAGAAGGGTCCTCAATGTCATGGCACAAATGAATTAACAAGCAAAAAGGGGGTCCCACTACTGTAATTTATTTGTCCTTCATAGGTGAAGTATTTGATTATCTAGGCTACAACAACTCTCAAGGGTTCTAGAAGAGACATTCTATGGAAACCTTTGTTTTGTCCCCTGGTACTAATGGTAATTACGGGTTGTGGTTCCCCTTCCCTATGAAATAATTCTATCAGTATTTGATAGGTAACACTTGAATTTTCATTCAAATCAATTCCCCTATTTTCAAGATTGGAAAGACGAGAAATGGTTTTTGTACTTACCCAAAATCGCTTGCCACACATCGAGGTCTATCCATCTACAAAATTATTGAAAAATTATTTTATGAGCTACTCTGTATACCCTTTAAATTGTTTGATGAATTCCAACCACCCAACTTTTTGAAATAGACCGCAATATTTCCCAATGCCAACAATTGAGCTGCAGAAGTTGGTTCAAACTTTTTCTTGGCTCCTCCCATTTTACTCTGTTTCTTTCCTTGCCACTATGTGAAATTTTGTAGAACTCTATGATACTTTCCTTGCTAAATTGTAGATGAAAAAATAACTCTTTGTCAATATACCCAATGGAGGAGGAATTAATCACCTTTCTTGTCACCTTACTAAGTAATTATGATTAGTTTTCATTGGGAATTACACAACCATTGTCGTACTTTCAGCAATCGTGCAATGACACAAGTTTCAAAATTGCAAGAGGGAATGATTCATGCCAATTAATTAACCTTTATTCAAAATAAGTACTAACTTTTAAATAAATAAATTCTCACGCACCTTATGTCTTGTCACTAGATCAAACATCACCTACCTGTGATGATGTAATTAGATAGTCATATGATTTGGTGAGGGTGGCGACATATAATAATGACATGGATAGGATAGTTGAAATGGTGGCAAAAATTATTATGACCAAAAAAAGTGGTGGACCGTAATAATTTTATTTATCATGGGAAGAGTTATTATGATATGGTAGAATGATTATTAGGGAGTAGATCTCAAGGTGGCAAAAAATAAAATGATGGGCATGCACATAACTTAGGAAAAATCAAAATACTGGAAAGGAAAAAGCTAACAAAAATATGGGGCATTGCCAAAAAATGTGGCCATAGTAGAGGAAAAGAAAGTTCTAGAACATCATGTAGAGATGTCGTCGAAATGCAACAACAAGATTGAAGATTTTGAAGCATCGTCAAAAGATGCAGCTAGGACAAACACCAAAATTTTTAGAGCATCGTCAAAAGATGTAACCCGAGCAACAACCAAAATTTCTAGAGCATTGTCGAAAGATGCAACTAGAGTAGCAACCAAAATTTCTAGAGCATCATTGAAAGATGCAGCCAGAGCAACAACCAAAATTTATGGAGTATTGTCAAAAGATGCAGCTAAAGTAGGAACCAAAATTTTTGGAGCATCGAAACAAATTTTTGGAGCACTTGAGTAAATTCTGGAGCATTGCTAAAAAGATGTCGCCAGAAGGAAGAAACAACAAAAATTTGGAGCATCGCTAAAAAGATGCCACCAAAAGGAAGAAGGATGTGACATTTTGGCCTTGGCTTCGAAGCATCATTGAGTGACGTAGGATGAGGAGTAGGAAAAGTCCGGAAGGTTCCAAAGCATCACAACAACAAGTTCCAGAGCATCGAGGGTGCCCACAATAGTGGTTTACAATTGGAGATCCTAATTTTGTTGAAATCACATATTTTAGAAAATATAATGATTTAAGCCTTGAAAAAGTTCCATTTAAAGGATTCCAATTGAAGAGGGTTTGATCAAACCACCTTAGACCAAGCCCCTTTGGATAGAACCCCACTAGTTTTAAACCATACCTATAACGGAGTCTCCTTTACACCTATCAAAATGCTGATAAAAAACCACTTTTGATTTACCTTTTGGGGGATCAAATGAATTCATTTAAAATTTATTTTTTGTAAGTATGTAGTCCCTATTATAAGCTTCCAAAAAATAATTTTAATAAAATTTAATTTGATTATTATATTTATTTTTTATTTCTTGTGAATGTAGGTTTTTCATTGAAAATCAAGCTCTTTGTTCTTTACATGTAGAAAAATAAATGATTATCAAAAAATTGAAAATATAAGTGCACTAGATATTGAAGTCCTTGATCCAACAAAAATAAAATTGAATTTAATACATACAAAAAAATTACGCGTTATACGGTGCTATGTCAATTGTAATCGGTTTGACTTTGAAACTTGATTAAAGAAAAAATATTCAATAAAAAACTATCTAACCAAGTGGAAGCACTAGATATTGAGTTACAAATCTAAATTTGAAAGAATTATAATTTTATCCCTCATGGAAAAAAAGTTATGTTATACGGTGGCATCACTTTTTAAAAATGTTGTTTTTGAAAAACTAGTTTTGAGGGAGATGGAAAAAGAAGTGCAATCTGATTCCAAATTTTTTTGAAAAAAATATATTTAGAATCTACAAACAAAATTTCATGAAACTCTAGTTTGCATCATCTTCAAATTCCTCATGGTTTAGCTGCTATAGGTGCCCGAATGTGAAGATTTAGTTAAAAAATTTATTTTAGTGTCTAGTTTGGCCAAAATTGTAAAACCACTATTGTGGGATCACCCCATAGCAACCACGCTAACAAGTTCTGAAGCATCGTAGCAGGGTGCGCCAGAATTGTGTTTTCCAAAAAGATGAAGTCTTGTAAAATATAGAAAAAAATTAGCCAAATCCAAATAATGAAATTGATGAAGAAATTGAAGAAACATTTTGAAATAAAATTATTATTATTATTAGTATTTTTTTTTTTGGCATATTATTTATTTGGAAGAACTATATTGACCTTGCCACAATAGAGTCAATGGACTAGATTTCTCCTTGCATTTCTACCAATTTTGTAAATTATTCTTTACTAATAGGCTTATGGTAGATGCGTAATTGGTGCCCATTAACTAGAAGAGTTCAGTTATCACCATCAATAGGTTTCAATTGGACTAAACCATTGGAAAATACATTGGCAAATACTTCTGTAATTTTGTATGGTCCAAGCTAGTGTGTTCTAAGTTTCCCTTGATGATCCTTGTATCTGGAATTGAACAATAATACCCAATCCCCAGTATGGAATTATTTCTCCTTGATATGTTTATCATGCCAGACCTTGCATTGTTGTTGGACCATTTAGTTTGATGGATGATGTCTAAACAAAGTTTGTCCAGTTCTCTCAGCTGTAAAAATCTCTCAATTTGTGCTTGTTTAAGATCCATACCCAACTCTGTGGCTGTTCTAAGGGTTTGGAGTTCAAATCCAATGGGCAAGAGGGGCTTCTTTCCAAAGAATAACTCATATGGACTATGGCTAGTAGCTGATTTCCAAGTGGTTTTGTAAGCCTAGATGGATTCTAGTAGTTTCCTAGTTTAGTCTTTCCTTCCTGATGAAATCGTTTTTGTTAAAATGTTTTCCAATTCCCTATTAGTGACTTCGACTTGTCCGTTCGCTTGTGGGTGATAGGGGGTGGACTTCTTATGACTTAATTGGAAATTATCTATGAATGCTAACAAAAATTTGGACATAAAATGGGGGCCCTAGTTTGTGACAATTGTCCTTGGAGCTCTAAATCTGAGGAAAATTATGTTGTAAAGAAAATCAGCTACCTATTCTTCCCTAGCAACACGTAGGGCTTGCACTTCTGCCCATTTAGTCAGGTAGTCGGTACAGACCAAAATGTACTCCTTTCCTTGTGAGTTATGAAGGAGGGTCTATAGGGCCAATAAAATCTAATCCCCACTTTTCAAATGGTTCAAGAACTACCTGAGGCTACAGGGGCATTTCATTAGATGTATTTGGTCTTCCAACCCTTTTGCATTGATCACATCTACAAACGTATTTCTTGATGTCCTTATGCATTGAAGGCCAGTAATACCTTGCTCCCAAAATCTTGTGAGTTGTCCTTTTAGTAGAATAATGACCTCTAGAAGGATCATCATGATAGGCTCTAAGGATACTATAGGTCTTGTCTACCCTAACATCATAAAACCATATCGGATCCACATCGAAATAAGATCCCATTAATCCATTTGAAAGGGGCACTTTCTCTAACAAGGCATTTCTTCTATTTTGATGAAAAGTGAGGTGGTACTTCTATGGTGGCCAAATAATTTTCAATATTGGAAAACCAAGGGGTTTTAGTAGAGATGGAAAACAAATTTTGATCTGGAAACTCGTCTTGTACTAGAGCACAATAGCCTTTATGTTTGATCTGGGATAAGAAATCCACAACTACATTGGACTTCACTGGTTTGTCAACAATTGTTACATTGAATTCCTAGAGAAGAAGTAACCACCTAACTATCCTTGCATTTACCACAAGTTTATTCATGAGGTACTTGATGGCTAAGTGATATGTATGCACACTATGACTTTGTATCCCATGACATAGTATTGAAATTTCTTGATTGCATGAACTACAACCAAGAATTCTTTATCTGTTGTAGTATAATTCTTTTCTGTTGGTGTCAAATTCTTGTTGATGAAATATATGGCATATTTTCCCCCATTCTCATCTTCTTATCCTAGAACCACCCCAATGGTGTCATCAGATGCATCATCATAAATATGGAACAAAAGGCTCCAATTAGGTCCTTGAAGGACATGAGTAGAGATGAGTTTCTCCTTGATAATTTCAAATGACGACTAACACTCATGCATCGAGATGAACTCAACATTCTTCTAAAGAAGGGAAAACATAGGGGCTGTGATTTTACTAAATTTCCCTATGAATCTTCCATAGTATCCAGTATGCCCTAAGAAATTGTTGACATCAGTTTGGGTTTTCAGAATCTCGAGTTGTATTACTTCAATTTTCTTAGGATCAACCTTAATCCCTTCGGCTGAAATATGATGTCCCAACATTATTCATTGTTCCACCATGATCAGAAATTTCTCATGACTTAGGGACAAACGACGATCCTCACATTGCTTTAACACCTTATCTATATTCTTGAGGGATTCATCAAAAGTTGAACCATATACAGTGAAGTCATCCATATAAACTTCCACACTCATTTACCAACTCAACAAATATAGCCAGGATGGCCCTTTGAAACATTGCTAGAGCATTACATAGCCCAAAGGGAAGAACTTGATATGCAAATATCCCCCAAGGGTAGGTAAAGGTCATCTTATCTTGGTCTTCTACTGCTACCTATATCTAGTTGTATCCACTAAATCTGTCCAAGAATGAAAAATATTGCCTCTCGGCCAAGTTATCCAACACTTGGTCTATGAATGGTAGAGGGAAATAATCTCTACATGTTGCTTTGTTAAGCTCCCTATAGTCTACACACACTCTCCATTTCCTATTCTTCTTTGGAACCACAACCAAAGGTGACATCCACTTGCTATTGGAAATTGGGTAGATAAACCCTACTTGTAGGAGTTTCTCAATCTCAGTTTTAATGATGTCTTTTTAGAGTAGGATTGAGTCTTTGTTGTGGTTGGTGAATAGGGTGAGCATCCTCAGTATAGATATGATGAATACACAAACTAGGATGTATTCCTCTCATATTTGTATAGTCCCAAGCGAATGCTTTAGATCTATTAACCAGGGTGTCAAACAATTTGTGTTCCTCCGACTTAGTTAACCAACTGTTAATGTTCAGAGTTTTTCTTGGTAGCAACATATTGGTCTTAACTTCTGGATGGTTGGATGTGATAGTATATATGGGCCTTATTAAGTGTTGAGAGGATAGCTGTGAGGTACAATTTTATGAAGCCTGGCAACATCTGTGAAGAAATGGTGAGTTTTTGGAACTAAATTCATTAAAGGACAAGGTAATCCTATGAAAATCGCATCATCAAATTTTGTGTGATCTATGTTGATTGGGTGTCCTAGTATTTCTTCTACATCCGTCATTTCCTCATTGCTCCAATCCATAGTAAGACTTTCCACGTCGTTTTCCAATTCATCCTTTAATTCTTCACCATGTTGTTTGATGACTACCATGGCTAGTGAAGCCAAATTTTCCTGTCTGTTGGGACTTTCTAGTTCATCAACCCATACTTTATTGTGTTTGACAGGCTTGGCAAGAGGATTCAAAAACAAATGTTTTCTATTAGATCTGTGTGAGATGGTCATTCCTCCTTCTCTATAGTCAATTTTGGCTGCAACAATAGCTAGCCATGGTCATCCTAGAATTATTAAATAATTGTCTTTGGGTGATAAGGGACTCGATTATCTAAAAATCTACTTGATATTCCCATCCATCCACCTTAACAAGAACATTTTCAATGATGCCCTTGGGAATAGCTATGGATTGATTTTCCATCTGTAAGACTGTAGTTGTGGGGCATAGATCAGTAAGTCCTAGTTTTTCCATCACATCAACAGTCATCACATTAATGGATGCTCCATGGTCCACCAAAGCATTAGGTATTGCTACCTCATTAACTATTACTATTATAAGTGTACTACCTAGATCATCATATTTCAGAGCAGTGGTCATTCCAGCTAACAAGTCAGCTAGGTACCCATTTATGTGGATAGTGTTGATTCATTTTGGTTTTCTCCCTATGGTTTTGATACACGACTGTTTAATCAGCTAGTTTAACTTAGGAATCCCCTTAATCGCTTGTAGAAAATGAACTTCAATTTTCAATTGTTTAATTTCTTGTATCAATGTAGTTTTAGTGGGTGAGGTCATTTTTGGAGTATCTTTCACAATGATTGGTTTCAGACACTCTAAAAAAGGTGCTTTGATTTTGTCCTTAGGCATGGGATCCTTCAAAAGTTTAGTTGGAGACTGACTCCCCTCCTCCTGAGGTAGGTTGAAAGCTCCAGTTGAAGATGGCGGGTCGAGCTTGTGTTGAATAGTGTCTAGGATTTGTTCTATGGATGTAGGTGTTATTATGGTCTTCTCAATAGAATTCTTAACAAGTTCATCTAGGATTTCTTTAATAGTCAGCTACGAAAGTGTTTTTCTAGAGCTCAGTTGCAAGTTTTCGAAGTGTATGGCATTAAGTCTAGTGATGTTGTCTTGTTCAATGAAATACACTAGAGTATTTGGGAGATTGTTCTTTGGGTTCGAAACTGGTTGCACCGGAAGTGGTGGTTGGTTAACTTGTTCATTTTGTTGAGTATTCTGGGGAGGTGGTAGAAGATGCTATTATTGGGTAGGCATCCTCCTGGGGCTAGTATAAAACTGATGTTGAGGTTGATTTGATTGAGGAATGGGGTTTTGAGGATACCACTATTGTTGAGGCTAGTTAAGCAACTAAGGGTTACCCCAAGATTGATTTGCCCATTCAGGTGGTCCCAAAGGATAGGTTCCCCAATTAGGGGGTACTGGAGGTGGTTCCTGTGGTCAGGTTGCTGCCCATTGATTATTTTTCTAGTTAGGTTGAGGTATCTAGTTATTGTTTGAATTCTGGGCATAAGAAATTTTTCCTCCAGTTCTTTGATTGGCAACATTCACTTCTTCCTCAATTGGGGTTGTTCTTTTCCTGGAATTCTTGATGGCATTCAAAAGCTCACACTAATTGGTGGGGTGTTTTTTGTCACACACTTAAAAAGCATCAATCTTGTCAACTTTTTCCAAGGGATGTTCCCTTAGCAAATGCTTGTTTCAGCACTTGGGGCAGTAAATAGACAAAGTTTTAGGATTTCGTGTTTTGGCTTGTATGCCATCTAAGGTGGTGTTTAGTTGAACAAGAATGCCAGTTTTGAAGTTGGCTAGATCTTCCAAAAGTTTTCTTATGTCATTGGAACCTTTAAAGAGAGTGGACTTCTTGATACCTCCTTGAGTTCAAGAGAAATTTTGACACAGTTCCATAATATTGTCCAGTCCTAGTTGGGATACATCTCCTTTCCCCATTGAATCCAAGATCCTTTGAGCGTCATCATCAAGACCTTTATAGAATAGGGTCTTCAGAATATCAAAACTTATGACTTCTCCACCATAGCATTTAGATAAGAAGAGAAACCTATTTAGGTAATCCTCTAAACTTTCATCCTCATTTTTCCTTATCTTGAACAATTATTCTTTCTTATCGCTGACCCTACAGTAACTTTGGTACTTCTCCAAAAAGGCAGACTCCATTTCATCCTAGGAGCTTATGGACTGAGAAGCTAATCCCATAAACCAGCACATGGATGAGTCTTTCAGAGTGGAAGGGAAAATCTTAAGTTTTTGATTATCATTCTTGTAGTCATATGTCTAACACAAGACTTTAAACTCAAATAGAAATTGATCAAGGTCCTCAGTGGAGAAACCTCAAAAGGTTTGCAAGAGGCCAGTGAGATATGTTTCATTGTCATATCATCGTCTACGTCAATAGCAATAGGATAAGTGAATGTGCATGGTGGTGGAGGGTTATTATTGTTGTTGGCAACATTTCTACGGTCACCCATGATGTTGAAGGGGATGCGATTCTCTTCCAAAATTTGCTTAGTTGGGTGAGGTCCTGAGGTTTCCAAGGGAATATACTCCTTGACCACTATATGTTCTCTTTCCAGGGTGTGTGGGAAGGTCTCAAGTTGACCCTGTTCGGTCAATTCCTCATTAAGTTTTTGATTTGAGTTTCGTTCCTCCCTACTTGTTGTGGGTACATCGATTGGGGGGGGTCTGGTATGAACATTCTATGGGGGCCTCGTGTCTTGACCATATAGAAAAGAATCCAAAAGACTATTTCTATTCCTAAAAGTGATCTTCAAGATATCTCCTACTAACACTAGAAAAAGAAAGGTCCCCGACAACGACTCCAAGAAGTGATAGGTTGTTGTTAGGTCCTAACACTTTAGTTAATAAACACATTAATATATCGACCGGGTAGTGTCTAAAGGCTATATGCAATATAAGACATCTCGACTATCTCTCTCAGGTTCTCTAAATACCAAATAGCTAAATAAAACTCTAAACTAAAAATCCTCTAAACCTAGAAAGCAAGAAATCATCTATCTAGAAAACTAAAAAATAATTAAACTAGAGAGAAAAAAACTATGAATCTAAAAAGCATCAACACTAAGCTAGAAAGCATGGAAATGATTATTCTAAAGAATGTATAGATTGTTGAAGAAGTAAAACTCGTAAAGAAGCTATGAAACATTGATCTAGTGAAAAAGATAACAATCTAAACAACTATTTAACAATCTGAAACAACTGAAGGAAGGTGCTCCAAAACTTTAGACACTAAATTCAAAGGCTACGGACTTAGATACAACCTACAGTATTGACACTAACAACATGACACACACATGAAAATAAATTCCAATTTCAATTATTATCTACTAAAAGAAAGTATAGAATGAGAAGTAAAATACTTATCTATCTAATCTATAACCCTTGAGTGGCCATCTCTCGGGTGATTCTACAGCTATCTCAAATCACATGCATTGGTAATCTCCAAGTTATTTCATTCAAAGAACTCCATTCACATTACTCAGTAATTCAAAGAGAGGTGGGAAAAACTCACTTCATTCATATGGAAGTATAACTTAGAAAAGACATAATGGCAGCATAACGATATTCTTCTGTATTCATTGTTTTCAATAGTTACATATTTATATGAAAGCAGTTAACAAAATCCTACTTTCCAGTTAATAAAGTCTTCAACAGATTGTCAACAAATAATGGAATTCAAAGCCCATGACATGAAATATTAAAGAGACTCGGTATGAGCCATAAAGCTTTTATAACTGAAAATAACAAAAACTATGAAGACTCAGTCCATAACATATGCTCCTGAAATTCTGGCGCCCACTCACTTGTCTTCAATAGTGTTGAAACCTACATTAATCCCCTTTTTGATTGGAATGATAACTAGTGGTGGAAGTTGACTTGTGGAATGCTAAAGAACTAAACCATTAAATAAAAAAAAATTAGCTTATTTCAACTGATTTCAAGAAATAAGATTGCACGCTTATTCATAAAAAGAGAGCAATTATTTAGCCTAAAGGTAATTAATTGGCAGGGTAAGCTTGGCTGAAAGGTATAATGTTGAGTATTGAATCCATTATATGACGAGGTTATTTTTACCTCATCACATGACTTGACCATAATAGAAAGGATGTACTACATAGTCACGCCAACCAACCAAAAATCTATCTAGCTACATCCTCCTCAACTATCTCTTGGTATCTAGTCACTGTAGTGTCAATTGATAAGGTCTCCAAAGGATCTCATCCTCCTCCAGCTAGTCAAACCTGACTCTCCAAAAATGCAATTCTCCATACTACCATAAGCTCCATAAAGGATAGTTGAAGGCTCGTGGATACCTTGCAGCTATAACACACGGGAAATTGATAGGCCTGGTGCATGTAATATGCTTTGGGCACCACACCTATAGAAGCGTGCAGTGCACCATACTTTTTATGTCCTGAAAAAAATCAACCTAGATCATAATATAGATATGCCAGGATACAACATCCCCAAGCATAGACCGTTATGTAGTCTTTCATCCCGTGAATCAAGTGAACTAATCCTCCATCAAGGTGTGCCACTCATCCATCTGGATTGAGTACCAGTGCCACTGTGTGCATCATAATCTATCTCACTATTGGGGCTCGCAAATATAGTAGCATCGGTAGCTTGATTCAAGCCTTCACATGCTCATCATGAATTGGTCCATCAAGGCAGTACTGCATGTCAGCCTTTCACTCGTGAAATGACCAATCTCCTCATAAGCACACCCATTCTCCCTAAATAGGAACTCGAAGAATCCAGTGTACATCCTCTAAGGTAATGGTCATCTCCCCAGTCAAGAGGTGAAACGTACATGTATCAACATTCTAGCGCTCACACAAAGCCATCAACATGGCATCATGGTAACTCATGGGGGGCATAAGGTATGCCCAATAGATGCCTACAACTTGAAGGTGCTCTATCTTCTCTCTTGACAATGCTAGGGCTAGGTCTCTTAGAAAGCTCAATTGTCTCCCCCCTAGCTGTGATAGGGCAGGTACCTATCAAAATTACAACAATATGCTCTAAAAAGTCATCTAATATCTTTAATTTTTACATTATTCATCATGTAAGTATACTAAAGTTATTCTAGTGTGTTTTCTTAAAGGCCCTAGACACTTTAGAACCATTTTGGGACACTTCACAAAGAAATGAGACACTTCGCGAAGAAATGGGACACTCTGCAAACTTTTTTTCTTTCCAAAATCCTAAATTAACATATAAATACACTAAAAATCATTAAATCATTGCAAAATCACTAAGCAAAGGTCCCATAATTGACTCACCTAGTGATACAGCTCATCGTGTGCCACCTGGTCTCAAAGCACATCTAGTCATGAAGGCCTATAATCCCATCTACTCGACATATTCTCATCTCACTCGTCCCTCTCAAGCTACAAGAAGGTAAAATTTAATAGTAAGTGACAAATTACTCTCCTTTACCTCTTTTAACTATTATTTTTACTCATGTATTAAAATAGGATTATTTTCCATCTTAAGAGTTAATGAAGTACTTTTTCTTCAAAACACCATAACTGGTGCTAGGAAACTCCATTTTTGATGCTGTTGGATGCATTGGATTTGTGATTCCACACCCGACATCATCAATTATCTATTGTTATGTGGCATGGTACTTGGAAATTCCCTACATTATGATTGTTCCTTATTCTACATGGCTAGATTGCTACCTTGATTCCACCTCCATAAAGCAAGCAAAATTAAGGGAGGGCATACATCTACCCTCAAATTTGATTTCTAGAAGTTAGATAAAAGGATTTTTTTGGAAAAATAATGAATTCATGTTGTAGGATGCAATTCATAATGTTGTGGTTTTGTAGATAACTACACTAGGGTTTCATTCTCCCATCTTTTGAATGAGTATCCTTTTGTGCAATAAAGTATACTATTTTGATATGAAATTAGAAAGTTACAAATTTATTGCACTTAACTCCTAATGAAATATTTTTCCCAATCGCCATAAAATTGTGTGTTTTTGAATCTTAACCATTGAGGGAGTAAATTAGGTACACTTAATACTTTATCCAAAAAAAATAATGAACATAAAATGGAAACTCAAAGAATTAAAATACTAAAGAAAATTAGGAGATAGAAGAGAAAAAGAGAGATCATGCTTGATAACGAAGTTTTTCCGACTAGGACTATGTCTCTGGGTCCAATTCTCAACATTGGACTGCTTTATTAAGATTGCCAAGCACCTAAAAATGCCTTCTTACAATTCTCTAAGCTTACAATAGTCTCCTCACAATCTCACTCAATTTTTTTACAATTCTTGGTGTAATATCACCTTGTAAAGTTCTCCTCCAAATATTCCTCAAAAGAGCATAACATTTTCTCTCAAAACACCTAAATGAAAAAATCACACTCCTACCCCCTTTTTATACATAATTTTGCATATGGGGTTAAAAACCACCATAATAAATAAAATAACTCCCCTCAAACAAATTAACCCCTTTTAAATATTTCGTTCAACCCCTTTTGGCCTTTAATTAGGCTTCATAACAATTTAAGGGGTTAAAATAACCATAAAAGGTTATTTTTTTAATAAATCGGGCTAGAATATGCTTTAAATACAACACAACCCATTAAAAAACAATAACTTCCCCATAAAACAACAATTTAATTTGCTTAAGCCCTTAACACCTATTCACAACCTCATTTGGTTTTTTTTTATTTGGTTTTGAATTGCTAAGTTATTTTTCTTTAAAATGGAGGGTTATTTATGAATTAACCTTTTTGATTTTTTAGGAGATTTGGATCCCATCAAATCCAGTTGGGCCCACAAAATCCGATCCCACCAAATGGATTTTGGAATAAACTTCCACCACTTTTTTTTTTTTAAAAATAAAGCATGGTGTAAGTGAATTTTGTGAGATTTTTGCCACATCACCTGCAATTTCCACGTCACCATCTAGTCAACTACCACGTCACATGTTGACATCATCATTTTGATCAAAACTTTGACTTGGTGCAATTTTGGCATATGGTCTCCATTTTTGACGAAATGAACACCATTGGAAAGGTCTTGATAAGCTCTTCGTGATGATGCTGATTTTGACCACTTCTGAGATGGTCATTTTTTTCACCTTTTCTAGCCCCCTGATTCACCTGTTTGACCAATATTTGATTGAGAATAACTCTTTCCTATGACCTCCTTTTGACGTGGTTCAAGTTGTGTTGGGATCATGTTTGCGAGCTCTATGTGATGAGGTTGATTCCATGATATTCCAAGACTATGAAATTTTTAGGTTTCCTGGATCATTTTTCCTTTCCTTTTGGAACCTGTACATCTGACTCATCATAACAACAATAAAAAATGCACTGATATTGTTAAATACATTAGCCATATGCACATCCACATTCAATGTTGCCGCTATCAACCATACACTGCTAAAAAGTAGAAGGCTAAATAACAAAACTAAATTTGCGGACGATAAAAAGAATGTACCAAAATCATGCTTGTATTTCATAAATAGAACAACCTTAGTATTATATATGTTTTATGCAATGACACTTATTGTGGTACAAACATAAGGGCCAAATTATTGCTTGCATTAACTACCCTTTTCAATTGTCCTATTGTCACAAAAGATTTATTAGTCTTAATTGGATGAGAATGCACAATGTATTCAATTCCTTCCTTAAACAAGTGATACTGATTATGTTCCCTATAGAAAATTTATTTTCTATCATATAAGTATGGGCTACCCAACACAATCCCATAGATATCAAGTGGAACCACATCAAATTTAACCTCATCTATAAACTTAGATGTTATTGCAAATCCTAGATTGCATTGCTTAGTTACTCGCAATTTGTTATCATTGCACACCCAACCTAATAGATAAGTTTTCTTATGTGGCTTTGTTTTCAATCCCAACTATTCAACAATTTCTTCTAAAATTAGATTAACTTGGGACCCACTATCTATCAGTGTATCAATCTTAGTGTTCTTAGAAATCACCCTTATATGAAACAATTCACATCTTTTGCTATCTTCAAGAACAACATGACTTTTAGAAGTAGAAGCACATGAAACATCAGTGGAAGAATCATTACCAACAAAAGCTTTACCTTTCAAACCCACAACTATTATCTTTGTTTTGTCATCAGAATCCAATCCAAGATCTTGAATGATAGTTGTGTCCTTTTGCTTCCCTTTATGATCCTTAAACCACTTTGGTTTCAATTCTAGATGCAATTTCCAACACTTTGCATCTTCATGCCCTTTCTTCTGACAATGTGAATGTTACCTATTTTTCGCTACGAGCACAAATAGGTAGAGTTGAATCGAATTCATCATTGATAGGTATGGAAATTTTCAAGTTTTGCTGCTAAAGTATTCATTGTTCATCATAAAGATCATATTACATCTGAATTACAATTTTATTGTGCAAGTATTTGAAACAGAAAATTGAAAATTTGCATAATAATGCTTTTTATTCATTTTGTAAAAACACTAAAATCTCGCACAAGCCGCGAGAGTAACTAAATTTGATTATGATAATAAAATGATGAATACAAAATTTAATGAAAGTTACACTATTGAAGATAATGTAAATACAAAGAAGAGAAGCAATTCATCATTGCCTATGATGATGAATCACTTTCGCTTGATGTCTTTAGTTGTCGCATCTCCAAGCTGCAACAGACTCATTTCCATGCTCCATGAACCTGCAAGTTTGTAAAAGAATGACGTTAGAGATTTACTCGAAGCAATAATGAATTATATTCTACTTCATGTCTACGCTACCAATAAGAATGTAACGTACATGCAATCAGGAATTCACTAGATGATTGAGTTACAAAGGCTGATAATCAAAGAAATGAAACTCAATGGAAGCTTTTAGCTTCGATTATTTTTGCTAACTTGTTTGTTTCAATGTGCAGGAACATGTTCATCATGTTCGTGATCATTTTCATCAGATATGTGGAGAAAAACGGGCTCCCACAAGGGTCGAGCCTGACATATCAAGAAGGTATGAAGGTATTCTCTCATTCAACATTCATATATGAGAGTCATCAAACATCAAAGAAATAGTCATCATCTAGGACTGTCATCAGGCAGTATAATGGCATGTTAAAACAAATTGAGTAATTATCTTTTGCTCATCATTCAAAGGAACAATTAAAGAAATATATTAAGAGAGAATTGATTGCATTTCTCATCTCTTGTTTCAGCTCTTCCTTTCATTTATATTCACATTTTGATGAGGCATTGAGCCCTTTTATACTGAAGGGAAAGCATAGCATTCAACAATTTAATTTGTTTCTTACAACTACAAAGCACAAAACAACATTCATTCATGAGAACTTCATAAGAGTCAAGGATAGTAATGAACAAGACTGTTGCTACAAAATTGATAAAAGTAAATGGGCATACATGTTTCAAAATGCCAAATGATAGTAACCAGATCAAATGGAGACTCAACCTGTACATTCAAGATAATGTAATGGCATTAAATAAAAAAGCAGAGATCAAACAATAGAGAGCAGCCAAGTACAAGAACATTGATATCACAATACTATGGTGGATAGTTATTCATCCAAGAAATGGACAACAAAACACAGTCCTAAATATAGAGGAAGAACATAATTATACAAGAAAATAGCCTAGGAGACATTGGAAGAACAATAGGAAACATGATACAAGAATCTTATGAAAAGGAGTTCCCAGAGAGAAAATGCAAATGCCAAAAGAATGGGAAGCTGCCTATAGAGTCAAAGAATATACCAGATCTTTTGAATCAGAAATAAAGAAAGTCATGGAAGTGTCAATAACATACATTTTTATTAGGATATTATGCATGCAATTTTAAATATCTTCCAAAATATCTTTCAAGATAGGGATGCCATAGAGAATCTACTTTCTAAATTTGGACGAAAGCTGTTTCAAAGTTTATAGAAGTGTAATTTAAACAGAGAGACATCTTTTTTCATTCACTTCTATTGATTAATGGGAGATATTGATAATCCTTTGGATAAAGGTGGTATGGTTTCCTTAAGTGAAGGGGAAGAGCTTTTGATACATGTAAGTAAGAACATGCATCCATCAAATGCTAATAATTCCATAACTAATATAGAGCACATTTATGAATCTCTTAAAGTTGGAATAAAATATTCTACTACTATTTCTTGTTCAATGGAGGATGAAGAGGTGGTTTTCTTGTGTTAGGAGTCATCTTCAAAAGGAATTATCTATTAAGAATAGATAAATCATGAATAACTAGATGGATAAATACAAAGATAAAAACTACTAGAATGTTGTGAAGTCGTAGCCTATTCAAATCAGGTTTACAAATATACGAAGTTATAGAGACAGAGAAATAAGAGAAAATCACAGAGGAAAGACCGAACTCTCTGAGAGTGAGCCCGCGACCTGCAAAGATAGAAAAAATAGGTATAAAGCCTCACAAGATTCCTCACGTTTTATTAGTGAATGTGATGAATACAGGACATTTTTATTTTTGTCTCCTGAACTCAGTAAAAAGAGAAGAATTATTTATAGAAAAGACAAGGTGATAGAGTGGCTCAGTTCCATGGCGACCAGGTAAAGTTTTATATTTCTCCCATATAAAGTTCTAGCAAGCTCAAGTAGACCCATGGCAACCATTGGCAAGGCAGTAAGTCAAAGGAAAAGCAATGGCGGCTACCATAACACGTAAAACAAGTGATAATAATCACTATTAAGGTCAAATTGAACAAATTTTTGTAAAGATTTGAGCGGCCAATAATGGAGACAACCATACCTTAGTCTCTATCGATTCTTCATAGTTGGAGATTGTCAAACCCATGAAAGACTTCAAAGAAATACCTCATATTTTGGAAATTCATGATACAATAGCAGAAATGCACATAAAAGGAAAAAACACATTAGAATAAATGTATGGCCGTGGTTAGAGGGTTTGCAAACACTTCAGATAAAGAGAAAAGCTCACCATGCAAGTTTCCAGAAAATAAGCCATCAGAAGCAGCAAAGAAAGATGAAGGTCAAGCTTGAAAAATTCATAGAGAAATTCATGGCTCGAACTGAAACCCTATCTCCTCTAGTGGTGGCGCTCCTAGAATGCATAAGAAAAATGATAATGAATTTTTAGGGTTCGGTGGTTTTTGCCTACCCTAAGTTGACTGGGCATAAGTTTTTACTAATGATTTTAATAATCATTATGTTTTATCTCCCATGGTTTTTGACTTAAAAACAAAAAGCTAATAATTATTAAGGAGTCGATGCGTATTATTGGAGTAGACTAAAAATGACTAAGTCATTTTTTTTTCCTTCCATAAGTGGTGATCATTTGGTCTCATGCATTTTGTATGAATTTACTTGGAGCTTTTAATATGTAATTGAATACTAATGTATTATTACATTAATATTTAAAATGAAAATAAGGAGGCCATTTTCACGTTAAAATATTAAAATAATCATGCATTTGGTTATTTTCAATATTTAATTACTTATCTTCCTTAAGTAAAATCATGCAAATGATGAAAGTGTAACTAGGAAAATCAGGGAGTGTCAACTAAAGATTTTCATGCACAAAACATAGATGGAGTTCCAGTTCTTATGGGAAGATTGATAGAAACGAGGTGGTTTTTGCATGCTTGGACCCACTTTTTGGGGATTTTCAGCTCAATTTGAGTGCCCCTTGGATTAGTTACGAGTTGACAGCTAGTTGGAACTCGACTTCACTCATTTTTGGATGAGTTTGAGCTCTTCTTTTGAAGATATTTGTTTCTACTCGGATTTTTCCTTGGAGTTATCATTTTCTTACTAAAATTGACTTTCAGTTTCATGTTCATGCACTTTGGAGTTGCATCTCATTGTATATATTGGAATTTTTTTATCTTTTTCCTCTAGTTCTTGTTATTCAGCCTTTGCATTCTGCAAAGTGAATTGTCATGTAACTTAGTTTTCAGTTTCAATTTAATACAGGGTGATCCCACAATAGTGGTTTACAATTTTTGGCCAAACTGGACACTGGAATAATTTTTTTTAACTAAATCTTCACTTTCGGGCACCTATAGTGGCTAAACCGTGAGGAATTTGAAGATGATGAAAAATAGAGTTTCATGACATTTTATCTATAGATTCTAAACATATTTTTTTCAAAAAATTTGGAATCAAATTGCACTTCTTTTTCCATCTCCCTTGAAAACAAGTTTTTTCAGAAAACAACATTTTTAAAAGTGACGCTCACTGTATAACGCATAACTTTTTTCCATGAAGGATAAAATTCTAATTCTTTCGAATTTAGATTTGTAACTTTGATATCTAGTGCTTCCACTTGGTTAGATATTTTTTTTATTGAATATTTTTCTTTAATTAAGTTTTGAATTCAAACCAATTATAATTTAGACATAGCACAATCATATAATGTGTAACTTTTTTGTATGTATCAAAATTCAATTTTTTTTTGTTGGATCAAGGACTTCAATATCTAGTGCACTAATATATATATATTTTAATAATCTGCTATTTTTTTGACATGTGCAGAACAAAGAGCTTGATTTTGATGAAAAACCTACATTCATGAAATAAAAATAAATATAATAATAAAATTAAATTCATTTAAAATTATACTTTTGGGAAGCTTATAATAAGGACTACATACTTACAAAAAATAAATTTTAAATGAATTCATTTGATCCCCCAAAAGGTAAATCAAAAGTGGTTTTTTATCAACATTTTGATAGGTGTAAAGGAGACTTCGTTATAGGTATGGTTTAAAACTAGTAGAGTTCTATCCAAGGGGATTTGATTTAAGGTAGTTTGATCAAACCCTCTTCAATCAAAATTATTTAAATGAACCATTTAAGGCTTAAATCATTATATTTTCTAAAAAAATGTGATTTCAGCCAAAATCAGTTCCTCCCAAAAATTGTAAACCAGCTTTGTGGGATCACCCAGTAGCAGGTTTACAAGTTATGTTAGAGTATCATTTGTAGAGTTTTCCTTTTGTTATCATTGCAAGTTAGATATTAGCCTTCTTAGATTCAACTGTCTTGTTTTATGAATGTGTTCGATGCAAATTTAATGTGTTTTACATCAAAACCTTTAAATTTTTGTCACATTTGTGAATTCATGTACACAAAAAAAAATGATTTTAGTTGCAGGTCATAAATTGTGCTTATAATACATTCATATCTTTAAGTTGTGAAAATAAATTCTTCCTTCATAAAGAATGAATTATCAGGCCTTTCTGTGAATCATTTATGTAGTTAAATTGTTCAGTATGAGTTGTGAAAATAGGCTCGTAAGGAATCAATTGTGAATTAATTTGTTTTCTTTAAATCAAATAGGTGCATCACCATCGTTCAGATTTTCCAGTTTTTCATTAGATTAGTTTCTTTCCCTTTTCCCAAAAAATCATTCAAGTACCTAATTGATCATCGTATAGGAACCAACCTAGAATCTGGAGGTCTATCTTCACCATAGGAATATCCACAACCTAAAGATAGTTCCCATGTTTCAACAGATTGCCGAATTTAGTCATTCAAGCGTTCAAGTGAAATCTATTTGACAACAGTGAACAAGTAGGCTTTTCACCTTCCTCTTTCTTCATAGTAGCTACTTTCCTCTCCTTACCCTTCTAATTTCCTTCACTTGGAGGAACAAATTCCTTCTTTGAACTAAAACTTATGTTCCTTTCACCTACTTTGATATGGGTTGCTTGTACACACACTTCATCAAAGTTAGATGGATTAAACATCAAGATTGTATGTTTCAAATGTGAATGCAAACCACCTATATACTTTAATAAAGTTTCTTGTGTATAAAGAGGAAGTCCAAGAGTAAGTGCTTTCTTCCTAAACACTTGTGTATACTCTTGCACTATTTGTCCTTTACCCTGTCTTAGATTTTTCTAGTCCATAATAGCTTGTTGCATATAGCCCAAAGGATAAAATTGTTTCTTTAAAGTAGAAGTAAATGCGTACCAAGATGAAATGATTTTACCATGTGTAGCAAGATCATCTTGAATATTACTCTCCCACCAAACCAATGTAGTGTCTCCCATTCTAAGGGTAGCTAGCTAGATTTTGCAAGAATAATCCAAGATCTGTTGAACCCTGCAATACACTTCAATCTGCTTAAGCCAGTTATCCAAATTTTTGGCATCCAATTCACCATTATATATAGGAAACTCAAATTTAACATCCAGTTTTAATAAAGGTGTTTGTATAGGTTTTTCTTTTTAGAAGAGTTAGATGAAGAAGAAGATGAGGAAGACGAGGATGGAGGTTTAGGAGGGTCACCACCACCTCCTACTCCTTTACCTTTGTCTTCTTTCAATGAGGATTCAACTTCCTCCTTTCTAGGCTTTCTTTCCTTTCTCTTCTTTTGTTCTTTCCTCTCTTGGAAAAGAACTTCCACCATTGACTTCATCTCGAGAAAAGCTTTCTAGAAATCTTTCTCATCAAGCTCTGTAGGACTTTGTTTAGCTGCCATCTCTGTTCGTGGAAAAATCCTTCATTTTCCAATCTCTGGGTTGAACTTTGTAAGTGCACCTTCTCCTTGCTTTAATTTCAACCTGGTTAACATCCACCACTTGCAATTTTCCTATTAAATTGCTTCGATACCACTTGATCTGAAATTAGAAAGTTACAAATTTATTGCACTTCACTCCTAATTACAGATTTTTCCCACTCACCATAGAATTGCATGTTTTTGAATCTTAACCATTGAGGGAGTAAATTAGGTACACTTAATACTTTATCCAAAAAAAATAATGAACATAAACTGGAAACTCAAAGAATTAAAATACTGAAGAAAATTAGGAGATAGAAGAGAAAAAGAGAGATCACGCTTGATAACGAAGTTCGTCTGATTAGGACTACATCTCCAGGTCCACTTCTCAATGTTGGATCACTTTATTAAGATTGCCAAGCACCTGAAAATGCCTTCTTACAATTCTCCAAGCTTACAATAGTCTCCTTACAATCTCACTCTCAATTTTTTTACAATTCTTGGTGTAATATCACCTTGTAAAGTTCTCTAAAAATTCCTCAAAAGAGAATAACATTTTCTTTGAAAACACTTGAATGAAAAAATCACACTCTTACCCCCCCTTTTATACATAATTTTGGATATGGGGTTAAAAACCACCATAATAAATAAAATAACTCCCCTCAAACAAATTAACCCCTTTTAAATATTTCGTTCAACCCCTTTTGGCCTTTAATTAGGCTTCATAACAATTTAGGGGTTAAAATAACCACAAAAGGTTATTTTGTTAATAAATCAGGCTAGAATATGCTTTAAATATGACACAACCCATTAAAAAATAATAACTTCCCCAAAAAAAATAATTTAATTTGCTTAAGCCCTTAACACCTATTCACGACCTCATTTGTTCTTTTTTTATTTGTTTTTGAATTGTTAAATTGCTTTTCCTTAAAATGGATGGTTATTTATGAGTTAACCTTTTTGATTTTTAGGAGATTTGGATCCCACCAAATCTGGTTGGGATCCCGCAAAATCCGATCCCACCAAATCCGGTTGGGATCCCACAAAATCCGATCCCACCAAATGGATTTTGGAATAAACTTCCACCACTTTATTTTTTTCAAAAATAAAGCATGGTGTACGTGAATTTTATGAGATTTTTGCCACATCATCTGCAATTTCCACGTCACCATCTAGTCAACTGCCACATCACATGTTGACATCATCATTTTGACTAAAACATTGAATTGGTTTAACTTTGGCATACAGTCTCTGTTTTTTGACGAAACAAATGTTGGCATCTGTTTTGTTGACATCATCATTTTGACTAAAACATTGAATTGGTTTAACTTTGGCATATAGTCTCTGTTTTTTGACGAAACAAATGTTGTTGGAAAGGTCTTGACAAGCTCTTTATGATGATGTTGATTTTGACCACTTATAAGATGGCCATTTTTTTCCTTTTCTAGCCCCCTAATTCACTTGTTTGACCAATCTTTGACTGAGCATAACTCTTGCCTACGACCTCCTTTTGACGCGGTTCAAGTTGTGTTAGGATCTTGTTTGTGAGCTCTATCTGATGAGGTCAATTCCATGATATTATAAGACTATGAAATTTTTAGATTTCCTAGATCCACCTGGATCATGTTTGGAGTCCTTTAGCATACATATGCATGTAGTCATATGGGCGCTAAAGTGGGGGCTAAGTATGGACACGAAAAAATTGTACTCCTTTGTAGAAAGTACAATCTGTGGCCTAATTTATCCTATTTTAGACACCCTTGCACCAATCACCTCTTAAAAATTGCATTTATAAGCCCCTAATGTTCATTATTTTTGATCGAGAGGCCCATTTCACTCAAAAATCATACAAATCTTGACAAATAATGCTTAAAACATTCATATCTCAAAAATACACCTCCAAAAACCTCATGTGGAACCCATTCACCACCTTGGGTGAATGAGTCCCCTCTAGTGGAACCCATTTTGCAAGGGTGGCGAATGAGTCCCTTTTGGGGGAATTTTCAAATTCAAGCGGGAAACTCACCAACCTAATTCAATTTTTCAGTGGATATCGACCTCTTAGGTATTAATAACAAGCAAATAGGTATTGATGCATATATATATGTGTTTTTAGGTTATTTTTCACATCTCCTAGTCATTTTTACAAAGCAAAATCAAAAGTCAAGTGTTGAGAATCTTCCACAAGAAGTTTCATTAGCATTTCTACAACAAAGTTGAAGCTTTAGGACAAGATAGGGTTTTTGCATATCTTCAAGCTCACTTCTCATTCAAGATTCAACATTTCAAAGAGTTGATCATGGATGCCTATGGACAATCATGGATAAATCTAGGTTGAGGAGATGAAACTAGCCATCAAATCACACCTTATGACTTGTTTTCAAAGTGATTCCATCTTCCATTTTCTCTCTATCTTAAAAAATAAGGTTTGTATTTTATTTACATTAATTTTAAATGTTGTAGGGTTTCTTAGATTGAAGTCTTTCATCATTCAAGTTCCTTTTACTCATCTTATTCTAACACATTAGAATAGGGTTTTGACTTACTTCTAATTTTCCTAGTCTTAGACACACTTAGGGCTAGGGTTTTATGTAGATTTTATCCATTCAAGGTTTAACTACCAAATTAGGGGTTTGACCAAAGAAAACCCCCTTTAGAAAATAAATTTTAAGCTGTTTTGCAGGTGTTTTTGAAGATTCAAATCTAGGATTCCATTAAGAATTGTTATGCAGGTGACAAAGTGCAGATTTGAAACTTGAATTTTTAGAAAATAGAAAAATGACTAATTCACCATGGATGGTGAATGAATCCTATTGGAGGTGTTTTCCAGAGAAGAGTGTAGATTCTAGTACCCTTTTGGTAGAAATAGAGTTCTGGGTAGAAACCCTGGTCTGGGACTAATTCGCCCAGGGTGGCGAATGAGTCCCAGTCAACCAAAAAGTCAACGTTTCCAAATTTTCAGAGTCTTTTCAAGTCTCCATCAGGTTTATAGGTGCACACATTCAGTTTTACAACTTTCTATTTTGTTTTACTTTCATTTTTATTCATCTTTTTAAGTCTTTTGCATACAACACCGTGGTTTCAAGCATTTCATATTTCTTAGTTTGCATGCAATTAATGATCTATTTTATCAGTTCTTTGCAATTAGTTCATCTTATTTAGGCATATTGCACCCACATGACATCCATCTTTGAATTTTTACATTGCATTTTGGCCCATTCTTTCTCCGTTTAGGTAAAAAACCCTAGAAGGACTAGAAAGCCATTGGAAGCCAAAATCTTTGTTTACACTATATTTATTAGAGATGTGCATTAAATCATAAATAGTTTTTTAGTGAGTGTAATATTAATTTGAGCATGTTGTTTATACCAAATATTAGTGTTCTTAGTTGTAGAATATTTTTTTGGTGTTACTAAAGCATGAAATTAGGAATAGTATTAGATTTAGTAAACCAATATTTGTGTGCTTGATTATAATTTTTTAATGATTTTACTATAACATGAAATTAGGAATATTATTAGATTTATTATGAGAGGTAATGCATAAATTTGTATGAATAATAAATTCATCACAATATGTAGCAATAATATCATCACAAGGTTTAACAATGTCATATAAAATAAATGTACCCTTATCACATGAAGTGTCCTCTATAAGTGTAGATAAGGATATAGTGGAAGTATCCATCACAATGGAAATGTCTCTAGTTGTATCATGCAATAGAATATTTTAAAGTACTAGTGGATTTAAAAAGAAAGTAATATTTCATGTCATCAAATCCTTTTGACAATTTTCTCCATTCAAATTTAACATCATTTTGTAAAATTTTAGTGAATGGTAATATGGGGTCTACTTCTTGTGTAATGATATAAAAATTTAATGTGACTATTATCATGATATATTTTTACTGGGCCATAAAGTCCTTACTTTTATCTATTATATCATTTATTGATTATTGTATTAGATTCAATATAGCTTGTTATTGGATTGGGGCATGTTCCTCTTGTGATTTTATTTTAATTCTCAACCCTATAAACCTTATTTTTCTATTTATATAGAGTGGGAGTCTATTAATAATTAATTTTAGCTTGCTCTTTAGGTGGTGATGTCTTCCAAGTTTCTTTTATTCTTAACAATTTCCTCTACTAAATATATTCTATTTATGTTGTTGTCCCTTACAATTTCTCTTGCTCACTATTTTGGATATCCTTAGGTTGTGATGCTTCCTCCTATGCATGTTGTGTCTTTCCTATTTCCACTTGATCACCTATTCTTTTATTTAAGATATATTCTCCATCACTTTGAGTTTTTTCCATCATATACTTATTTTTGAGTTTTTTTTGCAAGTCATATTGTTCTCCCAATTTGTTTTTCTCTTGTGGCTCAATCCTTCATTTTTGGTTGAATTTTATGACTTTTTTGCAATATATTTTTCTCTCGAGAAAATTTGATAATATTTCCATGTAGCTTGAATAACTTCTTCCTTTGCTCATTTCTTAGTTGATTTTATTTAATAATGTAATGTATCTACTCTTTCCTTTGAAATTAGCTCTACATTATGTAATGTATTAACACTCTCTTTTCTTTTAGGTGATAAGTTAAAATCTTATGTGAGTTCCTCCATAGCATTATGTTTGATGAAGAAATAAATTTTTAATGCTTCCCCTCTTTTCTCTTTGATTTACTTCATTGGTTCTTTCAAAAATATTTATTTAGGTTTATTATTAAATAAGAAAATTAGAAATAAAATCAAGCAGTGTATGGAGTATGACCCTTTATTTACTATAAAAATTGTTGGATAGTTATTTTACACCTACAAGGGTTTCCCATTACTAAAATATGATTTGTATCGAGTTTTGGTATAATTTATATCGCTTCTTTCTCTTATTCCTTCCCAATTTATTTTGTTGCTACCTTTGGATATATTGGAAAACTTTCCTTTTTTACTTTTTTAGGTTTTATTCTTTATTTTCTTTTGTTATTATTTTCTTCTTCCTTATACATGTTACTAGAATCTACTAGAATTCTATTGTCTTTTCTTTTTCAGAACCTCATTTAAATTGTTTGGATGAGTTTACTTCCATGCTCATTTTTTCATTAATAATTTGTAATAATTTTGTTGGTGTAATTAATTATTTAATTGCACTAGCATAAGTTTAACTTAGGTATTTTATTTAATTAATTAAGTCTCAGGTTGCATTATTAGATAAATCTTTAATAATGGGGTCATTACCCTTTCCATGTTTGTAGGAGATAAGATTCCTTCTAGAAATCATCTAGAACTTATCTCAATCAATTCATCATTCCCTAGGTAGTTAGTTAGGGTTTACATGTTGTCACATGATGTTTGATCAAGACACATGGAAACATCTTAATACATCTTGTATCTCACTCATTTCTATATAATCAGGGCATATGTACATTTGTAAACATATTCTAGATATCAATGAGATAATCTCCATTTGCATGCCCTTAGTTGCGACACTTTCTATGTGGGTGAATTTATTCTTGGAAAAGGTACTCTTGAAGCATGCAACTTCAAGGACATTTTTCATCCATCATTTCTATTCATTAGGACACATATGGTTTTCCAGACTTGACATCACATGATGGATTTTTTTCAGGGATTACTGACTTGGCTATTTCTACAAGTTTAGAGGACATTCTTGAGGGGATATCACTCCGCTATTCACATCCTACTTTGGAGAGTTTTATTGGGTCCCCATTCCTTTTTCTCGACCTTGATTGGGGATTCAGAGACTACCTTGGAGGAAGTTGTTTTCTCTCCATATATTTCATGTATCTGACTTCTTCCCTCCCATTTCATTCAGGAGTTGGAGTTTCTTTAGCATCTACCAATATTGGATTTGCTTCTTCCTAGCGGAAGACATGTGGTTTGGACACCTTTGTTGCTTCAGACTTCTTTCAGTGGTTTTGAGGACACTTCATTCTGGGGGGGAAATCTAGTCTCCATCTATTCCTTCAATGGAAGGATCATTGTATTGTAGTCTTTGGATCTTGTTCAACATCAATTTCTGCATAGTACTCGTTTGTCACCTTCTTCATTGATTGGGAATGTACCTGATTTGATTATGACATCTTCATCTTCAGTGACAAAGGAGACACATGAGAAGTTTTCAGATACATCATCATCATTCTCATTCATTCTTCCTTCCTTCAATTCCTATCCAGAATGGGAAGCATCCCTACACTTGCACTTGGTTTTGTTTCTTCTAAAAGGGAGACAAGTTGTTTGTCGACACTGGATCATGTTTTTCCTACATACACTTACCATTTTTGCAGGTGTTCACATGTTCTTGGGGGCTACATAGTTTATCTCTTTCCCTCCTATGGGTGGGCTATTGATTGTATTTTATCCATGTGATAGATGGTGTACTTGGGGGCTATTATGGAGTCTTCCACCCTTCCCATCCTTTCTCACTTTTTTACATTTCATCTCCTTTTTGGAGAGGGGTTTTCTTCCCACTGGGTTTTCCCCTTTTCTCCATTTGTGGGAGACTTGTTGTATCTCATCTATCATTTGTAAATGGGTACCTAAAATTGCCATCAAGTAGATAGGACCCATCATCCACCATCATCATTGCATAGTCGTTGTATTTCTCTTTTCCTCCCTAAGTTGCACTTATGGGGGGGGGGGTTTGGTGTAATTAATTATTTAATTACACTAGAAGAAGTTTAACTTAGGTCTTTTATTTAATTAATTAAGTCCTAGGTTGCATTATTAGATAAATATTTAATAATGGGTGTGTGATGTTAAAATGTGAATAAGAAAATTAAAGCTAAACAACACACCAATGGAACATTATGTTAGAGAATTCAAATACCAATCAAATTGAAACAAACAAACTCTCTAAAGTCATCCCATTTTTCCCTATCTTCAAGGATTCATTAAATCATAATGGATCTCATATTGTTTGTGCACTAAGACCTTTAGAATGACAACCTGCAGAATGAGATGCTGAAAAATGTAAGGAATCTATTCCTACATGATTGATAAACTATATGATTGATGAGTGATATGATAATGATGCTAATGCCATTGTATGAAAATGAAAGTTATGCTATGATAATGATATGATGAAACTACATAAACTAAGATGCAGCTAACAACAAAGCCATGATTATGCTAAATGATCCTAAATGCTAAAAAATGGTAAATGCTCAAATGGTAAATGCTCACAAATGCTCTAGTGAAAATTTTGCAAAGATTGCTCAAGAGTGGGATCCTTTTGTTGTAGAATGAGGCTACATTTATAGATTTTCCAAGGCATATTCTGAGATGGCAACAACCAATGGTCTAGATTTAATCTAGAGAGATGAATAGTGGAGGATGAAGAGGTAGGAGAGAATCAAGGAGAGTGTTCCCTTTAGTAAAACAATTTTCCAAGTGTTAGGAAGAATAAATGGAAGAAGAGAGCCAAGTGTCCCAAAGTTGTTTGGAAATTTGTTGAGGATAATGCTAAATTAAATATTTGACATATTCAATTTGTTGAGACACATGATGAGGTGGAAGGAGGAAAAAACTAAGACATGTGACTAAATTCAAATTTAGCATTTAAATTTAATCAGAGGAAAGTTAATTAAATGAAACAAACTATTTAAATCTGTTTATTTAATTAAGATTAGAAAAATATGATTTAAGATAGAAGAATTAGAAAATGAACTATATAAAAAAATTTAGAATTTATTTATAAGTAGACAAAATAAAGATCAATTTATTAAATATCTTGTATTTAATTAATTAATTATCCAGACCAATTTTAGGTGTATACATTTTTCCCCTCTTTGAAGTGATGTGTTTACACATTGCTTCAAAGAAAAATTTGCTGATGATGCTAACAATTATTTTTTGATATGCCCTAGACATTGGTTTTCGAGTGATGATGGATATATGCCCCCTCAAAAGATAAATTGAGGAATTTTTGAAAATTTTATGATTTTTTGATGATTTGATGATGATTTTCAAATTTTATGATGTTGAGACGATTTATCTCGTAAAAAATAAACAGTGACTTGCCAGGTTAGATTAATTGATGTCCCTAAAAAATAAAATAAATTCCACTAAATTTCCACTTAATTACCCCTTAAAAGATTAAAAAGTGGAAAAAGAGCCTCATTTGCATTTCAAGATTAGAGTGATTGGAGCAACTTTGAGCAAATTGAGCAAAATGGTGATCCCTAACCAAACCCACTGATTCAAGCAAGTTCGACGCCACAACTACCCGACCGCGTATGGACCTCTAGTACACACCCGAAGAAACCTCTTCATTAAATTTAAAATGTGTTTTTTTGCATTTTCATGTTCAAAATTTAGTTTAACGTGTTTGAGCACATATGGTACTCGATTTAGCGCATATGGTCATTGCTCTAGTGCATAGGGTAGATTAGCACATAGATGTAGATTTTTAGCACATTATGTCAAGGTTTTAGTGCATTGAGTTATTTAGCACATAGAAGTCATGAATTAGCACATTGGTGAAAATTTTTAGCACAATTGGTCCTTTAGTGCATTGATGTCACGAAATGACGTATTGATGGATTTTAATGGTGCATGCAATATTTTGGTGCATTGATAGACTATTATAGCGATTTGATGGAATTTAATGGCGCATGCAATATTTTGGCACATGAATACCTTGCTTTAGTGCATAAACACAAAAATAGAGGAAATTTTGATTATTCTCCCTAATTTTGATGATTGTTGATTATGTCAGCCATTGATTTGATGATGTTTGATCTCATGATAGGCGAGAATCGATGACAGGATGATGATGATGATTGTCCTCATGATAGGTGAGGATTAGTGATAGGATAGATAATGATGATTGTCCTCATGATAGGTGAGGATAAATGATAGACGCTCATGAGATTTGATCAAGATCTCATTAGAGCTTATTAGATTGATAGGTTGATTCATAAGATTGTTGATTTGCAATATGTTATGATGATAGGAGCCTTCGAGAGTCCTTCAGTCTCGAGAGTGATTCTCAAAGACCTGGGACATGATTCCATAGCTAGTTCAGGTTGATTTAGATGTGATTTCACGATGTGGATTGAATTCTCTATTAAATATGCCCCAATATAGGATTAACAAGGGACTTTTGACTACTTTGGCTAAGAGGTGGCATAGTGACCACAACGCCTTTCATTTAGCCATTGGTGAGATGACAGTCACGCCAGAGGATGTATACTGGATACTATGGATTCTTGTTGTTGGTGAGCTTGTTGTTTACGACCATACAGAGTAGGGGGGTACTGATGAATTAAGGAGAGTATTTGTTGATGACCAAATTTGTGGATATTAGATTCCATGGTGGGAGATGGTTGATTCATATACTCCATTACCCAGTGTTCTTGTTGGATTCATTAGAGGTTTTCTATGTCTTGACCATAGGTCGAAGGGACTCTTAGTTGGCTGGGGTTGGATATTGGAGAGTTTGATTACTCAGAGGACTCGATATGCATGGGGATCTTGTATGCTAGCTCACTTGTACCATGATCTTCATTAGGTAGTATATCTTAGAGGGTCTAGTTTGTCAGCTAGGGTGACACTACTGTAGATATGGGTGTGGGAGCACATATCCATTACTTGTCTGGTAGAAAATAGAGTTTGTCTGACTGGTCAACCATATGTTTTTGGCTACATAGGTCTAGTTGTCTAACATAAGCTGGGTAAACTAGAGTACTAGCGGTGAGTATTGGATGATCTAGATTCTATGACCTGGAGACCCTATCTAGATTGTGAGGAGTGGCCAGAGGATGACACAAAGATGGGACATATGTGTGAACTGCTAGATACCTGATTGGGAGGATGTAATTTGTGATCGAGAGATTCCTTCTTATGAGAGTGTTACGATAGTACAGGTGAGTACAAGGTATGCCCCAAGGAGTTGTACTATATGCACACAGACAACATGACATTCCAGAGTGGGGACCATCACTATCATATGATGTAGCCTGTTAGGAGTACCTTGGGTTATAGGAATTTATATGGGATTATCATCCAAAGATCATAGAGGCTATAGTGTCAGATGAGTATTCCCATTATTTCTTTGCACATCCTTTCCTGGGGATATCTAGTCTGAACGAGCCAATACCTTCATTAGATGATGATCAGGCACCAAGATGAAGGAGGGGTGGAGGAGGTGATGAGGAGGAGGGAGATAGTAGTGATGATGGAGATGGGGATGCAGGTGGAGGTGGACCAATATTAGATGTGAGAGTGTCTTAGAGGAGGAGATCCCTAGTGACTGCAGGACATCAACAGATTCAGATTCGGCTGCCCTCCCATTAGCAATAGGCTTAGATAGTTGCTTTATAGGCTGAGGTACAAACTTTATAGGGTCAGTTGGCATAGGTGCATGTACAACTATAGACACAAGTACAAACATAGTCACAGATCCTTACTCTCACAGAAGAGAGAGATAGCATGAGACAATGGTGTGAGTAGGTTGAGTCCTTGCTAGAGAGACTACAAAGAGTTATTGAGGGTACCTCCATGACATATATGCTTCGAGAGGTCAGAAATTCAGCCAGAGAGGATGAGTATTATAGACTGCAATATCATGAGGTAGTCCCTCCAAAGTGACGTGTCAGTTATGCGAGTTCCAGATCAGGACAAAGCTACTCTCAGACTTCCAATAGGGCTGTGACAAGGCCACCTCACAGAGATCTAGGTGCAGGGCCATTAGGTGGTGCAGTAGGAGGTTTAGGTGTAGGGTCGACATTGTCCGGGGGGAGCAACATTTAACTTCAATGTTGACATTTGATATATTGGAATTTGATGATTTTTTGAGACTTGATGTATACCTTGATTCAGAGACATGATTATTCTACCATGTTATTGATCTATCTCTTGACATTTAATGATATCATTGTACACTTGACATTTTATTTTGAGATTATATATATATGAGATGTAGCTGATATTATCGATCTACATGTCATCTATATGCTTGTTATGATGGATGCATTTGGTTTCCGTTCTATATGTTATGTGATGCTTATGTGATTATGCCATGATTATGTGTGGATGCATTAATGAAATGATGATGTATGGATTATGATACTATATGCTTTGTGCATGATACTTTTATGCTATATGGGATGGATTTGATTATGCAAATGAGATGTAATACACTTTATTTTTTCTATTTTTTGTAATGCAAATAAATGATCTAATGCATGGATAGATGTATGATGATTCTAATGCATGTATGATATGATAATGCTTTCTGATGTATGATATGCTTATGCAACTATATGTAAATGATTATTTTTTTGTTAATGCCAAATGTACTCAATCCATTGATGAGAGAGATAAAATCATTTTGAAATTTTTTCAGCCTTGGAGAAATCTAAAATGTAGATGCAAAACTAATATGGATGCAATCTATCTTAACCATGCAAAACTAATATGCAAAGTTTTTACTTTGTCAGCCAATTTTTTGTGCTTGGTATCATCATTGAGCCTTTTAATATGTTGAAAGTTAGTACAAACATCAATGGTATAATTAGACCATGATGACCTAAGTACAACTTCCATGATTTTTTGATATTGCAAGGTAATACAAGCATCTAGGCATAATTGAACTGAGATGACCTGAGTGTTGCTTGCGTAAATAGACAAGATTTAATCCTTTTCCTATGAAAATTTAGAATGTCATCAATGATACTTTGTAGAGCATGTCCCACAACAATTTGCACAATAGTAATGATTAACTCATATATAGTAGAAAAAGAAAATATCATTCTCGATCATAGCTTCTTTAGTCCAGGACATCATTGAGTTTCTCTAGAGAAATGATAACAAAGATCAAGATACGATAGTTGAACATTCATGCCAAAGTGATAAAACCATGCTTCAAAAGAGTATCATCCATTTAGATTTGTTTTGACTGATTTTGTTGTTGATTTTGATGGTTGATGTTTAAAGTTTGATTGATGTTCAATGTTGAGTTTTTATCATGATTGTTGTGTTTTTTGTGTTGTCTTATTGTTTGTTTGTTTGTTGTGTTAAGCTCAAAGTAGGTTGCCCCCATCGAGTTCAAGATTTTTCCCCTAGTGAGAAACCAACTATTTATTATGGATATGTACAATGATGAACAAGCCAAGGTGAGAGACGACTGCGATGCCTAGATATGTATATGAGGTTCTTCCAATGATTAGGTATAGTGATGGTGAGAAGCAGATGGTCGACATACGTGACAATAGATGGAAAAGCTGATCTATCACAAATAGTGCCTGCTGCCAAGTTTTCACTACTTGTTTTATTGCACTTTTTTAGATTATGTGATTTTTTTGTTGTTATCAAGATGCCTGTTTGCTAGGTTTTCATCAAGGTAATGATTTTTTTTTGGATTCTTCACTTTTTTTGTATTTTTCACTTTTTTGCTTTTTTTGTATTTTTGATCTTTTTTTTTTTTTTGTATTTTTGATCTTTTTGTTTTTTTTGTTGTCACAAAGACACCTATTTTCCAGGTTTTCATCATGGTGACCATTTTTTAGGACATTTTCTCATTTTTTTTGTATTTTTCTAGGACTTTTACCATGTACTAGATGAGTTAGGTGTAGAACTTCTTGAGATGAAGAATATTGATAGGTTCCTTGAACAAGTCCCCTTCAGGTATAGATAGTTGATAGGCTCCAGATCCATAGAATGATACGACAAAAAAAGGACCTAACCAGTTTGGTTCAAACTTCCCCTTGTTTTCTCGATCCTGTTGATTTCAAGGATTCTCTTTTAAGATCAAGTCACTAACTTGAAATGTTCTTGGTTTTACTCTGTGATTATAACTTCTTGAAATTCTTTGCTGATAGGATTTCAAATGATCCACAACATGCTGATGGCATTCATCCAATAGTTCCAACTCCTATAGTCTAGATACCCAATAATCTTCCTCTGAAATGATCCCCTTCAAGGACACCCAAAATGATGGTAACTCAACCTCAATAGGTAAAATGGATTCTGATCCATATATAAGGGCATATGTCATGGCTCCTGTCGGGGTGTGAATGCTAGTTTGGTATGCCCACAAAGCAAGGTTTAATTGAACATGCCAATCACATCCAACATCATTAATAGTTTTTTTCAGGATCTTCGAGATGGTTTTGTTTGAGGCCTCTGCTTGGTCATTCCCTTGAGGGTAGTATGGTGTGGAAAATTGATGTTGGATGTGGAATTTTTCACAAAGTTCCTAGACATCTTTATTTTCAAAAGGTCTACCATTGTCAGTGACAATGGAGTTGGGGATACCATATCATCAAATAATGTAATTCAGGATAAAAAGGCAATCTATTTACCAATGATGGTGGTTAAAGGAACAACTTCAATCCACTTTGTGAAGTATTCAGTGGCTATGATGATAAATTTGTGCCCATTAGAGGAAGATGGATGAATTTTTCCCACAAGATGAAGTCCCCATTGACAAAAAGGAAAATTTGATGTGAACGGTTGCAGTTCCTGTGCTGGTGCATGAATGAGGTTTCCATGGACTTGAAATTTCTTACCTTCTTGATAATCTGGAAGGATTCTTTCTCCATGTTCTTCCAGTAATACCCCAAGCATAGGAGTTTCTTAGCGAGAGTTAGACCACTTGAATGAGTACCACATATACCTTCATGAAACTCGTGTAAAGCAATTTCAACTTCATTACATTCAAGACATCAAAGGAGAGTACCATCGAGACCTCGTTGATAAAGTATATCGGCTATCAGGGTATGTTGAGCTGCTTGTCAAATAATGTTACGTTTTTGGTTTCGGGATAGATCGGGTGGTAGGGTATTGTCTCTTAAATAGGTGTAGATCTTCCCATAGATTGAAGCCTCAACCTCAACTAGATGGTATACAACTTGGGATTTAGGGTTATCATAGGAGAGGTTAAACAATTGTTCCACCATGAATTCATAAAGAGCTCATTTTTTAGGTATTTGTAATAGAGAAGCAATGGTTGCCATGGCATCGACCGCTTTGTTGTCCACTCATGGAATTTGTTTAAACTTGATCTCAACAAAGTACTTCTTGAAGTCATCTACCATTTTTTTTTATGGAATCAACTTGTCATCTTTTGTCTGATAATCATCATTAACATGATTTATGACTAGTTGAGAATCTCCATAGACTTGTAGCTCTGTGATTTTCCATTCCACTACTACTTTGATACCAATGAATAATGCTTCATACTCAGTTGTGTTGTTAGTACAAGGAAACATCAAGCTATAAGACTTTGGAATGGTATGTCCTTGAGGCATGAAAAATAGGATTCCAACACTTGATCCATGTTGCATGTAATATCCATCAAAATATAACATCCATTGTTGTGTTGACACTATGATGACATCTGCATCTAGAAACTCAATGTGCATGGGATGATCATCTTGCAATGGTGCTTCAGCTAACTGGTCTGCTATTGATTGGCCCTTGATTTCTTTTTTTTCCACATAGTGGATGTCAAAATCGCTCAATATCATTACCCAATTTTCTAGTCTTCCTATTAAATCGGCTTTACTGAGTAGATACTTCAATGGATCTATCTTGGCTATCAATTTTATGGTGTGTTAACATGTAGTGTCACAATTTTTTAGGAGAAAACACTACTGCCAAGCATGCTTTTTCAATGAATGTGTAGTTAATCTCATAGTCGTTTAATTTTCTACTAATGTAATATATCACCCTTTCTTTTCCTATGGATTCTTCTTGTGCTAGAAAAGCTCCCAAAGATACCTCAGTAGTTGCAATGTAAAGTAGTAGTGGTTTTCCTTCTATTGGTGGTACCAAGATAGGTGGGCTTATCGAATATTATTTCAGTTGATTAAAAAAAGCTTCACATTTTTCATCCCATTTGAATAACACATTCTTGTGTAGCAAGTGAGTAAAAGGATGACTTTTATTTGCTAGTTGTGTGATAAATCTTCTGATAGATTGAAATCGTCCCTATAAAGATTTGAGTTGGCTAATATTCTTAGGAGGCATTTCCATGATGGCTTTTACTTTCTTTGGATCTACTTCAATGCATTTAGCAGAGACTATATACCCTAAGAGTTTAGCTGATGTCACTCCAAATACACACTTCTTTGGGTTTAGATGTACATTAAATTTTTCCAACCGAGTGAATATTTTGTCCAAGATTTCCATATGTCCCTCTCTAGTGAATTATTTTTCTAGCAAGTCATCTGCATAGTCCTCCATGAATGTGTGCATCATGTCATGAAATACTGTGGTCATCACACACTAATAATTGGCTCCAACATTTTTTAACCCAAAGGGCATGACATTCCAACAAAAATTACCCCATGGGCATGTGAAAGTGGTTTTATCTTGGTCTTTTGGTACAATTTTTATTTGATTATAGCCTAAAAATTCATCCATGAGTGATACCATTGCATGACCTACTATTAAATACATGATGATATTTATGTTAGGCAAAGGAAAGTCATCCTTCAGAAAAACCGTATTAAGATCTCTGCAGTCTGTACATATCCTGATGCTGTTAGGTAGTTTTGAAATTGGTACAATGTTTGAGATCCATTCAACATAATCAATAGGTCAAATAAATCCTGCATCTAATAGTTTCTTCAATTCAACTTTCACCAATAGGGTGATGTGCAGATGCATTTTTCTCCACTTTTTCTTCATTGGCTTCACTCTAGGTGGTAGAGATAAATGATGCACTATAAGGTCTAGATCCACTCTTGGAATGTTATTGTAGGACCAAGCAAAGTTTACTTGTCTCTCTTCAAATAATTTGGTGAAGCTAGGTTTCTCTTCCTCTGTCATGGATGCTACTAGATGTAAGGTCTTGATTGTTTCAACTATACCAATGTTGATAGATTATGTGAGATCAAACAATATTGAAGATCTCTCATGATAGTGCTCAGGAAGAGTGTCAAATCTCCCATCTTTCGGTGCCTCAAAGAGGTTTTCACCATTAGATATGCTCTTTATTTTTACTTTTTCTTGATCTAATACTACCATTAGATGGTTTTCACCATTAGATCAATTTTTGATATTTATCATTTTGCAGCTGAGAGATTTGGCACTCCCCTTGTTTGAAGCTTCACTATGAGATTCACTGGTGGAACTTGTCTTGGGATTTTCAGAGAAAATAAAGTTGACAATAACATCATCGTTTGGAAAGATAGGTATGTCAAGCAACTCAATTTGTTCCTAGTCAATTAGTTCAAGGTGTATGAATGGAAAAGAATCATCATATTGGTTTAAGTCAAAAGGGGTGAGTGTCATGATGGAAACATTGTCAAAGTGTTCAATAGCAATGTCAAGGTCTATGAAGTTACTTTCCTCTGAATGATCTATCTCACTTAAATTCTGATCCTTTTCACCAGAGTCATCGATATGTAGTGATCCAATTTCAAATGGTCTAGATCTTAAGCTTTGTCCCTCTGTACATGTGGATGTATACCTTTGTATCACATCAATTTCTTTGTCTTGACAAGACTCTTCAGAGAGCGAGTCCCATTCATATTCATTGGAGTTTGTTTTGAAACTTTCTCGTAATTGGAGGATTCACTCACAAATCTATTGCTTGGTTTCTTCCTTTGACTCTTCTCTATATCGCAACCCTGCTTTGTGCTTTGAATTGGTTACCTAGGATAGGTTGAATAGGTTCCACAATGCCTTCTTTTATTTTACTGATAAGACCTTTTCCTTCATATCCCATCTTTTCTAGAATTGAAAACCCTTTGCCATATGGCTCTGTTTGTACATTGGAAGTTGATGCTTGAGATGTTTTCTCATCTTTGTACAACAAATTTAGAACATCCTTGTCTTCTGACTCATCCACGAGGGTGCCTGCTTTTACAAACTTACCATCAAAGAGTGTGATAGGCTGTGAGGATTGTTGTCTTGATGTCAATGGCTGCACATATGACTTAGGAGAAGGTAATAGTTGTGAGAGGCACAAGGATTGCTCAAAAGAATATTCACCTATACCTTTATCCTTCAATTGAACTTTCTTCTCAAATAGTTTTGAAAAATAATTTAGTTGACTTTCATTGTTGGAGGGAGTTGAACCACCAATGTCCTTATCTTTTGACTGAACCTTCTTCTTAGATTGATTTGAGAAAGAACTAATTTGACCTTCATTGTTTGATGAACTAGGAGTGATGGCTTCCCTGTTGTGTGGCACAAAATTATCTTGAACTATCTTAAGAGTATTTCAATATTGAGGATTGTTGGAATCAGCTGAAATGGTAATCTCTTGTCCATTGAAAGGAAATTTCAAGCATTGATGATACGTTGATGACATTGCTTGTATCTCATGGATCCAAGGTCAACCCAAGAGTATGTTGTATGTCAAATCTTTGTCCAAAACTTGGAAAACTATATCTTTTTGGATTGGTTCCACTTGAATTGGTAAAAAAATCGGTCCTTGGGAAGATCTTTCTTCATCATCATAGGATTTTATAGTGATATTTCTTCTAGCATCAATGGCATTTTCTAAAAATCCTAGTGCACAGACAAGCTTTAAAGTGCAAATATTTAGACTAGCTCCTCCATCTATTAAGACACATTTGACCCGATGTTTATGAATGATAACCTCAATATGAAGGGCTGCGTTGTTTGAATGTGTAAGGGATGCATCATTGTTTTCTAAAAATGATAGACAATAAGGTGTGGTCAAATGTCCCACCATGGCTTGGAATTTACAAACTTGCAAATTTGTTGGTACGATGGTGTCCACTAGAGGCTTTTCTAGAATATCCTTGTGCTTTGGTGAAATTTTGAGAAGTTCCAATATGAATATTTGAGTTGGGATCTTTTGCAATTGATCCATAATGTTCTATTGGTTTGACAGGGCAATAGGTATTTTAGAAGTACTTCCTTTCAATACATACTTACACTGAGCTCTTGTAGTTGCATTTACTAGAATGTTTTCTTGTTTTTCTTTGATTTTGATGAAATTTATTCGATTATCAATTGCAACCATGTCTTTTTTGATGTCATGGAGTTGATTTTTAGCTGTAGCAATGTCAATGTTTTGATTACCAGCTATAACAATGTCTTGTTCATGCTTACTTGTGATGTCATTAATTTGATTCTCAGCCTCAACAAAGTTTTTTTTGTCATTGGTTTTAATGTCATTAGTTTGATCATCAACTGCCTCAGTGTGAAGAATTGTAGAATCATAGACATAGTTCACATTTTTCCCTTTGGTGTTTGATGAAGAGGATTCCCCTTTTTCGTATTTTGGTAAAGGATTTTTGAATGCTCCATGATCAACATTTGTTTGGGGTCCCTCTATTGATATTTCCTTTCTATCTATCAAATATTTTATCAAATGTTTCTATGTGCAAGTGTTTTTCTATTCTAAATATACAAAACTAACTAGAAATGCAAAATAAAGAAACATACAACCACCTCAACGATTAGCCTAAGTAAAAGCACAAATAAAAGAAAAGTGAGATATGAGTGATTATACCTTGTTGGTGCTGATCTCCTTGGTTGGCCTTCGATGTAGTTGGAAATATGTGCTCCTTGGATGGCAATATGATGAAAGGTGAATGCAAGATAGGGTGGATACAATGAGGAATGCAATGAGTAAAAGTGGGTGCAATGAAGATGAAAGCTAGTGCAAATTCAAAAGGATATGATGGCTTGAAAACTCGAGAGAATAAGGGTGCTAGAATGCTTAAGTTGTGTGTATGAATGAAAAGGGGGGTATTTATTGAAGAAGTTGAATTCTCTAGAGAATTCAACGGTCAGGATTGAGCCACCATGGCCAAGATGAAGGGCTATAGTGAGTTGAGGACTCACAAGCCCTCACATCTTGACATGTGGAGGATGAAGTGTCCAAGGATATGATGAGATGGAAAGAGGTACAAGTGAGGTGGAAGAAGGAAAAATGATGTGGAAGAAGGACAAGTACTTTGAAGGTACTTTGGGAAATGAGAAGATTTCCTCAAAATACAACTTCTTATCCCCAAGTAAGAATGAAAGTGACACTTGAGGAATTTTAGAATTCCTCAAAAATCTCCATGGGGAAGAGAAAAGTAGTTGGAAAAATAAAATTGAATTAAAAATTCACATGATTGGGAGAATCTAGTGGATAAGACAAGGTTCCCAAAAAGGTAGGATTTTGACACATGTGAGTGATGTGACAAGTCAAAGTTTTTAGAAGACCTTGACACATGTGAGTGATGTGACAAGTCAAAGGTTTTAGAAATTGCATGGGAATGTGGAGAGCCTTAGAAGGATAAATGTGAGCTAAAAATTCACATGGGGAAGAAAAGAGTCTTGGATGAATAAATGTGAATTAAAAATTTAAATGGGGAAGAGGGTCAATGCCAAATGTGGAATATGTAAAGGTTGACCAAAAAGGTATATTAAATGTGGCAAGATGATTAGATTAAGGTTGTGCAAATAGATGATTAAGGAAAATAATACGGGATTAGAAGCAAGTGGCAAAAGTTGGATGATGTGACATTAATCCTTGATTAAGGGTGTGCACATCCTAATCATGAATTAATTAAATTAATCTAGATTAGAAGAGGATTATGGAGGATGTGACAAAGAGAGAGAAAAAGGAAGAATTTAAAATTGATTTAAAAAAATTTCAAATGAATAAATTAAATAAATTGATATGTTTATTTAATTTAGAGGGGAAGAGGTGCAAGGTAAAGTATTTAATTGTTGAATTAAATAATTTAGAGACTTTAGGTAGAAAGATTAATTAAATAAATTCTTTAATTAATATTGATAAAATAGACGAATAAAGTAGACGAGCTTGACCATGTGGAAGTGGTCAAATTTGGATGTCTACATTTTCCCCTCTTTGAAATATTGTTAGAATAAAAATGTTTTAAAGAAAAGAAAATGCAGATGACTCTAAAGAGGAAGTGACTAGAAAATGATGCCCCAACATGGGAGGAGATGCGTGAGCTGCCAAAATAGAGGGGAATGAAGGGAGATGCCCCAATCTTGTGAGGGAATGAACACAATAGAGGAATGGGGAAAATGGTAGGGTATGCCCCCTTGAGAGGGCGGTTGGGGAAGAAAAAGGGGCTCCAGGTGAATTCTCGATAGGAAGAAACAAAGGGCACAATTGGATAGAGCTCAAAAAACTAGAAAGGTTTGGATTTTGAACAAAGTCGAATGGAGATATGGTTTGCAAATGGCAACCCCACAAAGTTAGGGAATTAGTTGAGCTAAAAGAATTTTAAATAAAGGAGAAAAAATACCCTTCACTTAAAAGAGGTAAAAAGGGAGGGAAAAGTTATATAAGGTAATTTGAAAAATTACCACTCGTCATTTGCACAATGACAGTTGAGTGAGAGAGAGAGAAGAGGAGAGGAAGGAGATAAGGAGATAAGATGCCAGAGGATGACGACTCAGATATCATCCACTGGGGGGATGAGGTGGGACGATTTTACCATGAGCACATGGTTCCATGCTAGGTTAGAGTCAAAACCCTTTTTGGTGATTTAAAGCAATTTATTTTTATTTTTTATTTTTTATGCTTATTTGAAAAGTTGGGTTTTGCTTTTGGGGTAGTTTAGAAAAATGGGTTGGGGGAAATTTTTTTATTTTGTCGAATGGGTGAGAAAATCTGGTAGTTAGAGTCACAGGAACGAGGAGTGAATGTGCCCAATCAGAGGGTAAATGCACCCTAGAAATGAAAAAGAATTCCTAGGATGGGCAAAGGGGATATAATAGAGGGGAGGCACATCTCTAGGTTATGTTTTCCGAGGTGGATTTGCCCCGAGCCAGAGTGGGTTCACCCTAGACAAGGGTGGGTCCACTCCATGTTGGGGTGGGTCCGCCCCGGATGGGGGTGGGCTTGTCTAACATTGGGCAAGCTCACCTCAAGCTCGGGGCAAGTCCACCCCATGCTAGGGTAGGTCCTTCCCAAACAAGGGTGGATGTGCCTTGCGCTAGGGCGGGTTTGCCCCGAATGGGGTCGAGCTTACTCGAGAGTCAGGCGAGTTCACCCTGAGCTCGGGGCATATACGCCCTGGGCTAGGTGCGAATCCGCTCATCAAGCTGGGGTGGGTCCACCTTAGACTTGGGGTGGGTCTGCCCACTGACTAGGGCGGGTCCACCCTAGAACGGGGTGATTGTGCCTAAACTAGGGGGTACCTGAGGAGGGGGAAGAAACCAGAAGAAATGAAAGGCGAGATAAAAGAAGAAAAAATGATTTCCTGAGGTCAAGAGAGGAAATAGGTAAGTGGAATGACATGCGGGTTATTATGGATGTAGAGTTTTGACTCGTTGTGGAACCATGAGAGACACTCAGAGGTGTTGGTGACGACTACTATGGCCACGACTGAAGTAGATCATCAGGCTTTGGGGTAAGCAGGATTGTTGCACCTACTAGGATACCTAGTGATCAAAGCACACTGGGCTATGATGACAACATTGATAGAGTGATGGAGCTCAGTAACGTTGATGTTCCATATTTCGATAGGGGAGATGATAGTGACATTGGAGTATGTGGCATATTATGAGGCTTCCCATAGTAGGGCATCTAGTGAGTGAGGTGATATTGATGGGGGGAGAGCTGGATCACACCATATGGGTGTTGTTTGAGTGAGATGACCTACCTATGCAGAGAGGACAACTAGATGTGGATTGATGTCTATCATTGAGGGTGCCACCATTACCAATTTATCTATGTAGACTAATGAGTGGATTACTGCTGCCGGATTGGAGTAGGTGTTTCTACAATCTGAGGTTTATAGAGGTGATTTGACATATTGTCGAGGGGAGAGAGGGGCAGTTTGCATGGGGTGCATGTGTTCTAGCGCAACTTTATAGAGACATGTGCATCATATGTTACCAAGAGGTGCTTAGTGTGACACATGTGACGCTATTGTAGGTGTGAACATGGGAACACATCAATGTCACTAGGCTAGGGATAGTGAGGGCAGGATGGGCAGATGAGACAATTCCTGTAGTGTAGTGGTACGATCATGATGAGGGCTGGGTTTTGCACCATGTGGGTCAGAGGGATGTAGACAGATGGAGGACTTTGGATGACCTTTAGGAGGAGCATATAGTGTGGTAGCCATATATGTTTCAATGATTTATGAGATAGAGGGAGGATGAGGCGAGACAGTGAGACTACTTCATGACCAGGTGCTCTTTAGTCAGGAGGGAGCCCTGTATAGTGGAGGCACACATGCCAAACAAAGTGGCCAGATAGTTTGGCATTGTATAGGATATACCATAGGGTCTAGATAGTTTGGCATTGTATAGGATATACCATAGGGTCTAGACAGTGAGACTACTTCATGACCAGGTGCTCTTTAGTCAGGAGGAAGCCCTGCATAGTAGAGGCACACATGCCAAACAAAGTGGCCAGATAGTTTGGTATTGTATAGGATATACCATAGGGTAGATGAGACAATGCCTATAGTGTGGTGGTACGATCAGGATGAGGGCTGGGTTTTGCACCATGTGGGTTAGAGGGATGTATACAGATGGAGGAGGACTTTGGATGACCTTTAGGAGGAGCATATAGTGTGGCAGCCATATATGTTTCAATGATTTACGAGATAGAGGGAGGATGAGGTGAGATAGTGAGACTACTTCATGACCAAGTGCTCTTTAGTTAGGAGGGAGCCCTGTATAGTGGAGGAACACATGCCAAACAAAGTGGCCAGATAGTTTGGCATTGTATAGGATATATCGTAGGGTCCAAACATGTTTTGATGGATCAGTCGAGAGTGGCCATGGGGGGAGCCAATTTTTCCAAGGTTTTCCAAAGAGGATTGGGAGACATTACATCTAGTGCCCTACCCAAGGAGGGGTGTTGGGAAGATAGATGCAGGGGTGACATCTCGATATGCTAGATGGTTCCGCAACCATCAGTGGGATAGGATTACACCAGAGGAGCCCATTGTGGGGGCCTTAGGGTTTGGATTAGAGGATGAGTGACGATTGGCCAGTGAGGGCAGAGAGAGGAGGGTACAACAGAGGAGAAGACATGAGGTAGTTGGGGCAGTGGGGCAATAGGAGGATGCAGGGGCTGTAGGATAGTAGGGTGGAGGACAGGGTGAGATCAGGGCCATAGGATAGTTATAGAGGATGAGGAGGAGGAGGAGATAGCGGAGGAGGAATAGAGTGAGGATGGATGCAGAGGAGGAGATGGATGCAACATGGTAGGGTGATGGGAGAGGTTGGAGGTTGAGAGGTTGGATGTGCCTGAGGTGGGTGGGAGCTGTGGGACAACAGATAGGCATAGAGAGTAGAGGATAGCGGAGGAGAGGTTGAGTGGATAGCAGGGCTGAGTAGGAGCATGATGAGGTAGGGATGGAAGTGAGGGAGGAGGGGATAGGGGTTGCAAGACAACCAGGGAGGGAAGCGAGGGGGAGTAGATAGTGGATGAGGGCCCAGGGAAAGATCAGAGCTGAGCAGGAGCCAAAGATGGGGATGGGTGAGGAGAGAGATGAGCCTGAGGGGGAGGTGAGATTTGTAGGATGACAAATGAGGGTGGGGAGGAGGGGACTATTAAGGAGATTTCGGGTGAGGATTGGGGCTAAGTAGGAGCATGAGTCTCAAGAGGATGTTATGGATGTTGACGTTCTCAAGGTGGAGCCATTGGTGATGGTATCAGGTGTACCATCTGAGGACCCTGTTGTATTATTGAGGGGGGACCAAGCAAGGCTATAGATGACATAGCATATGCTAAGGGTTGCAGAGGCTGAGTTGTATAAAGTTTAGGTAGAGGAACAAAGGGATTATGGTTTCATTGTGGATCACCTGACCTCATAGGTACATGATGTAGAGAGGGAGAGAGATGAGCTGCGGAAAAGGTGTAGGGAGTACGGGGTGAGCTAGCCATGGTGACCTAGGATTGGGATAGACTACATGAAACGGTGACTATATCATAGGAGAGGGGAGAGAAGGATCCCAAAGGGGCAATAGATTAGGTCCTAGCAGATTAGGTCCAAGCAGGGGGTCAACAATAGGTCGAGAGGGAGATGGAGAAGTTGAGGGTGCAGGTGACAGGGTTGTTGAGGGAGAGGATTGAGCTCCAGGATAGGGTGTCTATGACAAAGACAACACTTGGGGATGCAAGGGAGAGGGTGGAGGCAGTAGAGGCTCAATTTGAGATTGTGAAGCGAGAGAGGGACACAGTGCATGTAGAGGTGTAGGTCCTCCGGGGTGAGAGAGATAGAGCACAGACCCAGGTACATGTGATGTAGGAGCAGAGGGATAAGGCCATAGAGCAGGTGTAGACCTTATAGTAGGAGAGTGATGCAGTAGTGGCTCGGGTAGAGATCGCGGAGAGAGAGGTGGCACAGGGTTGAGCACAGGAAACATAGGGTGAGGGGGGAGATAGAGCTAGAGGTGCAGAGATTGTAGACATAGATACATGCTATGTAGGCACATATGTAGGATGAGAGGGATAGGGCCATAGAGTAGGTGGCATGGTTGGGAGTAGAGAGAGATTAGCTTAGGTTGGCACATGATGCATGGACATAGGAGAGGGGAGTCATTAGCATAGATCAAGACAAATATAGGCATGAGCACAATGCCACCAAATATCAGGCTGTGGAGAGTATTGAGTACATGAGGGAGGCGACCTACTAGATGATCAATTATCAGCATGCAGTTCTAGATCCGTAGTGCACATTTCATTATGTCTGATAGGCTCCTTAGATGCCTGCATCATCCCAAACATTAGGGACATGGACCCAAGGATACAGTGAGTCACAGGGGACACTCCCTCACAGAGGGTCGGTGCTCGACTCTCCATAGAGGTCATAAATGGGCAACTCTTTTGGTAGATGAGAGGATATTAGATTTTGATAGGTACAGGGTGGAGAATATAGAGTACTTTATTTAGATCCTTGTACTGGTACTTTATTTTGTGATTATGATGGATATGATGGATATGTATTTTGATGATATTGATTGACATTATTATGGGCTATGTATGTGATTTGGATATTTATATGATGTGCAATAGTTCTTATTGATACCATCTTATGTACATGCATATGTGTATGTTTATGATTTTGTGATGGGTGATCATGATGATGTAATTATGTTTACGATGTTATATATTGATACTTATATGGATGCAACTAACGTATGTAATGCAGGATGTGATGCATGCTTTATGATTTTATGTATGATGTATATGGACTTAACATTTTGTGATGCAGGTGACGTTGCATGTTATAATATAGAAATGTATGGATATAAAATGAATCTAAGATGCTTAGAATAACCAATCACAATTAATCTAAAAAACTAAATAATGCAAATCCAATGAATCTATAGTGCAACATGTAATGAACATAAGTGTCAATAAGGACTTGCATGGGAATGTGGGTAGATGGTGCGAAATTGTGTCTATCGAAAACCATTGATATCCTGAGAAGAATGGGAGAAAGAGAAGGTGAATATTTTCACAACCAAAATCATAGGTTAAATGGATAGGGATGAATGCAATGGAATTGATGAGGAAATGCAATCCTAATTCAAATTTTCCATCTTCAGATTACTAATTTTTTCTATAGCATAAGACACCAGGTGCTAGGGTATATAAAACCAAGGAAAGTTAGCATCTAATGCATAGAACAAACAAAACAAACTAGGTTATCCCAACACCCCAAAGTGACAAAGACTTTGGTTAGGCTAGGCATTGGGATAACCACAAGCACAAGGGGATGTCCCAGTGTAACACAAGATCTTATAGATCCTAGTGGGTACTACATGGGATGACCCAATAGATAACAACAATAAATGATCGAGATATGCCCCTATGTTAACCCATCAAAACACACCATAATATGATAGATCATGGTGACCTTGATTAGTTGTAATAGGGAGCTCAAACAATAAACAAAAGCCAAAAGTATTAAAAGATCACAATCAAGTTCAAACGTCATTTGCCATAGGATCAAGAGGATGGATGGGGTTGATGAGGTCTGTTAGGAAGGATGCATCCTATTGAGACCGGTGATGGATACTAGACTAAGATGACCCACATGATGCATAACTTTTGACACTAATCAGATCTTCCAATATTAGAGGATCCTGTTTGTGATGAACCAGCTAGATAAGGGCATACTTGACAACATAACACAAGAGACTAGATAGAATTCTAACACATGACCATCACACCCTAATGACCTAGGGGCTCAGGGGTTGATCAAAGATTAGCCTTGCCTACATGAAAGCACAGAGCCCTCATAGTTCAAGAAAATACCATGGATAAAAGTGGAAAGAGGACCAATGGAGATTGATGATGAAAGACACGACTGACAAATGCCCTGGGGGAGGATCAAATGATCAACCTTGCCTATGTGAAAGCACAGGGGAAATGTAGTTTAGAAAAGGAAAAACAATGACTGACCATGGAAATGGACCGATGGAGACAAATGATTAGGCTTGTCTATGTGAAAGCACAGGGTCAACATAGTTCGACAAAGACCAAAGGGACCGATGAGAACTAGATGAAACTGACATGATGAAGGACCCTAGATGATGACGTGAAGCTGAAACAAGCTTAGGATTATGAATATTTGATAGTTTTCCAATTCTCAATCAAAGCATACCAAGTGGCCAAGGATGAGATGCGAATGCGGTGATGGGATAGGATAGGATATGGAGACATGAAATAACTAGGACACAAGGTAGATAATGATTAAACTCTCTACAGATGATGCTTGTTACCAGGATTTCACCAACCGTACTTATCCAAGGTGCCACCAAGGGTTGTTTTCACTATAGGACGCATTTATTTCTCTTTACTATATTTTGGATTTTTTACAATTTTTTATTTTTTAAATTTTTTTTCTAATTTTTGGCAAGATGGGAGGACCTAGCTGATTTAGGTATAGAACCTTTTTAGGTGCATTATGTTGATAGGCTCTTTGAGGGACTCCCCTTCAGGTGTAGCGAGGTGGTACACCCCTGATCCATATTTTGCTGTAATAACATAAGGACCCAACCAATTAGGTTCAAACTTTCCTTTCTTGTCTTAGTCCTATTGTGTATGTTGATTCTCTTTAAGAACTAGATCTCCATTGTTAAATTGGTGGGGATGAAATTTCTTGTTGTAACTCCTCTTGAGATGATTTTGATATGATTGAAGGTGATTGTATGCTTTGATTCTCTTTTCATCTAGGAGCTCCAATTGAGCGAGGTGAGCAACCCGTGAATCTTCTTTAGTGATGAGATTCTTCAAAGATATTCTTAGAGATGGGATCTCAACTTCAATCAACAAGATGGATTCAACACCATAGACAAGGGAATATGGAGTGGCACTAGTGGGAGTGTTGATGGATGTGTGATAATCCAAAAGGGTTGGGTGGATGTGGAGGTGCTAATCTCGACCAGTACTGTTGACAACCTTTTTCAAGATTTTGATCAAAGTTTTGTTAGTAGCTTCTGCCTGTCCATTACCTTGAGGGTAATAGGGCATGGACCACCATTGTTGGATATGAAAGGTGTCACATACTTCCTTTACAACTTGGTTTTTGAATGGCTTACCATTTTTGGAAATGATGGTGGATGGGGATGTCGTATTTGTAGATAATATGGTAGAGGATGAACTTGGATATTTGAGTACCTAGTATCTGGGAGAGTGGTATGGCTTCCACTCACTTAGTGAAATACTCAATGGTAGTGATAATGAAGGTGTGGCCATCAGAGGATGGAGGATATATCTTGCCAACTAAATCAAAACCCCACTGAGAAAAGGACCATGGTGCTACAATAGGTTGCAGATCTTGAGCAGTATCATGTATTAGGTCTATATGTTGTTGGAAAGGTAAGCATTTCTTCACAAAGTCACAAGAGTCATGTTCCAATGTAGGCCAATAGTAACCAACCCTAAGGATATTCTTTGCTAAGGCCATGCCATTTGAGTGGCACCCACAAACACCACCATGTACCTCTATTAATGCAATGTGAGCTTTGGCCTCGTTCAGACACCGAAGAAGAGTTCCATCATATCCACGACAATAAAGAGTATGATCTACAATGGTGTAATGGGATGTACATTGGATGAATGATTTACGTTGATTGCAGGTAAGGTCAGCGGGTAGGATGTTGTCATGAAGATAAGCATAAATCTCATGATACCATGGGGATGCAGGACCTACGCTTTCGCACACCATCTCACTCTTAGGGATATCATATGCGGGGATTAAAATTTGTTCAATCAGGAATTCACACTTTGTCTAATCTTTAGGAATGTAAATCAAGGAACCAATTGTAGCCATTGCATCAACAACTTTGTTCTATATTCTGGGGATTTGGTCAAACTGAATAGAGGTGAAAGATTTCATAAAGTCATCAACCATACATTTATAAGGTAGCAACTTCTCATCCTTTGTTAAGAGCTCATCATTGACCTGTTTGATGACTAATTGTGAATCACTGAAGACTCTTAAGAAAGTGATATTCCATTTGATTGTGATTCTAAGACTGGTGAGAAGAGCTTCATACTTTGCTATATTGTTTGTGCATGGGAAGGCTAGTTTGAATGACTTTGGGATATAATCACCTTGGGGGGTGACAAACATGATGCCTGCCCTTGATCTGTTATGTGTGTACGACCCCTCAAAATATAGTGTCCATGTGGTGGCTTCTACTACTGTAAAGACCTCCTCATCAGGAAACTCCATCACCAAAGGATGTGCATTAAGCAAGGGAGCATCAACTAACTGATACGCTATCACCTATCCCTTAATAAATTTATGGTCTACATATTCTATGTCAAACTCGCTCAACAACATGACCCATTTAGCCATTTGGCTAGTCAAATTTATTCTAGATAGTAAATACTTAAGCAGGTCAACTTTTGATATTAACTTGACTGGATGACTAAGTATGTAATGTCTAAGATTTTGTGAATAGAAGACTACGACTAGGCAAGCCTTCTCTTTTGAAGAGTAGTTGAGCTCATAGCCAACTAAGGTTCGGATGATATAGTAGATTGCTCATTCTCTGGATGACTCATCATGCTGTGCTAGTAGTGCCCCTAGTGCCACTGAAGTAGCTAAGATGTACAAAAAGAGTGGCTTCCCTTGGATCAGGGGCATAAGGATGGGAGGATGAGCCAGGTACTCCTTAATCTTGTCAAAACCTTGCTGACACACAAGAACCCACTTGAAGGATGTATTATTTTTTAGGAGGTGGTTGAATGGTTGAAACTTATCAGCTAATTGTGCTATTAATCTTCTGATGGACTGTAACTTACCCTAGAGGCTTCTTAACTATTTCAGATTGTGAGTTGGAGGCATATCCATAATTGCTTTGACTTTGGCCAAATCCACTTCTATACCTCTCCTGGAGATAATGAAGCCCAACTGTTTTCCTAAAATAACCCCAAACACACACTTTTTTGGATTTAGGCGCAACTTGTAGTGCTCTAACCGTTCAAATATCTTTCTTAGGACTATAGGGTGTTTTGGTTTGGTTCTTGATTTTCCTAAAAAATTATCAACATAGTCTTCCATGATGATGTGGATGAGATCATTAAAGACAACAGTCATTGGGCATTGGTAGGTTGTCCCTACATTCTTAAGATTGAAAGGCATGACATTATAGAAAAATGTACCCCGAGGTGTAGTGAATGTTATTTTATGTTGGTCCTCAGGTGTAATCTTGATCTGATTGTATCCAAAAAATCCATCCATGAGGGATAGCATCTCATGTACTACAGTTAAATCAACCAAAATATCTACGTTCAAAAAAGGAAAGTCATCTTTAGGACATGCCTTGTTGAGGTCACGAAAGTCTATACATATTCTGACATCCCCATTGGGCTTGGCTATTGGCATGATATTGGAGATCCACTCAGAGTAATCAATGGGTCTTATAAATTTGGCTTCCAACATCTTCTCCAATTCTTTCTTGACTAATAGGGAAACTTGTGGGTGCATTTTGCAAAGCTTCTGCTTAACCGGTTTTGCATTAGGATGCACATCTAGATGGTGTATAGCCAAGGTAGGGTCTAACTCGGGCATGTTTGAATATGCCCATGCAAAATTGATCTTGCTTTCCTTAAGGAGCTTGCAGATGGTGGAATACTCTTCTTCTGATAATGCCTTGGCTACATAGGTGATTTTGGGATCCTCTTCAGTTCCCAAATTGATTTCTTGTGTTTCCTCTATCAATATGGATGATCATTCAAACCACTATGTTCCTATAAGGGGAAGAAAAACATCACCATCTTTCGGTGCCTTGTTGAGGTTTTCACCATCAGATACGTCCTTTGTTTTGACTTTTTTTGAGTCAAGAAGTGCCTCAAGGAGGTTTTCACTAGGTGACCCTTTTGAATTTTTATTTTTCTTATTTTTGTGACTAGGGCATTCATTTTCCCCCAATCCCATGAGGTGTACATAGGTATCCATTGAGGTAAGTGATTTTGTAGGCGTGATTTCACATAGGTCCCAATCTATGAGTTCAAGATGACGAAGCGAAATGCTGATGGTGCAAACAGATAGGCATTCAAACATGGAGGAAAGGTCTATGCACATCATCGTACATGTGTATGATGCATTCTTCTTCTGGTATAGCTTCCAAAAGACCATCAATTGCATTGACATTGTTAGAGGTACTAGTTGATGCTGTGAGACCCTTTTTCTTTTTGTCATAGCCTAAGCCTAAATTCTTCGACTGTATAGAAGTGTCAATCAAATACTTTCTTCCTAGCTCTTCTGGACCAAGACCTCCCCTTTGGTAATTGTGTTTCTTAGCGTACTTAGAGGGCCAAGGATACATCTCTTGAAAATATTCCTTTAAAGGAGGATTAGGTTTAGGTTCTTCATGATATATCCACTGACTTATGTCATTTTTAGGTGTATACTATGGTAACATGGGAGATACATAAGTGCTGGTTCCCACATTTTTGGAGCTCAAGGTGACTACCTTTTGTTCTTTCTTTGGTGCAGATTCAGAGGGTTGACCATATGTGTGTGGTGAGGGTGGCATGGTTGCCACGTTCAAAGCAATACACATCTCATACTCACCACATCCCTTGTCAATGATATGGACCTTGGTGATAGTGGAATTAGATGTAGAAGATGGGGAAAATGTGGTGATGGGTGATGAATTAGATGGTGGATTAGATGAGGATGTTGGTGGTGGTCCCATTTCCACTCTTGGGAAAATAATGGGAATGAGGGAAAGAAGCTTCAAGTGAATGACCGTATTCAAATGGTTGGGGATCAACATGTATTGTAACTTCCATTCCATTAAACGAGAACTTCAAGCATTGATGATAGGTAGATGGGATGAATTGCATGGCGTGGATCCATGTTCAGCCGGGAAGAAGATTGTAGGGGAGGTCTAGATAAAGGACATGACAGGTGGTGTATTGTATAATAGGGCCAAATTGAATTGGAAGCTCAACAACCCCTTTAGAATCCCTTTCTGCATTATCATAAGCCTTTATAGTGATAATTTTATTACTTAAATTAGCATGGGTATATTCTACCCGCTTTATGAATTTTAATGTATAGAGATTGAGAGGAGATCAATTATCTATCATGACCCTTTTTACTTTATGTCGAGTGATGAGAAATTCTATGTGGAGGGGTTGATTGTGGTTGGAGTTGATGGTAGGCATGTTGTTTTGACTAAAAACTAGTCAGTAGGTTGATGAAAGATGTCCCACTAGAGCTTGGAACTATGTGGAGTTGATGTTAATAAGGACATGGGCATCCTATAAAGCTTTTGTTAAGATTTCCTGGTATACCAGAGAAGACTTTAGCAAATCTAGGATAGATATTTGTGCTGCAGTCTTTCCTAGATGGTCAAGGATGTTATACTTAGAGCTCATAGGAGGTGATGGGGCTGATGCTGTGGCTCCAGGGACAATAATGCAAGTGCAACAAGTGGTAATAACACATTGAGGCTATTTTCCTTTGACATGTATCATTGACACATGTGGTTCTGCTTTCCCAATATGCATGATGAGGGTCTCATAGTTGAGCGGGACGTTCTTGTAGGTGATATTATTAGTGTTGTTATCCTGGTTGTTATTTTTACTAGGTCTGGACAAGATTTGTGTTAGATGTGCTAGGACCTTGGTTATACTTAGGGAAATTTTTTTGATATATTTGTAACTGAGCATTGGATGATGAAGCCTGGTTGGCATCCACATGGATATTTCCTTGATCTATAAGATCTTGGATGTAAGTTTTCATACTCTAACACTTATTTAAGGTATGCCCTTTAATCTTGTGAAACTCACAATACTCATTCTTTTTAAACAAGGTTGGTTTAGGATTAGATTCATCGAGTGGCTTGGTCACATGATATGTAATTGGGTAATTGACCTGCAACAATCTATGGAAGACGACACTCAAAGATTCTCCTAATTGAGTGTATTGAAATTTACCGTTCCCTTGATTGGATTTTTGAGGGGGTCAAGGTGCTGCCTGTGGCACGGATATGGCATTGGGAATGGATGGTTGTTGCCTCTAGGAGGTATTGGCCACCTAAACATGTTTAGTATCAGTGATGCCATTATTGACTCCATTCTTATTCTTATTCTAGTAACGAGATTTGTCACCAGATGACTTGTCCTTATTTGAGTTGTACAATTTAGTTTTCCCTTTTGCAACAAGTGCTCTCTCAGTGATGGGGCCTTTTTCAATAACCTCTATGAAGGTAGTGACATAATGAAGATTAAGAGCATGTGCTAGTTCAGGATAGGCATTAGCCACAAAAAGAGTGACCATTTCCTTTGCACTGGGAGGGAACTTCATACGGATAGCGACAACTCACCACTTTTGTAGGTATTTAGCAAAAGTTTCTCCATCATGTTGTTTCTCCTTCAAGTGGTCTAGAGTGTCAATGTCTTTCTCCAAGTTAAAGGAGAATTGTTTGACAAACTATTTGAAAAGATCAGCGAATGAAGAAACTATCCCCTTCTTGAGACCCATGATCCAATCTAAGGCCGGTCCTCCTAAGCTTCTAGGGAATAGACACAAGAGATAATTGCCATTATGTTGGACATCTTGACATTGTGCATAGAACTCCTATAGATGGGCCTTTGGATCCTTAGTTCCCGTATACTTGTCAAACTTGGGTATCTCAAATTTTTTTGGGAAGCGGATAAGCGAAATGGAAGAATCAAACAGATATGGGTAAATTTCCTCAAACTTGAAAGATTTCTTGGATGTACTCACTTGTAGGTCTTTCAATGCAGCTTTGAGTTCCTCTAGATCATTATTGACGGGTGGACTTGGAATGGACAGATTAAGTGGATATTGTTGATGTGGTGCATATGGATCATATGGGGATGTAGATTGATACTAATTAGCATAAGCAGGTTGGGGATTAATGTAAGGCTGATAGAATGATGATGGATTTTGGTAATAAAAGGCAGAGGGTGCTTGTTGTTGAGATGGTTGTTGCTGGTAATATGAAGTGGATGGAGCATTATGTGGAGCTTGGTAGTACGTGGAGGTTCCTTGTTGATAAGGCAACTGTTGCTAATAATAAGAGGTAAGCTGAGCACCTTGTTGATGAGGTGGTGGTTGTTGCATGTAGGACATGGATGCGACACCTTGCTGATGTACAGGCTGCTATTAAGCATAATAAGGATTGGCTTGGTAATTATATGTGACATTGGGTTGTGGTGTGACATGTGGAGGCTGTTGTGGATTAGAATGCTGCTGATATGGATTGGTGTGTGATTGTAGGGGGTTTGTGTAAGGAGGGGGTTGCGTCCGCGGTGGATTCTGAGCAATCACATGGATACTTGGATTAGCATAAGCAATGTATGTGCTAGATGGATGCTAGAGATACTATACAAGAGGATTATGTTGCACTTTTGTGGGGACATGGGTATGTGACTATTGACAAGGAGGATGAGATGGGATGTGTTGTTGTTGTGGGATTGTGATAGAAGCACCATGAGGTGGTTGATGAGGGTGTGATATAGTTTGCATGGCTTGATGAGGAGGTTATATATGAGCAACAATATGTTGTTGTGGGTTTGGAACATTTTACTGTCGCATGTTCTATTGTGGGGGTTGTTGATGATGCAGTTGTATGGGAATTGAAATGGAAACGGTATGTTGTGGTGGTGCTTGTGCGGAGATAGTTGCATGTTGCGATGGTGCTTGCAAAGTAATGGATTGATGAGGATTATTACCCTGAGGGGTCGGTAGGATATTTCCTATGGGCACAGGTCCTAGTGGTTGCATCAATGCGAGAAAGGGGTTGCCCCTAGTGTTGATGGGTGGTTGACTAGGATATTGAGGTGGGAATGGTGGAGCAGAGGGGATGTTTTGTGGCATGCCATAGGCATAGGGATCATAAAGATTGGATGGTACGGTAGGGGCAATAGATGGAATGGGAGGATAATTGGAAACTTGATGTATCATAACATTTCCAAACTTAGGATGATACTAGTTATCTACAGGTGTACCCTAGGGAACATAGGAATTTTTGGGAACATTTTGTGGGTCTTGATGTACTGGTGGAGGTTGGGTGTGGGCATATTGTGACATGTAAAAACCAGATGGCAGTTTCACTCCTTTCATGAGTAGAGTAGTGAGGATCTTATCCCCAAATTCGTCAAGGAGGCAATCTATCATTTAAATGTTAGTGGGATTGCTTAGGTATTCATCGACAGTAACTTCAGGTTGATTGATCATGTTTTCGTCACCAGGTAGTGAAGTATTTTGACCGTTGGTGTTAGATTGTGATGAAGTACCATTATGAGGGTCTTGGGGGGTGTTCACACTGTTGTTAGGATCCTGAGAGGCATTCACACCATTGTTGGGATCTTGGGAAATGTTTGCCCCATTGTTAGGGTCTTGAGGAACGTTGAACTGGGAACTTTGACCTTGTTGTTGTGCCATTTGCTTGTTGATTTGTGATCTAGTTTGTACGGACATGAAAATGCAAAACTACTAGGTGGACCTTAATGCAATGACGGTTGGAAGATTGATTGGATTGGATAAAAGATTGATTGATATAATTGATGAGATCAGATGATTGGATTGATTAGAAAATTGGATAGGATTGATTGGATGATTGGACTGGATTGAGATTGGATATGACTGATTGATGATAGATTAGGATCATTTGATGAAACGATTGAAAAGATTAGATGATTGATGATGTAAGGGATTCTAAACCTAGTTCAAAAATCACCTTAGGTGACTTAAGGCATTGGTCGATCAGATTGAAGGAAAGATAGAGGATCACAACACTAAATCCACCTCAGGATATAAATGGATTGATTGGGCTGAGGATGATGGCTTACGATACCGAATCCACCTCATGATAGAAGTGGATTGATTGGGCCAAAGAAAATGATGATGTGTAAGATAACAATAAGATTCAAATGCCTAGGTCAATTTAGATATCAACCTCTAAAACAAGGTTTAGGGGATTTGGATCGAGAGAATAATGATGACTAATGCATCTTAGAGATGCGGGTGATGACTTAATGACCTTTGGAAGGTGCAAATGATGAATTATGAGTGAATGGAAGGGGATGAAAGTGTTTAGATCATAGAAAATGACAAGGTTTTAGGTCCCCAACAAATTGAGTGATGAAACGAGTTCTTTGAATGATGAAACGGGTTCCCGAAACGATGAAACAGAGGCTTGGAATGGGTGAATGGATACTCGAAACAAGTGAACAGAGGTTTGGAATGACTAAACAAGAGTTGAAATTGACCGTTTGGAGGGCAGGTATGCCCCTTTGGAGGGAAGGTACACCCCTTTGGAGGGTAGTACACCCCTCTAGAGGTTAGGTACGACCCTCTAGAGGGAAGGTACACCCCTCTAGAGGGTAGGTACGCCCCATTAGAGGGAAGGTACACCCCTCTGTAGGAAAATTGGTCTTGACTTAAGTGAAAATAGGTTATGGAAAGGACTCAAAATACAAAAAAAAACAAACAATAAGGATGACTTGACAAAAATTCACTAGTTTTACACAAGAAGACAATTTAGACAGCACGAGCCTATGATTAGTGCTAAAGGTATGGCCAACATAGTCCTTAATCTAGGATAAACAAGGTTTCTAGGGTGTCCTCGATATACTCTCAGTACGTGAGGAACAAACCATGAACACCAACCCATCACAAGCATGAGTTGGGAACCCCAACGAGATATTGAAGGGCTTAGACCAACTCTTCACGTCTATCTAGGTATCACCCTAGCTTTGATGCTTCACCAGACATGATGTGACTGGATTGAGGTACAACTTTCGCTCTCCCCCTTTTGTATACCCCACCAGTACGCATGGTTGGGATCATCCCTTGGGGTTATGAAATCCCCAAGCAGGTCCCACTAAGAAGAGAATGCTAACAATTTTTGACTACTCTCCAGGCTCACATGGAGTGCAAGGGGAAAGCTTGAACGGTATAACACCCTCTTGGGTAACACAAAGGACTTAGGTAAGCTACAATTTCTCTTCACCTAGGATCACCAAATGGCACAAGGGGTTTGGATACGTCAATAGCTTACCTACAAACACAACAAACAAATGTTTTGACTCCCCTACTTAGATGATGTGCCTAGATTGTAAAGAAAATAACAAGATAACCAACTAATTAGCTATCAGATCTATCTGCCCTGCAAAAAATATGTTAGAAGTTTATATTTTGGTTCTCAATAAGCATTTGGAGCTGAAAAAATATTTGAAAAAATCACACAAAACACCCACAAAATAGGTTAGGTTTATTACTAATAAAAAATAATCAAAAACAAAAACTAAAAATGAAGTTTACCCCTTGTTTTTACCTTGAAATAGTCTCTGTCCAAGGGTGGGTATGCCCCTCTAGGAGGGAAGGTATGCCCCTCTGCAAAAAATAGTTAGTGAAAATAGCTAAAAACTAAAAAATAGAAGGTACGCCCCTTTGCAAAAAAATAGTTAGTGAAAGCAGCTAAAAGTTGAAAAATAGAAGGTTGTCCAAGGGTAGGTACGCCCCTTGGAGAGGGTAGGTACACCCCTATGTAGAAAATAGTTAGTGAAAATAGCTAAAAACTGAAAAACAAAAGGTGGGTACACCCCTTTGGGAGGGAAGGTACACCCCTGTGTAGAAAATAGTTAGTGAAAACAACTAGAAACTAAAAAATAGAAGGCAAGTACGCCCCTCTGGGAGGGCAAGTACACCTCTCTGCAGAAAATAGTTAGTGAGAACAGCTAAAAACTAAAGAATAGAAGGTTTTCCAAGGGTAGGTACACCCTTCAAGGAGGGAAGGTATGCCCCTCTGCAGAAAACAATTAGTGAAAACAACTAAAAACTGAAAAATAGAAGGTAGGTATGCCCCTCTAGGAGGGCAGGTACACCCCTTTGCAACTTGAACCTACAAAAATGAAACAACAACAAACGTAAAAGGATAGGAACCCATTTGTGGGTCCCACTGGGTGTGCCAGAAATGTGTGCAAGTGTTTTTCTATTCTAAATATGCAAAACTAACTAGAAATGCAAAATAAAGAAATACAAGACCACCTCAACAATTAGCCTAAGTAAAAGCACAAACAAAAGAAAAGTGAGATAGGAGTTATTATACCTTCCTTGTTGGTGCTGATCTCCTTGGTTGGCTCTTGATGTAGCTAGAAATATATGCTCCTTGGATGTAAATATGATGAAAGGTGAATGCAAGATGGGGTGGATACAATGAGGAATGCAATGAGTAAAAGTGGGTGCAATGAAGATGAAAGTTAGTGCAAATTCAAAAGGATATGATGGATTGAAAATTCGAGAGCATAAGGATGCTAGAATGCTTAGGTTGTTTGTATGAATGAAAAGGGGGGGTATTTATAGAAGAAGTTAAATTCTCTAGAGAATTCAAAGGTCAGGATTGAGCCACCATGGCCAAGATGAAGGGCTATAGTGAGTTGAGGACTCACAAGCCCTCACATCTTGACATGTGGAGGATGAAGTGTCCAAGGATATGATGAGATGGAAAGAGGTACAAGTGAGGTGGAAGAAGGACAAGTACTTTGAAGGTACTTTGGGAAATGAGAAGATTTCCTCAAAAAGAAACTTCTTGTCCCCAAGTGAAAATGAAAGTGACACTTGAGGAATTTTAGAATTCCTCAAAAATCTCCATGGGGAAGAGGAAAGTAGTTGGAAAAATAAATGTGAATTAAAAATTCACATGATTGGGAGAATCTAGTGGATAAGACAAGGTTCCCAAAAAGGTAGGATTTTGACACATGTGAGTGATGTGACAAGTCAAAATTTTTAGAAGACCTTGACACAAGTGAGTGATGTGACAAGTCAAAGGTTCGAGAACTTGCATGGGAATGTGGAGATCCTTAGAAGGATAAATGTGAACTAAAAATTCACATGGGGAAGACAAGAGTCTTGGATGAATAAATGTGAATTAAAAATTTAAATGGGGAAGAGGGTCAATGCCAAATGTGGAATATGTAAAGGTTGACCAAAAAGGTATATTAAATGTGGCAAGATGATTAGATTAAGGTTGTGCAAATAGATGATTAAGGAAAATAATAAGGGATTAGAAGCAAGTGGCAAAATTTGGATGATGTGACATTAATCCTTGATTAAGGATGTGCACACCCTAATCATGAATTAATTAAATTAATCCAGATTAGAAGATGATTATGGAGGATGTGACAAAGAGAGAGAAAAAGGAAGAATTTAAAATTGATTTAAAAAAGGTCAAATGACTAAATTAAATAAATTGATATGTTTATTTAATTTAGAGAGGAAGAGGTGGAAGGTAAAGTATTTAATTGTTGAATTAAATACTTTAGAGACTTTAGGAAAAAAAATTAATTAAATAAATCCTTTAATTAATATTGACGAAATAGATGAATAAAGTAGATGAGTTTGACCATGTGGAAGTGGGCAAATTTGGATGTCTACATTTTCATTTGTATGCAATCATTTGTTTTGTGACTCTTGTTTCTGTGAAAATCACAATAATGTGCATCATTCCACCATGAAGGTTTAACTCTTGGTTCCTAATCTCTTTCCTCTGGTAATGTTATAAGTTTGGCTTCAAGAAGCTCTTTCAATGCTAATTCAAGTGACTATCCAAAAGGTGTAAATTTTCTACAATTTGATGGTGTTCGATATGGTGGTGGCTTGGATTCATTATTATTTTTATTATTGTTTTGATTGGTGTTTTGATTGGTGCTTTGATTAGTGTTTTGATTGGTCTTGGGTGTAATTCTTGATAGACTAAAGACTGGTTTTGGATTATGTGTTTTAGCTACACCATCATTACCAACATTCTTGTTTCTTTACCAGAATTTGGGTTTCTCATTGTTGTTATAATGATTGGAGGAGTTGGTTGAGTTGTTTCCTTTATTGTAGATTTTTAAGACTCCTCTTTGACCAAGGATTCTTTGATTTTGATTCCATTTTCAATCATCTTCTCAAAGGTGGGTGGACATTGCAATTCGAGTCTATAGCTCATCTCATCATTTAGATTATCAATGAAGATTTCCATCTTTTCCTTTTTAGGTATAGGACGAGCATATCTAGCAAACAAACTTCTCCATCTTTGTAAAACTTTTAGAAATGATTCACCCTTTTTCTATTTTGTGTTGCAAAGATCCTTCATTGTAATTACATGCTAGATATTATAGGAATATTGAGTGATGAATTTGTTTACCAGCTCTTCAAAGGATCTAATTCTAGGTGGGAGTTTCAAAAACCATTCCATACAATGGCCATCCAAACTTCATGGAAACAATCTCATCAAATAGGTCTCTTCATGTGCAAACTCAAGACTCATGGTGCAAAATTCTCTCACATGATCTATAGGATCAAATTTTTCATTGTATTTGTCATATTTTTGGGAGATCATAGTTTGGTGGGAATGGTATCATGTTCATACTTCTATCAAAGGGAAAAGGACAAATATCTTGCAGCAAATATCTTTTTGTGGTTCCCCTTTGCATGTCTTGAATCTGTTTTTGAAGACTTTGTATTTATTGGGTCAAAGCATTCATTGGATTAGTATTTCATGAATCATTCTTTTGGGAGTTCCTTTCAGTTGAGTGACATCAAAATCATATCATAATTTGACACCTTGGTTACCCAACATCATAAAGTATTTCTCTCCATCTTTTTCCAAAAGTTTCTCCATGAATTTGTGGAATTTGGGGTCTTGTTGAGCTGTTTGAATGTATTCATCAGTGATTTCATCAGTTTTAGGTTGGTGGAATCTATGAAAGGGATTTTCTTTAGCTTTAGCCATGGTGTTTTGAGTTTCAAGTTCTTGTTCTTTGAGTTTTTGCTTTTGGGATCTTGTTAAAATGGGCATACAAGTGTTAAAATTTAGCTAATACTTTGATGTTTGTTTGAGAAATGTCAAGGATATTAACTAAGTCGAATAAAATGACAAATCCTATTGATAAGACTAAGCTAAATTTGATTGTCCAGGGTTGTTTCGTGATGAAGGATGACAGATCCTAATGGTGAAACTTAGCTTAACAATCAGAGATGTGATTGATGATTAGACACTTTAAGGTGTTAGATCTTAGTTTAGTTAATGGAATTTCACTTGCAAAGTCCAATTTCTTCAAGTTTAAAAAACTATTGTGACTGAGGAATGGTTCTACTTTGAAAATGATCCCTAAATGTGCTTTCAATTGTCGGATAGATGGTGAAAATAACTCTCTATTTGTGAATTAACTAGATGCGCTAAAATAGGGTACAAATGTGCTAGAAGATTGAATGGATGCACTAAAAGATGGCCTAGATGCATTAAAATGTCTTCTAGATGTGCTAAACTATTCCCTATATGTGCTAAAAGATGATGCAAATATGCCAAAAAATGGACTATATGCGCTAGAAGATGGGTCAAAAGTGCTGGAAAATGAATCAGATGCACTAGACAATGGTTCAAATACGCTAAAACAAGCCAATGATGTGCTAGACTGCCCCTAAATATGATTCAACTTGGTACTCTATTAGATTATTAGGTAAATGCACTAAACAAATTTGCAAATGCACTAGAAGATGGAACAAATGTGCCAGAAAAGGACCTAGATGTGCTAGAAAATTGGTCAAATGAGCTAGAAAATGTCTTAGATGTGCCAGAATATGAGCTCAATGCGCTGAAACAGGGAATACATGTGCTAAATTAGAAGTGTTTCACTATTTTGGAAGTCTATCCAGTTATTTTGCTTTGAATCGGTGAATTTGAATGCTTTCAGGGGATAATCTTCTAAACAATGATTTTTGTTTGCTTTTTCCTATTTGTGAATTATGTGAATTAAGTCTTCTTAAATGCATGATTCCTTGAAAAATGATTTCAAACATAGTAGCAAGTTGTAAAATAATTGTTTCAGCCTATGAACTAAACATTGAGTGTATGTTCAAGAATCTAGTCTAATTCCTTTGATTTCCTTCATTGGTATAGAACAAGAGAAAATAGATCAGACACTCCCAATATCAAGGGTCATTTATAATATCACAACCCACATCTTAGAACTATGTTAGCTCACACAGCTGTGTCACCCCCTAGAGGGCGCCCATGTTTTTTCCTTTCCCGTATCTTAACCAAAGTCAAATCCTCCACTTTTGGCCTGTAATCCCTAATAGTTATATGGTGAGTACATCTTGGGGGAAGATTCTTCCCTCCCCTTGCATTGTGAGTATTAAAAATGTTTGGAGATTGAATCGGCTGGCTTCTACACTTAAATTTTGTAGTAAGGGTTTCCGTTCAGTGCGACAAATGATAAACTCCCTCAAGAGACCTCCCAACCTTTAGAACAAAGGATTTGAGGATGGTTATCAATTCACACTATCGTTGAATGTGAGTTTCCTCAGATTCACTTTTGATTATAGTGGGTTGGAAAACTTGGCTTTAGTTGTTCCCACTTAGGTCGTTCTCATAGGGTGAGTACTTTTTCCCACTACAGCAGGCCTTCTAAAGGTGTTAATGCAAGAAAGTAAATGAGTGAGTCTAGCATTATGGTCACCCAATGAAGGGGAGAGCATAAGCCTATCACTTTACAAGCATAGTAGATAGGGTGTTCATTAACCTCTTAATTAAACTAGATGCCTAATTTAATCAAAAGAAAGAAAAAATAACTTCAGCCCCTACAAACACCATTAGTAGTTTCAAATAATTATCTTTGACAACGTATTTGAGTACTTGCAACACAAAAAATATAGACCAGTTCTTGAAATTTTAAATTTCTACATATAGAACGAGATGCGTTAAAACAAAGACCATATGCACTAAAAAATTACACCGATGCACTAAAAGAACTAATGAATGCACCAAAAGAACTGCCAAATGTGCTAAAATAACCACTAAATGCACTAAAAGAACCCCTAAATGCGCTAAAAGACAAGCTAGATGCCCTAAAAGATGAGTTTGATGCACTGAAACAGGGCTTGGATGCATTGAAAGATGTTTCGTATGTGCTAAAAGAAACCACAAGTGCACTACATAGAAGTTCACATCCAAATCTATAAACAAAATTTCCAGAAAACGTTAATAAAAATAAGGCTAGGCCCCATGGTGGGTGCCAATTTATGTGTGATGTTAAAATGTGAATAAGAAAATTAAAGATAAAAAACACACCAATGAAACATTATATTAGAGAATTCAAATAACAATTGAATTGAAACAAAAAAAACTCTCTAAAGTTGTCCCATTATTCCCTATCTTTAAGGATTCATTAAATAATAATGGTTCTTAGATTGTTTATGCACTATGACCTTTAAAATGACAACTTGAAGAATGAGATGTTGGAAGATGCAAGGAATCTATTCGTACATGATTGATAAACAATATGATAATGATGCTAATGTTGCTGTATGAAAATGAAGGTTATTCTATGATAATGATATGATGAAATACATAAAATAAGACGCAGCTAACAACAAAGCCATGATTATGCTAAATGATCTTAAATGATAAAAATGGTAAATGCTCAAATGCTAAATGCTCACAAATTCTCTAGTGAAAATTTTGTAGAGTAAGATTGCTCAAGGGTGGGATCCTTTTGCTGTAGAATGAGGTTGCATTTATAGATTTTCTAAGGCATATTCTAAGGTGGCAGTAAACAACGGTTTGGATTTAATATGGAGAGATGAACAGTGGAGGATGAAGAGGTTGGAGAGAATCAAGGAGAGTGTTCCCTTTAGTAAAACAATTTGCCAAGTGTTAGGAAGAATAAATGGAAGAAGAGAGCCAAGTGTCCCCAAGTTGTTTGGAAATTTGTTGAGGATAATGCTAAATTAAATAATTGACATATTCAATTTGTTGAGACATAGGATGTGGTGGAAGGAGGAAAAAACTGTAGACAGGTGACTAAATTCAAATTTAGCATTTAAATTTAATTAGAGGAAAGTTAATTAAATGAAACAAACTATTTAAATTTGTTTATTTAATTAAGATTAGAAGAATATGATTTAAGATAGAAGAATTAGAAAATGAACTATATAAATAAATTTAGAATTTATTTATAAGTAGACAAAATAAAGACCAATTAATTAAATAACTTCTATTTAATTAATTAATTATCCAGACCAATTTTAGGTGTATACAATGGGGTCATTACCCTTTCCATGTTAATAAGAGATAAGATTCCTTCTAGAAATCATCTAGAACTTATCTCAATTAGTTCATCATTCCCTAGGTAGTTATTTAGGGTTTACATGTTGTCACATGATGTTTGATTAAGATAAATGGCAACATCTTAATACATCTATCTCACTCATTCCTATTAATCAGGGCATATGTACATTTGTAAACATATTCTAGATATCAATAAGATAATCTCCATTTGCATGCACCATTAGTTGCAACACTTTTTGTGTGGGTGAATTTCTTCTTGGCAAAGGTCCTCTTGAAGGCTATAGCTTCAGGGACATTGTGCATTCATTATTTCAACATTTTGGATATTTTGGTCAAAGAATCAAGTAATTTTTCATCTAATTTTCCCTTATTTAGTGTGTTTATTTGAGTTTTCCCTTTTACCTCACACCATGGTTATTTTTTATCTAATTTAACTTATCCTCGAGTTTTCTTAGTCTCAAGAGTCTCTAATTTAAAATATCATGGAAGGTGGTGGTTTTATACTAATTTTGGTTGATTTCCTTGATATCTAAATTCATTTTGTTCCCTTATCTCAACTAAGAGTGGTGAATATTTTATTTTAATAATATTAGGAGGTTATGTCCATATTCTATGTTGGTTTTTTTTTATAATTTTCTTTTTCTTCCTTTAATTTTTTGCTTCTAAATCATGCTTAAGTTTCTTATCCATGAACTCCCTATATGTACCAAATATTGGTTCCTTGGAATATTTTATTAATTCTAACAAGGTTTGTTCTATGCTCTTAATCCATCCATTCCTAGCCTCATATGGTAACACAAGCACCATATATATTTTTATATTCCACTACCTCTATATATACATGATCTATGTATACGGTGAATGGAATTTGGATAACATATTTTCTCACCACATTAGAAGAAATCCTCTTGCTTTTTAAATTTCTTATAATAATAATGTGAATAAATTATTATATACATGTTCGTACTCTATTGTGGTTTGAAAATACATAATGTGAGACATTATCTCTCTCCCTATGGATATATATTTCCCTCAATGATACCATAATACCATTACTAATTTCCTCATTAAAAAATCCATGCATGTAATGAAAAGCGAGATATAGGTTCATAATGATAGTTCTTTGTGCACTTGATATTGTCTAGTAGTTGACCATTGAGTGTTCCCCATAGAGTTGATACATTTTATCATTCACCACTATACCATATGTAGTGATGATGGTTGTATCAATGACTATTTTTTATCTAGTAGAATAGTACATTTTGTAGGTGATATCCTTTTTAGGATATATCTTATTATGACAATTTTAATTTGATCTATTATGAGATTCCTCCCATCAAATATGGATCATGTTAATGCTATCATTTTATTGTTATCAATGTATTATTTGTTAGAGTTATCTTGTATTAGCTATTAATTAATTAATCTTTAATTGATTATTGGTCTAATTTATTCTCACACACTTTAGCTAAACTTAGGAATGCTTTATTAGTTGAGCTATTATTAGATCATTCTATCACATCTCATGTGATGTTGACACTTGTCATGGTTTGATCCCTTTCTTATTTAGGGATTTTCTCTTATAAGCATTCAACCCTTATTGTAAATATCTCTTGGATATTATTCATGGGAAATATCACGAATTTCATATCTTCTTGAAAGCTTCTTTTGTAACTTTTCTTGTTGAAGATTATTGTACTTTGACAACTATTTTCTTTCGGAGGCCATAACTTTTTCCCACGGTGTCAAAATTGGGAAAACAAGATATTGTCAGAAAGAGGATTCAGAGTAATTTTCAGTGGTGTAGGTATTTTTTGGATATTTTTTCTCAAGTTCCTGTTATTTCCATTCAAATTCGGATCTTCTTTTTTCAAGTTGCCTTCAGTGTTTTTGGCATAACTTTTGCATACAATGTCAAAAATGGGAAAACGAGATATTGTCAGAAAGCTGTTTCCAAGATCTTCACAATGGTGTAGGTGGTTCATAGATTTGATTTTTTATTTTTTCTAGAAATCTTTCTTCTCATCTATTTTCCTTTTTGGACCTTATGAGCTCACCTTGCATGTATTTATCATCTGTAAACACACTGAAATAAAGTTCCTTAACAATTGTATGTGTAGTATTGGGATTCTTGCACATCACTTTATGACTTATTGTACTTGCAATATGATATAAAGTGCCATGGGGGTTAATGTTTTCCTTTTTTTCCTTCATACCTTTCTCATGCATATTTGACTTTTGTTTTCACATCCTTTATACATGCTTCTACTTTCTTGTCTGCACCTTAAGATGTTCTTGGTTCCTCTTCATGCAATACTTTCAGGCATTCAATTTTAGTGTACCTATCATACCTCTCCCTTGCTAGCATTATGGGGGGGTTTCTACTGTTGGTGCTACTGCTTCCTTGGTTTCGTGTTGGAGTGAGCTATGTATACAATATTTGTTCCTATGTACTAGGTGGATGCAACAGCTGGTTACCCATGTATTTCAGTGAGATGGAGCACATACCATATGGACAATCTTGCATTCCTATTTTTGGTGGCAACCTTCCATTTTGAATTGATCAGTTCTTCACACTTTTAGAACCTTTTCCATCTATATCTTCGAGTTCTAGGTGTTTGCCTTTGTTTTCCATCTGATTCAAGTAGTGTTGTTGGGGGAAATCATACAAATTCTTGTCTTCTTGATCCTGATCATCATACATTTCAGCGAAGGTTCTTCTTTTAGCATTTCAATAGTTCTTCTTCAACAGTGTTTGCAACTTCTTCATGCTTGTGTGGTGCACTCTTTGTTCCTATCTTTTGGGACAACCTTGCATTGTTTGGAGGCTTCTTCAATCCTTTAGTTGGCATTTCATATCTTTTTGGAGTAGAGTTTTTCCCATGAGGTTTTTTCTATTTCTCTACATTATAGAGATCTTTTGTTTGTACATGGGTACCTTACTTGGCCTTGTTTGTTGGGACCCATATTGCATTCTCTTTTTTAGGGTATTTAGCTACTCTCTAAGTTCATCTTAAGGTGGGGTGTTAGAGTTATCTTGCATTAGCTAATAATTAATTAATCTTTAATTAATTATTAGTCTAATTTATTCTCACACACTTTAGCTAAACTTAGGAATGCTTTATTAGTTGAGCTATTATTAGATCATGTTGACACTTGTCATGATCTGATCCCTTTCTCATTCAAAGCTTTGCTCTTATAATAATTCAACCCTTATTGTAACTCTCTCTCATATATTATTCATGGGAAATATCACAGCTTTCATATCTTCTTAAAAATATTCTTCTGTAACTTTTCTTGTTGAAGATTATTGCACATATTTGTTTGCAAATCTCTTGCATAGAAGGTGTACTTGTTTGTTGTTTTATCCTGTGACTCATGTTTTTTGTGGTTGTTTTACAATTCTAACATTATTTGTATGTATCATCCATTTATAACATAACCTTATAATAAATTGCATAGACTAATAATATTTATCCTAGTTAAAGTTTTATGTTCCTTCTCAAACGAGATATTATCCATCTCTAATAATTTTACATGGATATGTTTTGTAACATCCTTAGTATATAGTACATTTGATGGTACTTTTAAAAACTCCCCATCCTTATCAATAGCCATAGTCTTTCGTGACTATTTATTGTATTTTGATCATGGATTCTACTTTGCTTCTACTAGCTTGTGATCCTTTAGTTGTACCATAATTTCTATTAATTTTATTCACATAATTTTTAAATTTTCTATTAAAGCCCAACTTCTAGTTCAAAATACTTCAAGAATAGTTTTATCTTAAATTCTTTTAATTTAAAATCCCTTTAAGATTATCCCAAAATTTTTCTAAGATGTTATTTTATCTCTAATAGAACATTATTACAACTCTAGGTCTTTTCACTACTCACAAAATTTTTACTATACCTATTCTTTGCACTTTGTGTCTTCAATTCTTTACTTTCTTAAATAAATTTGAATGGGTATCCATGTAATTAATTGTTTTTCCTACAAATAGTTAATTTTTACTATGACCTATCTAAGTATAGTAAACTTTATAATACATAATATACAATATGTCATTAACACCTACAGTTCACTGTTATATAGAATCCCTCCATCACATACATAGTAAATATTTAACCTAACTCCAATTATATAACCATTTAGCAATTCATTTTGTAAAGTTTTAAATTTTAGTACCCTTGGAATAGAAATATTACTAATATAATAAGGCTTCAATAATCACATATTTAATTATTTAGGATTTTAATTCTATTATTGCAATGCCATTTTTCTCCAAGATTTTTTTAATTATTAGTAGAATATTTAATATACTAAATGTTGAGTTAAGATAATTTAGAATTATAATATTATAAAAATAGATAGAAATGAACAACATGTGATAATTTAGAAAGAATTCCAAAGTAAATAATTAATATAGTAAATTGAATAAAATAGTCGCATGTAATTCATTAGATTAACATCAAAATCCTAGGTAAGTGCACAAAGATGGGGGGCCAAGAAAGGGTTTTAAGTGGCCACATTTTTTTTTGAAATTGGGGAATACTAACCTTGATGAGAAATTGAGGATAGTTACACTCAAAATTTTAAGATGCAATAAAAACAAGTGTTGTAGTGCTCTGAATCTACTTTCTAAACTACTAATTTTATTTGAAAATGGTAGAGATTAAGGGGTTCAAAAAAAGGGAGTCACCCAAATTGGTCCTATTTTTTTTTTTTAAATAACATAGCGTTTGTTGTGGCTCCCCTAAAATGTTAACTTTTTTTTAGTATTTTTAAAATCACTTTAGTGAGAAATTATCTAACATGTAGTTTATGCCCAATTTTTCTAATAATTTTTTAATGAATATATGATATTTTACTAATTTTCAAAGTGGACACACCTGAAAAATAGAAATTTGATCATGCTACCTCTATAATTTTTGAAAAATAATAAAAAATCATTATTTTTGAATATGTGTAGAACAGAGTCTCATTTATAAAAATATAATTTATTTGAAATTTCAATGAATGGTTAAAAAATAAAGTAAAAAATACCAAACATTGATTTTTGACAAAAAACTGGATACACCAACAAAAGAAATTAAAGATGAAAGCCTTAACATAGTCAAAATATGAAAAAGATAAATCGTTAAATAACTAAGAGAGAGCTTGACATTACCCAGTTGTTTGTTTTACTTGACCTTGAAACACGTGCAAACTTGATGGTTAGCATGAACAAGACTATGTGAAATTTGTAGATTATGCAAAAACACATTTTTGGGCATTAGAAAGATAGTCCAAACCTTTGGTTTGGAAATCCAAAGAAAATCCAAGCCAAAGGGTTGGGGATTCCCAAAGCAAGACAAAATGTGAGTACATTATAACATCCTCACGTTATTTGAATGTGTTGACAAAACATGAGCATGTTATAACACACTCATGTTATGGTCTGTATTGAAAACAATTCCTTCTCCTTTTTTTCTCTATCTTGTCCTTATGTTTCAAGGAAACTTTATACATGTTGAATAAACATTTAAGTATAAGTTGAAATTTACATATGGACATTTACTTTCTCATTCTTTAAGTTATATTTCTTGTATATAGTTTTAGGATGTTTGAGAGTGGTTTTAGATCTCTTGGAGTTATTATGCAAATTCTAGTTTTTGGAAGATCTTATAATTTTCAAACTAGTCAAATTTTAGTAATCAGGAGATCAAATTTTAGTAGTCATCAAGTTGTATCATCTTTCTCTCTCACTCTCTCCTTCCCTCTCTACTCTATCTCTCCTCTCCCTCCCTCTCTCTCTCCCCCTTCCTCCCCTCTCTTTCTCTGTCACTCTCTCCTCTCTATCTCACTTCTCTCTCCATCTCTCTCTCACACACACACACAAACACCTCTATCTCCTCCCTACCTCTCCCTTCCTACCTCTCCCTCCCTCCCTCCCCTCTCTACTTCTATCTATCTCCCCTCTCCTCTCAAATACAACAATCATGATAGTGTTGAAAGGCACAAGACAATTGAGAGGAGGGGGGTGAATTAGTTGTCACAAATTACAATCACAAATCTCAAACACTTATCAACTCCACATCCACTTTAATCTGTTATTAAGTATGAGCATGAAATGAGAATAACCGAAAGCAATATCAAAACCAGAAACACCAGATTTACTTGAAAAACCCAATAAGGCAAAAACCACAGTGATGATTAATTCACAATATAAAGTAATTGCAAAATCGAATACAAAGAGGCTCACTACCAAAGGGCTCACTGACCAAAAGGACTCACTTCCTATAGAAAGGACTCACTATCCAGAAGGGAGGCTCACTGCCTATATATAAAGAAAGATAATGGAGAAATACACCACATCAACTTGCACACATCTATAGCCTCGATCAGGAAATTGCAGATATAATCAGCTCACTACTTTTAGGAATGATCTAACGCATTAAAGTACTGCTGCCTTAGTTTACTTTCACACACTCTTGCTTCTCACACTTGTTGCCTCTATCCTCCGATCCATGACATCTCGACTTGTATTTATACCTTCTTCAACCTTATAAACTTTCTCCAAGGTCGGCTACACACATTTCATTTTACAAATTCAAATTAGGTCGGCAACTCAACATTCCCGTGGTGGAAGAGAATGAGAGCAGACCAATCCAACACTTAAAAAAGACCCAAAAAAATGTCTCAGATCAATCACATGCTTCCTCAATTGATACTTACCCTTCACATGTTGTGTAAACACCAGGTCAAGCAAACCTAATGAAAACACCAATGAACTTTGAAGTACATGCTTTTGCAAAAAGAAGATAACATGCAAACCACATAACATATTTTACCATACATTGGAACACATCTTCGATTCCTTCAAACTCATCCACAACAAATGGAACAACCTTCATACACAAAAATATTTCCATCAGTCCATCTAGAATGTACAGACACACATAACAATTCTAAAACTCATCTTCCAAAACACCAGACCATGAAAACCTTTGTCAGAACATAGATACCATCATTACAAGCCTTCTACCAAATCCACAAGACCTAAAAAAAACTAGTGGAGGACTGTGCAGCAAATACATTTCTCCCAGTCCATAGACAAACAACTCTGCCAAACCAGTTCACATACCAGTGAACATAACTTTCACTCTTCATCAAAATAGAAGCTATAATCCAAGATATATCACCACAGATGCCCATAAACAACACTTTAGATCCACACAAGCATATGATCAATACAAAAGAAATGTGGAGCACAAACTGGAGCACATTGTGAACACACACACAACTTTGACTTCCCCACATTGGGTAACTCATCATATCAACACACTTGCAACACCTATAAAGATAGCTCCATGTACTCAAAACATCTCTAAAGTATCTCCACTACACATGTACCACCTGCAATCACTTATTTCCTTTCTCTACAACAACTTGTATTGTGTTGACTTCAATGACAACAATAATACAACTCCTCCTAACTTATTCATACTTGCAACAATCGCCCCCTTTTTCATTGATGGCAACACATGATGTGAAAAACCATCAAAGAAAAAACCCATTCCATTCCTACACTTTCCTTTATTTTTTAGATTGGATAGGCTACACAATATTTCCTGCACTCTCTTTTCCTTGCAACTTTCTCTCCCCTTTTTCTTTTACTATTTTTCACATGAATTTCTCTCCCCCTTTAACACCAATGGAAAATACCAAAAGGTTTGCATAAATATTCAACCATATGTAGCTCTGATCACTCCCCCTTAGGAGTGCACCCACACATCTCATTGTGCCACAATGATACTTCCTACTCTCCCTGTGGAGTAGACCCCAATCATCAATTCAAATAAATGAAGAATCTGTAGATCCACTAGATTGATGCACCTCCATGTGCAACTAGTTCAAAGGAGGGGTGGTAACCCCCAATTTATCCTTGAGATACTCAAAAATATCCTTTGGAAGAGCCTTAGTAAATACATCAACAATTTGACCCTTTGTAGGCACATACTCCAATATGACCTCATTCTCTAATACTTTCTCTCTTAAGAAATGATATCTAATAGATATATGCTTTTTCCTTGAATGCATTACCAGATTCTTTGAAATATTTATAGCACTTGTATTATCACAAAAGATAGAGATAGGATAATTACATATCACTCCTATATCCTTCAATGTTTGCTTCATCCATAATACCTATGTGCAGCAAGATGCTACTGCAATATACTCAACATATATAGTGGATAAAGAAATTAAATCCTGCTTCTTGCATAGCCATGAAACCAATCTTTCTCCAAGAAAAAATGCACCACCACTTGTACTCTTTTGGTTATCTACACAACCAACCCAATCTACATCAGTGAAAGAACTTAAAGTGAAATCAATATCCTTAGGATACCACAAGCCATAATCCAAATTTCCTTTTAGATATTTGAATATCCTCTTCACAATTGTAACATGTGATTCCTTAGGTTCTTCTTGAAATATGGCAACCAAACATATTGCATGCATGATATCTGATCTAGTAATAGTAAGATATAACAGTCCACCAACCATATATCTGTACAAGCTCTAATCAACTTTAGGAGATTCATCATCTTTACTTAGTCTGTGTCTAGTCACTAGAGGAGTACAAACCAGTTTGGAATCATCCATTCCAAACTTCTTCAACAACTCTTTAACATACTTTGATTTTGAAATGAATATGCCCTTATCAGTTTGATTCACTTGAAGTCCTAGAAAGAAATTCAACTCACCAATCATAGACATTTCAAACTCTTTTTGCATCTCTTTTGCAAATTTCTTGCACATACCTTCATTTCCTCCAAAGATAATATTATCAACATATACAACCACTATCAACATTTTGTTTCCTTCAACCTTGAAATAGAGATTACTGTCTGTAGAGCCTTCGCTAAACTTTTGTTGTGTCAAATATATGTCCAGCCTTGCATACCATGCTCTGGGATCTTGTTTAAGTCCATACAATGAATTTTTCAATTTACAAACCATGTCCGGTTTATCTTATAACTAAAATCCCTATGGTTATTCCATGTGCACCTCTTCTTCCAATTATCCATTCAAGAATGTAGACTTAACATCCACCTGATATACCTTGAAATCTTTGTGAGTAGAAAATGCTAAGACCATCCAAATAGCCTCCATTCTTGCCACCGGTGTAAATGTATCAAAGTCTATTCCTTCAACTTGTGAATAAAATTTGCACACAAGCCTTTCTTTCTTTCTTACAACTTCACCATTCTCATTCAACTTATTCCCGAACACCCACTTTGTACTAATTACATTCTTGTTTACTGGTCTAGGAACAATTTCCCATGTCTAATTTTTCTCTATTTGTTGTACTAATTCTTCTTTCATTGCTCTAACCCAATTTTCATCTTTGCATGCTTCACATATTGATTTAGGTTCTATCTTGGAGAGTAAACATAGATTTACCTTAGTTGCTACCACTTTTCTTTTTGTCTTTATGCCTTCACTTTTTTCTCCAATTATCTGTTCTTCAGGATGCTTTTTCTGTACATATTTTGGAGTCTTAGTACCATGTTCCAAAGCTTCTTCTTCTTCAATCTCTTCTTCTTCTTATTCCTTATTCCCTTCTTGTAATTGTATTTAGATAGGATCATCCGGTTCAACTTCACTTATTTCAATTGATTTGTGCATGTCTTCATCAGCTTTCACATTTGTACTCTTAACAATCTTTCTCAATCTTTTATTGAAGAATCTATAGGCTTTGATATTAGTTGAGTATCCAATGAAAATACCTTCATCACATCTAGCATCAAACTTTCCAAGGTTCTCATCATCTCTTTTAATGTAACCTTTGCTTCCAAACACCTTAAAGTACTTGACAGTAGGAATTTTCCAGTCCACAACTCATAAGGGGTCTTTGTGTTGTTACCTCTTATTTGAACTCTGTTAAGAATATAAACAACAGTGTGAATTGCCTCTCTCTAATATACATTAGGTACATTTTCCTCTTTCATCATTGTCCTTGTAGTCTCTTGAATAGTTTATTTTTTCCTCTCAACAACTCCATTCTGCTACGGAGTTCTAGGAGCAAAAAAATGTTTATTTATACCATGCTCTTCACAAAATGTATTAAACTCACTAGAGGTGTATTCTCCACCTCTGTCAAACCTTAAAATTTTTATTTTCAAGTGCACTTCATTCTCTACCATAGCTTTGAACACTTTGAATCTATCCAAAACTTAAGCTTTTTCCCTAAGAAAAGTAACCCATGTCATTCTAGAATAATCATCAATTAAAAACATAAAATGCATGTCACCATTAAGACTTCTTATTCTTGTAGGACCACAAAGGTTTGTATGAACCAATTCTAGCATTCCAATAGTTGATTTCTCTTTTCCTTTAAAGCTGCATCTTGTTTGTTTGTTGGAGTTAAAATGACACTGAGAGGGGGGGAGTGAATCAGTGTCTTAACAGATTTGACCAATTTTCAAAAATTCAAAAAACATAGTTCAGATTTGATCTCAATATTACTCTGATTAATGCATTCATGAGTTGAATGTAATCATTTAAAAACAAAATTGAGAAAAGTAATAGTCCTAACAGTGAACAAAAACAACACCGTAAAGCTATGAGAACACAAAAGAACAAAGAGACACAAAGATTTTCCGAGTGGAAAACCCTCTTGGGGTATAAAACCACTCCCAAAATGCCTTCCAGGCTTAATCTTTTAACCAACTATTCACAATGCCTTATAGGCTGATTTTTGAGCACCCACTCAAGGAGCACCAACCCCTCGTTTAGAGATATCTATCTCAAGGAGTACCAACCCCTCAAATTATGATTTGAACAACAATAATAACTCAGAGGATTTCTCTATTTTTAGTTAAGAACTTGTTTCTTTGTTTTCTCGTGTACATAATACCTTACAGATTCAATAATTGAATCCCTAAAATACTATATAGAGAAGAAATTTACAATATCTCTACATCTTGTTATTCAGATTTTATTACAGAGTTTTATCCATACATTTTCATACAGCCAAGGAATGATAATCTTAGAATTACAAGTACCAAACATAAAACATAGTTTTTTGCTTCTATTTATACATCTTTTTGATTTAAATGCCAAAAAATAACTGTCTTCAGAAGTAAGGGTTGAACAACCAACCTGAGAAGATTCAGATTGAAGTTAACAAAGTTGTTTATAATAGAAATCTTCATCTTGTACCTAGCAAGATTATTAGTCGAGGTGAAATTGATTTCCCAATACAAGAGCCATTTCACCCAGCTAAGAGCAGACCTCAACAAATCTGAAACGTATGAGATCATTTCACTGTATAAAAAGCACAACTGCCCACCACAGAAAATCATAACCTCTAATGCATGAAAGACAATACTAAGTTAGGGAATCATTTGTCATAATAGTAACAGAGATGCAAAGAGAAGTTAAAGAAAATGGTGATTATAGACCAGTATGTGCAGCATGAAACACAGAAATAAAAATACCAGACAAATTTGTAACTCCCATGGCTCCATCAACCACTGTTGAGCTTCCAGCCAGAAATGCACCAAATAAACCTTCCACAAACCATTTTAAAAGTTGTTATAGCTAGCAACAACAGAGACTAAACCATTCATGATGGTGGCCAGGCTAGGGTTCGATACCCAACTAAAAGAATAAGCTCAAAAAGTTTTCCCTAACAAACTTTCTTTTCAATCGATGACACGTTACGCCGAAAGCAACTTTAACGCTAGACGTTCATCCCTAATTCAATCGTTAGTCATCCCCTTGGTTCAATTCACTTTCACTATCACACATCAGAGTCGGGGAGAAGACATAACGAATACATCATGTCTCATCGATGTGCTTCCTTAGAGTATTATTCATTCACTGAGACATAAGGAAACTTCTCACCGAGATGTGCTTTAGTTTCATTCACTATCACTGTGACCAAACAATATAGGAGAGACCTCTTGTAGACTTCATAATGTTTTGCTGAGAGCCATATAACATTCTTCTAGTCATTGAAACAAAAAGTATCTTTCACCGAAATGAAATCATCATTCGTCTTTGCTAAGACACAGTATAGTCGAGGTGACCTCTCGTAGAGCATCATGTGTCATACCGAAAGACCATGTGAATAATTCTGTCGTTGTGACAAAACACTCTTAGGGAGACTTCATATAGATAAGATTTTGTTTCACCAAAGATCACCCACCATCTTGTGAGTCGCTGAGACAGGTTAGATCTTATGCCGAAAAAGTCTTTTTATGTTCCATCAATGAGACCAAAGGTCACTCGCCGAGACCTCTCACCGAAAACCATAGCTTTTACCGAAATGTCTGTCCACCACCGGTTGGTGTGACATTTTACAATCGCTATGACTTCACACCAAAAGTAATATGTCTGGCCGAAGTGAATTTTTAATGTTCCAGTCGGTGAGACACAAAGAGTCGATGAAACAATATGCCGATAGGGATTACTTATGCCAATGAACCATCTCATGTAATAGTCGGTGAGACCTGACTCATTCGGTAAGACCTCTCAGTGGTGAACAAAACTCATGCTGATAGACTTCCATTCAACCTCCAATCAGTGAGACAAAGAAATTTCGTTGTGACCACATACCAACTGTATAACATATACCGATATGATCCTTTTCTATTGCCGAAACAAAAGAGAAGTTGTGCCAAAAGTTGCCAGAATGAAAAAAAAATCCAATTGACATGACATCAGAAATGTCTTGCCGAAAGGCAACACATACGTTTACCAGAAGAATGGATTGGGGAGACCCTAGCATTTTCACATTGAAATGTTCTTTTTTTGTCACTGAAACAATGTACAAATAAGATAACCAGAGACTATACGAAGCTCAAACTAATCAGTACCATAGGATATTAAAATTCTGAATGTAAACTGTCCACCGAATGCCAAGACAAGTAAACCATATGGACAAAACTATACCAAGATAAAGCATGAGAAACCAATCAGAAACTGTCAATAAGTAGAATCAACTGAAAGGGATTTTTTCATCAAGGACAAACCATATGATCACAACTGAGAACCAACATTGTTTTCCCAACTGACAACTTCTACAAACAATATTGGTAGGCTTTGTGATTTTAGGCAGATCCTATACAACTTCTCTTGAAAAAATCCTAATCAGACTATCAAAGTTTACATATCCCATCCTCCAGTGCCATAGCCAAATTTCATTAACTTGAGATACAAAACATTGACCATCAACACCCTTAAGCTGATAAATGTTTCCATATGTTCTTCTTCCTACAACCACCACAGTTCTGGACCCTTTTCTAATCTCACAAGTGTTATCCTGAAACGCAAGCTTGAATCCTTTGCTACACATTTTTCCAACACTCAAAAGGTTATGCCTTAAGACCTTAACATAATAGACATCATCAATACTATGTTTTCCATCAAAAATAATTGTCCCTTTTGCAACAATCTTTGCACCAGAATCATCTCCAAACATGACTAATCCTCCATCATATTTTTCAAGTTTAGTAAACTTACTTTTGTCTCCGGTCATGTGATTTGAGCAGTTGTTGTCAATCACCCAATAGTCTTCATCTTGTCTAGCTTGAAAGACAATAACCAAAGTACCTTCCATCTCTTCCTTCTTGTTTTTTGAACCACATTCCCTTGCACATCTTCCAGAGTTCATAGATACTGATTTATTCTCTAAGGCTAGAAACAAGCAATCAATATCACCCTCAAAATCATGTTCATCATCAGAAATTCCAAAATCTTCTATAACATAGTACAATTTCTTGACCTTCTTGTCCTTTTTTTCTTTATTGTCTCTATTCTTGTGTACAACTTATTTGGACATCTTGAAGCATAGTAACCAATATTTCCACAACTAAAATATTTAAAAGGTAACATACCTTTGTACTTACTGGTACCTTTCTTCAACTTTTTTGTAAAATTTTCTTCCAACTCCTCTGAACTATCACTATCTAAATCATCTTTCATCTTTGTAGCTTTGAAGATTGATTATGTTTTCTCCTTTTCTTTTCCAAATTTCCTCATTTCAAATGCAATCAAGGTGCCAAATAGCTGTTCTTTAGTAAACTTCTTAGGATAATACACTTCCTCAATGACTGAGACCTTATCACTATAACTCTTTGGTAAGTTCAATATAATATTCTCTATTATATCTTCATCTGCTAGAGTACCCCCTTGATTCTTAACTTCATTTTCTGCAATATCAACCCTCTGAAATTAGCTTGCAATGTCTTCACCTTCTTCCATTTTCAAGTTCTCATATCTATGCTTAGCTATTAGCTTCCTCGACAATTTCACTAGATATCATTTCCTTCATAGATATCTTCCAACTTTTTCCAAACTTCATAAGCAGTGCCTAAAGAAACAACTTTTGTCAGCTCAAACTTAGATAAAGCACTATATATTGCATACCTTTCTTTTTCATTTTCTTCATAGGAAGAAATCTCATCTGTAGAAGAAGGACCACTTTCAAGCTCAATATATTTTGTCTCAACAACTTTCCAAGTCTTGTAACCAAGAGAGATGAGGTAAGGTCTCATCTGTACTTTCCATAGACTATAATTAGGTCCATCAAACACCTATAAAGATAGCTCCATGTACTCACAACATCTCTATAGTATCTCCACTACATGTGTACCACCTGCAATCACTTGTTTCCTTTCTCCACAATAATTTGTACTATGTTGAAATCAATTACAACAATAATTACAACACCTCCAAACTTATTCATACTTGCAACATATAGAGCATTAAGAAAACCAGTAAATGTTTATTTTTTCACAACCTAAACCTTTCATTATGATATATGCAGATGTGATTTGATATTGAACTCCTCTAGTGCACTATATAAGAATTTTGTTGCTATATAGTTTCTTTGCATGGCTATTTATCGAAGTAGAAAAATCATTGTATTGCCTATTCTTTTCTAGCACACCAACAATATCTTTGCCTCTGTTATTTTCTTGATTTGTGACCATACTCTTTATAAGTTTAGCATAGATTTCATTTTGTATGATTTACAGTGTTGTTGATAGATCAACAATAGTAGCCTGAGATTCCATGCATCTTGAATTCATCAAACCTCTTTGTCCTAATAATATCTCACAAATAACTCTTGTCAATTGCCAGTGTATGTGTAACATCCAGACCATGTTTTTTAATAATTTTAACTAATGCCTTGCACACTACATTCTTATGGCTTCTTCTTGTAATACATAGATGATGAGAAAAAAAAAAAACAAGGCACATATACATGGAATTTTTTACAAGAGATGGTGCTATAATAACAAGCGAAACCTTTACTAGAACCCCTTCTGGTGGCATACTGGGTAGCAAGCTATCTATCACTTTTTTTGCATCACTTGTCATTGCAATAACTAGGAATTCTCCCTCACGCTTAATTGAAAAATCAGACACATGTCATGAGTATAAACCTAACACAATTTTCTTTGTCACCAATACTATAGTTGAAGAAACATAAACCCCCTCACTACCCGCATAGAAGGAGAATACATTCATTTGAGACACAAGACTGATCTTTCTAAGTCCCATCTTGCCTTGGTTATTTCATTCCCATCCCACTACCTTGGGAACACTTTTAGGATCACTCTAGCCTTGTGTAAAGGAAACCAAGATATCAACAACAAGAGATTGTTGCAAATCTCTTAAGCCTCCTTTTTCTTGATAGCATAGAATTGTAACACTTTCTAGTCCTCACCAATCAACAAAAAAATCAACTAAGTTCTAACTTGAGGCTATCCTGGATTGCTTGGGAGGTGGCACAGATCATAAAAACCAAAAATTTCCTTCCCATCTTCTTCTTGACATGTTTCCCATTCCTTTAAATGCCTTAGTATAACACCAACATTAGAGAATATGTGCACTAAAAAGAAAGGCACACCTTTACTTAATTCAAATTGACACCATCCATTACAAGCAGCTATTAAAGCCTTTCCCTCTTGGAAGCTAAAAAATACTGAAGCTTGTTGCAATTTGGTAGATGTTGTAGGAGGATCAAGAACTAAAGTTGGAAAAGCAAAACAGTAATAAAAGTTCCATTTCTTTAAATTTGCAAATAAAATCAACAAAAATCTATAAGGAAAATTGTTTTCCTCCTCTGATCTTAGATAGAATGTATATCTTCCCAAATCTTCTCTAAGTTTCCAAATTCTATAGAGTCTACCTATCAAGAGCCTTGAAGCTTTCTAGTGTATTTGTATTATATAGTATTCTCGGAAAGGTAAATCACTAATAAATTTAGCACCTTGTTAGGAATGACACTTTTCAATGTAACTTGAGGGAGGCCAATCCTAAAGCTTCAACATTTCTTGTGAATCCACCCTAAAAATGCTCAGCTTCCACCTCTGAAGAGAATGATGATCAAAATACAATATGCTCTAGAATTTGCACCATTTTGACTTACATCTATGTGCAACATAGTTCTAAATGATTCTTTGATATTCCCTTCCTGCCATTCTTGTCATCTTGATCACACTTTTTGCATCGATACTAAAACCCTTCTTTGACCACTCCTTCAAGTCAACATCCTCAACTTCATCTTCATATCCAACTACCATTTGAAATAATGTTTCCTTTACTCAAATGTGCATATGGAGTGTGCATTTTTATGATTTTAAGCCTGTGAGCAGCCACAATAATGGTCCCTTTTTCCATTTATTACATAGATCAGAGCATTATATTGTTTTGACCAATAGTAGTCATGCTTACATAATATGTTGTAGAATGTAACCACATAGGAACTTACATTTTGGATACCTTTGAATATGTGGGAAGGATATGCATGGGATCCTAAGAACTCTACATCTTCATGCAACACTTAAAACGATATACTTTTGATTCTGAAAAGCGATTTACATAGGGAATCAATGAAAACGTCCATATATTTAATACAATCAACTCATTCAATAACAATTAAACCTAGAAAGGCTCAAATTATCCTCTTTGAACTCTCTTCACAATTTTTTTTTCCCACCAAAGTTCATGCACATGGAGTAGACTTGGTCAAGGTATTTAAAACTAATTTGAGCAATCATGAGAAATCTAATGAAGGCCATTTTAAAATAGAGAATTAAAATTGGCTCACTTTTGGCAACCTCTGAGGGGGTTTTTCTTGCTAAAAATTACAAGAATAGTAGCCTTACATATCCATTGGGAATAGGAGTCAAAAGAGACTAAGGAGAACTAAAATCTAGACTTGATAACTAGTCGGTAACACCTCAGGAACAACTAACTAAAACACCCAAATTACTCATGCTTCAACACTTAGAGAAAACAAAAAAACTAACAATGTACATTAAAACTTATTGAATTTAATGAAACCTATCCTAACCTACTCTAACCAACAACAAAACTTGTTCAAACAAAACCATTGACTATTTCCTTGAAGTAACTTCATTTTCTTAGTAGTTTGCAATGGTTTTCATGCTTATGGATAGCCAAGAGGAGGTAAAACACAAATTGATATTCAATGAATAACTGTAATGCTTCTTGAAGAAAAAATAATACTCACTTACCCTTTGAGTTTGACCATACATATTGCTAGTTTGAAATGGATAAGTGGGTTGAATGCATTCTTATTTAGTTGTAACTTCATGCTTGGGTGTGCCTCCATTCTAGCTAAATGTTTGATAGGAATCCTCTTGAGAGGATCAACTCTGAGTTCTCTTTGATGGCTTCTTGCTTGTAGTCTATTATCTCATCAATTTGTTGACTTGTGAAGACCACTTCTTGCAACTGTTTTGGAAACAACATAGATATTTCTACCTTATTCTCCTATTGTTCATGATTTTCCTCTTCCATTAGTGTTGGCTTGACATCTAAATTTGAAAAAATCCCCGCAAATCATCCCAAAATAGATCTTATTCAACCTCTTATTTTTCTATATAAGAGGACTGCTTTTGACTTCATTGCAACTCTCCATATGTTTGTCAACTTCTCTATCTTGAAAAACAAGGTTGTCCTCATTGTCCGCATAAACTTGAGTTTGAACCCAACAACTTTGACCCCAAAGGCTTTTCAATCGAGACTAAGTTCATCTTAGGAGTATGCCTCTTCTTGCATTGCACCTCAATCCAAGAAGAAGCAAAAACAAGGTTTTGAATCTTTTCGAAAAGAATGGGGAGACGCCCCTTCAGATAAGAAAATAGGTGGAACAATAGGAACAATAGGTGGAACAACCAAAATTGAAATAGGAGTAGCCGAAAACATGGAAGAAACTACATTATCTAGAAAGGGAGCAACAGGGGCCTTAGGGAAGGAAACACACACAACAAAAGGAATATATTTTTTTCGAAATCCTAGCAGTAGTGTCCATAAGAGTGGTAACATTATCAACAACAATCATTTTATTTTGAGTAGGAGGAGAAGGAGGCTCAAAATCCTGACTATAAAAAGAAAATGAATCATCTAGGTACACAGTTAGATGGTCCTTGAGGGAATTCTTCTTGAAACATAGAGAAAAGGGAGAAGGATATGAAGTCTAACCCCCTTTTCTAGTTAAGGTTTCATTCAAAAGATGAGATATAAGAATCTTGAAATAACTATCAACCCAAGAGGTGAATTAAGTCAAGATTGAGGGATCTTGCAATCTTTCCTTTATACAAAGATGGGGTGGTGAGCTAAATCACAACTTGAGGAGAATGAATTAAACCAATTGCAAACCCTAGTTCTAGGTCTAACACATGTAATGCATAAATCTAACACAAAACATAATGAAATTGTAACTTTTCTGGAAAAACAAGAAGGAGATAATACTATGCACTTGACAAAATATGATTTATCTAGATTGCTAATAGGAACTCATTTTCCATCAAAGGTGAATGGGTCCTGGTAGACTTGTTCGGGGAGCTCTGAACCTGAAACAAAAGCTTGTATACTATAAAATCTACTGCCCTTCAATCCTTAATAGGGAATCATTCACCACTAAAGGTGAATGGGTCTTGCTAGGTCCTTTTGGAAATCTCTAAATTTGATCTGCAACTTCCAGGACTTCTCTTCTCCTTTGTACTTTGAAATCCTTGTTTTTGGATTTGGATCTTCATATAACCTGTAAGACAAATTTGGTAGCTTGTTGGTGGATAGGGGTTTTCCTTCTAGTCAAACCCCTTGTTGGTAATCAAACCTTTGATGATGAATGAAAATCTAAAACATGTAAATGTGCATGCAATCTTAATCTTAAGTGTGTTGAAGATTAAGATCTATGAAAGTGTAAAGGCAATTCTATCTAATTGTGTTAGAATAGAACACTAAATGTAACATGAACAATGCAAATGACTCACTAAAGAAGATGTCTAATCCCCTTATTAAGCCACAAATATGAATATACCTATTGTAGGCTACAAATACAATGATTATAGAAGACCAAATCACTTAGGAAACAAATCCTTAGGCTTGCGTGTATGTCTTGTGCATCTCCCAACACCTAGTATCCCTCATGATTCTCTATAGGCATTTATCATCAACCTTCACTAATGCTTGATATTGGACACAAAATGAGCTTAAAGACCTTGCAATGATGCTACAAACTTCACTTTTTCTTTCTTCCTGACTATGAATAATCGATCTCATGAAAGTTTTTTGTCTCTTAGCTCATTTAAAATTTTCTTCTAGTTGAAATCATGTAAAATAGCCTTGTATTTATACATAATTTGAGAATTAACCCTGAAATTCAAACAATTCAAACTGACCCCAGATTTGGAGATGAAAATTATTAAAACACCACCAAGATTAAATTCAAAAAAGGGGTCCTCATTAAGGGAGGACCCATTCACCACCTAGGGTGAATGGGTCCTGGCACTATTTCCATGACCTTGCCTTCAAGGAATGAAAGTAAATAAAAAACCCATGTAGAATATACACAAAGAAAGGGGGATCCTATAAAGGGATGACCCATTCGCCACTTAGGGAAAATGGGTCCTAGCACCAATTTCTAGGACCTCAAAATTTCCCAATTAAATGTTATGTAATTTGAATTAGGGGTTTCACAGTGGATCTTCCAGAGGTGTCACAAACAAGGCTTAAATTTGAATTAAAGGGGCTAATTAACTCAAATTAACCATAATTAATTAAGGAGACCCTAGATAAGTGTGAAAATGTGTTACAACACTTTACAACACCATAAATAGGGTATACATTAAGTACATTTTATTTGAAAGGGGGCCTATTAGGGTCCATTGATTAAAGTAACCCTAGAAAAGTGTGAAAGTGTGTTACACCACTTTAACAGGGTATAATTTAAGTAGATTTAGTTTTGAAAGGGGCCCTAGATTAGTGTGAATGTGTGTGACCCCAACCATTAGACTGGAGATCCAGGTGATGATTTGATATTTACATTATTTATTTATTTAAATGCATGTTCTATATATATACTTTATGTATGATATGATGGTTACTGATATTCTTATGATTTCTATTTTGCAAGATCTACCCGAGAGTGGTGTGAGATATATTAGTGAGCACTCACAACATTGATGCCTCAGCTACATATCAAGGATGATATACTTGGAGAATACGTTCCCCCACCTTCTATCAGACCACACACAGATCTCTTCAAGTCCATGGCGAGGTTGGGTGCCGCATACGAGAGGGACATGAGCTGCACTGATCAGCTTTAGGAAGAGTTGATAGCAATCCTATCCTCTAGAATTACTACCAATAATAGAGTAGAGAGTGACTTGTAGGCAAAGGTTTCAAGGCTACGGGAGGAGCTTGCGAGGTTACAAGTGGATAGGGATCGTATAGATCAAGACCGCATCCAAGAACTCGTATGAGAGGCTAGAGAATCTAGGTTGGTGGAGGGTCTATAGCTAAACTCGGCCAGGTCATGATCCCATACTACTATATCATGATGACCATGGAGATCACCAGCCCCCGAGGGAGCTAGCAGTCATGGACCCTATTAGATTTTGTACTCAGTGATGCATATGTACCAATTTTTTTGATGATATATATATATGAGCATTTGTGTTTATATTTTTATGGTTTTGTGTTTAATTAATTGTCAGTGTGATTTATCAAATATCTAATGTAAGAATATCTAATAAATGTCTCCACGATTTAATACTTTATGTGATCTAATTAAACCATTTACAGTTTATGTTAGATGCTATATTGTGATTAAATATGCTATGTTAACTTAAATACTCCCATGATCTAATGATATTAAATTCATATAAGGATTTAAATTAACATAACACACTAGATTTTGAATAGTATGAAAACTAAATTAATTAAACAAAGTATTTGAATAATTACCATAGAATCTAAGATATGCACATGTTATCATGTACCAAAGAAGAAAGTAATGTGAGATAAAATAGAAAATATCTACTTAACCTAACAACATCTCTCTAACATACTATTCAAAAGAGGAAATACTAGATGTAATACCAATGCAAATGCATGACATTTATAGGTTCTTTTAGAGGTGTACCATCCATTTCTGTCAATGTGTAAGCTTCAGACCCATATTTTTCTTTGATAATGTAAGGTCCTAACTAGTTAGGGCTGAATTTTCCTTTTTCATTAGGGAGGGAATTTACATTTCGTTGATTTTTCGTATAACACTAAGTCTCCTTGATTAAATTCATAAGGGGTGAAATTGTCGTTGTAACCATGTTGCATTATTTTAGAGTAAGCTTGTAGATGCTTGAGAGTATTGATACGCTATTTGTTGAGCATTTCAAGCTGATGCAATTGTTGTTATTTGTAAGTAGTGTCATCAATGAGCTCTTTAAGAGAAATTCTCAGGGAAGAAATTTCTAACTCTAAGGGAATTATTGCTTTAGCACCATAGACTAGGTTATATGGAGTATTTCTAGTGGGTGTTCTAATGCTCATACAATAAGCCCATAACACACAGGTTAATTACATATGCCAATCTTTATTGTGTTTACTTACTAATTTTCACAAAAAATGTTCAATAGCATTGTTAGTTGCTTCTACTTGTCCATTTGATTTTGGATAGCATGGTGTTGAAAAATGACATTGAATATTGAATGTTTCCAAGAATTTCTTCACATCATTGTTTTTGAATGGAGTTCCATTACCTAAAACTAATGCAGAAGGGAAACCAAAGTGAGCAATAATATGTTCCAATATGAAACGACATATTGCATCAACTGTTGTGGAATGAAGAGGGATAGCTTCTACCCATTTCATGAAGTAATTAGTTGTAGTAATGATGAATGTATGTCCAATGAAGAAGGTGGTGATATCTTCCCAATAAGGTCTGAACCCCAAACCAAAAATGGCGAAATAGGAAATTGAGCATAAGTTTAGAGGTAGGGGAATGAATCAAATTGTTGTGTTCTTGAAATTTATGACATTTTTTCACGTACTCAAAACAATTTTGTTCCATGTGTCTCCAATAATAGCATATGTGGATTAATTTTTGAACCAAGGATCTCCCTCCAAAATGTCCCCCACAAGCACCTTCATAAACTTATACAAGTGCTATAGGGATTTCAGATTGTTTAAGACATCTGAGTAAGAGGCTATTAAATGATCTTCTATATAGAACATCTACCAGGATTATGTATTTGGATGTAGGCTTTGCATATGAGCTCGAGTGTTCTTAATTGTAGGCTTAGGAAAGGTACTATCTTTTAAATAGTTGAATATCATTGCATACCATTCATTAGAACTATTAGTATTAGTTGATAACAGCTCTTTACTCTCATCATCTATCAATGGTTTAGGGATCATTTTCAAACTTAAAATGTGAATTCAACAAGAGGATGGTTTTGGGATCATTTGAACAAGAAGATCACACAATTTTACTCGACAACTTTCCCAAAATTTTTGCTTGGAAATATCTAGATATGCTAGGAATCGATGCTAAGATAGTGACACACAACATAGTCTTTGCTTAAAATGCTAAGCCAATTAGAAAAAAGATATGAAAGATGAATCCTAAGATAGCCTTGCTCGTTAATGGAGAGATTGAAAAACTCCTTGAGGATGGTTTCATAAGACCTATAGATTATTCTCCTTGGATCTCAAACATTGTCTCAGTCGCAAAACTTGGCAATCGTATTAATTAGGATGTGTACAGATTTTCATGATTTGAATAAAGCATATTTAAAAGATGATTTTACACTTCCTAATATTGACATGATAGTGGATTCAACTGCTGGACATGCTTTGTTGCCATTCATGGAAAGATTTTCTAGATATAATCAAATTTTCATCAACCCTCAAGACCAATACAAAAAAACATTTACAACAGTTTTGGGAATGTTCTGTTAGGTCATGATGCCTTTTGGATTAAAGAATGTAGGTGCAACATATCAATGAGCTATGAGATTAATATTCCATGATTACATACATAAGATTTTGGAAGACTATGTTGATGATATTTTAGCCAAATCTTTAACAAGAAAAGACAATGTGAATATCCTTCAAAAAATATTTGAGCGAATGCGACAATACAACATGAGATTGAATCCAAAAAAGTGTCTTTGGTGTAGATAGTGGAAAAATTATAGGTTTTATTGTATCTCACAGAGGTATCAAGGTGGACACGAAGAAAATTGACGCTATAGTTAACATGCCACATCATAAAAAAATATCTCAATTATGCACATTACAAGGAATAATTCAAGCTATCTGTTGATTTGTAGCATCTTTAGCCGATCGAACATTGCCATTTACACATCTCCTTAAGAAGGATGTGTACTTTGAGTGGAATGAGGATTGTAAATAGGCTTTTGATAGTTTAAAGACGTACCTTACAACTCCACCTATTTTACAACCCACTATGCAGAACAAACCATTCATCCTTTACACAACTACATTAGCCCATGCTCTTGCAGCATTGTTGGCTCAACAAGACGAAAATGGTAAAGAACATCCAGTTTATTACACTAGCCAAACTTTGATTGATTATGAGAAATGATACACAACAATAGAAAGGAAATTTTTGGCTCTTGTATTTGCTACAAGTAAACTAAGACATTACTTACTGAATGCAAAAATACAGGTAATGAAAAAATTTGATCCTCTAAAACATCTTTTCAATAAAATAGATTTATCAAGACGCTTGGCTAAATGGGTTATGTTGTTAATAGAGTTTGACCTTAAGTTTGTTTCACAAAAATCAATTAAAGGAAAATCCTTAACTGACCACTTAGCCGACGCTCCCTCATCCCTAGCATTACCTAATGTTGAAACATTTCCTGATGAGAATGTGTGGACCATTAAAAAAGATGATGAAGCATGGGAATTATACTTCGATGAATTCAAGTGTACAACAGGCTCTGACACTAGGGTTATAATAGTTTCACCCACATGAAAGCCTATTCCCTTATCATATCACTTAAACTTCTTATGCACCAACAACATGATGAAATACGAAGCATTAATTGTTGGGTTGCATGTAATTTTAGATTTGGGAGCTCGAAATATTAAGATATTTGGTGATTCACAATTAGTCATCAAGCAAATAAATGGGACATATCAAGCAAAGCGTGAAAAATTATCGAAATACAAGGATCTCACAATGAATTTGTTAGAGAAGTTTGAATCATTTATCATTGACAACATCCCACAAAAGGATAATCAACATGCAAATGTAATGGAAAGTGCAACTTCTCTTATATTGCCTCAAGATCCTTCAAAGGATTTCACATTTACTTTTCATCCAATCATGAAACCATCAATTAAATAAAAAATCAAATATGTATTTGTAGACACATAAAATTGTCCTAGGCTTGCAACTTTTGATTATTCAACATTGCCCCTTTCATTCGTAATAATTAAATAATTTTTAATTATTTAATTATTTTCTAAAGTCATAATTCTTCTATTAATTAAATAATTTTAATTATTTAATTAATTCATTTTTATCTTTATTACTCCCTTGATTAATTAAATAAATTTTATTTATTTAATTACGTCACTAATTAAGTCCCCTTCTTTCTAAAATTAAATAAATTATTATTTATTTAATTTTTGTCCACTACCCTCTATAATTAAATAATTATTTTAATTATTTAATTATTCATTAGTCTTTTCTCTCATAAATTAAATAAATTTAATTTATTTAATTTAGTCCACTCTCTTGAATTTTGAATTAAATCATTATTTAATTCAAAATGATTCTTTTGTCACATTCTCTATAATTAAATAATTATTTTAATTATTTAATTATTCATTAGTCACCTAAATTAAATAATTTTTATTATTTAATTTCTCCAGACCTCTTCTTTGTCTGTGCTAATCTTATCTTCCAAATCAAATCTTATCTCTTGACATCTCATTTAATTTCATCCCTTGATTGAATTATCTCATAATTCAATCTCAACCCTTCATTTCTTGTCATTGCCCTAATTTTGACCTAACCCTATTCCATACTACAACATTCAATCTTGACCATTGATTCTAGGGTATTTGTCATCTTCTCATCCTGGCCACACATTCAAAATTGCAGTTTCTATAAAATAACAATTTTGTTCTTATTTCAGACCTCATGCTCATTCTGTCAACTTAGATTTTTATTATTGTCATTTGTAGTCATTGTCATTTTTAGTCTATTGTGAAGTCATTTCTTTTATACAAATCCTTCAACATTTGCATAGGGCTTTGGCATTAGTCTAGGTGCTCATTTGAAATATGAGGGCCTCATTCAATTTGCTGCAAACTAGAAGGTGTAACAAAGGTGAAGCATGGAAGATGAAGATTTATGGTAACATTGTTCCTTTTATTTTCATGTTTATTTCCTTTATACTTTGTTACTTCAATGGATTTTTAGTGTTTATTGATCTAATAAACTAACCAATCTAATTTTCCATATTTATATTTGGTGAACCCGATGTTTTGGATAGAAATTTGTGTGTTCTGGTTTGTTTTCAATGTTTTCCAGGTTACAGCCAAGAAGTCATACAAAATCCCGTCACCTTCATTTGAGCACAGAAAAATGGGTGAATAAAAAATTTTAAAACATTTTTTGAGTTTTGTAGATCTCACTCTCAGCTTTCCAGAACATCAAACGGTTTTAAATTTCGTTAAGATTTGATAAAGTTATGACCATTTTAGTGATCGCTGTTTTTTTAATTTAGCTTTTAAAAACCCGCGTTTTTCTTTTGTCTATAACGTTTTCTTTGTGTAGAATTGTGGAATTTTTTTTTTTCATTTTGAAGGTCTTTCATTTAGCTTTCCATAGATATCTACGCTTTAAATTTTCATTAAGTTTTGAGCAAGTTATCATTGTTTTAATTTGCTGCTGTCATTAAATTTTATTTTATTTATTTTATTTTTATTTTTATTACTAATCTTTTTTGGTAGCATGTGGGATTGGAGTTTTTCGTGGGTTAAAGACATTTATTCAAACTACTGACATGTGGTTTTGTAGCTACGTTTGTCAAAAATTTATTTCTCAAACCACTTGTTTGCATTTTTTTAATTTAGGAACATTTCTTTTGGTGCTCTAAAATGAATTTTGTTTGCAAGTGTCTGATTGTGTTTGAACAAATGGTAGGTGATTATGCTCTCACCTTGTGAAAACTCAGTGATCAGAAAATTAGACCCATTTTATCTATTGTACACCCTTACGATTTGGTATATCAGAGTATCCTCTCCCCTTGCGCTTTTGGGCGATCTTGGGTGTAAGAGAAATGGTTACCAATTCTAGAAATGAGTCTGCCTTAAGGGAAAAAGTACTCACCTTAAGGGACGATTCGACCGGTAATAGGCTAAAGCCAAGCCACTTCCAGCCGAGATATAAAATGGGTGCTTGAGGAAAGTTCAAGTGCCACGAGTGCGGATGTGTCACACGGACGGAGTAGTACTCCCATAAACCCTATTGAGCGTAACCTCTTTAGGCTGAAGTGCCACCTAATTGGTGATTAATCTCTCACCCCATGTGTGGCCACTCGAATGGATGCCCTAACTAAACACCTATTGTTTTAGAAGCCAACCATTTTCAACCGTTGCTTGGTATAGTGCAGGGTACAGTATCATGCCCAAAGATACTCACTACTGACTCCCTTGAGTAGAGATAACAGTTCTTGGGAAGTGATGACCCAAGAATCCAAAGTTGGTGTGCTTGAATGACGTTAATGAGCCGTGGAGGGGAGCCAATGCCACCAAACTTCTAAGCTATCTGCTCTCGAGAAGGAAAGGTGTTTAGCACCAATCCAGGGTATATCAGTGGGCTATATCAAGTATACAAACCCTTGGCCTATTAGGATTGTGCTTGTCTCATGTGCTTTTGCATACACCAAAACATCGTGCTTGTCAAGTGTTTTCTAAATTTTCAAACAGTATTCACCACATTCACAAATTTGAACACAAACAATCAACCTCAAACAAATATCACATAGAGTAACTTGCAACACCTCAAAACATTCCCAAAACCATTAACCAAATATGTCTAACCACTATCCTCCATATTCATCCTCGACCTATGAACGAAACCAAAAGATTGAATATCTTGACCATCGTTTGACAGAGCTTGAAAAACAACTTGAATCCCAACATTTGAATGAAGTGATGCAATCATCTCATAAGCCTTTATCCTCACCCAAAACTACATCATCCAAGTTCAATGTCCATGAGTTTTTGCAAAGGCTAAATGAGAAACCAAAATCTATGTCCTCAAACACAAATAATCTTGAGCAATCCTACCATGTCATGCGTCTATCTTCATCTCCCATAATTCAAAATAAACCTCATGAGTCTTCCACCCAAGTTAACGATTTCATCCAACCATCCCCTCTCATCATACCATCTCCATCCAATGAGTCATGTCAATCTCTTAGTCCAAAGCATGCTAGCATAGACTCCCCTACAAATCAAGATCAAAGTATTCTTTCCATTCCATCCAATGATACCAAAAATCTCCAATGCTCTCCAATCTTTGACCAAGATCCCATCTCTCAAGAACCTCATGATGATCCCCTTATCTCTTTTTGTTTCATCCAAGCTGACCCCCTTTCATCTCAAGAGAAAAGTATCTTTTAAAATCCTCCTTCCACCTCATCTAATGAATCCATACCATCTCATGATTCCATCCTATCCAATGATCAAGATATGCTTTCCACAAAACATCAGGATTCCCTTCCTCATCAAGATCAAGATAAACCTCCATTCAAGGATACCCTTTCATTCCATGATGATGTCCATCCTTCTCATGATCAAGATATGCCTTTGATACCACTTCATGATGATTCCATACCTAATAAAGAGCAGGCTAATCCATCTCCTACACCTCTTGATCCTTTTCCAAGTCAAGATCAAAGTACCCCCTTATCCCCGTGTCAAGATCCTATCACACATCCTAATTCCCCTCTTGACCACAATCCTATACAAGAGTCTATCACCCCTATTCAAGCTATCCATGAACCTCTTACCTATCAAATGGGTTCTCTCACTTTTATCCAAGGTGGTTTACTCGAAGATCTTGTTATTCCTTCCATATCACAACCACCTCATGATGGACTTGCATCTTGTTTCATAAACAATATATATCCTATTGGAAAACGAATGTGTCAAAGTATGAACTACAAAGGCAAAGGATTAGGCCTTCATGAACAGGGTATCCTAGAACCCCTTTTTATCCAAGAAAATCCATATTATCATGGCCTTGGTTATACACATTCTCAAGACATTGGTATCCATCGTAATTCTAGATTCCATCAAAATAAACCTAAATATCCTAGTCCATCAAACCTTCCATCTATCCTAGGTCATTATCCTAGTCCATCAAATCTTCCATTTATCCTTGGTCCTTATCATCCAAACCCTAGTTCATCAACCCTTCCATCCATATTGGGGCCCTACATCCCTCCATCTCCTATTCATCAAGAACAACAAAGGCACACATCCTTGATGCCCTCTCAAAATTCTACCTACATTAACCCATCCATAAGAACTCCATATCATTCATCTCCATCCACCCATCCCATTGATCTTGGAAGCAATTTGGGTGCCAACTGTCAAAAGCTTCCATATCAAAATCCACATGTATCAAAGGATCAACATGTCTCCTTGAAGAGCCATGCAAAAATAAAAGAAAAATTGATCCCAAGTCAAGATAAAAATCCAAAAGGCCACAAAGGCCCATCAAGTGAAAATAAAAATCCAAAAGGCCACAAAGGCCCATCAAGTCAAAAACAAAAAATTCAAAGGCCACAAAGGCCCATAAATCAAAAAGAAAAATTTCAAAGGCCAAAAAGGCCCATAAAGCAAAAAGCAGAATATCAAAGGCCACAAAGGCCCATGAATCAAAAATCAAAGTCAAAAGCTATGTGGATTCCTAAAAGTCTCGTAGAAGCAATAAAATCCAAATTGGCATCCAAATTTGCTAATCCAAAAGCTTCCTCCTATCATCCATCTAAAAACCTATCACCTTCCAAATTCATTTCTCCTCCATCACTCCACCACCCTTCAAGGTGTGTGCCAATGTTGATCTTTCCATCCTTTCCATCTATCCATCAACAAGCCTTCCAACCTCCTATCCATTATCCACCATTCATCCCCCATTATCCTCCTTTAATCCAAACCTTTGGATAAGTCCTTAGCTTCTTCCATCATACCATTAATATACCAACGTTTATGAGCCTAATCCTCATTGCCATGGTTTATTGGAGCACATATTCAAGGGATATTAGTTGTGAAACTTGATGCTTGATTCCTTCCTCCATCTCCCTATCATGCATATATTACCTTCCATTTTCATTTATCCCTATCCCTATCCTATCTTCCATATTCCTCTTGTACTTTACACTTGGAGGCAAGTTTCATCCATCCTATCATTCATATCCATTATCCTCTTTATGTTCATCCTTTACCTTTCCACCTTTGATCTTGACAAGGTTAAGAATCTTCTTAAACATTGTATATCTTATCGTATACACTTTATCCATATCTTTCATACCATATCCTTCACCGTGTCCATATTTTTCCATCCTATCTTAATGCATCCTTTCTTCCCTTCCTTGGTCTTGATGAGGAATAGGAGCAAAATAATTAGGCATTGTGTCCATTTCTTATCGATCTTCATTATCCTATTCATTATCCTTATCTTTGCATTCTTCCATTCCATATCTCCTAGCTTATCAAAATCCATGTCCCATTTCCTTCCTTTGTTCTTGATGAGATTAGGGGCAAAATTACAAACACATGTTTTGGATTTCCTTTCATATCCTTATGTGCTACCATTCCATCATAGTTCACATCCTTATCATTTATCCATGATTAAATTACCTCCAATGTTGGTCATCATGTTCCTTTGCAACCTTGAAACTTATCATGTGAATCATATTTGAGCCTAGCTGTAAAACATTATCCAATCCTCATATTTTTTGTCAATCAATCATAAACAATCATCAATATTATCGTACTTAGAGGAATCAATGATCCTAAGTACTTATCATCATCATGCGTTGTGGAATTGATCATTCCTGGCATCCAATCAATGAACCATTATCATATTTTGACAAAGGATATGTTGCTTGTGTTATATGTTTTGCGGTGAATCTTTCATTTTGATCTATTGTTTATCCATGGTTGCAATACCTCTAGTGTGGGGCATCTAGTTCCTTCAATCAGTCATATCACATTTCACTTCACTCCATCTTTAAAAATTCAGAACATTAAAAAAAAATCATAAAATGTCCTGAAAAAATTCAACAAAAAAAAAATCATAAAATGTCCTAAAAAAATTCAAAACAATTTTTTTTAAAAAAAATCACAAAATGACTTGAAATAATCCAAAAAAAATCATAAAATGTATGGAAAAAATCCAAAAAAACAAATATTCCAAAAATCCCAAAAAAATCAAATATTCCAAACATCCCAAGAAAACACAAAAATTCCAAAAAACATAGTCATGTCAGTCAACACAGTCACGTTAATTTAAGTCTTGATTAGTCTTTGTCATTGTCGAACTACATTGTCTTTGCGCATTTGCTATGTAGGTAAGGCTCATCTTCGAGCCCCCGAGACATTAGGTCAGTCCTATTGGGTTTGTCAAAATAAATCATGACTCAATCTTTCGTCAATAAGACAAAGTCTTTGGTCGTGTCCAACTACGAGGTCTCTGAGTGCATGACGTAGGCAATGCCATCTATCGATAAGCCCCCGAAGCCGCACTAGGTCAGTCCATTAGGGTTCATGGCACTACATTGGCACACACGTCAAAAGTCTTCAATCATTTTCTACATGGGAAAACTCCTCAAACAAAGCAAATCATGACAATCAGTTATTTCAGCATGGCAATCTCATCAGCACGTCACTCACATCATCATGACAATATTGACATATAGTCAAATACAAGTCAAACTCGGTCAAAGCAAGTCAAATCATCATAAACTGGTCAAACTGTCAAATTTCAGTTAATCTTCAGATGGGTCCTTCTAAACAATAACCTCTATCATTTACACCTTAGGATGTGTCTTTCCTAGGCATCGTCACTATTTCGAGGGACCCCTTTGTCATCGGCATTATTCAGGATGTGTCCTTCCTGAATTCACCAATTCTCGACATTTTCCAAGGTCATCAAAACTTTAAATATTTTGACATCTTGACATTATCAAACATGGCATCTTGGCATTAGAACAGTGCATATCCAGACACACTTGACAAACACTTGACAATTGTCTTTTAGTTTTTATCATGATATTAGTTTTTCAGCGAGATCCCACTAACCAGGATTTAGAGAAGCAGCGACGTATCATGACAATTGACATGCATGACTACTAGTTTCTCAGCGAGGTCCTGATCTTGGGATTTAGAAAAACAATGACATATCATGATAAGGGCTTTATTTGTTTTTGTATTTTCGACAATCATGCTACTAGTTTCTCAAGGATGTCCTGGAAACAGGATTTAGAGAAGTAGCGACGTTTCATGATTTGTCCTGATCTTTTTTTCTACATGTGGTTGATTATGGCAAACAAACTAGGGAAAGCACGCTCCTAGTATGAGTCATGATCATCTTTGTCTATGACTGTTTGTCTTACGTGATGGTACAATCTTGCACACCTTGATCTATGCCATATCATGGTGTTGATTGGCCATTACAACAGTTCGCCCAATGATGATTAAGAGCAATAAATATTAAAATCCTATGTCAATGTTTTGAAGGATTTGGTCTAGGAACTAACATGCATCTTCTTTAGTCTTGTCATCTTCTCTCACTCATCTCATATAGGCATTGTATCCATATCATCATCCATATATTTTTTTTGCACTAACATTTCTTTGTCTCTTCATATTCTAGTATTCTGATTAATTTTGAGAGCACACCCATGTTCTTGGAACCTGTTTTCCCTCTCGAGGGGGCATACCATAACCCTCCTCGTCATTCTTCCTCATCTTATTTTGCACTGGGGCATATTCTTGACTTATTTTCTTTGTCACAATGCGACATGCTACATTATGACAAAGAGGGGAAAATGTAGACACATAAAATTGTCCTAGGCTTGCAACTTTTGATTATTCAACATTGCCCCTTTCATTCTTAATAATTAAATAATTTTAATTATTTAATTATTTTCTAAAGTCATAATTCTTCTATTAATTAAATAATTTTAATTATTTAATTAATTCATTTTTATCTTTATTCCTCCTTTGATTAATTAAATAAATTTTATTTATTTAATTACATAATTAAGTCCTTTCTAAAATTAAATAAATTATTATTTATTTAATTTTTGTCCATTACCATTATAATTAAATAATTATTTTAATTATTTAATTATTCATTAGTATTTTCTCATATATTAAATAAATTTAATTTATTTAATTTAGTCCACTTCTTGAATTTTGAATTAAATCATTATTTAATTCAAAATGATTCTTTGTCACATTCTTCTATAATTAAATAATTATTTTAATTATTTAATTATTCATTGGTCACCTAAATTAAATAATTTTTATTATTTAATTTCTCCAGCAACCTCTTTGTCCGTGCCAATCTTATCTTCCAAATCAAATCTTATCTCTTGACATCTCATTTAATTTCATCCCTTGATTGAATTATCTCATAATTCAATCTCAACCCTTCATTTCTTGTCATTGCCCTAATTTTGACCTAACCCTATTCCATACTACAACATTCAATCTTGACCATTGATTCTAGGGTAGTTGTCATCTTCTCATCCTGGCCACACATTCAAAATTGCAGTTTCTATAAAATAGAAATTTTGTTCTTATTTCAGACCTCATGCTCATTCTGTCAGCTTAGATTTTTATTATTGTCATTTGTAGTCATTGTCATTTTTAGTCTATTGTGAAGTCATTTCTTTTATACAAATCCTTCAACATTTGCATAGGGCTTTGGCATTAGTCTAGGTTCTCATTTGAAATATGAGGGCCTCATTCAATTTGCTGCAAACTAGAAGGTGTAACAAAGGTGAAGCATGGAAGATGAAGATTTATGGTAACATTGTTCCTTTTATTTTCATGTTTATTTCCTTTGTACTTTGTTACTTCAATGGATTTTTAGTGTTTATTGATCTAATAAGCTAACCAATCTAATTTTCCATATTTACAGTATTAACAACAACTATGGAAGGATCTAGTGAATGGTATTCACTGATATTTAACTATTTAAAAGAAGGTACCTTTCCTGAGTCAAAAACTAAAATACTCGAGATCGTCTTTGCAAAATTGCAACTAAGTATATCATTCTCACTAACGTATTATATAGAATCTATCCTTTAACAACCTTTTACTGCGATGGCTTAAAGAATTTGAAATCCCCATAACACTCGAAGAGGCTCATGTGGGTGCTTGTGGAGGTCATTTTGGAGGAAGATCATTAGTTCAAGAACTTGTTTGCATGGGATACTATTGGAGAAATATGGAATTTTTTTTTCTTTGAACATTTTAAGAGGTGCCAAAAATGTCGGGAACATAGCAATTTGATTCACACTCCTGCTTCTAAGCTTCGGGACCAAATTCCTATTTGGCCATTTTTAGTATGGGGACTAGATCTAATTGGAAAAATATCACCACCTTCCTCTATCAGACATACCTTTATAATCACTGTGACAAATTATTTCACAAAATTTGGGTAGAAGTAATTCCTCTTCGATCAAAAAATACTGATGTAATATGTCTTTTCATATTGGAACACATTATTGCTCACTTCAAACTTCCTTCCACATTAATTTTAGACAATGGTACACCATTTAAGAATAATGACGTGAAGAAATTCTTGGAAATATTCAACATTCAACATCACTTTTCAACACCTTATTACCTGCAATCCAATGGTCAAGCCGAATCAACTAATAAAAATCTTGGACAAATTCTAAGGAAGACAATAAAAAAATGCAACAAGGATTGGCATACACAATTGACATATGCGTTATGGGCTTACTGTACAAGTATCAAAAAATTCATTTGAACTACTCCCTATAACCTTGTCTATGGTACCAAGGTGATTATGCCCTTGGAGTTGGAAATCCCTACATTACAGATCGCTCTTTAGGGACTTATTGATGACAACACTTACAAAGAACAACAATTGCACTAGCTAGAGATGCTTGATGAACAACACATTAACGCTCTTGAGCATCTCCAAGCTTATGCTAGAAAATTAAAATGTAGTTATAGTGATCATGTCATCCCTCGTGTATTCAACAAAGGAGACTTGGTCTTATTCAAAAATCAATGCAACGTTAATATCGAACTGACTAAAAAAGGAAAATTAAGTCCTAATTGGTTAGGACCTTATATAATTAACGAAAGTTATGGGTCTAGTGCATACATGCTAATAGAAATGGAAAATACACCTCTCAAAGAACCTATTAATGCCATGCATATGCACTGATATTATGTCTAATCCTCTTGAATAGTGTGAATTATAAAGTAGTGGTGTTAGAGTTATTGGATATGATACTATGTGCTCTCACATTGCTTCATTTTTGAAAAAAAGTTATGTGTTTTGAACACTAAAGGGGATTATTTAATTTATTTTTCAATGATTACTTTAGGTTTCATGCTTTTCAAGTTTATCTTGTGTGTTATGTTAGATTAGATCCTTATATGCATTTAATGTTATTTAATTAGATCATAGGTGCATTTAATTTAACATAACATACTTAATCACAAATGTTGCATCTAAGAGAAACTAGAATGAGTTTTAATTAGATCATATAGACATGTTAAATCATGGAGACAATCATTAAATAGTCTTACAAAGATTATGTAATTAATCACATTTCCATTTAACATTCAACACATAAACACAAGTAATAAAATATCAAATGCTTATATATATATATCAATTTTTTTGTGTACATGTCATCAATATATACAATGCCACTAAGGTTTGTGACTGCTAGATCCCTTAGGACCTGGTGCTTGCATATGTTTGGTAGCAGTCTATCGGGAGACAGTGGTATGCGATTGTGATCGTGATCCAATGAGTGTACTAAGAGCAAACTATAAAGCCTACACTTGTCCAAGGGCCTCTTGATGCTCCCCTACTATATGATCTCTCTCCGCTTGTAGTCTAGATACCTCAAACTCTAGTATCTTGATCTTTGTAGGGGTTCGAGATGATTGTGCATCCTAGGTAACATCGACTCAATGGATTCACCTCCTAAGAATCTCATACACTACCCGTAGTGTGACGTAAGGCCTGAACAACTCTAGATCCTACTCCATAATGGGTGGGGGAACATAGTCTAAATCAGTGGCCTCCTCATAAACTGATGGGGGCACTATCTCCACAACCACCTAACGATAGAGATATTGAAGGTCTCTCACAGCTCCTGCAAGATAGAAACCATAAACACAATTAGTACACAACATGATATATACATAAAATTAAATCATAAATGTAAGCATAAAGTATAACAGTAAATAAAATGTCATCACCTAGCTCTCGAATAGGCTGTCTGAAATCAACCTCGTCATGTGTAGGGGGCATGGAGGATGTGCTAGGCTCTCCATGGCTATAGGTGTTGGTGCTTTCTGCAGCTGCTGAGCAAGATCTAGTAACATGAATGGGGGATGACTCTCCTTTCTTGTGGCCTACTAGATCCTCATCTACTGCCTTGCCACCCTCACTCATGAACTGCCTCTCATCCTCATCCTCCTCCTCCTCCTCCTAGACATCATATTTAGGATTTTCATCCTTATCATACTCCTCATCTACCATATCTACAAATATGTCTACAACCCTATAGTGTGTCTTCTCATTCCTGTCCTCCATCTCCTCCCTCATCTGGGAGTGGCTCACCATCACCTATCATCTCATCCATTAGGAATACAAGAGTTGATCATGATACTCTCTACCACTTCTCATAGTCATTTGTGGCACCGATGTCATCAACATCAAAGATCAGAGGCATATCATGATATAAGAACTCAAAGTCACTATAGATAACATCCTTGACAGTGAACTATCTACCATCACTGGATCTTTGGGAACTCTATACTAATCTCCTGAAAAATAGTTGTGCCATGGGTGCTATCTGAATTTGACTAAGGTGTCGCATGACATGATCATAGTAGAATAGTTGTAGTATGTAATCGTGTCTGCCAATCAGGAACCTATCCATTTGTAATCGCCCCATCTACCGAGTCTCATCCTAGCATTATAGTACAAGCTAATAAGGTCTCCATAAGATCTCATTCTCCCCCAATCAATCAAACTGAACTCTCCAAAAGTACAAATCACCATATTGCAAAAACCATCGTAAATGATAGTTGAAAGCTTGTGGATACTCTAGGGTTGTCAGACATAGGAACCCTCCTAGTCTGGTACACGTGATATGCTCTAGGAACTAAACCTATAGAAGCATACAGTGTACCATGTTGTCCACCTCCTAAAATACAAATTGTCCAAGATCATAGTACAAATGTGCTAGGATACTGTGCCCCTAGGCATACACGGTCCTATGCTCTACCATCCCTCGTATCAAGTGTACTAGTCCTCCCTCCAAGTGCACTCCCCAAGCATCAGGGATGAGTAATAGTGCTACGGTTAGCATCATAATCCGCACTAGTGGGGCCTATGAGTATAGTAGCATCACTAAATCTATCTTAGGCCTCACCCTCTCATCATGCATTGGTCCACCAAGGTAGTACTGCATGTCATATTTCATCTCATGGAACCATCACTCCATGAGGAAATGTACTTGCTCACCCCAAATTAGAACTCAAAGTATGTGGTGTATTTCCTCTAGTGTGATAGTCATCTCTTCAGTAGGTAGATGAAATGTACATGTATCTGCATCCCACCGCTTTTCTAATTCCATCGGCATCAAATCATGGTACCTCATGGAGGGCATGAGGTACACCGAGTATAATCTTATAGCCTACAAAAGCTCTATATCCTCCGCTGAGAGAGTGGGGGCTAAATCTCAAAGAAGGCTAATTTGTCGACCACCTAGACACTGTTGCGAATGGGTGGGAAACTAATAAAAATTCAAAAATATTTCCTATAAGTAGTCTAAACTCTCAAACTCTACATCAACAATCATAAAAGTGTACTAAAGTTGTTCTAGTTTACTTCCCTAGATTAGACACTTTAGACCCCTTTTAGGACACTTCACGAAGAAATAAGATAATTTAATAAAAAGTGGGACACTTCGCGAACAAAAGGGACACTGTGCGAAAAAAGGGGACACTTTGCAAACTTTTTTTCTAAGGCCCTAAATTAATCTTAAAGTGCATAAAAATCATCAAATAAATGTGTAAGGACAAAGCTAAGGAAAAAAAATCAACTCCCCTGATGGTAGTGCTTGCCCTGGGCCACCTGGTCTCCCAGGAAATCTAGTCTCGTAGGCCTGTAATCTCATCGACTTGGAATCTTTGACTACTCTTCAATCACTCTCAAGCTATAAAAAGGTAAATGACAAAATACTAAGAATTTACTTCACTTTTTACTCTTATATATGTTAAAATTAGGTTTTTAACTATATTAGAGTTAAAAAGTACCTTTCATTCAAATCAACATAATAGGTGCTAGAGAGCTCCATTTTTGATGTCGTTTGTTGCATTGGAATTGCGATTCCACTCTCAAAATTATCAAATGTCTATCATTATGTAGCATAGTACTTGGAAATACCCTATGATATGACTTACCTTATTTGATGTGGCTAGATTGCTACCTTCATTCCACCTCCATAAAGCAGGAAAAATCGAGGGAGGGCATACATCTACCCTCAATTTTGATTTCTAGGAGTTAGATAGGAGGATTTTTGGGTAACTAATGAATTCCTATTGCAGGATGTGGTTCCTAACATTGTGGTTTTGTAGATAGCTACAGTGGGGGCTTCATTCTCCCATGTTGTGAATGATTATATATGAGTATCCTTTTATGAAGCAGAGTTTTTTGTTCAGAGTCCTTTAGCTTGCATATGCACATAGAGTCATTAGGGCACTAAAGTGGGGGATAAATGTAATGTAGAAAATTGTGCACTCTTGAAAAGGAGGCAATTTCACACTTAATTTGCACCTATTTGACACCCTTGCATTAATTAACCTTTAAAATAATCATTAATAGGCCCCTAAGACCCATTATTTCAGATCTTGAGTCTTATTTCACCTATAAATCACAAAATCACTTAAAACACTGAAAATATTGAAAATCTGTGACCTTAAAAAGCTAAGGTGGGGCCCATTCACCAAGGGTGGCGAATGAGTCCCATTTGGGGTCATTTTCAATTTTGAGCAGGAAATTCACCATTTTAATTCAAATTTTTGGTGGATGTCAACCTTTGAGATCTAAATAACGATCAATTAGGTGTTGATGCCTATATAATCAAGTTTTCAAGTCATTTTTATCAATCTAAGCAATTTGAACAAGCATTTTCAAGAGCAAATTCAAGAGACAAGTGTTGAGAATCTTTCACAAGAGCATTCAAGTTTCAAAAGCAAGCAAAGTTGAAGCCTTGGAGCGACATTAAAATGTTTTTGTAGGTATTCAAGCTCACTTTCATCCAAGATCTAGCATTTTCAAGGGTTGATCGTGGTTGTCTATAGTGAATCATGATGGATTCTAGTTTGGGGAGATGCAACTAGCCATCAAGCCAAGCCTAAGGACTTGTTTCCTAAGTGATTCCATCCTCCACTATCACTCTACATTCAGCCTAAGGAAGGTACAAGCATCATTAGGGTTCATTTGGGCTGATTAGAGATCTCCTCAAGTGAGTCATTCACCTTCACATTTCCATTCTTGCATCATATTCTTGCATATTAGAATAGGATTGCATCATGTTTCAGATTTCTTACTCTTAGACACACTTAAGGCTAGGGTTTGCATGCACATTTCATTATTTCCATCAAGATTTAATTACCAAACTAGGGGTTTGACCAAGGAAAAGCCCCCATTAGAAAATCAAGTCTATATTCTATTTTATAGGTGTTTTCACAGATATGGATCCATAACTCAAGTTGGAAGGAAAGAGGAGGTGTTGAAGTGTAGACCAGAACTTCAAATTCTTGAAAAAGTGAAATGAGTTTGATTCACCACATGTAGAAAATGATTCCCACTATAGGTGTTTTTCATATTTGTTTGTAGATTCAGATACCCTTTTTCTTGAAACAGGCTTTTGTGCATAATTCCAGATCTAGGATTGATTCACCTAGATTAGCGAATGAGTCCTAGTTGGTCAAAAAGTCAAAATTTCTATTGTTTTAGGGTTGCTTCCAATCACCTCTAGATTTCCAAGTGCACCTCATTCATCTTACTTCTTTTCTGTTTTGTTTCATTGGCATTTCTAAGTCATTTATAGGTCATTGTATTGAATTATGGTTTTTACATTTCATCTTGCATTTCATTATCTTTTCCAAGTCTAAACTTGGTGGTGAACCCCTCATTAGATCAAATTCATCCCCTAGAACAACCATCTTGTGAGATTTCTTTCTCTTTTGCATTAAAATATCAAGGGTTTGTTTTTGAGTAAAAGTTAGTGAAAATTTCCCTTTTAGGTCCTAAACCCTAGAAGGGAAGCAAATAATTTTCCACCTTTTATTACCCCTTCACACCAACATTGTAGTTGATAAAAATATATTTAACTACCTTGTTCTCCAACTTAGACCTCTTCTCAATCGAAACATGAGTATAAGCTTCACAACCAAACACTCTAAGATGTCTCATCAAAGGATTTTTACTAGACTATGCCTCCATGGGTGTCTTATCAAAAAGAACTAATGTAGGAGATTTGTTGATTAAATAACATGCAGTGACTATGCCTTTAGCCTAGAACTTCTACTCAAGGCTAACACCATTTAGCATACTCCTAGCCCTCTTCATCAACGTCCTACTCATCCTTTTGAAAAATTCATTTTGTTGTAGTGTGTATGGAGTTATCTTATGTCTTTCAATCTTGTTATTTTTACAAAAAATATTGAATTATACTAAACAAAACTCACTCCTCAAACAATTAATCTTTCTATTAGTCTAATTTTTAACAAGAGCCTTGAACTCCTTAAATTGATTAAAGACTTGAGCTTTACTTCAGAGAAAATAAATAAATGTCCTTCTATTGTAATCATCTATGAATGAGATGAAGTACACAGATCTAGATAATGAAGGAACATTCATAGGACTAAACACATCTACATGCACATATTCCAAAACCCCAAAAGACTTATGAGAACTAGAATAAAAGTAAACACGATGTTGCTTTTCCATATACACAATGTTCACAAAAATCAAACTCAAGATTATAATCATCAAGGCCTTCAACAAGGTTCTTAGATTTCAAGGCTCTAAAACCCTTCTCACTAATGTGGCCAAGTTGTCTATGCCTCAATATTGTCTTCTCTACAAGAACCTTCATTTCCAAGGAATAAGCAACCTTAGGTACCCAAAATGCATAACCATGAGATGTAGCTGCTATAGACTTCTGTGCTCAATCCACCATGATGAAGAATCCAAAGATTTCTTCTTTGATTTTTTAGATAAACTATTGCATTGAATTATGCATGCATCTAGTTTGAGCAAGGTGCCAATCCAAACACCATTATCCAACACCATAGCTCCTCTTTTCATATTACATCCTACACTCGAGAAAACAACTTGCACACCCAAATCATTCAATTTAATCATTGAAAGTAGGTTCCATGTCAAACTTGGGATATGCAACACATCATCAACCCCCTTCACTCTACCATTAGGAAATCTAATTTTGACTCTACCACAGCTAAAAATATTTAGATGAGAGTCATCACCCAGATACACCTTCCCACCATCATATTCTTCATACTTCAAGAACCAACCCCTATGTGAGGTCATGTGGAAAGAAGCACCCAAGTATATTAACCATACATCTTTTGATGCATGTGTTGTCAAGGCTGCAATAAAAGCATCTACATTATCTTGAGAGGTTTTTTCAAAGGAAAAATCTGAGAAATTACTTTTACCTTTATTTTTCTTCTCCTCCTTACACTCTTTGCAAAAATGACCAGATTTTCCACAGTTCCAACATTTTTCCTTGGAATTTCCAATAGATTTAGTTCTCCTTGAAGATTTGGATTTTGACTTCTTGTCCCTCTTGCCTTTCTCTTTAGATCTACCATGAACAATAAGGGCCTCCTTAGCCATCTCAAAAGATTTCCTTTGCATCTCTTTAGACAACAACAATGCAGCCACCTCATCCATCTTGAAACTGATGGTAGTACTCCCAATGGCCATTACTAGGTGATCGCATGAGTCTAGAAAAGAACATAACAAAAGAATGCAATGATCTTCATCTTCCATCTTTTCACCAACAAAACCTAGTTGTTTTATCAGCATGTTAAAGGCATTCAAGTGATCTGCTATAGATCCTTCATCTTCCATCTTTAGAGAATACAATTTCTTCTATAGGAACAACTTGTTTACTAGAGATTTAGCTTGATAAACATCTCCAAGTTTCTTCTAGAGAGATTTTGTGGTTTTCTCTTCATGGACATTAAGAAGTATAGAATCAGCCAAACAAAGTCTTATCAAACCCTTGGATTTTCGATCCATCAGATCCCAGTCTTCTTGGCTTGTTCTGTCTAATTTTGTTCTAGCTATTGTAGGCCACAAATATCTATCCATGAGTATATCCTCCATTTTTAACTCTCATAATTTGAAGTTATCACCATTAAAATTTTCTATTTCAATTCTACTAGATGTGCTTGACATATTTTTCCTACAACAAGGTAACAAAATATTAATTTGCAAAACTCCCACTAAAACAAAGATTAGCTCAAAAATCCTTCAAGCCCAACAACTAAATCAAGGTTGGCCAAGCTCTGATACCAACTGAAAGGTAGTTGGGTGTGAAAAAAACTCTTCCTAGACTAATCTAAGAAGGGGAGAGTTGCGAAAATTCTTTAACACCTTTAAATAGTTACAAATATAGATGCACATAGAAATCATAATCAGATAAACAATGAAAATCATAACATATAAATTTACGTGGAAAAAACCCTTTTAGGTGAAAAAACCCCACTACAAAATATGGCTCAGTTATATTATTCAACAACAATAAAGAAGTTACAATATAATTGCAAAGCTATGGTCTTACAGGAGTCTTCACACTTCTTCTCAATTTTGGAGTAATTTTGGTAGCATAATAATTCTTTAAAAACAAGTTTGCAACTACAAAATACAAGTGCTCTACATATAGGAGCTTACAATGCATTAATTTGATTTTTCTAAAAAATCAAATCTCAAGATTGAAGATGCAACATTAGAAATTCCAAAATAGCTTCATCTTTTCAACACATGCAATATCTTGCACATAAAAAAGCCAAACTTTTCAAAATATAATCGCACCTTTAAAAATCTCATAACTCAACTTGTCTTCATAGACAACTCCACTTAAAATAGTAAATCTCCACTTCCAACTCTTTCTTGTGTTATCTTCAACAAATAAAACTCATGAAATAATAAAATAACTAACATGCTAAGAAAAAAACAAAGGTTAAGACAACAATTTTTTCCTAACATATACAAATTAGGTAACATTTGTAAATAATTGTAAAAATTTAATTAAAAAATAAAATATCATTTTAAATTTGAATAAAATTCACAATCTTTAAAATTAATGAAGATAAAAATATTTTTACCTCTTAAAACTAACTCTTACACATGTTCTCTAAAACAACTAATTTGATACAATCTATATTTATCTCATTAATTGTTTTACCACTCTCATAATTTAATTAACTTTAATATAATTTAAATAAAAGAAAGATATTATTTACAAATTATCTATCATTTAAAAATAAATTTATATTTAATAGAAAAATAAATTATCATTCTAAAACTAAATAATTATCACAATCTTTATATGTGTTCCATAAAACTAATAAATATCCTTTTTTATCTTTTTAAGAGATATCTCATAAGGTTGGCTTTAATATAATGCTAAATGGAGGAAAGATTTTACTTACAAATAACATTCTCAATGATTATTGCTGAATTATTACAATAATAAATTATTGTAAATTTAATTTATATGTGTCAATAACTACGTCGGGATTCATGGTTTTGATTTTATTCCAGTATTCCCCGCCTTCTTTTAAGGTCTTCTTTAATTGCTTCATGTCGGATCCCCCACAAGTGAACTTCTTCAATCTTTTCAACCGCTCTAATCCCTCTCCCACTTTCTTCAGATTGTAACAATTTACTATACTGAAGTCTTCAAGACATGCCATCGCTCCCTCCTCCAATTGTGGGAACTCCTGCAATACGTAGAAGTACTCAATTTTCAAAAAACGGAGTTGTGGAAACCCTCCCCATTTTGCAAACGCCATTGGCAATTCTCCACACATCTCATTCCAATACAAATCCAAGCTCACTAAATTGGGCATTCTTTGAAACTCCGGAAAATCTCGAAATTCACACCTATATAACATTATTTTCCTCAGATTTGCCAATTCACATATCCAACCTGGGACTACAAATCTGTCTAACATAAGACTCTCCAGATGTTTCATTGCTCTCATTTTCTCCGGAAACTGCGGATGCTTCCTTTCCTTATCAACCGCTTTCTCGATAAACAGCCGACGCATCTTCACCAGCTGCAAAAGGATCCCTTCTTCCATCCTCTTCAACTCCTCCTTATCATTAACTCCTAACGCTACTTCCTGAAGATGAGTCATCTTGGCCAAATCCTCTTCTATGGAGAGCTTAAACCATCCTGATCGCAGTGTTCTCAAAGACACCATATTTGATATTCCCCTCGGCATGCTATAAAGACCCGTGCATTCTAAATGCTGAAGACATCTCAGTTCAGTTATCCATACTGGCAAGTACCTACATTGATCAGACATTGCAAGAAACAAGAGATTTTTCAGATATCTCACACACTCCGGTACCTCTTTTATCATCGTACCCCTTAAATTCAAGACTTTAAGGAGTATCATCTTTCCAACGGACGCAGGCAATGTAGAGATGCTTGTGAAGCTCAAATCCAGAACGCGCAGTCCTCTCATTCCGGTAAACAAGTTTTCCGGAATACTTCCAATCCTTTTATTCTTAGATAGTGACAGTGTACGGAGATAGGCAGGACGGCTCTGTAAGAGGGCATTATCATTTATATCTTTCTTGGCTAGTAAAATCCGACACCAGCCAGAGGTAGCACTTGTATGTGTATAGGATTCCTCAACAGAAAAAGCACATTTATTTTCTCTTGATATGTGCATGGCCAAGTCATGCAACAAATCATGAGTTTTACAATATTTGGTTAGATGTTTACTTTCCCGTAGTTGAAGCAGACACAGCTGGGCAAGTTGATCTAACCAATCCCACGCCATATCCCACTGCTCCTCTTCTGCTCCTGCTGGGATGATTCCCTCAGCTATCCATAGAGTTATCAGGTATTCACAGTTTATCTCCTCATCCTCAGCAAAGAAAGAAAGATAAGCAAAACATGCTTTAAGATGTGCTGGCAAGGAATCATAACTCAATTTTAATATATCCATGACAGGATCTTGGTCACCAATGAGAATAGCTGGCTTTTTGAGCTGATTGCGCTTGAACTCCCATTTTCTGAGACGTCTGGTGTTGGCCAAAGAAGCTGCTGTCGTTTTGATAGCCAGTGGCAAATTGCCACATTGTCTTACAATCTCACGACCCACCTCTCCCAAGTGCGATGGCGTTCTAGATTCTTCGCAATCAGGAAATGCGTGGAAACAAAACAGCTTCCAACTGTCTTCATCTAACAAATTTTTCATCTCATATATTCGAGCACCTAAATTTACAGCAACTTTCCTATTTCTTGTGCTCACTACAACTTTACAATCTTTATAAGCTTGCAGACCAAGTTTATATAAGAGATTATCTTCTGTCGACAACGTCCACAGATCATCCAGCACAATAAGACATCTTTTCCCTTGGAGACGCTGATGAATCAATTCAGCCCCTCTCTCTTCAGTTACATCCACAATTTCACTTTTTAAATCTATATGGGAGGCTATATCATTTTGCAAATTCTTGACAGAATAAGATTTAGAAACAGAGAGCCAAATAGAATTGTCGAACCTGGATTTTGTTGTGTTGTAGACATGTTGGAGAAGAAATGTCTTCCCCGAGCCGCCCATACCAACGACAGCTATAACTTTAACTTTTGACTTTTTCAACAAGCCTACCATGTACTCAACTTTAGAATCTATGCCCACTGGATGTGAATCTATGGGCAGAAGACTGGATCTCTTCATCTGTGCTGATGTACTTGTTGCACGAAGACCTATCTGATGTTCTGCATCTTCCACATATCTTGGGCAGCCCTTAAATGTATTTCCAACCTCTTGTTGCACGGCAAAGGCTATCTTTGTACACAGCATCTCCTCATTACTGACAATTCAAAAGCGTTCAAAATATAATATGGAGAGGGTAAGAAGAAACAAAAAATATAACTCTGAATCTTGATGTACTGAAAGCAAACAACAAAGTAAATGGCAAAAATAATCTAAGCCTTACTCATTAAATGTGCTGAATTCGTGGCCAGAGATGTAGGAAGAAGTTTGGAGGGCTTCTTTCCACTGGCGAAGTCTCTCGTTGCTGAATCTCCCCTTTTCTTTATGTTGAGCGAATGCAGATGCATAAACTCCCTTGTGAGGGTAGCGAAGGTCAGAAGGCTTGACATCACAAAATACAGGAATAAACCGAGCCTTGGTTTCCAACATTAGAAGCAGCTCATCTAAACACCAGGAGGACTCTGCATATCGTGGTGAGAAGATGGCGATCTGCACTTTGGAAGAGTGTATGGCATTTTGTATGGCAGACTCAATTGAATCTCCCAATTGCAATTCTTGATCATCAAGAAATGTCCAAAATCCCTTTTCCTCTAGTGAATCGTAAAGTGCAAAAGCCACAGTTTCTTTCACGTCAGGGCCTCGGTGGTTGATGAATGCATCATACAACTTTTTTGATGAGGAGGAAGACGCCATGAACCAAAGTGTCAGTGTCACAGAGGAATGGAAAATACACAGAAAAATGAATCTGATTAGATTATATAGGAAAATCAAAAGCTTAAAAGTATGATTGATGATTGCAACATAGAACTTTTTTGATGAAGAGGAAGTCGCCATGAACCAAAGTGTCAAAGAGAAATGAAAAATACACAGAAAAATGAATCTGATTAAATTATATAGGAAAATCGAAAGCTTAAAAGCATGATTGATGAATGCATCATATAATTTTTTTGATACAGTAAACGTTTCCCTTTCATATTCACTGAAAGACCCTCTTTTTGGTGATGAGGAAGACGCCATGAACTCAAGTGTTGATATGGAGGGAAAATATAGCTCAGAGTGGAGTCTCGACTGGTTTTGATATAATTACAGAAAATTTGAAAACTTTAAAGCAGGAGTTATGCGACGTAATGTTCCCCAATAATTCACTCTTAACACGCTTTCAACGATTACGGCATGGCTTACTCTATTTGAACGTGCTTTCCGACGGCATTTCCGAGTGATGCGACGCACTGGCTTCCGCGTTATCTACCTTTTCGTCGAGTATATACGATAACTACAATATAGTGCAAGGTAACTATAGTGATTGGATAATTTTTAATGGTTAATTATGATTATTGTTATTGTTTAATTTTCTTTTATTGTGGACATGTCTAAAGCAGAAATTGCATTTTACAAGTTTGATTATTATTCTTTCACAAGGAAATTGTCAAAATGAAAAAAATTTGATTGGGGAAGTTCAATATATAAAATTATTTTATAATGATAATTAAGTTTAATCAATTTTACATTTAAAACATAAAAGTCAAATACATACTACACAACAAGTAATGTGAAAACTAACAAAAATGTAAATAAAAGTCAATGTTAAAATAAAGACACATATAATGAGAACAAACACACATTACTAGTTTATTCACAACATGTGGATTTAGAACTGATCTTGATTCAAATCTCGGTTTCACATAACACAAGATGTGTCCCACAACTCAAGCAAGTGATATAGGGGATATACATAATATTAATAACTAAACCACATGATTTAGGAACATAATACTAAATTAGATAATCATAACCAAATCACATAAAATAAGTATAGTGACAACAATGATATTGAAACATTGAAATAATTGAATATCTAGAGATCCACATACATGATCGAAACGTAAGCTCATCACAAGATATGCATCTCATAATTCATAGTTAAACAATAGATAATAGTATAAAACTTCATTGATAATGCACATTATTGATAGTAAAGCAAAACATGATATAAAATGATAAAACACTCCAAGCAATTATATATGTATTCAAGGTACGCAATACAAACACCTAGATTGCAATACAAGACCTCACCAAAAAAATTGATAAAAAAAATGACATATAAACATTACAACTTGAATTAAACTAAATATTACATTTAATTTAATTTATTTTATAAAATTAGTTTTATATTATTATTTTGTTTCCCCTCATTATAACTTATTGAATTAAACTAAAATATTTATGAGAGGTGCATTTATCTAGACAATATATATAGTTTGGCCTAGTAGTGAGATGCACAAGCACTAAAATAACTGGGTCTTCTCCCCTCCGACCAAGTGGAAGTGAAGCACTGAAATCAAGTCATGTAAATCTAAAAACATGGGGAAGCAAAATCGAAAGAATAAAGAAAAGGAGGTGCTAGCTGTATATGTAGATGCCAACGGGCCCGCTTGAATGCGACTCAAGTGGTAGGAAAGGAGATGGAAACTATTTAGATATTGTTTATATTTGACAAAAGAAAACATTATCACTAAAATATAATACAACTACGTAGTTGTCCAGCGCATATAAATCAACTCATTTGTTTTTATCTGCACGACTTGACTTTGTCTCAGAGGTCTATTAACGATAAAAACAAAAGGACCAGTAAATGCTAAAGTTATCGGCATCACCCATGTGAGATAAATTAGTGCAAAATACAGACGTGAAGGTCAAAATCTCCATCTAATGACTACAAAAATCCCGACCTCACTAAATTGAAATTTGGTAGCATTCGCTTTCAACAGTTCAAAACAATTTTCAATCCAATCGCATCGACCAATATTTAAATGGAATTCTCGATGCTCTTGAATCGTGATTTGAGCGTAGACCTTTTATCTTCTGGAAGGAAAGACAAAAGGATCTCCTTCAGAAACATATAATATTACATAAGATTCGGTGTTTTGGACGGGTTCTTGTCCACCACTCAACAAACTTGTCATGTGAGCTCTGAAATAAAGTCAAGTCGTGCAGAGAAAAACGAATGAGTTTTAGTAATAATGTTTTAGTTGGCGACAGAATTTCACCTAACACCATTGTTTTGAACGAGATATTGGAGCGTTCACATTTATCTTATAAGAAGGAAAGAGAATGGGATCTTCCTCAGACCAGAGAAAATTATAAAATTTAATTAAATAGGACATAAAATTGGTGTCTTTGATTTGGATGGAATATTATATGATTAATTATTTTTAACTATTTTAGGATTAGATAGAGAAATGAGAATTGCTTCATATTTCATAAATCATTCACAATGTTATTAAGTTCTTACTATCTAGTGAGCTTAACAATTTTTATAAATATTTTTAAAAAAAAATATTATAGAAGAATTCAACTCAATATCATTTAGTGCCTACCACAACAATTTTATCATTAAAACAAACATCTTTTGGTATAAACAAATCTTTGAGTTATGTAATATTTGTTATTAAGGTTTAATTGATGTTATAGTCATGGTTGAGGAATACTAATCCATACTTTTGAACAATCATTATTCACCTTTTTTCCTTTTTGGGGTGGTGGTTTTTATGTTGTTTAGGATCTCAAATTATTTAAGATGCATCACAAAGTTAAAAAATACCTCCATCTCACTCTAGGTTGGACAATTCAACCTTGATTTTTATTGGGTCAAATGCTTTATGCTTGTTGATTATGTTGAATTTGTTGCAGATGAAATGAAAGAAAAAATTCTAGAAATATAATCTTAGAATAATGAGACACAAAAAATATAAATACAAAGAACACAATGATATGAGATTTATAGTGGCTCACCAAAACTGGTTACATCCAGTTTGAAGCGAAGGAATTATTTTATTACATTTTTTTTCGAATACACCTACAACAACAGCTGTGTAATTGTAGCGTCAAAAATTGCACTCCCTTCTTGGAGATAGTACAATTTCACACTTACTTTGGACCTACTTTAGTACTCTTACATTTCTAACCTTTAAATCATCATTAATAGGACCCTAAGACCCTTTATTAAGGATCCCAAGGCTTATTTCAATTGAAATCTCAATAAAATCAACAAATACATTCAATATTTCAACTCTCTAACATTCTCTCACCTTCAAAAATCTAGGGTGGGACTCATATGCACCTTGGGTGTATGAGTCTCCCTAGGTGGGACCCATACGCCAACTTGGGTGGATGAGTCCCGTTTGGGACCTTTTTAGGTTTTGAGCAAGAAATTAAAGTCTTTTTAATTCAAATTTCACAAATGTTGCCATTTGGGATCTAATAAACAGTAAATTAAATGGGATGCCTATAAAATCTAAGTCATGCACACATTTTTTGTAATTAAGGAACTAAGAGAGAACAAGAAAAGTGATCAAGTAAGCAAGAGATTCAAACATTTGCATTGAAGAGTTAGGAGAAAACAAAGTTGAAGTCTTGGAGCAGCATTATAGTGGTTTTTGCAGGTCCTCAAGCTCACTTTCATTTCAAGATCTATCATTGTCAAGGATTGATTATGGTTACCTATGGAGAATCATGAAGGATTATAAGTTGGAGAGATGCAACTAGCCATTGAACCAAGCCTAATGAGTTGTTTCCTAAGTGATTCCATCTTCCATTATCTTTCTACTTTCTACCTAAAGGAAGGTACATGTTTTTTTATGGCTTATTAGGGTGATTGAAGATCTCCCAAAGTGAGTCATTATCATTTACATGTTTCATATTTGCATCCTATTCTAGCATATTAGAGTCTAGAGTTTCATTGCATTTTGCATCTCTTAATCTTAGGCATACTTAAGATTAGGACTTTAACACACATTTCCATTTCAGATCTATTCTTTCTATCAAGGTTTAATTACCAACTAGGGGTTTGACTGAGGCAAACCCCCCATAAGTAAATCAACACAACATTTTATTTTACAGATTTTTAACAAGTTTGGATCCAGAAGCAAAGTTTGGAAAATATAGGAAGTGTAAAGATAGGAGAACAATTTTAGATCCCACTTTTTTAGCAAGGAGTATAGGGATTAAATCCCCACCTTGGGCATATGAGTCTTGGTATATCCATTTTTCACTAGTTTTTTGAAGTTATTGGTTTGTCAACAGCAGATTATGGATTCAACCTAGAAACCCTAATTGGGATTAAATCACCTAGTCTAGCGTATGAGTCCTAGTTCACATTAAAATTTAGAAATATAGGGTTGGAGACCTTTTTCTGGACATCTTCAATCTTCCAAGTGCTCCTTTGCTTATCCTTAGTTTATTATTTTGATTTTAAATTTCATTTTCTAGGTCATATAGTTAGATTCACATTTTTCTTTCATTTCTTTCTTTCTAAGCATTTGCTTAGTGGTGAAGACCCTTTTAATCACACCCAAGGAAACCACCTAGTACAAATGTCCTTTTCCCTCAATTGAGTCACTTGGTTGAGGGATCTTGGTTTCCTAATGAACTGAAGTGTGAAATAGGTCCCCAAACTTGTTTATCTCCTAAAAGGTAGACACCTATATCCTTTGGTTCAATAATCAACTATGATACAATGAACAATTACATCATCCACTTTCGATAAGTCATTTGAAAGAAATGAATACAAATGGACAATTGCAATTGAAGGGAAACACATATAGGCATGTCATATATAATATTTAGGTAAAAAAATCTATTTGAGCAACAGAGAGTACATGTCTTCTACATGGTCTAATCATGATTGAGCCTATGTCTCAATAGTTATTTCCCACTTTTGACACCAAAAGAGCAATGAGGCCCTAAAAGCTACAAAAAATGTAGAGCTTTCCCTTTTTTGATTATACTATTATTAATAAATTATTGTATATATGTAAGATATATAAAGATAAATTTTAAGTAAAAAGATGAAGTTTTCTAAATTTAGGTAATAGGTAATTCATATAATGATGCTATCCAAGCAAATAGATTAAAAAATAATTAAAATATAAATATTGGTAAATTGAAATCCCTAAAAGTTTAAAGTTTATAAAATAATATATTTTAAAAGAGTAATATCATATTCATTCTATATTTTTTTCATTATTTAATTTCAAAGTGTAATCATCTAATAGATATATATATATATATATATATATATATATATATATATATATATATATATATATATATATATATATATATATATATATATTCTAGTCATACTACTTAGTTAACATCCACTTTTGAAAGCCTTAAAAATCCATATTTATCTCATTAAATATTTTACCACTCTCATGAAGAAAATTAGCTTTAATATAATTTAAATAAAAGAAAAATTTATTTACAAATTATCTAACATTTACTAATAAATTTATATTTAATACTAAAATAAAATATCATTCTCAAACTAAATAATTATCACAATCTTTATGTGTTTTATAAAACTAATAAATATCATTTCTATGGGATCTAACACATAAGGTTGGGTTTAATATAATGCTAAATGGAGGAAAGATTTTACTTACAAATAACATGCCTTCTCAATAATTGTTGTTGTGATTAATATGTATTGTTCTTGAATTACTACAATAATAAATTATTCTAAATTTAATAGAAATATGTGTCAATAACTACATGGGGATTCATGGCTTTGATTTTATTCCAGTATTTCCCGCCTTCCTTGAAGGCCTTTCTTAATTGAATCATCTCCGATCCCCCACAAGTGAACTTCTTGAGTCTTTTCAACCGCTCCAATCCCTCTCCCACTTTCTTCAACTTGAGACAAGTTACTAAACAGAATTCCTCCAGACATGCCATCGATCCCTCCTCCAATTGTGGGAACTCCTCTAATGCATAAAACGACTCAATTTTCAAGAAACGGAGGTTTGGAAACCCTCCCGACTTCCCAAACGCCTTTGGCAATTCTGTACACCTCTCGTTCCTAAACAAATACAAGCTTACTAAATTGGGCATTCTTTGAAACTCCGGAAAATCTGTAAATTCACACCTGGATAACGTTAATTCCCTCACATTTGCCAATTCACATATCCAACTTGGCACAGCAAATCTTTCTAATGTAAGACTCTCCAGATGTTTCAATGCTGTCATTTTCTCCGGAAACCGTGGACGCTCCCTTTCCTCATCAACAGCATTCTCGATAAACAGACGACGCATCTTCACCAGCTGCGCAAGGATCCCTTCTTCCATCCTCTTCAACTCCTTCTCATCATTAACTCCTAACTCTACTTGCTGAAGCTGAGTCATCTTTGCCAAATCCTCTTCTATGGAGAGCTTAAACCATCCTGATCGCAGTGTTCTCAAAGACACCATATTTGATATTCCAATTGGCATTCTATAAAGACCCTCGCATTCTAAATGCTGAAGACATCTCAGTTCAGTTATCCATACTGGCAAGCACCTACATTGATCAGACATTGCAAGAAACAAGAGATTTTTCATACATCTCACACACTCCGGTACCTTTCTTATCATAGTACCCCGTAAATTCAAGACTTTAAGGAGGACCATCTTTCCAACGGACGCAGGCAATGTAGAGATGCTTGTGAAGCTCAAGTCCAGAACGCGCAGTCCTCTCATTCCGGTAAACAAGTTTTCCGGAATGCTTTCAATCCTCTTATTCTTAGATAGTGACAGTGTGCGGAGATAGGCAGGACGGCTCCGTAAGAGGGCATTATCATTTATATCTTTCTTGGCTAGTAAAATCCGACACCAGCCAGATGCACCACTTGTATGTGTAGTAGCTTCCTCAACAGAAAAAGCACATTTATTTTCTCTTGATATGTGGATGGCCAAGTCATGCAACAAATCATGAGTTTTACAATATTTCGTTAGATATTTACTTTCCCATAGCTGAAGCAGACACAGTTGGGCAAGTTGATCTAACCAACCCCACGCCATATCCCACTGCTCCTCTCCTGCTCCTGCTGGGATGATTCCCTCATCTATCCATAGAGTTATCAGGTATTCACAGTTTATCTCCTCATCCTCAGCAAAGAAAGAAAGATAAGCAAAACAGGCTTTAAGATGTGCTGGCAAGGAATCGTAACTCAATTTTAATATATCCATGACAGGATCATGGTCACCAATGAGAATAGCTGGCTTTTTGAGCTGATCGCGCTTGGACTCCCATTTTCTGAGACGTTTGGTGTTGGCCAAAGATGCTGCTGTCGTTTTGATAGCCAGTGGCAAATTGCCACATTGTTTAACAATCTCACGACCCACCTCTTCCAAGTGCGATGGCGTTCTAGATTCTTCGCAATCTTGAAATGCATAGAAACAAAACAGCTTCCAACTGTCTTCATCTGACAAATTTTTCATTTCATATGTTCGAGCACTTAAATTTTCAGCAACTTTTCTATTTCTTGTGCTCATCACAACTTTACAATTTCTATCAGCTGGCAGACCAAGTTTACATAAGAGATCATCTTCTGTCGACAACGTCCACAGATCATCTAGCACAACAAGACATCTTTCCCCTTGGAGACGCTGATGAATCAATTCAGCCGCTCTCTCTTCACTTACATTCTTAATTTCCTTCTTTAATTTCGTTTGTGACTTGTCTCTCTTTCAATCTATGTAGGAGGCTATATCATTTTGCAAATTCTTAATAGAATAAGATTTAGAAATAGAGAGCCAAATAGAATTGTGAAACTAGATTGTGCGGTGTTGTAGACATGTTGAAGAAGAAATGTCTTCCCCGAGCCGCCCATACCAACGACGGCTATAACTTTAACTTGTGGCTTTTCCAACAAGCCTACCATGTCTTTGACTTTAGAATCTAATCCCACTGGATGTGAATCTCTGGTCAGAAGACTAGATTTCTTCACCTGCGGTTATCTACTTGTTGACGCTGCTGAGTCTGCACGAAGACCTATCTGATGTTTTGCAACTTGCACATTTCTTGGCCAGCCCTTAAATGTCTTTCCAACCTCTTGTTGCACAGCCAACGCTATCTTTGTACACAGCATCTCCACAGTACTGACAGTTTTAAGCGAATGAGAATTCAAAAGCGTTCAAAATATAATATGGAGAGGGTAAGAAGAAACAGAAAATAGAACCCTGAATATTCATTTGCTGAAGGCAAACAAGAAAACTAAATGGCAGGAATCAGCTAAGCCTTACTCATTATATGAGTTGAATTCGTAGCCAGAGATGTATGAAGAAGAGCGGAGGGCTTCTTTCCACTGGTGAAGCCTCTCGTTGCTGAATCTCCCCTTTTCTTTATGTTCAGCGAATGCAGGTGCATAAACTCCCTTGTCAGGGTAGCGAAGCTCAGAAGGCTTCACATCACAAAATACAGGAATAAACCGAGCCTTGGTTTCCAACATGAGTAGCAGCTCATCTAGACACCAGGAGGACTCCGCATATCGTGGTGAGAAGATGGCGATCTGCACTTTGGAAGAGTGTATGGCATTTTGTATGGCAGACTCAATTGAATCTCCCAATTGCAATTCTTGGTCATCAAGAAATGTCCAAAATCCCTTTTCCTCTAGCGAATCATAAAGTGCAAAAGCCACAGTTTCTTTCACGTCAGGGCCTCGGTGGTTGATGAATGTATCATACAACTTTTTTGATGAGGAAGACGCCATGAACCAAAGTGTCAGTTTCACAGAGGAATGGAAAATACACAGAAAAATGAATCTGATTAAATTATATAAGAGAATGGAAAGCTTAAAAGTATAATTGATGAATGTCCCATAGAACTTTTTTGATGAGGACGAAGTCGCCATGAACCAAAGTGTCAAACAAAAATGAAAAATACACAGAAAAATGAATCTGATTAAATTATAGAGGAAAATCGAAAGCTTAAAAGTATGATTGATGAATGCATCATATAATTTTTTTGATACACTGAGCGTTTCCCTTTCATATTCACTGAAAGACCCTTTTTTTGGTGAGGAGAAAGACGCCATGAACTCAAGTGTTGATATGGATGGAAAATATAGCCCAGAGTGGAGTCTCGACTGGTTTTGTTATAATTACAGAAAATTTGAAAACTTTAAAGCAGGAGTTATGCGACGTAATGCTCTCCAATAATTCACTTTTAACACGCTTTCAACGATTACGGCAGGGCTTACTACATTTGACCGTGCTTTCCGACGGTATTTCCGAGTGATGCGACACAATGGCTTCCGCGTTATCGACCTTTTCGTCGAGTATATACGATAACTACAATATAGTGTAAGGTGAGTATAGTGATTGGATAATTTTTAATGTTTAATTATTATTATTGCTATTGTTTAATTGTATGCAATCTATTTTTTCTCACTTTTCTCTCACTTTTATAAATAAAAATACTTATAATGAGAACAAACACACATTACTTTGTGGATTTAGAACTGATTTTGGTTCAAGTCTTGGTTTCACATAACACGATGTGTCCCACAACTCAAGCAAGTGATATAGGGGATATACACAATATTAATAACTAAATAAATTAAATATGATCCTAAACCACATTATTTAGAAACACAAGTGTAGAAATTAATAATGATAAACGAACATAATACTAAATTAGATAATCATAACCAAATCACATAAATAAGTACAGTGAAAATAGTGACACTGAAACACTAAAATAATTGAATATATAGAAATACACATACATCAATCCAAACATATGCTCATCACAAGATATGCATCTCATAATACATAGTTGAAAAATAGATGCTAGTATAAAACCTCATCGATAATACACATCAATGATAAAGCAAAACATGATATGAAGTGATAAAACACTCCAAGCCAATATATAAGTATTCAAGTTCAAAATACGAACACCTAGACTACAATACAAGCCCTCATCAAAAAAATTGATAAAAAAATATTGACATATATTAATGGACATTACAACTTGAATTAAACTAAATATTACATTCAATTTATTTTATTTTATAAAATTAGTTTTATATTAATTATTTTTATTTTTTTATGATTATAACTTATTGAATTAAACTAAAATATTTATGTAAGGTGCATGAATCTAGACATTATATATAGTTTGGCCTAGTAGTGACATGCCAAAGCACTAAAATAACTGGGTCATTCTCCCCTCCGACCAAGTGGAAGTGAAGCACTAAATCAAGCCATGTCAATGAACAAGATTAACTGATGTATGCAATGAATATACAAGCAAAGAATGCATCTTCGACATGTAAACCTAAAAACGTGGGGAAGAAAAATCGAAAGAAGAAAGAAAGGTGGGTGCTAGCTATATATGTAGATGCCAACGGGCCCACTACATAGTTAGGACATAAGGTTCCGTGTTTTGGACGGCTTCTTGTCCATCACTTACCAAACTTGTCATGTGAGCTCTCAAATAAAGTCAAGTCCTGCAAAGAAAAACGAATGAGTTTTAGTGGTAATTTTTTCCTTGGCTAATGAATTTCCTTAACGCCATTATTTTCAACGGGATATTTGAGCGTACACATTTATCTTATAAAAAGGAAAGAGAATGGAATCTTCCTCAGACTAGAGAAAATTATAAAATTCACAATATGTTTTATTAATTAGGACATAAACTTGTGTTTTTGATTCGGATGGAGTATTATATGATTGATTATTTTTATTAATTTTAGGATTAGATAGAGGAATTATGAGAATTGTTTCGATGGTTCAAATAATTCACAATGTTATTAAGTTCTTACTATCTAGTGAGGTTAACAATTTTTATAAATGCTTTTTTTTTTTTTAATATTGTAGAAGATTTCAACTCAATATCATTTAGGTGTCCACAACAACAATTTTATCATGAAAACAAGCACCCTTTGGTATAAATGAATGTTTGAGTTATGTGATGTTTATTATTAAGGTTTAATTGATGTTATATTCATGGTTGAGGAAAACTAATCCATACTTTTAAACAATCATTATTCACATTTATTTCTTTTGGGGGTTGTAGTTTTTCTGTTTGTTTAGGATCTCAAATTATTTAAGATGCATCACAAAGTTAAAAATACCTTTGTCTCACTCTAGGTTGGATGCTTCAACCTTGATTTTGATTGGGTCAGATGCTTTATGCTTGTTGATTATGTTGAAGAATTTGTTGTAGATGAAATGAAAGGGAAAAATGCAAAAATATAAACTCAAAATATTGAGACACAAAAAATACAAATACAAAGAACATGATGACATGAGATTTATAGTGGTTCACCAAAACTGGTTACATCCACTTTGAAGTGAGGGAAGTATTTATTATCTTTGTTTTTCAAATACACCTACAAAAACAACTGCATAATTGTAGGGTCAAAAATTGTACTCCCTTCTTGGAGATAGTACAATTTCACACTTAGTTTGGAGCTACTTTAGTACCCTTACAATTCTGACCTTTAAATCATCATTAATAGGCCCCTAAGACCCTTTATTAAGGATCCCAAGGCTTATTTCAATTGAAATCCCAACAAAATCAACAAATACATTCAATATTTCAACCCTTTGACATTCTCTTACCCCGAAAAATCTAGGGTGGGACTCATATGCCACCTTGGGTGTATCAGTCTCCCTAGGTGGAACCCATATGCCACCTTGGGTGTATAAGTCCTGTTTGAGACCTTTTTCGATTTTGAGTGAGAAATTAAAGTATTTTTAATTCAAATTTCACAAATGTCAACACTTGGGATCTAATAAATAGTAAATTAGATGGAATGCCTATAAAATCTAAGTCTCGCACACATTTTTGTCAATTAAGGAACTAAGAGAGAACAAGACAAGTGATCAAGTAAGAAGGAGATTCAAGAATTTGCATTCAAGAGTTAGAAGCAAGAAAATTTGAAGTCTTAGAGCAACATTATAGTGTTTTTTGTAGGTCTTCTAGCTCACTTTCATTTCAAGATCTATAATTATCAAGGATTGATGATGGTTGCCTATGGAGAATCATGAAGGATTTTAAGTTGGAGAGATGCAACTAGCCATTGAACCGAGCCTAATGACTTGTTTACTAAGTGATTCCATCTTCCATTATCTTTCTAGTTTCTACCTAAAGGAAGGTACATGTTTTTTTATGGCTTATTAGGGTGATTGAAGATCTCCCAAAGTGATTCATCATCATTTACATATTTCATATTTGCATCCCATTCTAGCACATTAGAGTAGGGTTTCATTGCATTTTAGATCTCTTAACCTTAGGCACACTTAAGATTAGGATTTTGAAACACATTTCCACTTTAGATCTATTCTTTCTATCAAGGTTTAATTACCAACTAGGGTTTTGACCGAGGCAAACCCCCCATAAGAAAATCAACAATTTTTTTTTTTTTTATAGATTTTCAATAGGTTCAGATTCATAAGTGAAGTTTGGAAAATATAGGAAGGAAGTGCAAAGATAGGATAACAGTTTCATATCCTGATTTTTTTAGAAAAGAGTACTGGGACTAAATTGCCACCTTGGGCGTATGAGTCCTAGTATACCCCTTTTTCACCAATTTTTTGTAGATATTGGTTTGTCAACAACACATTCTGAATTCAACCCAGAAACTGTAATTGGGACTAAATTGCCCAGTCTAGCGTATAAGTCCTAGTTCACATTAGAAGTCAAAATTTTAGGGTTACAAACCTTTTTTTGGACATCTTCAATCTTCTAGATATTCCTTTTTTTATCCTCAATTTATTATTCTGATTTTAAATTTCATTTTCTAGGTCATATAGTTAGTCACATTTTTCTTTAACTTCTTTCTTTCTAAATATTTGCTTAGTGGTGAACCCACTTTTAATCACACCCAAGGAAACCACCAAGTACAAAGGTCATTTTCCCTCAATTGAGTCACTTGGTTGAGGGATCTTGGTTTCCTAATGAACTAAAGTGTGAAATAGGTCCCCAAAGTTGTCTATCTCCTAAAAGGTAGACACATCTATTTCCTTTGATTTCGTGATCAACAATGATACAATGAACAATTACATTATCCACTTTGGATAAGTCATTTCAAAGAAAGGAATATGAGTGGAAAATTGCAATTGGAGGGAAACAAATAAGTGTCTGTTGGGCTTCAATATCCAACAATCTCCCACTTGAAGTCCAATGTCTACTAGAAATATCAAATACATTCCCCCACTTCAACCCCTATTGTCACATCTTCACAATGCCAAGAGAAGTTCTACACAACTCGAACTTCTCCCTTGGTACTATCTTCGTTAATGGATCTGTTAGATTCACCTTTGCATCAATTTTCCCCACTTTTAGATTTCCCTATTCAAGTACATTCTAGATGAAATAATAATACACCTCAATATGTTTGGTTTGAATATGAAAAGTTGAGTTCTTTACCAAATGAATAACATTGTTAATATCACAAAAAAGAGTGAAAATATTTTGTTTGAAACCCAACTCATCCAACAGTCACTACAACCAAATCATCTCCTTCACACCTTCAAATAGTGTAATATATTTAGCCTAGATAGTGGAGAGTGCATCCACCTACTGCAACCATGAAACCCAACTGATCATTGTCACAACAAATGTGAACACATAATCTATTGTTGACCTTCATTTATCCAATTCACCATCCATATCAGAGTCAACATAACCTCACAATAGTGCATCTCTACCTCCAAAAAAAAAAAACATAATCTAAAGTGCCTTTTAAATACCTTAATATCCACTTCATTGCTTCCTAGTGAGTCTTTCCCATATTGCTTATAAATTTTCTCACTACTCCCACTGCATGGGCAATGTCCAAATGAGTGCACACCATTTCATACATAAAAATCCCTATTAGTTGATGAACAATGAATACCCTTCATGTTTTCTTGATCCTAAGGTGTTTTATGACACATTTTAGATGAAAAATGAAAATGATTGGCAAGTGGAGTGCTCACAGGCTTAGTACCCTTCATATTAAATCTGTCCAAAATTTTGTCAATGTATTTTTCTTGTGACAATTTGATTTCCCTCTTACATTTGTCCCAAACTATGGTCATACCAAGTATCCTCTTTACTGCCCCTAAGTCTTTCACTGTAAAATTTTGAGCTAATTATTGTTTCAAATCATGAACAACTCTCAAGCTAGTGCTAGTTACAAGCATATCATCAACATAAAGTGACAATAAAATAAACTCACCATTATTCAATACCTTGTAGTAGACACAAAGATCAAATTCATAGTGTGTGAAGTGTTTCTCACTCATTAAAGAATCAAACTTAAGATACAAAGTGGGGATTTCTTGAGTCCATACAAACTTCTCCTCAACCTGCAATAGAAATTTTATTTACCTTGTTGCTCAAAACCTCTAGGCTTATGCATATACAATTCCTCTTCTATATTAACATGTAGAAATGTAGTCTTCACATCAAGTTTCTCAAGTTCAAGATCATAAACCATTGTGAGGCCCAAAACTGCTCAAATAGTAGTCAACTTCACAATTGATGAGAAAATCTCATTAGAATCAATTTGTTGATCATAACCCTTGAATAGACCAATCTTGCTCGATATTGTTTCCTGCATCCTTCTTCCTCTTTCAATCTATACACCCATCGATTCTTCAATGATTTTCAATTAGGTGAAAGCTTCACCAAGTCCCAAGTGTGATTTGCCATCATTAAATCCATTTCCTCCTTCATGGAATCCATGCATTCTCTTGATTGATATCTTTGCAAGCTTCTTTGAAGGTGGCAAGCTCTAGTTGGTCAAAAATTAATAATTGGTAATTTAATCAAATTTTGTTAGAGATTGGCACTCTCAGGTAGACCCTTGGACTTGAGTAACTACTTTCTACAAAATTTTTGATACAAATTAGTTCCAACATTTTTCCTCTATAACACATTGTTTAGAGATAGTGGTGAATTATGTGTATAAGCATTGTAATGAACATCTTCAATGTTGCCAATGTTTGATGAAAAATTATTCCTATCATAAGCCTATGTTTGATGATGAATTGGCTACACATCTATCTGAGAAGAAGACAAAGTGTCTTGTAGGGGAGTATTCCAAACACTTCCATCTCCAACATTATTCACCATGTCCCTCTTTGCTGGCTATGTGGAAAAAAATTCATGGGTGATATTTGGCATACATGAAGTTTGTGAACAACTTGAAGATGAATAAAATATTGGCTGCGATGAATTGGAAGACCTCATGTTGAATTTGAGGATTGCAGAAAAGGCCATGTTAGCACTTCAAAATGTAGCAATGAGTTTTGTGATATGGTGGACTATGGTAAATGCTCATGAAATGGTGAAGAATAGGATCATGTGGTAGGGGAGTTCAAAGTTTGTTGCATATTGACTGAAGCACAAGTGTGAGCATGTGAAATTGGCAAATGAATTAAACCTACAATTGCCATTTCTGTAGAAACTTGTGATGAAGTATGATAAACCTACAATGGAATATATGATTATCTAAATTCCTACTGCTATGTGGACATTTCAAAAGGAACATGATCCTCACATGATGGTAAATAAACCTCCTATAGTGGAAAATAAGCTTATTGTGATGGAAAAAAAGTGTTGTGGCCATTTAATTGCTCATTATAATTTTGAAGAGGCAACATTATGTTGCAAAAAGGATATGTAGGGAACTAAGCAAGAAAAAAATTAAGATTCTCAACAAAAGATGACATGAGAGAAGGAGTTTGAGTGTTTTACACATTCAAATTAACTATTTGTTGTTGAGGAAAAGTTGAAAAGATTTTTGGATGTGAAAAATGTGAATTGCTCACATAGTCAATGTCATAAAAAACTTACATATTCATTCCCTGAATCCCTTTTGTGCAAACCTCAAAACACCTTTTCATTAAAAACCACATACTAACTGCAAACTAGTTTTTAAATAACCAAATTTCACAATCTAAAACCCTAGTATTCTTCTATGTACCCAACAAATATACACCACTCAAATTTGAAATCCAACTTCATTCGCTTCTCCTTGGGTATATGAATGAAATATTCACAACCAAAAACCCGTAAATGATTGTAAGAAATTCATCTTCCCAACCATCTCTCCTCTAGAGTATCAAAATCCAATCAAGAAGAGGGGTTGCAATTAATCAAATATATTGTTGTGCTCACCACTTCCACCCAAAACTCATTGCCCAAACCTAAATTAAAGAGCATACTCTAAGCCATCTCTAGAATCTTCCAATTCAACTTCTTAGTTGCACCATTCTCTTGAGGCATGAATGGTACAACCTTAATTTGTTGGATACCATTATTTGCACATTTAAACAAACAAGAGGTGGAGAGAAGAGGGTGTTCACACAATCCAATGACGCTACCATTGATGAGAAAGGTTATGGTCGCGCCCACAAAAGGATATAAAAGTCACAAAAAATCCTAACCTGGGAATTGGACATTCCAATAGCTGACTAACATCTTTTTATGGTCATTCATTTACTTTGTCAAACCAGGGAATGTATACTTGAAATGGAGCAGCACTATATATGTGCACTAAGAACTAGTTTCAGTCACGATTTACTAGAAATAAATGCGTGAAAGGAATTCTACTTATGCTACAAGAATGTAATGCGAAGCCTTCTAAACTTAATCAAAGCATAAATCATAACAACTATTTAATTGAGGAACAAACTATGAACTAGCCTTATGCTGCAGGAACAAACACAGGGATGGATTCTTGATGCTGCAAGAACAATATAAGACTCAGTTTGTGTTGAAACTTTCCAAAATGAAATTTAACTTATGATTAACATGAAATAAACATCTAACTAACTAACTACATATACTTACTAAGTGGGCCCCCTTAGCAAGCATCAACTAATTATGCAAGAATTAAACTTAGAACTTCATCAGATTTTATTCATAAACTAGGAATGATATACATTGTTCTGCTTGTATGAAAACTAACACAAAACTCTATCTCTTTTCATAGTACTAACTCTTACATATTCTGCTTCTTATTATCATACTAACTTTTACATGCTCTGCTTGCTCACTTGTGTAGGAGGAACACTTATTTATAAGAAAAGCAACTAATTAACTAACTTAACAGAGAAGGACATGGACATAAGTATATCCTAAAACTGAGGAACAAACTTCTCATAAATGAAAGCATATCCATTCAACACGATCCTGAGAGAATTTAGCATTCCACTCTTTCCAGATTAAATGATCATTACGGCTTCTTCTTAACGACCCGATCAGAGAGTCTTCATTGGAATAACTTCCTCGACACTGTGCTACAAATGGACTTTACTGCAAGGCCGAAGTCTGCTACGCTTGACTTGTTCATGCTCCCTTCAAAAACCTATGATGCACATGGCAATAGAAGCCAAAGAAAGCATGCGTGGAAAACAACACAATACATTCATTAATCACATATTAAATCTATTTCATCATTCAAAAACCATATGCATTATATCAGTCATTTGGGAAGTCAAACAAGGTAATTAATGACACATAGAGATATAAAGCTGTAGGAATATAGGAATGTGTAGCTATAGGACACTACCCAATTTTAGATAAAAAGTCTTTAATCAAAGATTTAAACAACCATTTAGCAACAAGAGTAAGGGTTTTAAAATTCATCATACTATTTAAACTATGAGCATATTTCAGGTTCATCAGGTTATATGGTTTTCTTGTAGGAAGAGGAAGTTGGATTCCGACTCTCCATCTGCTTTCTTTATTTTCTCCTTGTTGTCTTCTCGTTAACTCCTCTGAGAATATATTTCAAACTAGAATATTGGGAGATTGGTTGGGCATCCTAACCGGGGCTTTTCCCATCGCCAAGGCTATGCCCACCAAGAAATATGATTCCCTCCCATGGGAGGGTGGGAGGATATAGAGTTGCTAGCTTATTCTAGCTTATTCTAGCATATTCTAGCTCTTACTCTAGCAGGTTAAATAATCCCAAATTAATTTACTAAAACCATCCCATTCGCCTTTTCACTGATTAATTTACTAATTACTTATCAAATTCCAACGAACAAAATTTTGTTCCCTATTTGGTTTTCAACAATAGCTTTACAAATATTGGATATGGTAAAGACTTTATAGTTCCTATTAAGCATATAAACCCATACCTTTTGAGTATAATCATCAATAAAAGTGACAAAATAATTGGATCCTCTATATGAGGTTACTTTTGTAAGACCAAACACATTAGAGTGCACAAGACAACTAAGATGGGGGTGAATCAGTTGTACCTTAAAAATTTCAAAACCCTCACAAACATTTTGATCCATGCTCATTCAATTAACCCTTAATATGTTATAAGGGTGAGTGCAGGATCATGGGGGTCCAAAAAGTGGTGATATGATCCAAAAGTGGCTGTGACATTTTTTATCCAAATTTGATGAAACAAAAAGGGTTTATTGATAAAATTGTTATCTTTCTACCAATTTAATATATGTCTTATTTATAATTAAATAGATAATTATTATTGATTTTTATATGCATTATGATTAAATTCTTGATATGTAGGCTGTTTAAAAAAAGTCTATAATTCTCAAATGGTTTCATATTTTTTGAATTTGAAAGATGCAACAAATTCTATGCTTTCCATACTATATGATAAAAAAATGATTTTCATAAATTTTTGACCAAGTTATGGTGGTTAGACAAATAATTTTTAATATTTAAAAAAAAATTCTAATAAAAAATCCATTAGTAATTATTACTTGCAAAAAGTTTATAAAAAAAATGTGGCACATTTGCGCACGTGTCCTCTATTTATATTGAAAGTTTCAAAAAAATATTTTTTTTTCTTGTACCTAGGTTGGTCAGACAAACACCTGCTTTTTATTTATTTTCAAGAAAATTTAGTACTACTATATTGAAATTTCAAAATTTCACCAAATAGATTTACCTTTTTCTAAAAGAGGATTGGTATCTTAGAAACTAAATTCAATTTTCTACAAATTTTATTATTACATATTTTTCAAATTATGTTGATAACCTATTCAAATTTTTATGTCAAGTTACCTAATTCTATTTTTTTTATTTTTATTGCCACTTAATGGCCTAGTTTGGATCCCCATGATCCTACACTAATCCATAATGATTTAGCGTGAAAATAAAATAACAAAGACTATATTAAATCAACACCATGCACAACAGAACACTAGATTTACGTGAAAAACCCAATATGGGAAAAACCATGGTGGGGATTAACTCACAATATAAAGTAATATCAACATCGAACACAAAGGGCTTACTACCCAAAGAAAGAAACAATCACTGCCATAATAGAAAAGAAGATAGAGAATAGTGTTACATAGAGAAATCCATCTCAATGAAATAGAGAAATCCACCACAATATGACCAACACCTTCACAGTTTAACTAAGGAATTGTAGACAACTTTTTCTCACTGTGTCTACTAGTCTAACACATGGAAGCTTGCACTGCACTTCTCAAATTTTCACTCTTCTCTAAAATTCACATCATCAACAACATACTTATCTATCTTCACATCCCTCAACAAGTCAACTCATATTTATATCATCTTCAACCTTGAAAATATTCTCCAAGGTCGACTATGCACCTCAACCATGCAAATTCAAATTAGGCCAACACCAAAACACTTTCGTGGTGGATAGAAGTGAAGGAAGAACACATTGTTTCTTATTTGGGAATCAAAACTATAACACCACACTTCAACATGGTTCCACAAACAATAAAAATTCATGACAATTAGTGTAAACACCAAGGTTGGTCATTACCAGTGTAAGAACCATTAAATTTTAAGTACACTCTTCTATTGATCAATAACAACTTGCAAACAAAAAATGCCACCTTAACACAATTTGGAATATTCCATAAACACCCTAAAATTCAACTAACTCCTTTACATCAACTTTCACTTGAAGAATATACGTACCTACTACACTCACACAACTCTTCCATACACTGTAACTTAAGAAACTGACTTTAGAGGTACCAAACCTCAAACAACTTTGACTGAAGAAAGATACCAACCATATCAATAAATATTTAGATCCATAAGACATAATTCACACACTAGTTGAAAGGTGGATTTTTTTTTCTTTCCCTCTTATGATTTAGGACCTAGAAGGACAATTTTCACTAACTTTCACTCAAGAACAAACCCTTGAGATCTTAATGCAAAGGAGAAAGAGATCTTGCAAGAGGGTTGTTCTAGGGGATAAATTTAAACTAATAAGGGGTTCACCACCAAGTTTATACTTGGAAAATATAATTAAATGTAAGGTGCAATACTAAACCCTAAGTGAATGTAATGCACTGCATGTAGTAACCCTCCGTTTATGCTTATGCTTTCTGTTGTTATGTTTTCACACTGTTAGACTATGATACTTTGTTTGGATATTTTGATTGCTAGTTTTGAGTGATAGTGGATTATTTTGTGACATGATGATACTTGTTTGATGATTATTGATTTCAGACATGATTGGATATGGTTTAGATGTTTTACTTTCAGCTGTTTATTGATATGTACATGTTTATGATGGACTAACAACTATTTATTTTGTCAGTTTGTTGTGAAGTGTATTGGTGTGGAGAACAGAATCGCATCACTCACTTGCGAGTGCCCTGCGATATCTGTGATTTTCTCCACACGGTGTGTCTGTTTAATGCTTTATTATATATATATGTATGCACATAATTTGCTTGGTTGTAGGAATTTGCAGGTACATGACACCGACTCCACCTATGTACTCAGGTCTGAGCGTGTCAAGACTCAACGGAAACGTTGATCGGGAGATAGTAGTTTGGTTTACCCTAGTCTAGTCTTTAACCCTAGTTTTAGTACTTTGTCTGTTTTTAGTTCAGAGTCATAGGTTTGTCTTGTAATTTTTTGTTTGGATAAAATTGCTTGGAAGGTAAATTTGCTTATATTCTAATGTTAAGTTTATTGTGTTTTAAATTATTATTATTTAATTAATGTTTAAATGTGGTAAAATTTACTTGCTTGATAATTTAATTCATTAATTAGCTTATTTGGTTAAATAGTTGATCTTAAAAAACAAGATTAAACTATTTTAATTAAATAAATAAATTAATTAAATTAAATTATTAAGTGTGTAAATTATATTGCATTTGAAAATTAAATAAATTGTGGAAAATTAGAAAATTAAAATAAAAATAAAATGCATGCAATTGGAAATTGATTTTTTTTTAAATTTAAATAAATTAAATAAGGCATGCAAATTTTGAAAAGGGAAAATTGCCGAGAAGTTGTTAAAAGATATTTGCAACTTCTCGACAAGTGTGTAAGTTTCATTTAATGAGGTTGTTGAAAATTTGTTACGGAGGATATTTTGGATCTTGGGAAAAACAGAAAGATTATTCAATTTCCTCACGGGGAAATTATCAGAGCGTTTTTGCAAAAAATTCCCTTACTGTGTAAAATTTATCAATTCTTAGAAGTTGTTATCTCTCTGTATTGGATTATAATTCTTTGTGAAAGATCTCTTGGTGGGAGGATCTCTATGTTAGTTGAAGAAAGTTTTTGGGAATATTGTGCACTTTAGGCAACAGAGGCAACATAAATTTTCTTCAACAGTTAGCAAAGGAAATCAGGTATTTTCCTGTAGTTTTTAATTTGTGAATTTTTGAAAAAGAAAGCTTCTAAGAAGAAATTAAGATTTATTGGATTCCTCTATTTTGTGCAATAAATTTTGTTAATTGTGTTTTGTTGCAGAAATTGTTGGTAAAATAAAGTTCTGAAGCATACTTTTTCTGGGAAAGATTTTTAAAACTTTAAATTTATGTTAACTCTCAGGAAAGTTAATTGTTGTGTATCTACTGAAGGATTTGAAGTATACCCATAAATCTCTGTTGAGTTGAATTATTTATTATGAATAAATATCTCTGTACCCGGAAGAAATTCATTTATTTTCCCTATTTCCTTGTGTTATTTCTCTGTTTTAAAAAAAAAATCCTCTGATAATTACCAGAGTACCCTAAAGGATTAATATGTATAAAATATATGGATATATATATATATTTTATAATATTTAAATTGGATTGAGAAAGACCCTTATGCTTAAATTGTTTTATTTAAAATCATGAATATTCTACTAAAATCGCCATACAGAACGAGTTCTGCCGGCGAAATTCATGAAAAATCCGTGCGTAAATAAAAAAGAAAATCAAATTATACTATTGTGGGGAGGGTCGAAACTCTTCCCCACACCCATTGGGGAGGCGCAACCACCCCCATGGCTATGCACAGCAGCCATTCGGCTACTGGGCACAGCCCTGGAGAGGGCCGAACCCTCTCCAATGGCGCCGAACAGGTCTTCGACCTATTTTAAAAAAAAACTTTACTCTTTTTAGAATTCCAATGTGAATATTAATGTTTAATGTTATATGCGAATTTCATTATATTTATATTATTGTATATATATATATATATAATTTGAATAACTATATAATGTTATATATATAACATTAAGAAAATAATTTTGGTATTTTTTTTAATATAAAATATATTTTCTTAAAATTATGTTGTATATGGAAGTTATGATTGAGAAACTTTAGATTATAATGTTTATAGTGTAATTGAGAAAATATAAATAAAACATAATCTTGATATTTTAGATGTATAAAATATTCTTTTAAAATTTTGATGCATGTGAATATCTAGAATTATTTGAAAATGTATTTTAATTAAGATGAGTTAATTCCATGCATATTATATTGTTTGAAAGGATTTAGAATATCCAAATGTAGATGTGATATATTTCATTAAATTGTTTTAAAACTTGTCTCTTTGTCGGGTAAAATGGGAAAGTCTCAATTAAACAAGTCTTCCAGATCAAATTGTAAAAGTGAGGATAGTGATTGTTAAACTGAATTCTGTATTGGTTATTGATGTGTACATGATTTCTTTGTATGGTATTTAGATACCAAATAGTTGTGAACATTAATTTTGATGTTCGTAAGGAATAGTGTTGAAATTATATTTTGTATGGATGTACACTTGTAAACCATAGTCAGAAAACTTAGATACCTTGTTATGTTTAGGGGAGTGGCTATTTGTAAGGGCCGACACACAAAGTGGTGTCAGGGTAACTTACAAATAGTTAACTAAGTCAGTGATAATTAAATGACATAGTAGTTAGATTTAAAACTTTTAACAAGATTTAAATGCCTCACTTATGACTCTTGAGCTACTACAGTCATGAGTATAAGTTGAGAAGGCCTGGAATGGCAAATCGGTGTCTTGTTCCTTTAAAAGACATTCGATTCCACAATAGTATGCAATAGGGGCCGGGTTTCGTAAGAGGTTACCAGGGTAACCCAAGGATTGGGGGCCGGAACCTAGGAAGAAACACCAGGGTAACCTTTTCATCGTTGTGATGACACTCCACCTAGAATAACAGTTAACCCTATGTTTGTGGTATAATCAATTATCAAAAATCTGGAAGCAATGTAACCAATAGATTGTTTGTACTAGTGTCTAGGGTTAGTAGATTAGGTCTAGGTAACCTTATTACTATCTCCTAGCATGGGGGGTGGACCTACGGGTACCACATGGTTGGGTGGAATGTGCACCTTACTCCGTTGGGTCCCCAGTTTGTGATCATGGCATCGAGAGCTTCATGGATGGAGAGCTCGCACTTGGATCTTTTCTGTACTTTCATCATTTTATAATGTAAATCTTGTATTGTAAAAACATCCCTCAATGTTGTGAGGTGATCATTTGTAAAATGTAACTATTATTTGAACTACCTCATCAAATGGATGAGTATTGTATATTCTATCAAATGCAATGTATGGGAAAACATGTATGTACTTTAATATATTATCTTGAATGGAAATTTCTATATTATGCAATGTTTATCTTTATGTTATAATTTATTATGTGCAATGAAAAATACTTAAGTCACTTATGGAAAACTCAAAGTAGTGTATCGTTTAGTAACTTAACGAATGTATGAAATTAATTAACTTAATATTAATACTTAAAAAAAAAAAAATTATTACACCTTTCAACACATTTGCATCATTCTTAGGTTACTAAGACGAGGCATTACAGATTGGTATCAGAGCAAAGGTTACAAACACTGGATGCTCTGGTAATCACGAGCCCATTAGGTTGACCTAGTACGTAGTGTCACAACTGATAACCTTGGTTGAATAGTATCTAAGACTCATAATTGTTATGTGTAGGAGCATGCCTAGGCGAGGAGGAAGAGGTCATGGTAGAGGTCAAGGTGGAGGCTGAGGGCCAATCCCTCGGGTTACTCCCCCTCCGAGCCCTCACCATAGTGACCAGGCAGAACAGATGGGTCAGAGAAATGAGGGACATAATCCCGAATAGTCAGCAGTAGAGGGTTCTCAGATACGTCCATTACTAGAGGAGGTCCTAGCTCGTCTTGGACCTAGACAGGTAGATGAGTAGGAGGTTGTCAGAGAGAGGGATAGATCCCCTAGGAGAGTAGAGGACACAACACATCAGGATGCTATCATTGCTGGTCATATGAGGGATTTATTGATAGCACACCCTCCTACCTTGATGGTTCAGGAGGAGGATTAGAGGCAGAGACCTGGCTACTAGATTTAGGTAGATGCTTCACCATGCAACGGTAGCAATACCCGTGCCAGATGCGCTATTATGCACTTGAGAGGATTCGCCTCTACTTGGTGGCGCCTAGAGGAGCAGAAGCTCCATATAGATATCGGTTATGTGTCTTGGGAGATGTTTCTTGAGAGGTTTAGAGCTCAGTTCCTTTCGAAACACTAGAGGCGGCATAGGGCTGACGAGTTCCATGATCTACATCAGTTGGCTCTTTCTGTAGAGCAATATGAACGTAGGTTCTATGAACTCAAGCAGTATGCTAGTATTGGCGATGATGAGCCTATGCTAGTACAACATTTTATCAGGGGTTTAAATGCCCGCATCAGTGGTGGTGTCCAATTATTTGAGCCAAAGACTATGGAAGTCACAGAGGAGAAGGCTTGCATAGTAGAGGAGAACCTTATTATGGCTTTAGGTGGGCACACAGGAGTGCAGATTGGGAGTGCTCCTATAGCAGGTTTTAGTCCACGGGGTGGACAGGCACAGACAGGTGGTTCCTCCAAGAACCAACAGACACCCACAAAGGGTGGGCAGCAACAACAATGAACTCCTCAAAAGAACAATAACCCTCAACCACAACAACAAAACAGTCCTCAAACAGGAAAGGGTCACAACTGGTGGCACAATAAGCGCAATAGGCAGGATTAGCCTGCGCAGAGTGCTCAGTCTACCGTCAGTAGGGGTAGTTTTTAGCAGTCCAATGCACCTTCGGGTGGCAGAGGATTCAGTAGAGGCACAGGAACAGGTTGTTATTTATGTGGGCAGTAGGGACACATAGCTAGGCAGTGTCCGATGAGAGGTTCTACTAGTTATGGGCCTTGACCTACAGTTTCAGAGCCTACAGTGGGTGATGTAGGACGAGCACATACAATATATGCAGCGGTTAATGACCACCAAGCCGATCACCAGAACACAGTGGGTGAGACTTCAGGTAAGTTATGTGGTGTTAGTGTTTCCATTCTTTTTGATTCCGGAGCCACTGACTCCTTTATTTCATTGACCATTGTTGACCATTGTGGTCTTGTGGCAGTAAAGCAAGGTGGTAAGTGGCAAGTTGAATTCGCCTCAGGGGTGAAAGTAGCAGTAGAAAACTTAGTACATAACTGTGAACTTAAAATTGGTACGTTAACTACCTTAGTAGATTTATATGTTACACCCTTAAGATCGTATGACATAGTTTTAGGTATGGATTGGCTAGCATCTTATCATGCTGTAATTGACTGTCGACTTAAGACAGTTAGTTGCATTAATGATTTAGGTACGAAAGTGGAACTCGTAGGTATTCAAAGACCCATCTTTTTGTGGATGATATCTGCTATGCAATTAAAGAGATGTCTTCGACAAGGATGTCAACTGTGTGCAACAACAGTTATTGATTTGGAAGAGGATGGGAGCCGAGAGGTATCTCTTGATGATCATCCTATTCTTAGGGAATTTGCAGATGTGTTTCCCGATGACATTCCTGGAATGCCACCGAAGAGGGATATTGACTTTAGAGTTGACTTAATTCCTGGAGCTGAGCCTATATCTAGAACTCCTTATAGAATTACGACTCAGGAGTTAGAGGAACTTCGTATTCAGTTAGAGGAACTTTTAGAAAAGGGATTCATTCGTCCTAGTGTTTCCCCTTGGGGAGCACCTGTTATCTTCATAAAGAAGAAGGACAAATCTCTTAGGCTGTGCATTGACTATCGTCAATTGAACAAGGTTACAATTAAGAATCATTATCCTTTGCCCAGAATCGATAATTTTTTGATCAAATAAAGGGAGCTAATGTGTTCTCTAAAATTGATTTGAAGTCTGGTTACCATCAATTACGTATAGCTAAAGCAGACATCCATAAAACTTCTTTTCAAACTCATTATGGGCACTACAAATTCACAGTAGTACCATTTGGGCTAACGAATGCACCATCAGTATTCATGAGTTTAATGAATGGTGTTTTTCGTACATACCTTGATCGCTTTGTCTTGGTATTTCTCAATGATATTTTAGTCTATTCGAGGAACATGAAAGAACATGGAGAACACTTGAGACAGGTATTGCAATGTTTAAGGGAAAATCAATTGTACGCAAACCTAAAGAAGTGTGACTTCTTTCAAACTGAAATAAAATACCTTGGACATGTGATATCTGGAAAAGGTATTGTTGTGGATCCTTCAAAGATCCAAGCTATTGTAGATTGGCCCGCACCTACTAATGTAGGTGAAGTTTGTAGTTTTATGGGTCTAGTTGGCTATTATAGACGTTTTGTAGAGGGATTTTCTAGAATCGGTCATCCTATTACTTCTCTTCAAAGGAAAAGGAAGAAGTTTGTTTGGACAGAATAGTGTCAATTGGCCTTTCAAACTCTTAAAGAAAAGTTAACTAATGCACCTATACTGATTGTTCCTGATCCTACTAAGGATTTCGTAGTTTGTGCGGATGCATCCTTAGAGGGTTTGGAGCAGTTTTGATGCAAGATGGGCGTGTGGTTGCTTATGAGTCTCGCAAACTCAAGGACCATGAATTAAACTATCCTACTCATGACCTAGAACTAGCTGCGGTAGTACATGCATTATTTCGTTGGAGACATTTCCTATTAGGTCATCGTTTCGAACTTCATACTGATCACCGTAGTTTGCAATATATCTTTACGCAACCTAACTTGAATGCTAGGCAAAGACGGTGGATGGAGTTCTTGTGTGAGTATGATTTTGAAGTAAAATATGTTCAAGGCAAAGAGAACGTAGTGGCTGACACTCTTACCCGACATCGACATGAGATTTCTGCTACTACTCTTGAAGTAGATTTGAGAGATCAAATAGTAGCTACACTTCCTACTGATATATTATATCAGGAAGTGAAGTCGGAAATTGAATCGGGTAGACCCTTAGAAGGTCGATATGTAGGGTATGTCCTAGAATTGGATGGTATATTACGACATTTAGGTCATATTTATGTACCACATGTTGAGAATCTTCGAACATTAATAATGAATGAAGCTCATCGAGTTCTGTATTCAACTCATCCAGGAGTCAAGAAAATGCATGCCGATCTTCGGCAATTGTATTTCTGGCCTGGTATGAAACGTGATATTGCTGACTATGTATCGAGATGTCTTGAATGCCAATGAGTTAAAGCTGAGCATCATCATCCTACTGGATTATTGCAGCCACATCTCATTCCTGAATGGAAATGGGATATTATATCCATTGACTTTACTGTAGGGTTACCTACGTCATCATGTCGACATGATGCCATTATGGTAATTGTTGGCCGTTTGACTAAAGTAGCTCACTTTTCACCTGTACGATCATCTTACAATGCTTCATCTGTAGCTAGGATATTCATGGAGGACATTGTTAGATTGCATGGGATTCCTTGATGAGCATAGGATTATATCGGATAGAGATCCTATATTTACTTCTGCCTTATGGACTTCATTACAACGTGCTTTAGGTACACAGTTGAACTTTAGTTCAGCCTATCATCCTCAAATCGATGGTCAAACTGAAAGAGTTAACCAAATATTAGAGGATATGCTTAGGATGTACGTAATGGACCAACAATCACATTGGGAGGATTACTTGTACTTATTAGAATTCGCTTACAACAACGGATATCAGAGTTCCATAGGTATGCCGCTATTTCAGGCATTATACGGTCGTCCTTGTCAAACTCCTTTGAGTTGGGATCGACTAGAGGATAGAGTGTTACTTGGACTTGAGATGCTTCGAGATATGGAGCAACAGGTTGACCATATTAGAGAGCATTTGATTACAGCTTAGGATAGGCAAAAGAAGTATGCTAATGCGCATAGGATTGATCAACAGTTCGCTGTTGGTGATAGAGTGTTTCTTCGAGTGTGACCACGAAAGAGTCCAATCTGTTACGGAAAAGGCTCTAAGCTTGCGCCTTGTTTCGTAGGACCATTCAAGATCTTAGAGAGAATTGGTCCCGTGGCATATCGACTCACCTTACCACCCAATTTGTCTTGTATTCATGATGTTTTTCATGTATCAGTTCTTAGACCATATCATCTCGACATATCTCATGTACTTGATTGGAATGCGTTACAGGTAGAGGATGGGCAGTTGGCTTTGGAGCCTGTGGCCATTCTACAGCACCAGACGCTTGGTCTCAGGGGTCGAGACGTTGATCAGGTGAGAGTCTAATGGGATCCTAGCTATGAGGCTTCGACTACCTGGGAGGATGTGACACGCATAAGGGAACTTTATCCCTATCTGTTCGTAGGCTTTCAGGAGCAAGCCTGATCCTAGGGGGGGAGGATGTAGTACCCCTCCGTTTATGCTTATGCTTTATGTTGTTATGTTTTCACACTGTTAGACTATGATACTTTGTTTGGATATTTTGATCGCTGGTTTTGAGCGATAGTGGATTATTTTGTGACATGATGATACTTGTTTGATGATTATTGATTTCAGACATGATTGGATATGGTTTAGATGTTTTACTTTCAGCTATTTATTGATATGTACATGTTTATGATGGACTAACAACTATTTATTTTGTCAGTTTGCTGTGAAGTGTATTGGTGTGGATAACGAAATCGCATCACTCGCTTGTGAGTGCCCTACGATATCTATGATTTTCTCCTCACGGTGTGTTTGTTTAATGCTTTATTATATATATATGTATGCACATAATTTTCTTGGTTACAGGAATTTGTAGGTACATGACACCGACTCCACCTGTGTACTTAGGTCTGAGCATGTCAAGACTCAATGGAAACGTTGATCGGGAGATAGTAGTTTGGTTTACCCTAGTCTAGTCTTTAACCCTGGTTTTAGTACTTTGTCTATTTTTAGTTCAGAGTCATAGGTTTGTCTTGTAATTTTCTGTTTGGATAAAATTGCTTGGAAGGTAAATTTGCTTATATTCTAATGTTAAGTTTATTGTGTTTTAAATTATTATTATTTAATTAATGTTTAAATGTGGTAAAATTTACTTGCTTGATAATTTAATTCATTAATTAGCTTATTTGGTTAAATAGTTGATCTTAAAAAACAAGATTAAACTATTTTAATTAAATAAATAAATTAATTAAATTAAATTATTAAGTGTGTAAATTATATTGCATTTGAAAATTAAATAAATTGTGGAAAATTAGAAAATTAAAATAAAAATAAAATGCATGCAATTGGAAATTGATTTTTTTTTAAATTTAAATAAATTAAATAAGGCATGCAAATTTTGAAAAGGGAAAAATTGCCGAGAAGTTGTTAAAAGATATTTGCAACTCCTCGACAAGTGTGTAAGTTTCATTTAATGAGGTTGTTGAAAATTTGTTACGGAGGATATTTTGGATCTTGGGAAAAACAGAAAGATTATTCAATTTCCTCACGGGGAAATTATCAGAGCGTTTTTGCAAAAAATTCCCTTACTGTGTAAAATTTATCAATTCTTAGAAGTTGTTATCTCTCTGTATTGGATTATAATTCTTTGTGAAAGATCTCTTGGTGGGAGGATCTCTATGTTAGTTGAAGAAAGTTTTTGGGAATATTGTGCACTTTAGGCAACAGAGGCAACATAAATTTTCTTCAACAGTTAGCAAAGGAAATCAGGTATTTTCCTGTAGTTTTTAATTTGTGAATTTTTGAAAAAGAAAGCTTCTAAGAAGAAATTAAGATTTATTGGATTCCTCTATTTTGTGCAATAAATTTTGTTAATTGTGTTTTGTTGCAGAAATTGTTGGTAAAATAAAGTTCTGAAGCATACTTTTTCTGGGAAAGATTTTTAAAACTTTAAATTTATGTTAACTCTCAGGAAAGTTAATTGTTGTGTATCTACTGAAGGATTTGAAGTATACCCATAAATCTCTGTTGAGTTGAATTATTTATTATGAATAAATATCTCTGTACCCGGAAGAAATTCATTTATTTTCCCTATTTCCTTGTGTTATTTCTCTGTTTTAAAAAAAAAATCCTCTGATAATTACCAGAGTACCCTAAAGGATTAATATGTATAAAATATATGGATATATATATATATTTTATAATATTTAAATTGGATTGAGAAAGACCCTTATGCTTAAATTGTTTTATTTAAAATCATGAATATTCTACTAAAATCGCCATACAGAACGAGTTCTGCCGGCGAAATTCATGAAAAATCCGTGCGTAAATAAAAAAGAAAATCAAATTATACTATTGTGGGGAGGGTCGAAACTCTTCCCCACACCCATTGGGGAGGCGCAACCACCCCCATGGCTATGCACAGCAGCCATTCGGCTACTGGGCACAGCCCTGGAGAGGGCCGAACCCTCTCCAATGGCGCCGAACAGGTCTTCGACCTATTTTAAAAAAAAACTTTACTCTTTTTAGAATTCCAATGTGAATATTAATGTTTAATGTTATATGCGAATTTCATTATATTTATATTATTGTATATATATATATATATAATTTGAATAACTATATAATGTTATATATATAACATTAAGAAAATAATTTTGGTATTTTTTTTAATATAAAATATATTTTCTTAAAATTATGTTGTATATGGAAGTTATGATTGAGAAACTTTAGATTATAATGTTTATAGTGTAATTGAGAAAAAAAATAAAACATAATCTTGATATTTTAGATGTATAAAATATTCTTTTAAAATTTTGATGCATGTGAATATCTAGAATTATTTGAAAATGTATTTTAATTAATATGGGTTAATTCCATGCATATTATATTGTTTGAAAGGATTTAGAATATCCAAATGTAGATGTGATATATTTCATTAAATTGTTTTAAAACTTGTCTCTTTGTTGGGTAAAATGGGAAAGTCTCAATTAAACAAGTCTTCCAGATCAAATTGTAAAAGTGAGGATAGTGATTGTTAAATTGAATTCTGTATTGGTTATTGATGTGTACATGATTTCTTTGTATGGTATTTAGATACCAAATAGTTGTGAACATTAATTTTGATGTTCGTAAGGAATAGTGTTGAAATTACATTTTGTATGGATGTACACTTGTAAACCATAGTCAGAAAACTTAGATACCTTGTTATGTTTAGGGGAGTGGCTATTTGTAAGGGCTGACACACAAAGTGGTGTCAGGGTAACTTACAAATAGTTAACTAAGTCAGTGATAATTAAATGACATAGTAGTTAGATTTAAAACTTTTAACAAGATTTAAATGCCTCACTTATGACTCTTGAGCTACTACAATCATGAGTATAAGTTGAGAAGGCCTGGAATGGCAAATCTGTGTCTTGTTCCTTGAAAAGACATTCGATTCCACAATAGTATGCAATAGGGGCCACGTTTTGTAAGAGGTTACCAGGGTAACCCAAGGATTGGGGGCCGGAACCTAGGAAGAAACACCAGGGTAACCTTTTCATCGTTGTGATGACACTCCACCTAGAATAACAGTTAACCCTATGTTTGTGGTATAATCAATTGTCAAAAATCTGGAAGCAATGTAACCAATAGATTGTTTGTACTAGTGTCTAGGGTTAGTAGATTAGGTCTAGGTAACCTTATTACTATCTCCTAGCATGGGGGGTGGACCTACGGGTACCACATGGTTGGGTGGAATGTGCACCTTACTTCGTTGGGTCCCCAATTTGTGATCATGGCATCGAGAGCTTCATGGATGGAGAGCTCGCACTTGGATCTTTTCTGTACTTTCATCATTGTATAATGTAAATCTTGTATTGTAAAAACATCCCTCAATGTTGTGAGGTGATCATTTGCAAAATGTAACTATTATTTGAACTACCTCATCAGATGGATGAGTATTGTATATTCTATCAAATGCAATGTATGGAAAAATATGTATGTACTTTAATATATTATCTTGAATGGAAATTTCTATGTTATGCAATGTTTATCTTTATGTTATAATTTATTATGTGCAATGCGAAATACTTAAGTCACTTATGGAAAACTCAAAGTAGTGTATCGGTTAGTAACTTAACGAATGTATGCAATTAATTAACTTAATATTAATACTTAATATTAATGTTCATTATATTTATATTATTGTATATATATATATATAATTTGAATAACTATATAATGTTATATATATAACATTAGGAAAATAATTTTGGTATTTTTTTAATATAAAATATATTTTCTTAAAATTATGTTGTATATGAAAGTTATGATTGATAAACTTTAGATTATAATGTTTATAGTGTAATTGAGAAAATATAAAAAAAATAATCTTGATATTTTAGATGTATAAAATATTCTTTTAAAATTTTGATGCATGTGAATATCTAGAATTATTTGAAAATGTATTTTAATTAAGATGAGTTAATTCCATGCATATTATATTGTTTGAAAGGATTTAGAATATCCAAATTTAGATGTGATATATTTCATTAAATTTTTTTAAAACTTGTCTCTTTGTCGGGTAAAATGGAAAAGTCTCAATTAAACAAGTCTTCCAGATCAAATTGTAAAAGTGGGGATAGTGATTGTTAAACTGAATTCTATATTGGTTATTGATGTGTACATGATTTCTTTGTATGGTATTTAGATACCAAATAGTTCTGAACATAAATTTTGATGTTCGTAAGGAATAGTGTTGAAATTATATTTTGTATGGATGTACACTTGTAAACCATAGTAAAAAAACTTAGATACCTTGTTATGTTTAGGGGAGTGGCTATTTGTAAGGGCCGACACACAAAGTGGTGTCAGGGCAACTTACAAATAGTTAACTAAGTCAGTGATAATTAAATGACATAGTAGTTAGATTTAAAACTTGTAACAAGATTTAAATGCCTCACTTATGACTCTTGAGCTACTACAATCATGAGTATAAGTTGAGAAGGCCTGGAATGGAAAATCGGTGTCTTGTTCCTTTAAAAGACATTCGATTCCACAATAGTATGCAATAGGGGCCAAGTTTCGTAAGAGGTTACCAGGGTAACCCAAGGATTGGGGGCTGGAACCTAGGAAGAAACACCAGGGTAACCTTTACATCGTTGTGATGACACTCCACCTAGAATAATAGTTAACCCTATTTTTGTGGTATAATCAATTGTAAAAAATCTAGAAGCAATGTAACCAATAGATTGTTTGTGCTAGTGTCTAGGGTTAGTAGATTAGGTCTAGGTAACCTCATTACTATCTCCTAGCACGGGGGGTGGACCTACGGGTACCACATGGTTGGGTGGAACGTGCACCTTACTCCGTTGGGTCCCCAGTTTGTGATCATGGCATCAAGAGCTTCATGGATGGAGAGTTCACACTTGGATCTTTTCTGTACTTTCATCATTGTATAATGTAAATCTTGTATTGTAAAAACATCCCTCAATGTTGTGAGGTGATCATTTGCAAAATGTAACTATTATTTGAACTACCTCATTAGATGGATGAGTATTGTATATTCTATCAAATGCAATGTATGGAAAAACATGTATGTACTTTAATATATTATCTTGAATGAAAATTTCTATATTATGCAATGTTTATCTTTATGTTATAATTTATTATGTGCAATGCGAAATACTTAAGTCACTTATGGAAAACTCAAAGTAGTGTATCGTTTAGTAACTTAACGAATGTATGCAATTAATTAACTTAATATTAATACTTAAAAAAAAAAATTATTACACCTTTCAACACATTTGCATCATTCTTAGGTTACTAAGATGGGGCATTACAATACAAAATGACCTAGAAAAGTGAATAAAACAACACAGAAAGCTATAGAAACAAATACACGTACCTAGAAATTCTACCTTTAATGTTGAATGTGACTCATTTTCCAAGTTGAGTGAGTAAATCCAAAAAATGGGTATGTGTGTGGAAACATGAATTTTCCAAATGAGTATCCAAATCTACAAAAATATAAATTTTGACTGGAATTGGGACCGATTCTCCAGAAATGGTGAATCAATCTAGTTAGGTTTTTCTAAATCTTTAAAGGATGATCTTTCTCTTCTTTGTCTACTCTATCCTTCTTGATTGGTTTCTAAATCTGAATCTCTAATTTGCAACCTATAGGTCTTCTCCAATGTTCTCCAAGGCTTGATGAAAACTTTGGAAACTTTGAAATCTTGACAAATTTTCTCCAATCTTACTCCTTAGGAAATTTTCAACCTAGACTTGCAAATCACACACAAAGGAGAGAGAAAATGTTGTTGGGTTAGTGAATACGAGTTTTCCTTGGTCAAAACCCTTGTTGGTAATTAAACCTTGAAATAGAATGAAATATAAATGGAGAATGATGAATGAACAAGATAAGATGTTGCAAATCACCAAACACTAGCAATGAAAGGCTGCAAACATGTCTGAAGTGGCTCCAATGGATGTAGATCTTGGCTCTTACTTGAAGGTGATAGATATTGAATGAAGTGCTTGCTTGAATAAAGAATCCTACATCACAATTGTTAGCTCAAAAGCAAACATGATGTATGAAGTCGTTGACATGATGATTGGTGCTCAAGAATGCTACTCTAAAAAGTCTAATAATTTTCCCTTGAATTCTCTTGTAAATAGTTGTGAACTCAAACTTTCTATAAGAATGAATACTCAAATTCTTGGGGTGAAAATGAGTGAGAGAACCTTTTATTTACACTCAATTATGCAAGAATTCCTGAAATGAAAACACTACAAGCCAACATCAAATCTAGGAGAATAAAATCCCACTAGAAATTTAAATTAATTTTGATTCTAGACCACATGAGACTCATTCACCCAAGGTGGTGAATGATTCCCACTAGGCTTAATATGTGGGACCATTTTGAAAAACTCCCTAAAATGTGTGAAATCAGGTTCGAGACCAAAAGATCTAGGTGGGACTCATTCGCCCAAGGTGGTGAATGAGTCCTAGATCATTTAATCTGGGCCATTCAAACTTGAAACAATAGAATTATGATTAGCTAATGATTGGTGTCAGGATTATCCTCAAAAAGATGCATTAAATGAGGCTTGTGGATGCAAAATCAGGCCAATTCAAGCATAAGAAAGCCCAATTATTAATGACAAACATAGAAAAGTGTGAAAGTGTGTTACAAGACTTTACAACACTCCAAATAAGACATGATTAAGGTTTATTTTGATTAAAAAGAGTTTTATTAGGTTTAGTTAATTAATAAAACCTTAGAAAAGTGTGAAAGTGTGTTACAACACTTCAAAACACTTTAACAAGGTACCATTTAAATCCATTAGTTCACAATGGCCCAAGACCTAATGTGAATGTGTCAGCCACATTACAACACTAAATCAATGCATCATTAATTTCAATTCCATAAGGAGGGCCCAAATAAATGTGAAAACTTTCCTGAAGATATTTTTTGACACTACATTGAGCCCCCACTTTAGTGAGAGGATGAACTTGCTTCAAACTCACACTAAAGTAGACAAACACGTGTCAAGAGGGGTCAAAATGTAGAAATTCCAATAAGATGGGATGACAACGATCAAGAGAGGTGATCAATCCCCTAGGATCAAGATCCAATGAAAAACCAACATTGACACAAAATAACACACATGAGAATAATATAAAAAGCAACAAAAAATCACAAGCATGCACTATCAAAAATGGAAAAAAAGAGAAAAAAACAAAGATAAAGAGTCAGATAAAGCTTTGACCATTTTTCCATCATGATGAGGATCAAATCTAGGCTATTTTTTTGGAAAATGTATACTCACTCTGAGGCAACAAAACTCCTAGCTTTCCACTAGGTGAGAAGTCCTAGAAGGTGAGACACATACACTCATGGCTGGTATGCACTTACACACACACAAGTGGCTATGGGGAAAGTTATGCCTTGGTTGGGCTTATCGTTCAAACCATACCAAAGTTATACTCCTTGATAACTTTAATAAGGTGCCACAAAAATGGTTTTCAAGCTTCATGAGACAAGAACTTCATGTGCTTGGATCTCATGAGAAAATAAGATGGCTCTATAGGCATGCAAGTTGTGTTATGCAAGGTGGCCATATATCTACAAATGCAAAATAGGTAACATTCAAAGGAGTCTTGCTTAGTTCATACAAGGTTTTAACTTAGTGAACATTGTGACTAATGTTTCCAAGAGAGGACCAAACAAAGAATAGAAGACTCACAACTTAGGGGATGCAGTGTGTCGCATCAAGCCACCAAGAGGAATATAATATGCTAAGATAGATCACGATCTTGAGGGACATCACACCCAATTTCATCCTCATAGTGAGAAACACATTGTATGAAATAAGAAAACTACACTATGAACCATGAAAAAGAAAAATGAAAAAGAATAATGCTAGAATGTATGCTCCCACTTTAAAGAAATTGATAAACACCATGCTGTGAGCAATTACTTTAAAGTAGCAAATGATAAATGCAAACATGAGAGCCAACTTGAAAATCCCTATGGAAAGTCATATATTTCCAAGTGAAGCCAGGTCATTGAAGAGAAAAAGAAAAGAGAGGGGTTGCCCCCAAAATGAAAACACCAAACACATAAGAGGATATGTGGATTTGCGGTTAGTATGTTCTTGCTACAATTTTTTTAAGAGAGATTAGAATTGTCATCATTCCCCAAATACACATACAATTGGAAGAATGACATAAATAGAGTGAAAAAAAAGAAAAATCCTTTCAAGTCAACATGGAAGAGACATGAATGTCTTGATGTCTTGCATCATCCCCAAAAAGAAAAAACAATACAAAGAAAAAGATAAAGAAAAAGGAAAAGCAAAAAGATGTACAACATAGAGAAGAATAAAGGTACAAATAGAGGAATGTCACAAAGAGAGAGAGAACGTCAATTTTTTTTTTTTATGGGGGATCACATCACGCATATATGCAATCACACAAAAGAAAATGAAAAAGAGATAATGCAATAGGCTAGTAAGGCACATGAGAGTCAACCTATTAGTAAGTTGTTTGCATCCCAATCATGTTCCTTGAATATCGAACATAGACAACTAGCCAAATGGACAATAGCAAGTGTCAAACTAGGACCAACACTAGGTTCAACACTCTTTGTAGGAGATCTATCATCTAAGCTCATGGAAGAGGAAAACAATGTATTCAATTCATTATGCACCTATTCATCAATTTTAGCAACCTCATCATCATTATCCAAGTTAATCACAACAAGAGGTTGAATGATAATGTCTAAAGAAGGCTTCAACTCCTGTTGCGGTTATTGTATTGGATTTTTTATTTTGGTGAAGGGGTAGAGTCATTATGCACTGATTCAATCAAGTTTGGATCATGATTTTCTTTGTTTAATTCTTCATGTAACTTGGGAGCAAGGGCACTACATCTACACCTACACTCTCTAGAACCTCTATTTCTTTTAGTTTTGTTTTCAAGTTGTATTTGTGTAGAAGTAGGTTGATCAACAATAGGTTTCTTTTCTTCCTTGAGGGGAGGAATGGAAGGAACCACGAGAGGTTGTTCGACCACTTTCGCTTTGACTTTTTAAACCTATTTTATTCTAGGAGGTATGATGGGGTTGTTTCCATTGTATCTTGGTCTTTTGTAGGAGGTAGGTGGAGCTTCTATCTTAGGTTGGTCTTGGTTATTTGGAATTTCTTTAGGTTCAAGCATGGTTTCATCAAGGATGGTAGGCTTGGTGGTGGGTGGGGACACATTTTAGAGGGATAATTTTGCTATCTTCTTTACCTTGAACTTTTGATAAGACAAGAAAAAGAAGTCATCTTGTGGTTTTATAGGTTTTATGTGATTGGGACAAAAGAAATCTAAGGAAAAATTTCCTTTGGAGGACAAAGGGTTAAAGCTACAATGGTAGAAAATGAATATTTCATTTTCAAATGGAAACTTTAGGGTATGTACAGGATTATCATGGAAAAAACAGGCCCTTAAGTGGCAATGAAAATTCAAAAAAATCAGAGTTAGGCAACTTGACATAAAAATTTGAACAAGTTATCTATATTATTTCAAAAATATGTCACAATAGAATCCGTGGAAAATTGAATGTATTTTCTAAACTATTAAGTTTATTTTATTTTTTTAAAAGTCTATTTCAAGGTGAAAAATTGAAATTTCAATGCAGTAGTACTTAAATTTTAGAGGAAAAATAAGAAGTAGGTGTCTGTCTAACCACCCTAACCACAATAAAATGATAATATTTTTTTATAATATTTTAGATATAAGTAGAGGACTCATGTCCAGATGTAACGCATATATTTTTTGTAATTTTTCCAAGTAAATAATTAATTATGAATTTTTATTACAAATTTTAAAAAAATATAAAATGTATCCGACCACCTTAAATTGGTCAAAACTTCATAAAATTCATTTTTTTTTAATCCTATAGTATAGAAACATAGAATGTGATGCATATTTTGGATTCAAAAATATGATACTCCCTTTGAAAGTTATAGATGTTTTTCAATCAGCCTATCAATTAGACTTTAGTCGTAATTCTAATAGAAAATGAATAATAATTATTTATTAAATTCAAAGTAAAGAATAATTTATATTGGTGGAAACCTGAGAGTCTCCTCTACAAACCCTTTTCGTTTCATCAATTTTTCCTAAAAATAAAGTCGTCAGCCACATGGACGAAGTCTAGAAAAACAAGGTGAGTTATCAAATACATTTTTTGTGTTGACTTCTTAGGATTGGCATGTCTAAGCTAAATACCAAAGCAAGCCCGAGGCTAATCCCAAGGCAATCAATTCTTTTTCAAAATATCAGATATCTGTTTCAAATCGATATCCGTTTTGAATCGATATCCGAGAATCGGATATCCGATTTGAATCGGATATCCGATTTGGTTTTATATACGATTTGAAAAATGTTTTACACTTTATAATATATGATTTAGAAAATGCAATAAATATTTTATAGCTTATTTTAATATATCTAGTTTAGAATATACAATATAGTTTATAATTTAATATATAATATAATATATTATTATGTATAATATTTAAATATTATTTCTATATTTTAGTTAATGTGTATATATATAATATATATATTATATAACTAATTAATATTACTAACATATAAAATATTTAAATATTATCTCTTTCCCCCTCTCTCTCTCATTATTCCCCTCCTAATTCTCTCACTCCCTCTCTCTTTCTCACTCTCTCTCATTATTCCCCTCCTAATTCTCTCTCCCTCTCTCTACCCTTCTTCCCCTCTTCCCCTCTCCCTTCCCCCTCCTAATTCTCTCTCTCTCTCTCTCTCTTTCTCCACTCTACCTTTAGCCCTCTACTGTTAAACCTTAAACCCTTAAACCCTTAAACCCTCTACCCTCTATCTCTTTCCCACTCCCTCCCTCTCTTCTCTCTCAAGACTCTCCTCATCCCCTCTCCCTTTCTCAAGTCTCTCTCTCTCCTTACTCTCTATCTCCTCTCTCTACTGTAACCCTAAACCCTAAACCCTTAACCTGAACCTCTACCCTCTAATGCTTAACCCTTGAACCTATATCTTCTCCCACTCTCTCTCTCTTCTCTCAAGTCTCACCTCCTACCCCTCTCCCTCTCTCGGTCTCTCTCTCTGACTCTATCTTTCTACCCTCTACCCTTTTAACCCTCTACCCTATCTCTCTCCTACTCCATCCCCTCTCTCTCCCCTCTCCCCTCTACCTTAACCTCTTTCCTATATCTATCAACCACTCCCCCCTCTCTCTCTCAAGTGTCTCCATCCTAGCACCACTCCCTCTCTCAGGTATCTCTCTCTCTCAAGTCTTCCCCTCCTACCCCCTCTCCCTCTCTCAAGTCTCTCTCTCACTCACTCGCTCCTAAGTCTCTCCACTCTACCCTTAGCCCTTAAATCCTTAAACCCTTAAACCCTCTACCCTCTCTCTCTCAAGACCCTCCCTCCTACTACCTCTCCCTCTCTCTCTCACTCACTCTCTATATATCTATCCCCTCTACCCTCTACCCTTTCTCTATCTCTCAAGACTCACCCCTCTACCTACTCTCCCTCTATTAGGTCTTTATCTCTCACTCACTCTATATCTCTCTCTACTCTACCCTTAACCCTTAACCTTAAACCCTTAACCCTTAAACTCTAAACCCTTAAACCCTCTATCTCTCTCCCACTCCCTCCCTCCTCTCCCTCCCTCTCAAGCTCACCTCCTACCACCTCTCCTTCTCTTCTTTAGGTATCTCTCTCTCACTTACTCATATCTATTTCCTAACCTCTACCTTCTACTCCTTACCCTTTATCTCTCCCACTCCCTCACTTTCTCTCTCTCACTTAATCTATCTCTCTCCTCCTCACTCTCTCTCAAGCTCTCCCTCCTACCCCTCTCCCTCTCTAGGTATCTCTCTATCTCTCACTACCTCTCATGTGTCTCCCCTCTCCTTAAACCCTCTACACTAACTGCTAACCCCTTAACACCTGAAACCCTAAATACTTAAACCCCCTCACCTCACCTTAACCCTTTTCCTATATCACTTCAACTCTCTCTCTCTTCTCAAATTGTCCTCCTATTCCCTCCCCTCTACCCTTAACCCTAAACTCTCAAACCATTACCCTCTACCCTTTAACCTCCCTCTATCTCTCTCCCACTCCTCCTCTCTCTCTGTCAGGTCTCTTCATCCTACCCCCTCTCCCTCTTAGGTGTCTCTCTCCTCACTCCCCATCTCACTCCCACTCTCTCCTCCCTCTCTCTCCCTCTCTCTCCAATCCTCTCTCCTCTCCTATCCTAACCTCTCCCACCTTGTCCCACTCTCTACCACCCTTTTTCACTCTTGTACTCTCTGCCTCCCTCTCTCCCACTCTCTACCACCCTTTCCCACTCTCTCCCAATCTCTCCCACCATCTCCCTCCCTCTCTCCCACTCTATCCCACTCTCCCACCCTCTCTGACCTTATCCCACTCTCTCAAGTCACTCTCTCACACACTCACTTCATCTATCTCTCTCCCCTATACCCTTACCATGAAACCCTAAACCCTTATAACCCTCTACCATAAACCCTTAACCCTTAAACCCTCAACCATATACCCTAAACCCTAAACCTTTAACTCTTAAACCCTCTACTATCTACCATTAAACCTTAGGTCTATGTGTACACAAATTGGATATCTGATTCAAATCAGATATCCGATTTGTAGGACAAAAATTATACCCTAAACCCTTAAGCCCCAAAACCTTAAATCCTCTACCCTCTACCCTCTCTCTATCTTTCAAGACTCACCCTTCTACCTACGTCGCTATAGCCTACTATTTGCCATGTCGAAGTCAAGAAGTAGCCCTTTGTCCCACCTGTGTTTTGCCATAACCCTATGGTTTCGAGGAGATGTCATAAAGAATGATGTTTCATCGAGAGCCCTGTTGTTTGATTTAGTGTCGCTGTGAGACTCTGACATCGGTGAGACTTCATACAGAACCCATTATGTTTCATCGAAAGTCATCATTTATCATGTATGTCACTGAGACATGAGAAAAATCTCGTCGAGAAGCATCTCCCATCCATCTTCACCAAGACATTTCAAAATTGGGCAGACCTCTCATAGACAAGCCTTTTCTTTGCTGAGAGCCCCCATATCAAACCTGTCGTAGTGAGAATTCAACACACATACCAATAGAGACCTTTTGTTTTCCATTGGCAAGACTAGAGGTGTTCATCAAGACCTCTCATCACTACCCATGAGTCTTACCAAGATGTCATTAGATAGAAACACTTAGTCGGCAAGACCTAATGAAATTGCTGGGACCTCATTCCGAATAGAACATCCTTCACCGATGAGCCTTCATTATCTCACTCACAGTCACCATGACATAAGAGAATCTCATACCGATGCACTTTTGTTTCAATTTACTGTCGCCGTAGCTTCCATCCTTCAGGGAGACATCTCATAGATTTCACCTTGCTACACCAAAAAACTTTAACCACCTTGAATATCGTCGTGACTTCCTGCTTGTTACACCAAAGTCAAAGAGTATTTCAAGTCGCTATGACTTTCATCTATTGGGGGGACCTCCTGTAGACATCACAGTTACACTGAAAGGCCCCATGCATTCTAAGTCACGGGGACAAGGAAATTGTTACGCTGATAAGGACCCTTCATTATTTCCATCGGTGAGAGCGAAGGTGACTCATCGAGACCTTACAAAGATCACCCCAACCTACACCAATATGCATCCCAAACTTGCCAGTCGGTGAGACAAGAGTGAACTCATGCTGAAAAAAATCCAAATGTGAAGTCGGCGAGACATGTTGAACTCGCTAAGACCACTCATTGCAACCTTTAACCTACGCCGAAGGGAACCCATAGTGCACCTGTCGCTGAGACATCTTGAATTTGGTAAGACGTTAGCCCAACCATTTGACTCCCACCAAGCTATTTCTTTATCTGCCAGTCGGCGTGACAAAACAAAATCTCCAGGACATGATACTGATACCCTAGCCATTTGTCGATAGAGCCTTCCACAGTCACCAGAATCACGTGAATATTATGTCGAAAAAAACCAATAGGCGGATGCCTATTGTTGAAACAATGATGAAGTCTTGGTGAAACACCTGTAGCAAACATATGTCAACACAAAGGCAACATGGGTTGGGAAGACAGTCATGGACCTATGCCGATAGGCACCAGAATGTACAGAATGCATAATTCGATTGATTAATGGGGCAATATGGAAAACTAAAGATAAAAAATGCATACGGTAGGACCAAATCAAGAAATTTATGAGTGAAACCATATGTAAAAACCATCAGATTTTTACAGTTCCAACATACCCTAAACCCTAAACCTTTAACCCTTAAACCCTCTAATATCTACCATTAACCCTTAGGTCTATATGTACACAAATCGGATATCCGATTTGTAGAACAAAAAATATACAGTTACAAGTAACTTAATTTGTTTCAAATGAATCAGATATAAGATCATAATGGATATCAGATTTGCGGGCCATAGAAAAGCCCCATGTGGGTCATTTTGTGCATTCCAAAGGACCCTACATTCTGTTTGCAGGCGATACACACGTGGTTTCAGACAGGAAGAGACAAAGATCAACTTTTTGGAGCATCTTCTATTGAAATTTGTCATAAGCAATGATTTTTAGCATCTTTTATGAGGTATAATGGGGAGCAGTAGTTGTCAGAAGCAAAAACATAAGAGAAAGCTTACAAAAGAAGAAATTGAAGCATATAGACAAAAAGATAGAGAAAGTCATAGGAAGAGAAGACAAGGTATGTTAAAAATTGGTGAACCTAACCCCTATGGTCTTTCAAGTGAAGAGGAAATTGAAGATGTTAAAGGTGAAAATGTTGGAATTGAATATGTTGAACATGATATTCAAATTAGGAATGAAATTATTGAAATTGATAATGAAAATGTTCAAGGTGAAAATGTTTGATTTGAAGATGTTGAACATGATATTGAAATTGTGAATGAAAATATTGAAATTGATAATGAAAATGTTCAAGGTGAAAATGTTGGATTTGAAGATGTTGAACATGATATTGAAATTGGGAATGAAAATATTGAAATTGATAATGAAAATGTTTGAGGGGAAAATGTTGGATTTGAAGATGTTGAACATGATATTGAAATTGGGAATGAAATTATTCAAATTGATATTGAAAATGTTCAAGGTGAAAATGTTGGAAATGAAGATTTTGAACATAATATTGAAGCAAGTGTAAAATTATGCTTCACCAAATTACATGAGAAATGAAGAACCTTGTATGGAAGAAAGACATATTCCAATTTCAAGACCCACGAGAACCCTAAATGGTTACTTGAATTTGATGAGAATATTATAAACAATTTTGAAGGCAAGAGGTCAACACGAATTGTTGGTTGTGGGCTACAAGACTTTTCAACCAATATTTTAGTGATAAGACATTGACCGAGCAATGCCAAACATACAATTGCTAAAGATACAAAAGATGAGACCTTTGCTAGCCAAATTGAAGATTCATGTGAACAAGAAGACTAAAAAAAATTCTATTATTGTCAAAAATATTTTTAATGCTCTCAAGTCTATTGGGAAAAGTAACAAGGAAAAGGATAAGAGAGCTGCTCGAAGAGTCATTACAATCACCCTAGTAAGCCATCAATTGAAAAAGGCTCGCTTTATGAGACAAACTTGTATTGATTTTGACATAAATCATAAAACTTTGGATAGAGCACTTGCAAGAAGAGAAAGAATAGATGATCCTCTTGAAAATGATACATGGGTTTTTTCCGGGAGGCTTCCACGTGTTCATAAGAAGCTAACTGATAATGTAAAGTAGGTAATTCAACAATTTTGGCATGATAACTCTAGAGTATCACCCAATGCAAAGGATGTTTTAAAGTTAAGAATTGGCAATCGAGACCGCACACCACATCCTAAACATTTCTTGGAATCAAGCCAAACAATGTTGTTCAAAAAATTTATTGAAACAGATAAAAATATGGAAATCTCACAAAGGAATTTTGAGGGTTTGAAGCCATTTTATTGTGTGCCTCTTAAGATTCATAATACTTGTTGTTGCAAATACCATGTGGAGTTTTCAATGTACCATGAGCTATTATGCTATATCCATTCTACTTTGCATGTACTAATGAAATGTTGTAGGAGTGTGGTGCAATGCATCTTCCAAAATCATCAAGGGACTTGCTAGTTCTATTTTTATGTTCTAGAGATGATGGTTGCTTTTTCTATAGAAATGATTGTTTAAATGCAAAGTGCTCACAATGTGGTGGCTTGTCAAAGTTTGTTCAATGTTTTCATGAGAGTTTCAAACATGAATTTGGAAAGAAGCTTGTTGAGAAAAAGAGATATGAGATAGTCAAATATACTTTGCAAAGCGGAGGTGAAGGTTCTAGGTGTGAGTTGGTTACAAAAGAATGCAGTGTTGCTGATTTTATTTCAGATTTTAAGGACAATCTTTTCTAAAGTATGCAAGGCATAGTCATAGGTCTCAGTGGTTGGATCAACAATTTAGGATGTGTAAGGACTCATTTTTGATTGGCACTATTATATCAGTGGTTGACTTTGCAGAAAACTACACATTGCAACCACAAAATGAGGTACAATCTCAGTATTACAATTCCATTTAGATTGCTATTTTTGTCCACATAACATTTAGACATGCACCTGATAGTACAGAGGAGGATTAAAAGATAATCAGAGAGTATCATTTTTATATGAATGATGATAGATCTCACTCGTCTGAGTATGTCCAACATTGTTTCAAGATTTTTTTTGAGTTCTTGTAGGAGCATGATATAGCATTGGGCCAACATCTAATTTGGTTAGATAATTGCATAGGTCAATTCAAGAATGCTTGTATCTTTTATTGGTTGAGTAGAATGCATGTAGAGAGGGGTCTACCTCATATTTGGAATTTTTTTGAAGCTGGACATGGGAAGGGGAGCATGATGGAGTAGGTGCATGCGTAAAGAGAGATCTAGCTAAGGAGAAATTGAAGATTTCAGGAGCAAAATTCAACGATGCACATTCTATAGTTGATTGGTGTAGTTCAACATTGTCACAAGGAGGGACACTTGATTCAATAGTGCACATATTATTTTAGTTCATTGAGGAGGGTATAGTGGGAGGTAGATTAGATTGCCATACAATCAAAGATTCTTCAAAGATGCATTCATTTTGAAGCTCAGATGCAGGCACATGGACCATTTGGACATGAGAGTTGGCTTGTTTTTGTCAGAGTTGTATTTAGTGTGAGTGGGATCAATGCGAGTCAAGTGAGTGGGTGGATACATGGGTACCACAGTATCTAACTCCTTTATCTCAAAAAATATCCATGACAAATGACACAATGGAAAGTGCAATTGATTATGACTTGCTTTCAGATCTACTATAGCTAGGACATATTTTTGCAGTTGTTGCACCACAGGGGAATGAAGAGAGATCAAACTATTGGTTGGCTAGATGTGTGCAGGTAAAACATAAGCTAACACAACCGATGGAAGATGATGATGGTTTCATGTATCCTACAGGTTCAGTTGTGGTTGCAAGAACTTGGTTGCGAACATAAATGATTAGAAAGAATGGCATACCTACATTTGAAGACTATGAGAAACATAAAACCATTCTCATGTATTCGCACCTTGTTATAGCAATAAATGTTAAGTTGTTGAAGTATCATGCTAGACAAAAGACAAAACAACTATGGACACTTGGTAACTTTGATCATGAAGCAATATTGGATACTCTTAAGAAAAGAGATGACCCTTCAGGCACACTTGAATAGCATTTTCAAGAATGGAAGGTAGAATGCTTATGTTAATTATGATTAAGTTCATTAGTGTTCTTTATTTAATACTGATATTTTATATACTATTGCAATGTAGGTGTCTTTAATAGTGATATTTTGTATGCAATTTTGTGATATTTTTGGCAAGATTGATCATGGACCTGCTGCAACAATAGCTAGCTCTAATCCTTTTGAAGAGGTATGTGTCTTTAGAAGTTTGCATCACTAGCTCATCATCATTCAAGTTGTTTAGATTAATATAGATACATTATTCTAAGCATATTTTCTATTGTGACAATATAGATTTCTCATTTTCCCACTTTTGTGATATTCTTGTCACAATTGATCATGGACCTGCTACAACAATAGCCAGCTCTGATCCTTTCGAAGAGGTATGTGTCTTTTGTAGTTTTCATCACTAGCTCATCATCATTCAAGTTGTGTAGATTAATATAGATACGTTATTCTAAGCATATTTTCTATTGTGACAATATAGATTTCTCATTTTCCCACTTTTGTGATATTCCTGGCATGATTGATCATGGACCTGCTACAACAATAGCCAGCTCTGATCCTTTTGAAGAGGTATGCGTCTCTTATAGTTTGCATCACCAACTCATCATCATTTAGGTTGTTTAGATTAATATAGATATGTTAGTCTAACATCTTTTCTATTGTGACAATATAGATTTCTCATTTTCCCACTTTTGCGATATTCCTGGCATGATTGATTATGGACTTGCTACAACAATAGCCAGCTTTGATCCTTTCAGAGAGGTATGCAACAGATTACAGCAATAATATTTTTTGAAATATGGGTCAAATGTCTGGCATTGTATAAAGGGTATGTTTAAAATGTAAAGGGGCCTGTATTTTGGAAACTCATACATTTTGTAAAGGGGTCTATTTTTGTACTTAATTGAGCTACAACCGAAGGTTTTCTTCCTGGTTCTTTCCTGTTGGTATGCTCGTTTGAACCAAGTTTTTTAATATTTCCCATTTATATATAATAAATTATATTGGCTTGCAACTTTTTCTCCTCAAACGCAATTCTTTAATTCACAAGGGTGACCTCATAGTCACAAACCTATTCCCTTTCATTTTAAAATTCAAAATTCAAAATTTTCACTAAGTGGTGTCATTCACCCACTTTGAGTTGACTAAACACATGTTTGGCATAATTTGATGATATACGCTAGCATTAATAACATACAATATATTCATTATAATCATGAAAACATTCATTTATCTTATAGCATTGGAGCAATTAATAGTGAGACATTTTGATTCAATGCAATAAAAATGAGTAACAAATTTCTAAATACCACCAAGTCCCTAGATATTCAAGAGTAGATGCAAAGATAAAAATTTGTACCCTTATCAACCCTTAATTATCCAATACCCCTATCAACCCTTAAGTATGTTAGGTTGATTGTGTTTTATTGATTGGATTTTATACATCCTTGTACCTCATTGATACATTTTTCTATTAGGTTTTGCATTTTTTATGTTAAGATATAGTAAATTATATTCACTTACAATTTGAAGTGTATTGTATTGTTAGAATGAGTACTTAAATGATCATGAGGTGTTGAGGGAAATATTGTTTTCATCAGTATTCTTTGGAATGCTTTGGATATTGTTGTAATGGCATTGAATAAAGAAGGTCATCAATGGGAGTCACACAATTGTTGCCATCAATGAAATTGACCATCTCTCACATGTAATGCTTGGGAGTTACATTGGGAGAAGTGGATCATCTTTCCATAATGTTATGGGTTCCTACTTAGTTGATATGTTCATGGTGGAGGGCTATCTTGAGTGCTATCATAATTACTTGTTGGGGTGGTTCATGGTTTTAAACTATCAAGAATGGTTTTGGTGGCAATTAGTTTGGGGAAACCACTTACATGGTTTTAGCTTCCCATTGCTTTGTATAAAAAATTTATGTAGAAATTTTATTACATGTCTTGATGTTATTTCAAGAGTGGAAAGCATGGAGAACTGAGTTTTGAAATAAAATGAAGAGTTAAAGGTCCAAAAATGGTGGTTTTTTTCACTTGAAAATAGAGTTTTAACCCTAGGGTTTGCAAAAATATTTGAGATACCAGAAGTTTCTTTGTTTTCTAAGCATATTGGGGTCTAAATAAAGGTTTCTAAGGTGGTGGAAAATTCTGAAATGTTGTGGAAGTGCTACATCCAATAAACCCTCAAGAATTACACTAAAAATAGGGGTTTTTTGATTTGACGGTTACAGGTTTGTACAAATGGAATCCAATTGTAGAATCTTTATTTTCTTGGCAATTTATTTGCTTCCCCAAGGTTTTATGGGTCTGTGTGGTGTTTGAAGGTATGTTGCTTTGCCTTTTTGGGCTAATTGAGTAGCCTATTCAAGGGTGAATGTAGAGGAAGTCAACGCTGGTCCAAAGGAGTCTATGTTGTTTCTCATATATGTTGTGTAACTTGGATATGGGTGTTTGAATTAGTCATGTGTTCATCTAGTGTTTTGGAAAATTGTGGAGTAATTGGACAAAAACTAGTTTCTCACTATTACAAGGGTTTAAGGGGGTTAAAGAGGGAAATGTATATTTAGTTGCTTGTCAAGTTTTAAGGCAGTTTTCAACTATCTAAGAGGTTAGAATAATCTTGTTAGATGCCTCAAATAGGCAGGTTGCAAAGAGTTTGTGATTGTGCCCTTGTGTATGCATCAATTTTTCACCTAATTTGACTCGGTCCAATGTAGCTCAGATTGATTCGATGTATTTGGGTGTAAGAGAGGACCATCTCTAGTGTAAATGTACCCATATGAACGTGTTGGAACAGTCCATTTGGTCGTACGAGCTGCGGAGTGAAAGTTGCACCACTTTGTAACTTTACACTACTTGCATCTGGCAACTTTTCCCTCCATTAAAAAGTCATCACCACAAGAAAATGCCTCCGAGATAGCGAAAACTGAGAGAGGTTTTTGTAGATGGTCCCAACATGATCCCATAGCCTTGGATAGAGAGTCTGTAAGCATCACGGTCTTTGAGAAATAGACCTTCAAAGATTGCTGCCTTTTAGCACTTTGGACTCTTAAGGGAAATCATCGGTCCAATGTAGGTCGGAGTGATTCAGCATATTTGGGTGCAAGAGAGGACCATCCCTAGTGTAAACGTACCCATCAAGACGTATTGGAACAGTCCATTTGGTCGTACGAGCTGCGGAGTGAAAGTTGCACCACTTTGCAACTTTACACTACTTGCATCTGGCAACTTTTCCCTCCACTGAAAAGTCATCACCACAGGAAAAAGCCTCTGAGATAGAAAAAACTGAGAGATGTTTTTGTAGATGGTCCCAACATGATCCCATAGCCTCAGACGGAGAGTCTGTAAGCATCACGGTCTTGAAGAAATAGACCTTCAAAGATTGCTGCCTTTTAGCACTTTGGACTCTTAAGGGAAATCATCGGTCCAATGTAGCTCGGAGTGATTCGGCATATTTGGGTGCAAGAGAGGACCATCCCTAGTGTAAACATACCCATCCAGACATGTTGGAACAATTTGTTTGGTCATACGAGCTGCAGAGTGAAAGTTGCACCACTTTGCAACTTTACACTGCTTGCATCTGGCAACTTTTCCCTCCACTAAAAAGTCATCACCACAGGAAAACACCTCTGAGATAGCAAAAAATGAGAGAGGTTTTTGTAGATAGTCCCAACACAATCCCATAGCCTCAGACAGAGAGTTTGTAAGCATCACGGTCTCCGAGAAATGGACCTTCAAAGATTGCTTCCTTTTAGCACCTTGGACTCTTAAGGGAAACTAGTGGGCAACATAGTTAACTTCTACACAAACTTGGTTTGAAGTAATTTCATTATTTTTTGTGCATTTAAAATGGAGTTTTAAGCCTTCCACCCTACAAGTGACCTCTAAATAACTTCAAAATCCTTAACTACATCATTCTTATTCATTTGTTTTGCAAACAAGCATTTTCATTCAAAGAGGCTGAGCTTTGATTTTTGCTTGTTGCATTAAATGTGGACTGTGACACAACTTTATTTTTTCTAAAATTGTTCAACTACTATGTTACTTGCATCACATTCTACTATGAATGGTTTGTCAAAACTTGGTAAAACTAAGATAGGTTGGCTAGCTATCTCCCTCTTCAACCTTTCAAATCCTTCATTGGCTACTTTGGTCCACACAAACTTTGTTTTCAGTCCTCCTTTGATGGTTTCAAGAACCGGTGCACAAATTTCACTAAACCTTCTCAAAAATTTCCTATAGAACTGAGCTAATCCATGGAAACTCCTAAATTTTGTCCCTATCTTTGGAGTAGGCCAACTGAGAATGGGGTATCTTGATGAGTTTCAACTTTTGTACTACCTCCTCTGAGATGACATTATCAGTTGATCCTGAGTCTATGATGACCTTACAAACCTTACCTTGTATCTTGAACTTGACTCTAAAAAGAGCTCTCCTTTGTTTGCATTCATCCTCAGTAGGTGATTTGATCAAAATCCTTCTTAACATGAGTTGTTCTCCTTTCTCTGAATCCAAACTTACTTCTGAGTTTTTAGAGCAGTCCTCTTCTTGGGCATATGTAATCTTCCTCTCACCTTGTGAAGATGCTGGCTTGTCTAGACATCTATAAGTCGGATGACGCAACTGTCCACAATTGTAGCACTTCATTGAAGAAAAGTGTGAATTTCTCGCAAAGCTTCTTGATCTACCTCTTCCACCAATGTTAGAGCTTCTACCTTTGTATCCCCTTCTATTATTTGCCTCATGGGATAGTTCTCCAACATTGGAATCCCCTTGACCTTTGTTCTCATGGCTTCTTCCACCAAAACCTCCTCTATGTCCACCTCTAGTATTGGAATCTTGTTTCTTTTTTAGTTTCTCTTCCACCTTAATAGCCATTTGATAGCAGCTATGGAGGGTAGTAAGTGTGAAAAGACTCAACTCCTCTTGTATGTTCCATCTAAGACCGTTTCGATACCTAGCAACCTTGATGCTTTCAACTTCTTGCACTCTAGATCTAAGGCTTAGTTTCTGGAACTCCTCTATATATGCAGCTACATCTAGGTCTCTTTGTCTGAGATTTTATCTCTTCTTGTGTAATTGAATATCATAGTCTTTAGGTAGATAGTTCTCCTTCACTTTAGCCACCATAGTTTTCCAACTTCCTATGGGTTTCTTGCCCTCCTTCTCTCTTTCTTCTTGTAGAAACTTCCACCAAGTTAGTGCTTGTCCTCTTAGCCTTGATTTGGATATCTTCACCTTTTGTGCCTCTATAATCCCATCACATTCAAATTGATTCTCCATTCCCTCAATCCATTCCATAACCAACTCTGCATCCATTCTTCCTGTGAACACAGGGATACCTTCAAGTGCCTTGCCACTCAAAGCCTTCAATGCTTTGAGAAAGGGTTCCTCTACTAATGGAGGTTCAGGTTCTAGTTCTATGTCTTCCTCTATTTGATTCTTACCCTTATCTTTATCCTCTCCTAACTGTACCTTCATCTTGCTTGTAGTCTCTGCCACCTCTTCTAGTTTGTGCTTCATCTCTTCCATAGCCTCTTCAAGATGCCTATTATTTTCTTATAGCTCTATCAAATGTCTAGCTAGCTCTGCATTGGTCACCATGGTGTTCTCTCCTATGGATTCACTTCTTTCTGACATTCATTTCTCAATTGCCAAGCCTTGTATGGCTTTGATACCAATTTGATGGGGAGACTTACCTTTTAAGAGCACTCTTGCTCTTCCCAAGACCTATTCTATGGTCTTCCTAGGGTATTACTCTCTACCCTATTTATGGATCTCTCCTAAACCCCTTTCACCTCATAAGACTCTCAACCAATTTCAAATTCTTCTCCATTACTCTCAATTCACCACTAGGCTTCCCTGGGCTCCAAACTGGCCCAAAGTGTCCTAACCACTCCAGGGGCTAAGAAAGGTTATTCTACTATCTCTTTGTTGATTTTAAACCTCACCGATCCATCTCATTGGATTATTTCACCATTCTCCCATCGATTTCTTGAAAAACTCCATTTTAGGCCTTGTAGCCTTTTGCCCCAACTAGGCCTCCTAGAACCTGTTTTCTTGGCTTTTCTAAAAAACGGTCTTAAAATCCCCCAAATATTTTTTGATATTATTTCTAGTGGTACTCTAGGATTCAATATTTACCAGGTGTAAGGTCTCCCAAGTGGCCGTTCATATGACTGTCCTCATACCTCCCTAATTTTAAGGGTTTCAAGGGTTTTAGCTCCTTTTTCCAACTTTGAGGGCTTCAATGACCTCCTCAACTCTCCTCCTTGCACACACATGTATGGAATACATGTTCCCACACTACCATTCTCTTGATTGGAACAAACCAATCCATTTAGCATCTTTCTTTACTACTGTCCTCTCCAAGCCACTAGCCAGAATGCACTTGCACTCGCCTAGTGCTTGATAGTTTGTTCACTTCCCCTAAAAACAAAGACTCCTAAACCTGTATGTACATTATTTACATAATCCCTAGATTTATTCCAAGTTTCCATGAGAGGAAAGCCACGGGAACTCAAGTGGGACTCATTATTCACAAAACTGGCCCAAACCAATAGTGAGTCCAAAAACCCAAAAAATTGCAAAACCTTAACCAGTTGGTCTAAATGACTAATCTAATGATAGGTATAGTAAGTAAATGAAAAAAATGAAACACTCAAAGCATCAGGTTAGTCCTTTCAATCCATTCTTGACTAGATGAAGGCTCAAACACAAAAATGCACTCAAAAGTTGTTGAATTCCAATCACACAAAAATGCTCTCCAAGTCTCAATTCATGAAAATGAACTTCCAACCCAAGTATTAGGGTTTGGATGACCTTATATACCTTTCTACCACGTGCTAGGACCCTTGGGTCAGACTTAGAAAAACATTAATGCTATTTTTCAACTTTTAGGCCAAATTGCCAAGGCAACATTGCCAAAATGCTCAAATTGCCAAGATTTGTCTAGGAACTCATAAAGTTCAAGACTCTAAGAAAAACCTACCCTAACACACTCTCAAAAAAAACCTAAGGACTTTATATCATAGTCCTTATTCCATTGGTGGTTGGATAGAACCACCTACAAGCCAAAAATCACTAAGATCTTCCAAAAGACCTTAAGGTGCTCCTGCACCATTTTGGAGGATGAAACTTGTTTGGATTTGTGAGGGAAATTTCACAGAAAGATTGCATCTGTATGCCAAGCATAGTGGATTTTAGCATCCCAATATTTTTCTAATTTTTCTTTTGATCATTATAATCTTGGTTATGAGCAAACAATTGAAGCAAATCAAGTGAGTTATTTGTGTTAAATACTCTATTCCAATTAACTTATATGTGTAGATTTATTTGTCATATGTGAATGTTTTAGTTCTAAATATCTTGTTTAAATGTTTTGACTGATTTTCATTGATTATTCCAAATCTAAGAAATTTGTATGAATAACTTAGTTAAGGATCATTGCATTTATCATTGAGCCTATGGTCAAATGTTCTCATCCTATGACATAAGTCTTGAATTGCTTTAATCAGTTCTGACAAGTCATGACCTCCTAATTGGGAAGGCTATAACTCCCCCATTCATTCAGACAACTAGATGTATGTTTGTTGAAAATATCAAATAAAACCTCCAGCCAGGGTTTGCTAGTGTAGGGAGAAGTAATGCATGAAATTTTCTTTTTGATTTGGGCTAAATGTGATTAGGATAGGCCTTGACAGGGTTGTATCAAAGCCCAAGAGAGAGATATGTTGAGGAAGAAAATAGAGAAATTATAGTGAAAATGTGCATTAGCATGTCTCATTTTATTTATAGAAGAAAGTACAGTTCACAAAAATCAAGCAAAAGCTAAAATCCATCTATGAAATAAATTACTCACTATCAAAACTAACCTTCAAATTAAAGAAGAACTTAAGAAGATATATTTTCATATAACTTCTTCAAATGTATTTAAATTATTGTACAAGGAACATAAAATATTAGAGATGCACTTTCCAAGCAATGTTGTTTTCCTATCAGTTTATGTAAAACATAATTATTGTGGGGATTCTACTTAAGATTCAATTAATCAAGGAAATCATAAATGTTTTGGAGTTTTGTTCTACCAATGCAATTATTTTCTATACTAGCCATTATGGAGAAGTGATTTATACAAATAATTGAATCTTCTAGTCAACAAATGGTCACAACATCTTGGGATGGAATGATTAAAATATGGAACATTGATGAAGGCAGAGGTAGTTGGGCAATAACTTTTGGCTCATCTAAGAAGACACAAAGTTCCAGTAAGTATATGAAGAATGGTCATATGATATATTATTAGTATTCATATGCGAGTCTAGCCATATTAATATAAACTACATAATATGAATATGAATATAAACTAAATAATATTTAACCATTCTTTTTATGCTATTGTACATTGATATTTAACCATTTCTTCAAAGAGTTTAATCATGCACATGAGGAGGAAACTAAATTTTGATTGTCAACTTCTATATATATCAAATTATCCAATAATCAAGTGCATGTCCATATACAAAAATGGCATCAATGCCAACTCAAACAAAGTTTTACAATATGTGGCATATGCCATCTCGATATCTATTCAAAATTTACATGCCAGAATGTCTATCTCATCCTAAACTACTGTTGGATCATCAAAATGGAGCATCTTTGAAGCACTTGTTGGCTCTGAAGGTAGCTGCACAAGAAAAAGTCAAAGCACAATTGAGATTAGTTATACTATATAATTTAAAATTGAATAATTAACATAAAAATCAATACACATTGAATTATAATTGAACTCTAAAATTGAAATCTTGATAACCTGAAATATATGTCTCTTTGAAGGGTCAGGAGTCCTAGAATATACCCCTCTCAAAGAACTAACCAAACCAAATTTTGTAACATCAATCTATATATGTGAACAAAAACATGAAATTAATCCAAGTTAGCATAGAATTGTCAGTAATAAGAACATATTTACCAAGCACAAAATAAAATAAACACATACCTCTTTAGGTTGATCTTTTTCTGTATCTCCTTTAGGTGTCTCAACACCTCCTCCTTGAGGTGTTTCAACACCTCCTCCTTCAAGAATTCGAATACCTACTCCTTCGGGTGTTGTGGAATTTATGAACAATGATGGATAGCTCACAACCGCCTGTACATAAAAATGGAAAGTACATATGAAACTATGAATCTATGTCAATGTATGCATAATCAATAAAATATATTATAAATTTTAATTCAATCAAATTTGAGTTCAATTACCTTTCCTTTATCCAACACTGTGCCTCCATAGTCTAGAGAGCGTCGCACCTCACTCGCACTAGGTGTTTTCTACAAGTAGAGAGTAAGATAAACATATAATTTAATATATAATTTCATTATTGACAATTCAAATGACAAACAAATATACAGTAAAAAAATATAAATGAGTGAGTGAGAAAATACATACTATGTACATGTCAAGGCCAAATAAAATGGCCCTAAGGGTGCTATCCATCACCTGTGTGAGCTCCTCCTTAGACATTAACTATTAAATAGACCATGTAAATAAATATTAGTACTTGATACTATCTCTTATTAATATTCATTTTTAAAAAAATGCAATTTATGAATTTACACCTTAAATGTTACCTATGTAACTACTCCAATGTCCACCTCTCTAGCAGGAGAGGACTCTGTAGGGTGTGCTCCACTCCCCTGTGTGTGATTTTCTATAATCTCCACATCTTGGATGTCATAATTAGAAGTGTCTAATGGATGCTCATGGGGCTATACAATAGGACCCAAACATATTTGTTGGCACGTATTACAAATATGTGGCACACAAATATGTGGACCCGAGGAGGATGATGTAGCAGCATTGGATCCATCTCCAAGATCACCAAACTGTGGCTGAGCTACTGAAGAAGCATGGGAAACCAAAAGACCACTGAAAGAGTGAATGGCCTGGATAGTTTGTGTGGTTGCATCCTCCGTAATATCTAGATGTTGTACTGGAGGTGGCAGAGGAAGGGGAGGATGGGGAATATGTGGGTGCCTAACTACTCTAGCTACCCCTGGCCTATCCTGAGGCATACCTCTACCAATGCCCTGGAAGGGTTTAATGTCAAAGTAATTGACATGATGCCCTAACAAAAAATCAGCATATAATTTTTTAATAAAGTAAAAAGGTACATCAAGATTATTGTTGGGTGGTTTATCAAAAACCATACACCAACGATCCCAAAAGTTATCTACTATGCCCCTATGCATGCACCATTTTATAGAAAGTTTTGGCTTGTTAACATTAACTGGCAAACCAGTGCTGGGGTTAATAAATAAAGAGGCTATTTGGGCTTTTGTTATTTGGAGATCTTTCACATCATCATAAGACATTCCACATGCATAATATTGCCTCATGGTTTCTCACCATGAATGAAATGCATTATGTTGGGTGGAGAGGGTTTCTACATTTGTAATTATTCCTGTCAATGTGGTTGACATACCAGATAATCAAGGGATTTTCCTATAAACATCACAAATTCCCCTCAATTGCTCCAATTTTTCATGAATTAATTGTTCAATTGATGGTTGCAGAGGTGGTGGAGCATTTGGAATTTCTGTATTTTGATTCTCAGCTGGCAGATTTTCATTTTCAACTGGTGGAATTTGTGCATTTTCATTGTCAGTAGCCATAATGCCTGATTAAAGTTAAAAAATAATTAATCTAAAATTAGACAATATAAATGAAACACTATTTTTAAATCAAAATCCATTAAAAACATTCATTTTTTTATTAAAATCTATTTTGAACTCAATTGTTTCATAAAAATTTAATCAAAAACCCTATTTTGAAAAAAAATCCACAAAAACATTCATTTTTGTATGAAAATCCATTCTCAATTCAATTTTTTCATAAAAATTCAATCAAAAACCTTATTGTGAAAAAAAATCCACAATAGGGTTTCATTCTTTTATCAAAATCTATTCTACACTCAATTTTTTCACAAAAAACTCAATCAAAAACCCTATTTTTAAAAAAATTCAACAAAAACCATATGAAATTATTTAAATATAAATGAAAATTGAATCAAGTCAAATGAAAATAAATAAAATTATCTTTCCAAATCGAATTTAGCCTATATCAGATATCCGTTATGTGGAGAATGGATGAACTGTGCACCCGTGGGTTTTCTTCTCAGCCGAATGACTTCAAAAAAGCAACAAAAGTTTTAATATATACTTTTTACAAATTGGATATCCAATTTGGATTGGATATCTGATTTTTAAAAGTAGCTTTGGTGTTTGGTATAGTGACACACGAACCTAAAAAAAGTCAACACCCTCTTTTCACATTTTTTTGGTTGATGAAAGATGTGTTTTTTTCCTCATTGCCACTTTTTGGTCCACCATTAACCTGCACATACCCTTTAAGCATTTATGTATGATTGAAGGGATTGCATTCATGGAGAAAATCCCCTGATAGTTGAGCTTCACACGAAATTGGTCCAACTATGGGATGATGGAAAATGAGATGTCTAATGTTTTTAGTCCTATTTACAATGGTAAGGTGATCAATCCCATTGTTGGGAAAGAAAAACCATTGTGAATCTTGATCCATGCTTTTGGTTTATTGTATGTCTTGATAGAGCTCATGTAAAAGTATGAATTCCTTGGTGATCACATTCTCTCCATAGGTGGGATCTATTAATATCCCATTAGTGGGCTTATCATAGATATGACTGACTATGCAAGGAGGACCATTGGGTGCATGCTTAAGTATGTCACTTTGTGAGAAAGCAATATCAAGAGGATTTTTAGGTCGGCCCTTAAGATGTTGAGTTTCAACCAATGCAACCAAACAGTTGAAAGGATTTTTTTCTTGTTGTTCAGTATCCATAGGACTTAGTTGAGTTGTATTTGTGTTCTCATCATTCATGCCAACATTCATTACATTAGTCTTAGTAGTTTCACTAGATTTTACAAATTAAATACTATGTTTTGGCATGGGGTTGGTAAAGATTTACAAGTTTTTCTTATTAGGGGCAACATACTTATTTCCTTGATCATGAACAACTCCAATGGAAAGACGACCAGAATCAATGAGGTCTTGCACAAGATGTTTAAGAGACTTACAATGTTCAGTATCATGCCCATGTTGTCGGTGATAATGTAAATTTTGATCTAAATCTCAAGGTAAAGGCTTATTAGGATCGGGTGTTTTGACAGGAGGCAAGGCAATCATTGTTGTTCTAAAAGTTGGGACATTGTATAATGAAGGGTATCAAAGAAGGGAGTGAATTGTCTTTTTGGATCCCCATAGCTAAAGGGTATTGTGGCTCTAACAACTACTATTTGGTTATTGACATTTTGAGTTGTTTGTTGAGGGGGATTTAATTGAAGGAACCCTTTGTTCTATTTTCTAAAAGGTTGGGAATTGTTTTGGTTTACGGGCTCGGATTTCTCATTTCAGCTAGAAGTGGACTTTGTAGATCTCGACTACTAACCGAATTTTGATAATCATAGAGGGAAGTACACAAGTGCATGAAGGAAATGAATTTCATCATGGTAAGCTTTTCTTGAATATTTCTTTGCAAATTTTCTATGAACATCTTTTGAAGGTGAGGGTCAAGGACCTTGTCATCGATTTCGGAATAAAGCGATTGATAGTGTGAGATAAAGTCAGTTATCTTTTCATCTTCTTTTTGCTTACATCTCATCAACTTGGCCAAGGTCATCTTAGAAGTCATATGCACTTCGAAGTGGCTTAAAAATTCCCCAACAAGTTCATTGAATCAACAAATTGAGTTGTTCGGTAAAGAATAAAACCATTCCAAGGTGATATCTTTCAAGGACCTAGGAAAAAGATTAGCCAAAAGTTTATCATCAAGGAAAAAGTCTCTACATAAGGTAGTATAAGCATTAACATGGTTAGAAGGATCTCCCTTTCCTCCATATTTCTTGAATCTAGGCAACTCTACACTTTGTGCCATCAGTGTTTGCAATATCTCCAAGGATTTAATGGACTACTTTTGACATAATATGTAGGTGGACCATTTTGATTCTGGTTTATGGTGGAAATATGTTTTTGAAGGAATGAAACAGATTGGAAGAGTTGGTTTATGTGAGGGCCATTACTTGTGTTATGAGATGGAAGTGAAAATGGTGAAGGGGTTTATGTGTTTGAGGGACAAGTGAATGGAATGCTTATAGGTGGGAAAGTGGTAGGAGATATAACATGCAATGCCACATAGGAACTAGGGATGCTACCAGGAATACCCAAGGAAGGAATTGCATTACTAGTTTTTTGCATTGTTGTTGTGACTTGAGGATTCGTATAGGTAGGTATATAGGTAATTATTGTGGGAGGAGGAATTTGATTTCCTCCTTGGTTTGTGACATTTCTTGTAGGTAAAGGACAAATAGTGGTTGAGGTGAGATGTTTTCCAAATATTTGAACTATGTTTTACATAAGGTCAAGTCCATCTTCACTTTCAAGTATGCGGTGAATGCTATCTATAGTAGGGATGGTAGTAGTTGAAATGTTTTCATTTTTCACTTGATATTGTAGGTTTGATAAGTCTTCATGAATGTGAATTATGTTTTCTTCAGGGACACTATCATTTCTTGTTTCAATTTGTATACTACTTGAAGGAAAAGAGTTGTTAAGGGTATTGTCCATACCTACTGTACTAGTGTCAACACTAGGAGTGAAAGAGCTAGACAACCCAAGATCCAAAACGATTATGCTATCGCGGGATCACATGAGTCTTGAACTTAATCTCACTATAATATTAGCAATAGGACACCAAATACTCATACAAGGGCTACTAGATGCAAGGTGAATGCAAATGCAATGTAAGCTAAGAACAATGAAATGCTTATAATAGAAATTCTGGAAGCTAAAATAGAAAGGAAATAACAACAAACAAAAAATTAGAAACAAAGATTTAAATTCCAACAAATACAATTTAGAATATGAATAGGGACTGATTCACCCAAGGTGGCAAATGGGTCCTAGTAGGGATTTTTTTCAAAATTTTCAAAAAAATTCTATTGAAGTTTTTATGTTTTATGATTTGTATTTAAATGAAAATGCATATTTTGTATGATTTTTAGTGAAATAAGATGAAAAAATGCAAACTATATGAGTTTTCACTAATGCATTTGAAATTTGAAACCCTAAAAAATCCAATTAACTAATGCAAATCCTAATGCAATGTTAATGCAAGCCAAATCTAGGATGCAAATGTACTCCAAATCAAAATTATGATGTTCTAATTGCAAGTTCACCAAAATAAAAGGTGGAAAATTGTTTTTCTTTCCCTCTTAGGGTTTAGGAACTAGAAGGAAAATTTTCACTCACTCAAGAACAAACCCTTGAGATCTCAATGCAAAGGAGAAATAGATCTTGCAAGAAGGCTATTCTAGGGGATGAATACAAAATAATAAGGGGCTCACCACCAAGTTTAGACTTGGAAAAGATAATGAAATGCAAGGTGAATTACTAAACCCTAATTTAATGTAATGCACTACAAAATGACCCAAAAAAGTGAATAAAACAACACCAAAAGCTACAGAAAGGAATATGTGCAACTGAAAATCTAGAGATAGTTGAGTAGAGCTCTAAAAAACTGGAAATTCTACCTTTAATGCTAAATGGGACTCATTCACCAAGTCGGGAAAATTAGTCCAAAAACTAGGTTTGTATGTAGGAACAAGAATTGTCAAATGGGTATCCAAATCTACAAAAATATGAATTTTGACTAGAATTGGGACTCATTCACTAGAAGTGGAAAATCATTCCAGTTAGGATTTTTTAAAGTTTCAAAGACTAATCCTTCTCTTCTCTATTTTCTCTATCCTTCCTAATTGGTTTTTGGGTCTGAATCTCTAATTTGCAACCTGTCAGTCTTCTCTAATGTTCTCCAAGGCTTGATGACAACTTTGGCAACTTTGAACTTTTGACAAATTTTGTCCAATCTTTCTCCTTAGGAAATCTACAATCGAGACCTACAAATAACACACAAAGGAGAGAGAAAATGTTTTTGGGTTAGTGAATAGGGGTTTTCCTTCGTCAAACCTCTTGTTGGTGATTAAACCTTGAAATAGAATGAAATATGAATGGAGAATGATGAATGAACAAGATAAGATGTTGCAACTAACCAAACCCTAGCAATGAAAGGCTGCAAAAATGTATGAAGTGGCTCCAATGGATGTAGATATTTACTCTTGCTTGAAGGTGATATCTTTTGAATGAAGTGTGTGCTTGAATCAAAAAATACTACATCACAATTATTAGCTAAAAACCAAACATGATGCATGAAGTCTTTGACATGATGATTGATGATTGAATGCTACTCTAAAAAGATTGATAATTTTCCCTTGAATGCTTTTGAATGCTCTTGTAAACACTTGTGAACTCAAACTTGCTATAAGGATGAATACTTGAATGCATGGGGTGAAAATGAGTGAAAGAACCTTGTATTTATACTCAATTATGCAAGAATTCCCAAAATTACAACACTACAAGCCAACATCAGATCTAGGAGAATAAAATCCCATCATAATTTTGAATTAATTTTGATTTTGTACCATGCACGGGACTCGTTGGACCATGGTGGTGAATGAGTCAATTAGGCTGAATTTTTGGGACCATTTTTAACAATGCCTAGCAATGTGTGAAATCAAGTTCGAGACCAAAAGATCTAGGTGGGACTTATTCACCCAAGGTGGCGAATGAGTCCCAAATCACTAAATATGAGCCATTCAATCCTAAAACACCTGAATTATGATTGGCTAATGATTGGCGTCAGGATTATCTTCAGAAAGATGTATTAAATGAGGCTTGTCGATGCAAAATAGGGCCAATTAAGGCATAAGAAAGCCCAATTATTAATGAAAAGTGTAGAAAAGTGTGAAAGTGTGTTACAACACTTTACAACACTCCAAATAAGGCATGATTAAGGTTTATTTTAATTAAAATGAGGTTTATTAGGTTCAATTAATTTATAAAACCTTAGAAAAGTGTGAAAGTGTGTTACAACACTTCACAACACTTTAGCAAGGTACCATTTAAATCCATTAGTTCACAAGGGACCAAGACCTATTGTGAATGTGTCAACCACATTACAATACTAAATCAAGTCATCCTTAAGTTAAATTCCATAAGGAGGGCCCAAACAAGTGTGAAAATGTCCTCGACGACATTTTTCAACTCTACACTAGTGAACATAACCTCCTTTGCACAACAATGCAACACACAAAATTCTAGATGTAATAGCTCTGAACCTTTGATAAACATATTTGAAATGTATAGGTAGATCTTGAACCTAGAAGAACTACAAAGCAAAACTAAAACAATACTCCACAACCTAGAACAATATTGTAAATAACGGTTTCCTTTTTTTATTAAATTTTCTCAAAAGCACTTCAAAACCAAGTATCAAGAAGACATTCTCATCATATCCATCATTTTCCCAACTATAGACAAAAAAATATCAAAAAAACACTAGAGGTTGACACCAGTAGCTTACAAATGACAACATAACACAACTAATTAAAGCATCACCAATGCAACAACATAGACAACACATACTCTTGCAACAATCTTTTTTTCATATAGTTGACACCAATGAAAACACAAGCTTGTTAACATCAATGACAACACCAATTGCTCATACTTGGAAGAATCTCCCCCTTTCTCATTGATGGAAAAATATGACATGAAAAACCATCAAAAACAAACACAATAGCTCTACTCCATACCTATTTGGGTGATCCCACAATACTAGTTTACAATTTTTGGCCAAATTGGACATTGAACTGATTTTTTTAACCAAATCTTCACTTTCGTGCACCTATAGTGGCTAAACCGTGAGGAATTTGAAGATGATGCAAACTATTGATTTGTGACATTTTCTTGGAAGATTATAAATATATTTCTTTCAAAAATTTTGGAATCAGATTACACTTATTTTTCCATCTCCTTCGAAAACTAGTTTTTAAAAGTAAACACCATTTTTAAAGAGTGACGTTACTGACTAACACAACCATTTTTCTATGAAGGATAATTTTTTTTTCTTTTTCTAAATTTAGATATGTAACTACGGCATCTAATGCACGGAATTGGTTTCATATCATTTCATTAAATATTTTTTTCTTAATTAAGTTTCAAAGTCAAACCAGTTACAATTTAGACGTGATTTATTAGCTAAAACATAACTTTTTTGTAGTATCAAAATTCAATTTTTTTTGTTGGATGAGGGACATCAATATCTAGTGCACTGATATTTTATTTATTTATTTTTGATAATGTTCTATTTTTCCACATGTACAGAACAAAGAGCTTGATTTTCAATGAAAAACCTACATTCACAAGAAATAAAAAATAAATATAATAATAAAATTAAATTGATTTAAAATTATAATTTATGGGAAGCTTATAATAAGGACTATGTACTTACAATTTTTTTAAAAATGAATTCATTTGATCTCCCAAAAGATAAATCAAAAGTGTTTTTCTATCAACATTTTGATAGGTGCAAATGAGACTTTCTTATAGGTATGGTTTAAAACTAGCGGGGTTCTATCCAAGGGGGTTTGATCTAAGGTGGTTTGATCAAACCCTCTTCAATTGGAATCCTTTAAATGAAATTTTTTAAGGCTTAAATCATTATATTTTCTAAAAATATGTCATTTCAACAAAAATTAGGATCTCCCAAATATTGTAAACTAGTATTGTGGGATCTTCCATTCCCTTTTCTCTTTTCTCATTACTCACTCTCTCCTTTTCAACTTATCATTTTCAAGTGCTTCACTCTCCTAGCTATACTATTTTTCTCCTCCTTTCTTAACTAACAACTAAATATTTTTCACATGATTCTCTCCCCCCCTTTGACATCAATGGTAAAGGACAAAATATTTTCATTACATATGTTTCTCCTTTGACGTCAATCAACATTCTCACAATTGTTCTACAAAATTTTTTTCTTCATTGATCAATATAATCCCCCTTAGGAGCACACACCCTACTACAACAATTAGTAACCACTAGATAATGACAACACACACTCCCCTTGACTGCAACAACCAACAATGTTACTACCCACTCTCTATGAGAGGTAGCCACCAACATCAATCTAGACCAAAGAATGAGTCTTGAAATCCGTTAGACTGATGCATATCCTTATGCATCTAGTTCATAGAAGGAGGGCAATGAACCCCAACTTCTCTTAGAGATACTCAAAAGTATCCTTAGGAAGAGCCTTAGTGAAAATATTAGCAACCTAATTCTTTGTAGGCACATGTTGAAGCTTATCTTCATTCTCTACAGCCTTGTCTATTAGAAAGTGATACTAGATTGAGTTATGTTTTGTCCTTGAATGAATTACTAAATTCTTTGAAATATTGATAGAACTTGTATTGTCACAAAATATAGAAATTGGTTCATCATATACCACCCTAATATCCTTCAATTTTTGTATCATTCAAAACACTTGTGTGCAACAAGATGATGTTGCAATGTATTATGCTTCTATAGTAGATAAAGATACTAAATCTTGTTTCTTACTTAGCCACGACACCAATCTACATCCAAGAAAGAATGCACCACCAATTGTACTTTTCTTGTCATCCACACAACCACCCTAGTTTGCATCTATATAAGCACTCAGAGTAAAATTAGTTTCCTTTGGATACCACAAGCCATAATCTAGAGCACCCTTCAAGTATCTAAATATCATCTTCACTATTGCAACATGTTACTCTCTGGGATCTTCTTGAAATCTAGCCACAACATAGACTGCATGCATGATATCCAGTCTAGTAGCAGTTAGATATAGTAGTCCTCTAATCATTGATCTATACTTGCTTTGTTCAACCTTAAGAGATTCATCATTCTTGCTCAGCTTACAACCAATAACTATAGGAATAATAACGACAAAGATACAAACAAATAACAATGAATAATAAGCAAAGACCGAAACATAAGAACAATAAATTAATCATTCACACAAAATACACATGTAAAATGATTTATAGATTCCGCAGCACAACAGTCTTAAAAACCTCCAAAATGTTATAAAATGGAGCTGAAGGCAATGATTTTTACAATAGTCTACTACCAAACCAACACCACAATGGCTCTTTCCACAATACAACTTAATCAATATACTTTCTCACACATTTTGCACTACATCAGTGTTAAAACCCTCCAACCTACTATCAAAAGGAACAATAAGCACATAAAGAAAGACATGAACAATAAATAATTTGCTATCAAACCAACACCACAATGGCTCTTTCAACAATGCAACTTAATCAATATACTTTATCGCACATTCCATAGCACATCAGTGTTAAAACTCCAACCTACTATCAAAAGTAACAATAAATAGAGAACGAAAGACATAAAAACTAAATTATTCATTTATGCAAAATACCCATTGAAAAAGACTTATAGATTCCACAACACAATAGTTTTACAACCCTCCAACCTGCTAAAAAATAGATCCAAAGGTGACTATTTTAACAATAGTCTAGTATCAAACCAACACTACAATGGCTCTTTCCACAATACAACTTAATCAAAGTATACTTTCCCATACGACAACATTGAATATAGCATTTACTTTGTCTCCTGCCACTGTACACCAGTGAAAGGATGAATTCATGCTCACACCAACAAACATTTACCATTCACCTTCACTGTATCGAGGACATCATTCTGCACCACCACCATGTTGCCACAAAAAAACCTAGTGACCTCCCCATCAACCGAGACACCCCTGATGTCAACAAATCCAATTCACAACTGGGCTAATGAAAATCCCAATAGAAACTTCAAACAAAATAGCCTATCAGCTAATAATAAATTATATTCCATGACTCAAAAAAATCATTTATAAAATTCTTTAACAATCAATTTTATAAAACAATTATCATTTCTATATCTAACCCTAAAACCATCAAGGAATTTGTGATACAATATCCTAACCAAAACACAAATCTTATGGCCCATTCAAAAAAAACTTATTATGAATTTTATAATGTTCTATGATTTGAGAGAGCCCATTCAAATACATTTTTTCCATACAACGACACTATAAACATTATCACTAAAATATAATAAAATTCTATTTCTCTGCACTAGCTTTGATTACATGATATGTTTGTTAAAGATGAAAATCGATTTTTGTGTAGACTACAAATTCTTAGAAGCGGCACAATTAATTTATAATATCAATAAAATATAAATTGTATTTATAAATATAAAATAACTGGACAATCCTATTACATATGATGTGTTCTAAAATTGTTTTAAAGGTCCAATTTTGGTCTTCAATATTTTCTAATCATCAAACCACTTCTTCTAGATTACGAATCCTGACTTTGAATTATAAACAACAAAGCCCGTTCACATGGCGAGATGAATTATTTAAATATTTTAGAGAAAGACACAAGGAACTCAACTTTTACATAGGTAAGGATCAAAAACTTTTATTTTTCTTTTTAATATAGCATGGTTGACTTTGTCAAACATGTGCAAAGATGCCATTACAGCTATATTTTCACATAATTACCCTTGGGAGAACACGTCACCCATGTGAGAAGACAACATTACAGTTATATTTTAATACTCATCCATATACGAATGTTCCAATACAACTATTTTATTTTATTATAAGATGCCAAGATGAAAACAAAGTCAAAATCGTAAACAGATGAAATTTTATTATATTTTAGTGATAATGTGTTTTTTTGTCACGGCATAGTTATATTACAATTCAGATTTTTTGCTATATCTGTGTCCAATCGAGAAAAGTTCACATTTTTTAGGGTTCAAATTTATTAAAAATGTTTTCTTCGGGATGTTATTGGGATTGAATTTGGTGGTAAAGATTGTCAAAAATAAAATAGAGTTAAGAAGCAAGAGAAGACATAAATAAGAATATTGGACCTTCGCATCATTCTAGAACTAATAGGAATAGGGAGGAGGGGTCGATACGTGCGCTCCTTATCTTCCAAGGTCCACCTTGAGTACCATGTGGATCTCTAATAAAATTTAATAATCATGCCACTCAGGAAAACTAATTTAGAAACAAAAAAAATCCTTTTTATTTGATTTTTCAATCATACATCACATGTAAAAATCTGATTTGGCCAAGGTGTCAAAGAATTGTCTATTTGGCCATGTGACTCATCATGGCATGGGCCCAACCCCACAAGTTGTGTGGCACGACATCCAAAGTGGATGTTGTCATCATGTCACACTCAAACAATTCGCCACCCTTTAAGTCTAGTCACTTGCATTAATCACTCACCATCCCCACCATTGCTTATGTATAGCTATGTTTAATGTGTGTCCCTTCCCATTACCTCCATGACATGTCACACAAATTCTGAGCATTCCTTAATTGAATTCTCTTGCTCCCTCGTACAACACACTATCTTTCACCCCTTTCTTTCTACCATCTTCTCGACTCTTCTTCACAAACAGAGTAAAAGGTGTTCATTTATGCTCTTTGCAACTTCAATCCTACCACCACTACATGTTACGCTCTGATATTGGTCAAAATTTAGGCAACCACCACTACATGTTAGGCTCTGATAACAATCTCCCTTCAAGCCCGGTGATGCTTCCACCTCGGTTGTATGGCATCCTTGTAGGGTTCCAATTTTGGCAGGTAAACACAAAATCAACCTAGTTTTTAGGTTTGCATCAACATTTTTTGGTTTGCAGTCTTCAAATGCACATTTGTTTGTTTTCATTCTTCAAATGTGTAGGCATTGGTTGTTAGGTTCAATATATGACTAGCTTTAGCAATGAGTATCCCTTGGCGACACCCATTTAACCCAAGTGAGGTTCTAACCTCACTAAGGCCTTCCCAGTTTCCTTTTTCATTTTTTAACTTGCTATCAGATTGTATTCTACTTTGTGTTAATATTTAGCTTACTAGGTGAGGGTTCTTCTATAAGAAATTATAAGTGTAACTTATGAACACTATAAAATTTGTGTTCATAAACACATTACATATTTAGAGGAAATTAAATCTTTTTTTCTAGTGTCATTGTCATTTATGTAATGGGTTAACATTATTTTTAGGCATTTTATGGTGAAATTTGGTTTGAAAGCTTAAAATTTACTAATTTATTCATCATAAATGTTTCTGCAAAAATGAAAGAGGGTTTTCTACTTTAAATTTCTCATATTATCTTTTTCTATTGTTTCCTAGTATTTAACCCACAAATGAATTTACTGTTTGTTTCATCCATTTAATCAGATGAATATTGTTGGTTTTTTTGGTGCCATAGATAAATTTGGTGTAGTGCCCCTCATACTATTCCCTATTGGACTGGTAGTTGATCTATTTAGGATGAGACATTATGATAATTTGTTTGATGTTGGACTTACTACTACGATGATATTTTTGATGATACTTCTATTACTTGAGTTTATGTACATGTTATGACTGATATATGGTTTATTTGATTATGTGGATTAATTCTATTGTGAGCAATATGTGGTTATTTGATCATGACTTTTATGTGATTATGTTGTGATTTTTCTTATCTTGTTTGTTATGTAACTAATTGATATGAGTTGATGTGGTTACTTGATTGATGTGTTTGGGTGAAAGGGACAGTACCACATTACTCACTTATGAGTACCTTGCTACGCTATGATTTCCTTTCACAATGTGCTTGATTATATGTATATAGTTATGCATGACCATTTTGTGTGCTATAGGTTGTAGATACTAGGCATCGACTCCACCTGAATTGGTAGGTCTGAGTGTGCTTTAAACCCAATGGAATAGTTGATTGGAGATAGCATTTGGTCCCCTACCCTAGCCATCATCCTCGAAGAGGATGAGTATCTAGTTCGTTACCTTGTCAGTGTTGTCAGGTTAGTTGGTCTTGCTTTTCAACCCTAGAGAGGTTTAGGTAATTTTTGTTGACATTTGGTTTGTTTAATTTAAATTTGTTTGGTAAATATTTTTTGGTTAATTAATGCATTAAAATAAATTATTAAGTATAAGTATTTTGATAAATAGACATAAATATATTTATTAATGATCATGGTTTATAATAAATTAAAAGTGTAATGAAACATTATAATTTAAAATAAAAATTATAATGGAATGTGATAATTGATAAATAGTAAAAATAATATAAAAAGATAGAAAGGTTTTCATGGAGCACATGCATAACTTCAAACAGATGGTTGAAAAAGAAACTTGATGTTTTATTGGGGGATTTTAGAGATTTTATTAGATTTTTTGGTTTTGAAAATCAAATGACTTCCTTCTTGTAATTAATATTTCCTTTTGAGAGATTTTCATTTATTGATTTTGTTTTCTGGAAAGGGAAGTAATTTTGGTCTATAAGAAAGTTTCATATGTTGTGGAATTGGGGGATTCTGAAAAAAAAGGGATTAGGAATTGAAGAGTTGGATTGCAAGTTGGAGGATTCAGAACTTGGCATCAAATTCCCATCTCAATCAGTGTTGGATCCAAGAATTGGCATGATCTTTCATTTTTTTCTTTGATTAATGCAATTGAATTCTCTCTCTTTTTGCGTGTTGAAAATAAGTGTTTGATTGTTTGATGAAATTTATTTCCTGAATAAAAACAATCCATAAATGTATTTGCAAACCCTTCAATCATTGCATTCCTTGTATGATGTCTTTTTCCTCCTGCTAGTGCATTTCTAGAAAGATTTAAATCCATTTTGTGAATAGCTTGCAACCTTTGCATTCCTTAAATCGATGTCTCTTACATATTGGCACAACCCACAACACACCCATTTTGTATCGAGGTCATTATTTTTGCTGCGTAATCTTTTATTATGGAAATTTGGATTTACACCAACCATTTACAATTGTTTGAAAGTTTCTTAAGCCTTTAAAAGGCTATTCTAGAACTCTCTCCCACCAAAATCATTGCTTTTGCAGTATCCCTTCTACTATCATACAAAATTTGAAAGATTGATAAACCTTGCTATGGCATTCGATATTTTAAACTGCATATAAATGGCATTCAATAGTTATATTTTGGGGTTAGGGAATCAATACTATAGGTTGTATGATTAGGATAAAAATTTGATTTACATGCATCATATATGGCATTGATTTGTCTTCTTCCCTAGTCAGTTATTATTTTGTTGTGAAATGTTATATCATGGAAGTTTGGCTTCATACTATTTTTTTTTTGCATTTGCTTGAAAGTTTCTTTAGCCATTTCAAGGCTACCCAGTGCAACCTTCCTCCCTCATAGTGGTGCCTATTGATGTTATAGCCATGGGCTACATACTTCCTCCTTGCATTGACAGACAATAAATTTCATATAGCCTTCGGCTATTTATTTATTGCATTTAATAAAGTGAAGAAGCACTTCACTTGGCAATTTATTATTATTTTTTTGGGCCAACCCTCCTTGATATTCACACCCATTCATTTGAATTATATTTCATATTTAGCTAACCCTTGCTCATGAAGAGGTAAAACCTCTCCTCCATCTTGTATATAAATGAGATCATTTTCATTCATCAATCATCAAGCAAAAGTTCATCCATTTCCATTTGCTAAGTGTGGTTTCTCCAGTGTGAATTTTATATCTGAGTGTGCATCAAGTGAGGCACTGATTCTTGGCCTTGTGTTTGGCTTCATTGTAAGGAAAATTGTTGCCATTATTTCAATATATATAAAAGAGATTTTGTTGCTGGGTTTTTCTCCCTCAAGTTAGAGGGTTTTCGTAGGGTATATGCTATGTCAATCTGTGTGAAATTATTTTATTTCTACTTATTTAAATTATGATCCTAAAAACAACATGGTATCAGAGCAGGTTTAAGAAATATCGTGATCAGATTTCTATAAGCAGCGTTATCTTCCACTCTTGTTCTCATCTTCTTGTGTCTATCTTATCTTCAAAATGGTGAACGGGCTCAAGATTGAATATAGAATTGAAGGTACTTCCAACTTCACCTCTTGGAAGTTTAGAGTAATGATTGCATTGGAAGAAAATTAGATTGCTGAGTTCGTGGAGAGTGAAGTTTTGGAACCTTCCAATGAGAATGAGAAGACACAATGGAAGAAGAATGACAGTTAGGCGGAGGAGATATTGGTTGATTCTATGAAGGACCACCTTGTGCTGATTATCTCCAAGTTGAAGACAACAAGAGAAATGTTCAAGACCTTGGAGGAAATGTATGAGATCAATAATACAAGTAGAGCTCTTTCATTGACGCAACAAATTCATCATATTAAGATGGAAAAATGAGATTTCATCATTTCATTCTTCATGAAGATCACTGAATTGAGAGATTAGCATTCCACCATTGGGCATATGGTTGATGATAAGGATTTGGTTATGTTGGTTCTTAATGGAATTCCTGAATCTTGGGAGCCATTTATCCAAGGAATTAGTGGGAGATCAAAGCTACCTATATTTGATTGCTTGAGTGAAAATTGCATTCAAGAGGAATCAGGATTAGCAACAAGAGGGAATGGGAAAAGTTCTACCAATGAAGAGATTCATGTACTTTCCGCTCAATCTTCGAAGAAGAAAGGAAGAGAAGGGAAGAAAGGAAAATTTAAGAGGAACAAAGATAGAAGATCAGATGATGCTCCTACATCTAAGAAGATGAAGGATCTATCCCATATGTAGTGTTTCAAATGAGACAAGTTTGGTCACTATGCAATGGATTACCCAACTAGACCTAAGTAGCATGCTTCAATTGCGGATATGGGTGAGATCTCTCCTCAGAAGGATTCAAGTGGTTTCCTATTCTATTTTTCCTTATCAAGCAATGTTCCTACAAATAGAAACACTTGATTGGTTGATAGTGGTGCCTCCCGTCACATTACTAGATTTAGAGAACATCTTTCAGATTTGGCAGAGAGAGATACAAGTGTTCAAGTCATAATTGGAGATGATGTATGTTCTTCCATGAAAGGTGTTGGAACCTCCTCTCTTCACTTAGATTGTAAAATATCTCTTTAGTTGATTGATCTACTATTTGTACTAGGCATCAAGTGGAACCTTGTCTCAATTTCAGCCTTGGAGGACAAAGGATATCAAGTTGCATTCTACGAAGGATTTTTTTTTACATGGCCGAAGAACTCTAGCATCAAGTTAGCCTGAGTGATTGGTGTTAGGAAAGAATGTCTCTACATACTTTGCACTCATCCATTACAGGCTTTGTTGCATGATTCATCAAGTTCGTGTGAGCTTTGGCATAAAAAAATTGCTTACCTTCACTTTAGAGCACTTCCAACCATGGAGAAGATGGTCACTGGCATTCCTAAACTCAGCTTTGAGCATGAAGGTACTTGCCAAGGATGTGCTTTGGGTAAGACTACTAAAGGACCTTTTCATAGTAGTAAAATTAGATTTAAATGAATTTTAGATCTTGTTCATTCTAATTTGTGTGGTCTAATGTCTATTGCTTCTTTGAGTGGTTTCTTGTATTATGTAATTTTCATTGATGACTACTCTAGAAAGACTTAGATTTATTTCAAGTAAAGATTAAAGAATCCCAGGAAGTACTTGAGAGATTCAAGGAATTTAAAGCAAGTAGAGAACTTGTCTAGGAAGAGGATCAAAGTTTTGAGATCTAACAATGGAGGAGAATACATCTCTAGAAGCTTTTGTAACTTTTGTGTTGAGGAAAAAATTAAGAGGTAATTTTGTGTCCCCTACAATCCACAACAAAACAACATAGTAGAAAGGAAGAATAGATCCATCGTAGAAGCAACTAAATCCATGATCCATGATCAATATTTTCAAACTTTCCTTTGGGTTGAGGCATCTAGGATAGCTGTGTATGTTCAGAATTGGTGCCCTCATCATATCTTGGAGAACATGATTCTTGAAGAAGCTTTCACAGACCTGTGAAGCCTAAAGTCAACCATTTGAGAATATTTGGTTGTCCTATGTATGTTCATGTGCCTAAAGATAAAAGGACTAAATTGGAACCATCTAGCAAGAAGGGAATATTTTTGGGCTATAGTGAGTCTTCAAAAACCTATAGGATTTACATTCCAAGTTAGAAACTGATAGAGATTAGCAGGGATGTTACATTTGGAGAGGATGTTGCATTCAATAGATCTAAAGGCTTTCTCATGGAGATAGATAATGAAGACCATGAGAATCCTCAAGACATGGAAGTTGACCATACTCCTGAGATTTAGAGGGAGTCTCTTGAACCAGAAGAATACGGTGATCTAGTTAAGCCTTTGGAACCTACTGATGGATCTAGAGACATTGTTATTGGTCGAAAGAGATCTCTATGGGCTAGGAAAACAATGTAGGAGGCAGAAAAGTTTGCAGGCCCTAGAGGAAAATTTAGAGAAAGCAAAAGACCCCAAAATTTTTAAGCTATATTGCATTGGTCAGTCAAATTATTGAATCTAAGCCTTCCAGTGTTGAGGAAGCTACAAATCTTCAAGTCTGGAGAGATGCTATGGCTAAAGAGTATCAATCTATCCTCAAGAACTATGTTTGGGATATAGTACCTAGATCAGAAGGAAAATATGTTGTATCTTCTAAGTGGCTTTTCAAGATCAAGCATGCAACTAATGGAAGCATTGAGAAGTATAAGGTTAGATTTGTGGCTAGGGGGTTCTCTCAGAAAGAGAGAATAGACTATGAGGAAACATTTGCTCCATTTTCTCGTTATACCTCCATCAAGACTATCATTGTTATTGTAGGGGCTAAAGGATGGAAATTACATCAAATGGACATGAAGACAACATTTCTAAATGGTGTAATTGAAGAAGAGGTATACATCAAGCAACCTAATGGATTTGAGGTTCATGGGAAGAAGTCTCATGTTTTCAAATTGAAGAAGGCTTTGTATGGCCTTAAGCAAGCTCCTTGTGCTTGGTATGAGAGGATTGATCGATATATATTGAGCTTGGGCTTCTCCAAGAATGATGTTGATTCAAACCTATACTTCAAGGTAATTAATGGTGGGGCATTAATCTTGGTTCTCTATGTTGATGATCTATTTCTTATAGGAGAAGAATACCTCATTATCAAATGCAAGAAGGAGTTAGCTTCTGAATTTGAAATGAAGGATCTTAAGTACATGCATTACTTCCTTGGTTTAGAAGTATGGAAAAGGCCTAATGAGATCATTCTAAGTCAAGGGAAGTATACAATAGACATCTTGGAGAGATTTGGCATGATGGATTGCAAATCCTTTTCTACACCTATGGAAACCAATTTTTAGAAGTTAAAAGAGGATGCACCTAGTTCAAATCTAGTGGATCCTACTATGTAAAGGCAGTTGATTGGATCATTGATATATCTAGTCAATACTAGACCATATATTTGCTATGCAGTTAGTGCACTTAGTCAATTCATGAGTGAACTAGGGAAAATACACCTAGTTGCAACAAATCATATCCTGAGATACTTGTGTGGCATAGTTGGGTATGGCTTGAGATATTCTTTTCGTGTGGACTTGAAGCTGCATGGATATTTTGATTCTGATTGGGTAGGGTGTGTTGCTGATCGGAAGAGAACCTCTGGATGTTGTTTCAGTTTGGGGTCTGCAATGATCTCCTAGTGTAGTAGGCAGTAGTCTTTAGTGGCACTGGGCACCATAAAGGTTGAGTATATTGCAGCTTGTGTGGCATCTCAAGAATCAATGTGGCTTTAGAAGCTCCTTGTAGGATTGTTTGGACAATCATTAGAACCGACTGCCATTTATTGTGATAATCAAAGCTATGTGAGCTTTCTCTCAATCTAATGTTTCATGACAAAACTAAACATATTGAGATCAAATGCCACTTTATCAGAGCTATGGTAATGAGGAAAGCTATCCAATTGAGATACATTAGCACTGATGAGCAGATGGTTGATATTCTTACCAAGCCTCTCTCCAGAGTAAAGTTTTTGTACTTTTGAGACAAGCTTGGAATTGTGGAGAATGAAGCCCTAGCTGAGAGGGAGACTCAACTTCTATGATCTTCTATGAATTGCTTTAATGCATTTTTCTCTGTGAGAGAAATTTGACATGTAAGCCCTTGTTAATGCATCTTTCTCTGTGTGAGAAATTTGAGGTGAAATCCCTTGTTTCCACCCTCTAGGAGTAGCCATGGTGGATGCCATGTTGAGTGACTCCATGAAAACATCACATTGAGATACTTTGTGATGATTTTCTTGTACTTGTGTTTATCCACCCTCTAGGAGTAGCCATGGTGGGTGTCATGATGAGATGATGACATCATGTTGAGTGATTTCATGATGGGAACTTGTGCACATATGCTTTACCATACATGGGAGTAGCCATGATGGTTGATATCATGTTGAGTGACTCCATGATGAGCTCTTTCCACATATGGGTGTAGCCATTGTGGGTGTCATGTTGAGAGATTCCATGACCTTGTGTATCTTAAGTATTCCTCCCTAGCTAAGAGGGAGCGTTGATGTTATAGCCGTAGGCTACATACTTTTTCCTTGCATCGACAAACAATAAATTTCATATAGCCTTTGGCTATTTATTTATTGCATTTAATAAAATGAGGAGGTGCTTCACTTGGAAATTTATTATTTATTTTTTGGGCTGACCCTCCTTGATAATTGCACCCATTCATTTGAATTATATTTCATATTTGGATGACCCTTGCTCATGAAGAGGTGCGAACTCTCCTCCATCTTGTATATATATGAGATCACTTTCATTCATCGATCATCAAGTAAAAGTTCATCCATTTCCATCTACTAAGTGTGAATTTCTCCTACAACAGTTCAAGTTTATCAAGGAGTGCAAATTTTATAGCTGAGTGTGCATCAAGTGAGGCGTTGATTCTTGTCCTTGTGTTTGGCCTCATTATAATGAAAATTGTTTCCATTATTTCAATATATAAAAGAGATTTTGTTGCTGGGTTTTTCTCCCTCAAGTTGGAGGCTTTTCCCAAGGTATATGCTGTGTCAATCTATGTGAAATTGTTTTATTTATGCTTATTTAAATTCTGATCCTAAAACTAACAGTGCTCATGAGGCAGCTGCTCACCTCTCTTTCACTTATTTCACTGCTTTGCAACCTTATGTCTGTTGATTTTTGAATTGAAATGTTGATAAATTTATTGTTATGACATTCAAATTTATAAACTTTGATACCTATAGTTCCTTCTCCCATGTTACAAAATTTCTAGGAGTAGGGGGAGGTACGTGAGCCAAAGAGAAAATATTCCTATGAATTGGGTATATAGGTATTCTTGTTTGGAAGTTTAAGCCTCTGGGTGGAGTAGATAAGGCTATGGAGATTGTGTTGTTTCTTCTTTCTCTTTTGTTCCTTACAAGTGATATAAAACCTATAAGTCTTCTCCTAGGTACTGAGGTAGGTAACTGAGAGTACTAGAAGTGACCTCTCAAAGATGCTCTTGTTTGGACTTTGGGAATGAAACTTTTAGTTTCCTTCCATAACCTAATTGGAGAAATATTTTTGACTTCTAATTAGGTGTTCAAAAAACTTCTTGCCCCACTAGGCATGCCAAAAAAGGAACTGCTAATTATGAAAGCTTGCACCTTTCTAACAGTCTTAAGGGAAATTTAGTGAGTGAGGGACAAATTGTGCCTCACTGAATACCTCCAATTTTTTTATAGAAAGTCAGCTCTTCTTTGGGGTTTGGAGAAAAGGGTAGAAGGAAATGTAAATGAAAAACATAAAAATGGCGATGTGCCAATACTTTTACAACATTTCAAACCCAACCATTCCTATGATTGATATAATTAGACATAGAATGCCACAACCCTTCATTGTTGAAAAGAGAACAAAAATCAAAGACTAACAACAAGCACAGTGCAAAATTTCAAATCTTTCTACATTTAGTGTTCATTACGGTCCAATCAAACATAAATATTTCTAAGGAAAATAGAAAAACATTTAGAAATTACATGAACTCTCCCTCCTAATACATCATAATATAATAAAAAACAAGTTTTCAGAAAAATAGAGAAGTCTAATGACATAATCTAGTTTTCACAAGTCATTATTCTACCATACAAGCATACAACATGGAATCAACTACTTAAACTATTCAAATTCAGCTTGCGAGACATAGTGTTTCATTTAGAATGATAATGTAAAGAAAGAAAGCTTGAAAAAGGCCATACATGCATAGTCTCAATAATTTCTCCTCAATAGTTTGTGCTTCAAATATTAAATGAACTTTAAAACAAAGGTCAGATGCCAATCTGATAATAGTTTAAGCCTTAAAAGATATAACATGCCAGAGATAAGTAGTTCTACAATTATGCTCCTAAAAATAGTTTTATACCCTAAGAAAACTAAATAAACTTTTCCTTAGCCAAGGAAATTGAAACTTGGAATACAACCCCTCATTGTGTCGTCACCTCTCTTATATAGTTGCAGAAAGAAGGAAACACCACCTCAACACAAAAGTCAATACTGCTAGGTGTTGACAGTTGATAGCACATGATCTGATCATAGATCTTTGGTTAGATCACAATAATCTTTTCCCATCAATTTTCAACTACCGCATTAATTTTTTTTAGATATTTAGCCAAGATAGAGGCCCGTAAATGATTAAATCTTAGAAAAAAAAGCTTGGAAAAAGGTCCAATTGACCAATCACATCATCCAAAATCACCAACTCAAAACATCCATCCCCAAAACTGAGAAAGGAAAAAGGCCAGCAAGCTCCAACAAACTCCCAAAAGATATCAATTCATAATAGGCGCAATCCACCCACAACAGAGAGGTGATGTATCAAAAAGGCAGAAACTCCCGAGCTCATGAATATAGCTCCTTAAAAAATCTCCAATGAGCCGACATGTGTCTTGAACTCTCTCTTGAAAGGAAGATGAAAGATGAAAGTTGTGCAACCACCATGTGGTGTATTGTGCACCTTTCCGATAACCTTACTTGAGTGTGGGTGCACCGAAAACTAAAAACATGTACAACCTAAAAATAAAAATGATTAAGGAAAAAAATCTTCATAGTTTGATCAAACCCTCTTCTATTATAATCCGTTAAGTGGAAATTTTCAAGGCTTAACTCATTATATTTTCTAAAAATATGTGATAGATTGTATTGGATAGTTAATGGTTAAGTTTTTTTTTTTTTTAAAATTCAGCATAATATACTTTTCATGTACTTCTTTTCATCACTTGTAAATCTAATTTTTTTTTATTACCTTTTGTGATCATAAAAAATAGAGATGATTTTAGTCTCTATGAAATATTTTCATGCATGTTTGAGATCTCTACAAGGTGATGAAAAATTCCCTAGGGTTTGGTAGGGTTTTGAGTATCCTTATTGTTTTGATGGTAATGTTGTCACTAAGTTCTCTCATTTCCCAAATATAGTCACCTGAGAATCTGCCATGATGCTCTTGACTGTAAATTACTTTGTTCTCTCTACCTTTTCACTACAGGTCTAATTCTTCAACTCTAACAACTTCCCTTCCATATCAATTTATTTTCATGCTCTTGCATCTATTCTCTTATGAATTTATTCTTATGACTCTAAAAGCTATCACTAGGTCTATTAAATGACTGTTAGGTCTTTGAGGTTATATGATTTTCTACTATGAACTCTTAGATTGCCATACTTTTGATGACAATTCTCCAAGGATGTTTGCTCATTGACTTAACTCTTTGTATATTGTCCATTATGCATTGAAAATTCATGGTTTCTAGTTAACTATTTATTGGTGTAACCATTGCCATGTTTCTTGGAACTTTCATTCCTATAAGATAGTTCCCTTATAGATCTGAATGTAATTTAAAAGGTGCCCATAAATAATGACAAGTTTCATAAGACTGTTGTGTCAAGGTCGTATATGGCCATGAAAATTTTCATAGCACTATCATGACAAGTTTCATAATATCGCCATACCATAAGAGCCGAGAAGACATAATGCGGTGTAGCAGTAACATCCCACATTATTGCGAAGGTCAAGAAATAAATGTGCGATATGGTGGTAACTCAAATAATTCTCTTGCATATCTGTAAGAGCCAAAAAGACATAGTGTGGTGTAGTAGTAACATCCCACATTAGCATGAATTTCAAGCAATAATGGTGTAGTGTAGCAGTAACATCCAACATTACCACGAAGGTCAGGCAATAATGGTGTGGTGTAGTGGTAACATTTTTCATCACCACAAGGATTATGTCAAAATGGTACGGTATTGTGGTTAAAATATAAAAATAAATCACATTTCTTTTAGGATTTTTTTTGAAACAATTCACTTTCCTTGTGTATATTTCTTCCACATTTTCATGTATGTCTAGCAGGGCACTTGTAGCTAGAACATATGGAAAAAAATCCCTTCATTATTACTGGATATCTAATGTAGTGCATATTATTATAGTGTAAGCCTATTTTTCAGATCGTTTCATTTAGCATCACCAATATTCTACACAAGAACATTGTCTCTATTTAAAATGATGGAAATGGTTCACATCTCTCAAAACAATTTCTCTTGCAATAATCTTGGAGATGAATTTAGATGTAGTGTGAAAATTAGAACATACTCAAAGATTCTTAACAACTCTAATAGTTGTACCAAGGGCCATGTTTAACAAACCAAATGCAATTGCTAATTTTTCACTATGGTTGTAGACAAATGATTATTTTTCTTCTATTCCACAAAATTGAGTAAAAGTCTTGAATCTAGAAATACCCCATTGCTTTCATTTTCCAAGCCAATTTCTCCAATTTTGCATAGATCCCCCATGTTTGTGGATGTGATATGTCTCCTACACAAAAAAACATGTACCATTTTATTTCCTTTAATCCAACTACATGCAGGTATCTTTTTAATTCCTCTATCTTTGATCAATCCCCTTACTATTTGAACCTCACCACACCTGCCCTCTTCTACATAGATTTTTTAGAGAAGAACATAAGTTGCAACATTTTTAGGATCCAACTAAAAAATTAGTGTTGTTGGAATACTCATCCTATATTCATATATGATCCACAAGAACCAAAGGTTTAACTATAATCTCAACAATAATGTTTAGGGTGTCCTCAAGATAGCCAACACAGGCATGAAGGTTGACCATGCACACCTAATGATCAACTATATATGTAATGCAATAAGGGTTGCTCACGTGTGAAGTATGTGTTTCCCTCATCCACTAAACCTACATGAATGCATGCATCTAGAACATAAGAAAAGCTTATGATGTCGGTGTTCCCAATTGCTTCATTAATTCAAATATTTTGAGCACTTCCTTGCAAAATCTATTTTGTCCACATTCTATAACCATATCATTTCATTCCATGAGATGACATCTCTTTGAGGTATTCTATCAAACAATTCATTTTTTACTACATTTTGGTGTCAAATCTTTGGTAATTATGGTTAGTTTCATTACATTAAAATTCTAAATTCTGTGAAATTATATATAGTAGATAGATTGATGGTTTTTTGGATAGTGAAATTAGCTCTCTTAGAAATTAATTTAAATATCTAGGAGTATTTTAATTAAAGAGAATTTGGTGGCTATTTTTGTAGCAATGATTTTATAGTGCAACTAGCTTGCTATTTTCATTCAAGATATAAGTCATTAAAGTCAAGCACATACCAAGAAGATGGTACTCTACATCAAACCCTAAACCTCACTTAGTTTAGTCTACTTACTTGGGGATATTAAGGAAGTTGGTAAAAAATGAATATATCATTTTTTGTTTGTGAAGGAGAATCCCGTGAGATTCAATATGGCAGTGGATCAATATCTGGTTTCTTAAGTAAAGATGATGTCACAGTTGGGAAACTTGTTGTGAAACATCAGGTTAGTAATTTTTGGATGTTAAGGCTTCCCAGTTGGATATCAACTTAGATATTTTCTCATCAACTTAATTTTGAATTTATGTATAAATGGATTATTTAATGGTGCAAGTCTTTACTAAGACAAGACATGAACTAGGGTTGACATTTTTGTTGTCCAAGTCTGATGGAATTCTTGAGCTTGGTTTCCAAGAAATTTTTGTTGATAATGTTGTTCTAGTCTGGTTAGTGTTGATAGCCTTCATTCTATAATATGTCAACTTCATTCTATAATATGAGCATATCACCTTTCTTAAATTTTGAACAAGGTTCTAAAATCAAGGGTTCAATATGCATATTTAGACATATGTTGAACACTCTATTTAACGAATTTGTTAACAAGGCTTCAATTTTTCAATTGATTTGTCTTTCTATTGTGTTTGGACTTTCTTTTGTAAACTTGCAATATACAATACACTTTTATTATTTTTGAATTAAGACTAATATTAATTTTGTTGGTTGTATTGAGGCGCAACTTCATTCATGGAAAAAAAGACAACCTATTTCTCATATCAGATGGCACGTTGCATATAAAGGATGAATTATTCTAGCTGGGTTATTATTGAGCATGTTGAAGGAGAGAGCTTCATATATGGGACACGGTCAACACTCTCGTTGGATTCTACACATTACAACTTTCTCTAGGAAGATTTCCCACATTCTAGAAGGTTTAAGAGATGAAAGGGGCATGTGATTGCATTGAATGGCTTCAAGCATGTGTTTTCATCATTACAGAAGTCTTTTGGAGAAGTTTCTTTCTTGCAGTCATTTCTTTGTAATATTGTAATTTAGATTTTCAGTCTCGCGACTGAAAAATAAAAATTGTAATACTCTATTCATAATTTGTAACTAGAAAACATTTCTTTTATTAATGAAGTTCAACCAAATTTTCCTTCTCAATGGTTGTCTTATTATGTGCAATTGATGATTGATGTGTATTTCTATGTTTTATGCTTAAATCCTAAAATATTATTCAATTAAAATGACTAAATATACTACTAATTGACATCAATTAATAATTAAATTGACTAAATATACTACCAATTGACATAAATCAGTGAATAGTGAATAAATATGACTAGATATATGACCAGTGAAATTAGTGAATACAAATGACTAAATACGTAACCGATGCACATAAATCAATGAATAAAAATGACTAAATAAGTGACCAGTTAACAACAATCAATGACTAAATATATCACTGAATAAAAAAATGACTAAATAAGTGACTAGATTACAACAATCAATGACTAAATCAACAACTAAATAAGTGACAAGTTAAATATATCAATGAATAAAAAATGACTAAATAAGTGACTAGATTACAACAATCAATAACTAAATCAACGACTAAATATATATCTATGGAAAAAAGTGACTAAATAAGTGACCAAATGACAACAATGAATGACTAAATCATTGACTAAATATAATACCAAATCGATCAATCAAAACAACCAATAAATGACTAAAAATGGTTTAGTCATGAATTTGGTCACATTATATATGACTGACAATAAACTATTAGTGGTCATGTGACCAACTGTAGTCATTAATAAGATTTTTTTTTAGTAGTTTATTGTTGTTTCTATACTAGTGCAAGACACAAAAACTAAGTTACAGAATTTATTTCCATCATTTTTACAAGTTTGCAACTAGAAATCGTCATCTCAAATCCGACATCAGCGGATGCTAAAAAGTGTTTTCAAAATCCCTATCAAATACACATTTTCCTAGGGGAGAACCAATCCCCTTGAACATATAAGAATCAAATTTTGGTGATATTTACATACCTATAGACATCTCCTAGATCTGCTTGCAAAGTGTTGCTATAGTATATACATCTTTAGGAATTTACAATTTAAATACTAGGCAATATAGTTCATTTAGTTGCATAATTTCAAATCATTCCTAATCATTTTCTGTCATTAAAGAATCACCAACCGAGGTATGATTGACTCACCTTTGAGGTTGAAAGTCAATATCTTAGCTTTGTGGTTTGTTCTTCTTAATGAAACTCTTGGGAAGAGGGGCCTTAAGTCATCAGTTTCTCTATATTAAGGGAACTAGGGTTTTCCCCATTTTCACAATATTTTAGATAATAACATACTTCACTTAGTTAGGAAATCTATTGAATGATAATATTTATTATATATTTTTACTTGGGCATGCAACAAGTTGCACCTCAACATCTTTCACTATCCCAATTACATTTAATTGATGAGAATCTATGGAAAAAACACTTTCCATGACTTTGAAACTTGCATACTTTGTTCATGATTTCTAATGGCATCATATTGTTGGATTCTATAGAATCTATCATAGAATTATGCACCAACCAACCATTCATCAACAAAGATGTATATATAATGGTTCAATTTTTTTCTGTTAATTGAAGGTATAGCGCCCAAGTAAATATCATGGCATTTTGTGTACAAACTTTATTTTCTCTATCATTGGGAACAACTATAGGTTGATTTGGTTGATTGAAAATAATGTGAGCATTGATATAAATTAATTCCATATCCCTATGTCAAGGAATCCTCAACAACTCCCTAACTAGCACTTGAAATTTTAACCAACTCAAAGATTGAGGGATGTTAATTAGTTGGTATACAAGTAAAGGAGTGGAGAAAATAACTGTCACAATATTTTGATTAGGGATGAAAGGGATTACCTAACCACTAGTATTAATTTTATTTATGTTGAATATTTTTCCAACCTCTTCAACTGATTTATGCTTCTCATTCGCTACTTCATTTACTTTAGTTTGAAACTATCTCTAGTAGCTTTTGAGTTTACCACATTACTGGTTGAGACATCATCAGTCTTCTCATTAGATAAATATTTATTCTACTAGGACACATCTGACATATATACTTTATTCCTAGGTGGAAACCTCTTTGTAGCCCTATTTACATTATATTTTTTTCCTTTGTTCATTTACGTGGTTGGCATATCTTGGATAGCAACACCTCCTACTTGATTTGTGGCACAAACTTGCCTATTTCTTAGTTGGTAATCAATTAGAACCTACAAGACAACTACTTTAGTGAGAGATCTCATATCTTAATAAGATGGTTTTTCTCTCTTATACCTTTCTATCATTTATTCTTTAAGTTGATTGAATTACTTTTTTGGTAATTCATATGGAGCACAATGTTTTTCATGATCATAATGAAAGAATTCATCACCCTCATATACATCTAATTTATTAACTTTGGCATCAACATAATACTTAGATGTACCTTTTGGAATCATTTTTTTCATCAAGTGTTTTCGAAATAATACAATTTGAATGATCATGAGGAAATTAACCTATTTCCCACAAAAATGAATCTTATTGAATATTCACATGTGATCCTTCCTCGAATAATTAGCATTGTTTTTATCTTGGTACCCTTGGGTTTTGTTCCTTGGGACCACCTATTTATCATTGACTCTAGGTCTTTTAGAGAAATCATAATTGTAAGGTCTATTATGCAATTTTTGAATTTCATTGAAGCATGTGGAAACATTGTTAGAGGACATTATTGAACAAATGTTGTCATTAATTTTAAAGGAGATATGATCATAGATGGAACTATATTTTTAGGAGCTATAATATTATACCTATCTATGTTGGTAATTGTACTATCACATCATTTTGAGTTACAAAAATATATATTGCTAGCTACAAATTGACAAAAGAAATTTGAGGAGTGTCTATTTTCTAGAAGTATGCTATGCATAATCAATTGTATCACTCTTGGATATAAGGAGATATGTGTGAATCGTATTGACTTTGGTATGCTTAACGTATCATGCATTCATATAGTCACTATGATAGAAGTAATGTAACTTGCCAACCCTTCAATGCAGTAAAAATTTCTAAATTTACACTTTATGAGTAAATAAATAAGGTACAACAAGTAATTGCAATAAAAATTTTCTTTCTTTATTGAGAATATTTGAGCAAGATCATATCAAATTACAATAACTTCACAAGTTACAACAATACAACAATACATACATAGCTCCAATGAGCTTTAGAACAAATAGCTATAAGACAATCCAAGATCCTTCCTTTCAAATGTTGGTTATTTTGTCACTTGTTATGGAGGAGAAGCATCACTTAGGAGCTTTTTCACCAACCATTGAATCATAATATGGTCCCCCATACATCTATCATTTGATAGATGGACCTTCCCTTCAACAAAGAGATTGGTAGAGTAACCAATACCAACAACCAACTAAGCATAGTGTTGTGTCGTACATAACTAGAGCTTGTAATCCCACAATCTCTGTCTAGCATGTAATATTGGATCATGGTGACTTGATAGTGGAGTGAAAGGTCATCACACTACTTTGATCAAAGTGTTTCATTCAGTATGTTCTACTGAGGGTCATATATCACATTAACTACTTAGGTATGATTTGACTTAAGGCTATCTTAAGCTATGCATATGTATATCCTTCAATGGATAGTCCTTCAGTTAAGATAATCTATCACCATATAAACTAATTTGAATAAACCTACTTAACTAGTAAGTACACAAGCTAGCTATTTCCATCAATGGATAGTCCATCATCCTAGATATAACCTAAGTACTTGGATTAAACCTACTTATACATTGTGACATAGATTTTTGGACCCAAAGGACGCTTTGACTCTAATAGGGTTTTTCACCTAAAAGGAGAGAGATTAGGTCTAAATATTCTTATGTAACACTCAAATTAGGATGTATGCAATGTGATATGATGTAAGGGAACTTAAATAAATGCAATTAATTGATTAAGATGATCTAAAATGAATGCAAAAGTGCAATTTACGCTATGTTTGAAAACACATTGTGATATGCAAACAACTATGAAAATCAAGAAATTATGTAGAACAAAAGTTATAGGGGTAAATCTAAGTGCACTTGGATGAAATTTCATTTGTATAGAGTATCTGGAATGATGATGAATTTTATCAATTTTTCACAATGGGACTCATTCAGCAAGGGTGGTGAATCAGTCCTCTAACTGGTGAAAAAGTGTTAGGAACTGATTTCTAACAGTCAGGATCTGGAATATGACAAAGTAAAAATTTTTAGATTTCAAGTGGGACTAATTCACCAAGGGTGGAAAATCAGTCCTCCCCAAGATTTCTGGAAAATCAGGAGGCAACTTTGCTACACTAGATTTGGAGATGCTTGAATGTCAGGCTGTCAGGGTTAGTTCTGTAGGAAACAGACAAAAAACATTCAAAATGCTTGAAAGTATGATAAGTTGACTTGAAGATCCTAGTTGACTTAATTTCCACTTTTCAACACCTTCAAATCTATTAATATTTGCATAACAAGGTTGCAAATACACATGCAAAAAGGGGAAAAATGTTGAGGGGTTAGTGAATAGGGGTTTTCCTTGGTCAAACCCCACTTTGGTAATAAAACCCAATAAAAATAAATGTAATGCAAAGGAAATGATAAATCGACAACATGAAAGTGTTACTAACTTACCAAGATCCTTGTATATGCAAATCTAAAATGATGTCAATGGCTGCTTCAAAGTGCTTGAAAGTGCTTGAGTTGATGATGTAGAATGCTTGAATACTTGAGATTGCTTGAATATGATATGTGAATGTTGGAGGATGTAAAATGAGATGAAAAAAAATTATTTATACAATTCTTGTGCCTTACTATCCATTCATACTTCATCACAGGCTGACATGAAGTGAATTTGAATAAAATCCCGAAAGCAAATTTGAAATATTTTGAATTTGGGGACAAGGGGGACTCATTCACCACCCATGGAAAATAGGTCCCACCTAGGACCTAAAACCATGTGTTTGGAAAAAAGTTATGTTTAATGTTGTTTGATAGGATAAGATCCAAAAATACACTTAATATAAGCATATGAGGGCATAAAAAGACAAAATAAAGCAAGAGAAGGTATAAATAGTGAAGATGTGCCTAGAAAAGCATGAAATCTTGTTACAAGACTTACAACACTTCAAAATAGGACTTTTTGATGAATAAAAAGGTGAGTTGTATTAAATAGAGTCTAGAAGAATGTAGAAATGTCTTACAATACTTCAGAACACCTTCACAAGACATCGTTCTTTCAATTTAGTTCCTAAATAAGAATGTTCAAGCCATGATACATCATAAAATCAAAGCAACATAGTTCCAAGACCTAAAAAAACCATGAAAATGACAAGGGTCCATTTTTCCACTTTAGTGAGAGGATGAACTTGCTTCCTCACACTGAAGTGGCCATGAACATCGAGGGAAGGGTTCAAATGCACTTACGTTAGCAAGATGGAATGCAACAATTAAGAGGGATGATCAAGCCCCCAAGGTGAAGATCCCATGGAAGACTGAACATAAGAACAAAAGAACACACAAGTGTTGAAAATAATTGAGTGAAGCTTCGATCATCAATCCAACTAATTGTGAAAAGAGATCTAGGTTGATTGTTTGAAAAAGAGAATGTGTACTCACTTTGGGGCCATAGAACTTTAGACTATCCACGAGGTGAGAAGGATCAAATGTATACTCACTCTAGGGCCACAAAACTAGTTTTCCATGGGGTGAGAATGCCCAAAAAGAAGTAAGATACATACGCTAGTTGGTATGCACTCACAAACACAAAAGTAGCTATGGGGAAAAGTCATACTGCTAGTTGGGCTTCCCACTCAACCATGCCAAAGCTATACCCATTCGATAAATTTTAACAAGGAGCCACAAAGAAAAAAGAAATGAAAGTGTTAAGTTTTAAATAGTATAACACTACATGCATGCAAGTTGTGTTATGCAAGGTGGCCAAGAAATAAAATGCAAAATGAAAAAATGTAATGTGAAAGATTGTTCAGAGGAGTCTTGTTCAGTTTATGCAAGGTCAGTCACATAGGGAAAATTTTGTCTAATGTCACCAAGAGAGGACCAATCAAAGAATAGTATATTCACAACTTAGGGGAATGCAATGCATCACATCAAACCACCAAGAGGAATGCAACATGATTAGAAATATCACACTTATGAAGGAAACACACCTAATTTCATCCACAATGTGACAAACACATCACGTAAAAAACAAGGATACACTAAGAAGCATGAATGAAAATGAAATAATGGTAATTTATGCCCCCTACTTTAAAGGAATCACTACACATCATTCTATGAGTGATTACTTTAAAGTAGAGAAGAAAAGAAAATTTCAAAAAGGAAACAAGACATGAGAGCCAACCTAGAAAGCTCTATGCCAAGTCATATGTTTTGGGGCTAGGCTACATCATGTCAAGGAAAAATGAAAAGAAAAGAAAGGAGTTGCCCCCCAGAAAAGAAAGCACACCAAACACATACGGGATCTATGGATTTGGGGTCAGTATGTTTGTTGCTGCAATGTTTGTATGAAAGAGCTCAAAACTATCATCATTCCCTAAATACACATAGAAATGGAAGAATGACACAAAGAGAGTGAAAAAAAAGAAAGTTCATTTTGGGTCAACATGGAAGAGATATTTTGGTCTTGATGCCTTGTGTTATTCCCAAAAAGAAAACACAAGTGAAAAGAAAACAAAAATGCAAAATAAAATGAAAAAGCTTTTGGGTCAACATGGAGGAGACATTTCGGTCTCAATGCCTTCCGTCATCCCCAAAAGGAAAACACAAAACAAAAATGAAAATGAAAAAGACTGTTTGGGTCAACATGGAAGAGACATAGGGTGTCTCAACACTTTGCGTCAGCCCCGAAAGGAAAACACAAAACAAAGCACGACAAATAGAAGAATAAAGGTATGAATAGAAGAAGTGGAAAAAGAGAGGAGACATCAAACACACTATATGGTGTAGGAGCACCTACACCACAATGTTCACTTTGGCTATTTGAATGTTTAGTAGGTTCTTGTTAAGTAATTTTTATTCATTTTTTTCAATAAGGTCTAAAAAGACCAACCATAATGTAATAAAAGTGTTTGTTGAGTCATTTAGGGAAGACAGTGAATCTTGCACCTACAAGTGTTTGTAACCTTTGAAGGAAAATCTTAGAGTTTGTATTAGGGGGGTAAAAATTTTGGGTCTTAGGAAGGTGATGAAGCTATTTTTAGGACTTTAGTATGATTTTAAGTGTCATGGGTTGAAAATAATGCATAGGCATTTCAATATATTTGTAAAATGTAATCAATGAGTAATTAGGCCTCCAATGGCCCTAATCGTTCAAAAAATTGTTATAAGGTAGTTATGGATGTTGGGGAGTTGAGGTTGGTTGAAGAATAATTCAAATATCTTTTAAACATTTGAAGGGAGGATGATGAAGCCAAGAGAATACAAAAGACTTTGAGAAACTCTATTTTTATTGTTGTTTTCATTGTATTTTTCAGTTTTCCTTGACTGTGAGTAGGCCGTACAGGATTTTAATGCACTGATATCTTATTGGATTCTATAGGAATATTTTCTAACTTATTTTTGGTGCTTTGATAGGGTTATTTTAGAACATTAAGGTTTGAAAACAACTGATCCTCCAAAGCGGGTTTTGAGCAGGTTCACGGGTTTTGAAGCCATTGTAATGGCTAAAACACCATCCCACCCACTGTAACTCCATGTAACTTAGTGGGATGATGTGTTTAGGAGTATGGGATTTTTTTGTTGAGGTAGGAAGATGTGAAGGAAGGTTTCTTGGCTTGAAACATAGATGGAAGGGCTGGAAATGCATGATTTTCCCTATGAGGATGATGGTACAAACCTAATGATTGAATAAAAAACATTTCCCAAAGCCTAGTGAGTGTCTTTTAAGCATTAGATGACCTAAATAAATATTTTTGAACAGTTGGGTTGATTGGAAAAGACCTAAAATTTGGTGAAAGAATAATAGTATTCCAAAACCCTTAGTTTTTGCAAGTTCTAGGAGGGTTTTGAGTTTGAGGTTTAAATGAGTATATGGGGCCATAAAATCTAGAAAATATATGGTTTTAAATCATTCCTCAAGACTTTTTTGTGGTTAAGAAGTTTGGTGACGAGATTTAAAGGGTGTCTCTTTGTAAAAATGGCCTAATTAGAGTCCTGAAAGTGTGAAATTTTTGATTTTGAAGCTTTTGATCCAAAGGAGTGATATCTAAATTTTTGATATGTTAAATGAATATGAAATGGGTCCTTGATTCTATGATTTATTTCTCAGGTGATTTGGAAGGATTTGGAGAAAATACTCGAAAACTAGTTTTCTTGTACTACTAGGAATGCTAGTGGTAGAAGGTGAGTTTTTGAAGGTTATGTTGAATCTGACTTTGAGATTGCATTTAAATGGCTAAATTTCATCATTGGAATGTTGATAAAAATTTTCAAGGCCTTGGTGGAGGTTTGGTGTTGTTTTGCAAATTTGAAGGGTTGATACCCTTGAGGGTGAGTTGATGCTTGCAGGTTGAAGGTGTTTCAAGGAAGCGTTCATTTTTGAATTTGACACTAGTTTGTTGTGATTTTAATCTTCACCTTGGATTTTCATCACTATATGGGGGAACATGATACGTACATGAAAATAAAATAAAGAAATAAAGATAAAGTACTAGCTAGGCAAATGCAAGTCTTCTAACAAGTCATTCGCCTCCCAATCATGTTCATTATAATGCGAAGGCATTTGCTGTCCAAAGGAGGAATCACAAGTGCTGAAATAGGGGTTGTACCAGGTTCTTCACTTGGTGGAGAGGATGTATCATTTAAGCTCATTGTAGATGAAAATAAAGAATTTAAATCATTATGCACTTCTTCATCAATTTTTGCAATTTCAGCATCATCATCACCATCATCATCATTATCAAGATTAATGACAATAGGAGGACAAAGGGTGATTTCTAAGGATAGATTTAGAAAGAGTGTTGGTTGTTGGATTGGTTCAATTTGCTATGATGTTTTTACAGGACTATCTTGTGGTGGGTCAAGAGAATGATGGTGGTTATCTATTACTTCTATCAAAGTTAAAGGTTGATTGTCATTATTGTCTACTATGTGAGTTTGACGAGCAAGGAGACGATAATGATAACTTCATTCCCTAGTACCATGGTTCTGTTTAATTCTATTTTGGAGTTGTTGAGGTGTAAGAGTAGATTGAATCATCATAGGTTCTTCTACTTTCAAAGAGGGAAGAACTGAAGAAATCGAAGAGGAGGGATCAACCACTTTCTCTTTTGCTTAATACACTTGTTTAGTTCAAGGAGGCTGAGTAGGGTTTGTGTCAAGTTCCCTTGGTTGTTTAAATAGTGGTGGGGAGGAGTCTAAAGGGATTTTTTTAGGAGTTGTGGTGGTTTTTTCAATATCAGGCTCAGGTGTAATCGTGGTTTCATCTAAGATAGGATGGGTGGGAGTGGGTGGATATGTGTTACAAAGAGATAATTCAACGATCTTTCTGGCTTTAAAATTTTGATAAGTGATGTAAAAGAATTCCTTTCGAGGGGTGATAGGCTTGATGGGTGTAGGCCAAAAGGCTTCTAATGAAAAGTTACCTTTGGGTATGTGTAGGATCATCATGGAAAAAACAAGGCCTTAAGTGGCAAAAGAATTAGAAAAATTAGAGTTAGGAAACTTGACATAAAAATTTGAATAAGTTATCTATATTATTTCAAAAATATGTAAGAATAGAATCTATAGAAAATTTAATGTAATTTCTAAACTACTAGGTTTGTTTAAATAAAAAAGAAATCTATTTGGTGAAAATTTGAAATTTCAATGTAGTAGTACTTAAATTTTAGGGAAAAAATAAGTAGGTGTCTGTCTGACCACCCTAACCATAATAAATGATAATTATTTTTTATAATATTTTAGATATAAGTAGAGGACTCATGTCCCAATGTGATGCATATTTTTTTATAATTTTTTTCCAAGTAAATAATTAATTATGAATTTTTTATTACAACTTTTAAAAAAATAAAAAACTCGGATGTCTGACCACCTTAACTTGGTCAAAACTTCATGAAATTCAATTTTTCTTTTTTTAATCCTATAATATACAAAGCATAGAATGTAACGCATGTTTTGGATTCAAAAAATGTGATACCGTTTGAAAGCTATGGATGTTTTTCAATCAGTCTATCAATCAAGAGTTTAGTCGTAATTTGAATAGAAAATGAATAATAATTACTTATTAAATTCAAAGTAAAACATAATTTATATTGATTGAAAGCTGAGAATCTCCTTTAAAAACCCTTTTCATTTCATCAATTTTGGGTAAAAAGAAAGTCGTCAGCCACGTACCCATTATATTGCCACTTTTTTGCCCATCATGATCCTGCACATACCTCTTTGGAAGATAAAGGATTAAATACACTATGGTGTACGGTGACTACCTCATTGCCATGTGGAAACTTTAAGCACTTATGAACAATTGATGGGACCACTTTCATGGAGTGAACCCAAGGAAGGCCTAGCCACAAATTAAATTGGTCAAATTGTGGAATAATAGAAAATGTTACATCCAAAGTATTAGGTCCTATTTGCAAAGGTAGCTCGATCGATCCAATCATAGAGCATGCAAAACCATGCAATCAGTGTATTATAGTCATCTTGATATAGAAAATTTAATACTAGAAACTCCTCTATGATCATGTTCTCACCACAAGTGAGATCTAGTAATATCCCATTAATAGGTTTATTGTAGATTCTGTTAGCTATGTAGAGAGGACCATCAGGAAGCTTTTGTAGTATGTATTTATCAGAAAAAGTAATATTAAGAGATTTAGTGGTTTAGCCCTTGCGAGGGATAACATCTATTCTATCTACAAGTTTATCCATAGGACTAGCTTGGGAAACAATAGGAGGTGTATCAGGTTGTTTGTTGCATGTATCAACAATCATTACATCAGGCTTTGAAAGTTCACTAGCCTTGACAAATGAGGTAGTGTGTTTAGGCATAGGGTTGGTGAAAATTTGGAGATTTTTATTAGAGGGTGTGACAAACTTATTGCCTTGATCATTAACACCCATAATGGTCAATTCTGTTGAATCAATGAGGTCTTGAACTAAATGTTTAAGACGCTTGCAATGTTTGACGTCATGGCCATTTTGATGATGAAAATGGAAATAATCATTAGGTTTGAAGGTAGGTGGTAAGGGTTGATTAGGATCAAGTGGCCAAATAGGTGGTAAGGTAAGCATGCATTTTTGGATTAATTGGTTCATTGAATGATGGAGGGTGTCAGGTAATGAGGTGAAGTGTCTGTTCAGATCACCATAATGATAAGGCATGGCTATCTAAGAAGTGGCCATTGAGTTTTGAACTTGTGGAGTTGGTTGTGGTTGGGTTGAAGGAGGTGGATTAAACTATAAAAAGCCTTGGTTAGGTTTGCATAAATTTTGTGTGTTGTGTTGGTTTGGAGTGTTATGTTTAGGTTTGTCAACTTGGCTAGAAGTGGGTTTTGACTCATGCTTGAAAGTGAATTTTGATAATCATATAAGGTTGTACAAAAATGCATGAATGAAGGGAATTTAATCACGGTAAGTTTATCTTGAAGGTTAGCATGCAAATTCTCAATAAAAATCTTTTGTATATGTGCATCTAGAATTTTGACATCAACTTGAGCATATAAGGATTGGTAACGAGAGATGAAATCTATCACTTTTTGATCAGTGTTTTGTCTACATTGCATAAGGTTAGCCATTATCTTTTTAGGTGTCATGTGAACTGGAAAGTGATTAATGAAAGATTCTACCAATCCGTTAAATGAATGGATGGAATGATTGGGAAAGTTGGAAAACCATTCTAAAGCAGTATCCTTCAAGGTCCTTGGAAAAAGCTTTGCTAAAATTTTATCAAGGAAAAAATCACAACACAAGGTAGTTAAAGAGATGACATGGTTGATAGGATCTTATTTTCCTCTGTCTTTCTCAAACCTCAGCATGTCTATCCCTTGTGGCATTGGGGTACATAAGATTTCTAACAATAAGGGGCTGCTACAGACAAAATATGTGGGTGGAGAGGTTTGACCTTGACTAATGGTGGCAAGTTGGTGTTGCATGGATGAAACAATGTTAAGGAGTTGTGTCATAAAAGGATTAAGATAATTAGGTTGAGGTGGAAGGGAAAATGGTGATGGAGTGTAGGTGATGTTAGAGGAGGTGAAAGGAATGCTAAGGGGTGTGAAAGTGGTGGAAGGAGCTTTCGATGACACAAAAGAAGTAGGAATGCTAGTGGAAATCGGGAAAGAAGTAGCCACATAATTAGGTTGATGCATAGTTGTGTGGACTTGCGGATTGGTGTAAGTTGGTATGGAAGCTATAGTTGAAGGGGGAGGAACTTGAGGTGCTCCTTGGCTTATAGGAATGTTTACAGATTGAGTATTGGAAGAGGCATGTTTATTGTAAATCTTAACAATTTGTTTTAGCACTTGCAAGCCATCATCACTCTCAATTAAGCGATGAAGGTTCTCAATGGCAGGTATAGCAGTCATGGAAATGTTTTCAAGTGACAAGTCTTGTTGTAAATGTGCAAAGTCCTCATGAATATTAATAACCTTTTCTTGTGGGAGGAATTTTTTTTGATTGTCAACATGCATAGGATGGAAAGGGGAAGGCATGGAAGTGGTATTGTTAGGGCCTAATGCACCATTGTCCATACCAGGAGTAGGAGCTCATGATATCCCAAGGTCCACAACAAAAGTGCTATCACAGGATGCCATGAGTCTAGAACTTCTCACTAAAGTATTATCAATGGGCACCAAACACTCATGCAAGTACCAAAAAGGAAGGGTGTATGAAAATGAAAGATAATCTAAGAATTGGAAATTCCAATAACAAATATAATTCTAAATGTAACAGAGATGCAAATACAGAAAATAGAAATGTAGAAAATGCTAGAAAAAGCAAAGACCTATTGTTTAAAATGTGTAAAGGGACTGATTCACCCTGGATGGAAAATGAGTCCTAGGATGGAATTTTTTGTTTGTTTGTTATAATTTGAAGGATGATTTGAATGTTCTACAAAATGCAAGTATAGATGCAGAACGCAGAGTTTCAGTTTTTTCAATGAAATTAGACGCAAAAATGAAAGGTCCTAGAATGCAATAACAAATCAATGTCCTAATTGAATGTCAATGCAAAGGGAAACTAGGATGCATGATATGAATTCAATTACAAGTTTAAAATTTTCAAATGTCAGGTTCACCAAAATGTGACAAATTTTTGGACCCAAAGGACTCTTTGACTCCAATAGGGTTTTTCACCTAAAAGGAGAGAGATTAGGTCCAAAAATGATTATGCAACACTCAAATTAGGATGTATGCAATGCGATACGATGTAAATGAACTTAAATAAATGTAATTAATTGATTAAGATGATCTAAAATGAATGCAAAAGTGCAAATTTACGCTATGTTTGAAAACACATTATGATATGCAAACAACTATGAAAATGAAGAAATTATGCAGAACAAAAGGTACAGGGGTAAATCTGAGTGCACCTGGATGAAATGTGATATGTCTGGAGTATCTAGAATGCTGATGAGTTTTACTAATTTTTCACAGTGGGACTCATTTGCCAAGGGTGGTGAATCAGTCCTCCAATTGGTGAAAAAGTGTGGAAAACTGATTTCTAATAGTCGGGATCTAGAATCTGACAAAATAAAAAAATTTAGATTTCAAGTGGGAATCATTTGCTAAGGGTGGTGAATCAGTCCCCCAAAGATTTTTTGAAAATCAAGAGGCAACTCTGCTACAACAGATTTGGAGATGTCTGAATTTCAGGTTGTTGGGGTCAGTTTTGCAGGAAATGGACATAAAACATTCAAAATGCTTGAAAGGATGGTAAGTTGAACTTAATAGCCTCTAGTTGACTTAATTTCCACTTTTCAACACCTTTAAACCTATTAAATCTATAAAACAAGGTTGCAAATACATATGCAAAAAGGGGAAAAATGTTGATGGGTTAGTGAATAGGGGTTTGTCTTTGTCAAACCCCACTTTGGTAATCAAACCCAATAGAAATAAATGGAATGCAAAGGAAATGATAAATGAATAACATGAAAATGTTACTAACTTACCAAGATCCTTGTGTATGCAAATCTAAAATGATGTCAATGGCTACTCCAAATTGCTTGAAAGTGCTTGAGTTGATGATGTAGAATGCTTGAATGCTTGAGATTGCTTGAATATGATATGCGAATGTTGGAGGATTTAAAATGAGATGAAAAGAACTTATTTATACAATTCATGTGCCTTCCATTCATACCTCATCATAGGGCGACATGAAGTGAATTTGAATAAAATCCCAAAAGGAAATTTGAAATATTTTGAATTTGGGGCCAAGGGGGACTCATTCACCACCCATGGTGAATGGGTTCCACCTAGGACCTAAAACCATGTGTTAGGAAATTTTTTATGTTTAATGTTGTTTGATAGGATAAGATCCAAAAATACACTTAATATAAGCATATGAGGGCATAAAAAGACAAAATAAAGCAAGAGAAAGGTATAAATAGTGAAGATGTGCCTAGAAAAGTATGAAATCTTGTTACAAGACTTTACAACACTTCAAAATAGGAATTTTTGATGAATAAAAATGTGATTTTTAGGTGAATTGTATTAAATAGAGTCTAGAAGAATGTAGAAATGTCTTACAACACTCACAACACCTTTAGAAGATGCCATTCTTTGAATTTAGTACCTAAATAAGCATGTTCAAGCCATGATACATCATAAAATCAAAGCAACATAGTTCCAACACCATGAAACAAGACCTAAAAAGACCATGAAAATGACAAGGGGCCATTTTTCTATGGAACATACGTAAGTACATAAACTTGCTCCCATACTAGATTATATATCCTGGGAGTAAACACAAGCTTTCCTAGTTAAATAAATAACTTACCTAAGTGTATCATATGTTCCTTTCATGTTCAATCAATCCTAGTATATAATACCTATGATAAACACATATCTCCTATCATAGAGTAAAATAAAAACATAATGCATGGCCTCAATTGAAGAGTTATCATAATAATAGAGGACTCCATTCGAGAGTATCACCTCTTTGACCAAGAGGGTTTAAGCTATGAGTCCACTCTTATCAATATGATAACTTCATATTTAAGTCTTTAATGACACTAATCGAGCAGTAGCTCTAACATACTAGGTTTCACTAAACCTCTCAATTCATAAGTAATCCACTAGCTATCTATTATAATCAAATAACTAGCTATGAGCAGCCCATGTTCAAACATATCTCTAGAGTATAGTTAAATACCTATGTCAAGTAATCTCTCCTACTATGGAGTACTTTAAAAACACAATATGAAATCAACATATAAGCTTCAATTTCCTTTTCAAAACACCCTAATTTCTATATTGCAGATACTAGGAAAGGCATTTCAACCATGCATGCAAGACACATCATTCAAAGTAAAATAACAAAGAAGAAGAGATCCACATGATTGTTATCACTTTCCAACTAAATACAGTAATGTAGCTCCCTCCCAACAGCAATTAGCTTGAAACCAGCCTCTCAAGAATGTCACAATTGAACTCTCTCTCTCTCTCAAGTTGTTATCTTACTCCTCTCAAATATCTATCCCACACAAAGTAAGTAAAAATCACTCTCTATCTCTCTCAATGCAAAGCAAAGTATGGTTGGGAAAATATAGAATTATGAATTGCAAAAGATGTATAATCTCCTAAAGAAATACATCCATCAAAATGAAATGTTTCAGCTATTTATAGAGAAACCAAGCAATCTCAGAGCCTACAATTTAGGCATGTAAAAAAGACAACAAGCTCCATGCAAAGCAACTCAGCAATAAGGTGGTGATCCAATAAGCTTAGACTCAGCAAAACCTCCTATAGATCAACTAGTTTCAATGATAACAATTCAAAGACTTATTCCAAATACACATGGAGAATTCAAATTGTTACAATGAGAAGACATCTACAAAAAAATCAAGTAAAAAGGTGGCATCAATTCCTATTCTGTTTCCTTCACATTTGGCACCATAAAGCTTAGTTAACTTCTAAATAATGATAGTAGGTTTCCATTGACCCATTTCATAAATGAATTGACATAAGTAGTTTAATATGTAAGACAAAGTCAAGCATGGTCTCAATAAAGGCCTCGACCAAGTCAAGCATTCTACAACCAACAATATCAAATGCAATGCTACACCATATATCGTGTGCCACTCACTATGATAATTGGTTTCCACTAGCACTCAAAAGCTATTTACTTGGCTTCCATTGACATAGTCAATATTGGCCTCTATTTCATAGTCTATATTTATCATTTGTTTGTGCATTGAATCCTCTTTCCACTCTATTCACTATACCATCGACTAATACAAGTGTGTTGGTTTGATTGTTTGCACTATGCATTCAATGTGTAGCTTCTTTCATTCTCTGGAAGTGCTATATGTATATCACACCATTCACTACTCTTGGTGGCGTTTGCAATTTGCAAAGGCAACACTTTGTTCTTATAGAAGACTTTATCTTTTTCATATACATAGGCACTTAAATGTATGTGTAATAGATATTGTATAAAGCCTTTGGATTTTGGTAAGCCACTCACCTATTTATGGTAATGCCATATAGGTGTCTAAACCTATTTTATTTTCCCTAAACCTTGATATAAGGGTATGTGCAGGATCATGATGGGCCAAAAAGTGGTGATATGATGAGTATGTGTAGGGTATGTGGTTGATGAATTTTTTTACCCAAAATTGATGAAACAAAAAGGGATTTTAAAGGAGATTCTCAAATTTCCACCAATATAAATTATGTTATACTTTGAATTTATTAAATAATTATTATTTATTTTCTATTTAAATTACGACTAAAGTCCTCATTGATAGGTTGATTGAAAACATCTATAGCTTTCAAATGGTATCACATTTTTTGAATACAAACATGTGTCGCATTCTATGCTTCACATACTACATGATTAAAAAAAAAAAAATCGCAAAGTTTTGACCAAGTTATGGTGGTTAGACATATGACTTTTTATATTTTTTTAAAGTTGTAATAAAAAATTCATAATTAATTATTTACTTGGAAAAAAATTATAAAAAAATATGCATCACATCTGGACATGAGTCCTCTACCTATATCTAAAATATTAAAAAATATTATCATTTTATTGTGGTTAGGGTGGTTAGATAGACACCTACTTCTTAATTTTTCCCTAAAATTTAAGTACTACTCCATTGAAATTTCAAATTTTCACCAAATAGATTTTTCCTTTTTTTAAATAAACATAGTAGTTTAGAAACTACACTAAATTTTCTACAGATTCTATTCTTACATATTTTTTAAATAATATATTTAACTTATTCAAATTTTTACGTCAAGTTGGCTAACTCTGATTTTTCTAAAATTTTTGCCACTTAAGGGCCTATTTTTTCCATGATGATCCTGCACATACCCAACTTATTGGATAAATATAGTTGATACTTTGAATGCTTATGTCCTCTTATCAGTTTATATCAAATAATATGCATGTATCCATACATTATATATATACTATGTATATATTTACAATCATATATAATATATATTAGCTTCACCAAAGCATCATTCAATAATTGAATGCATACATCCAAATTATCATTCCCATTAAACAATATATAAGTATTCACACACACACACACACACATATACACACTTTTATAATAAGTGATAATGCTTACACACACACACACACACACACATATATATAAATACAAACATATATATATTCAATGGAAAATATGATAGTCAAATGATCCATTGAATACCTGGATGGTTATGACCTAGTAACTATTTTCACACACACATATATATATACATATAATAGTTTCCTTAAGTATGTACCATTGTGAGTATTTCTATTCACATACATGTGCATTTGCTAATGCTCTCATACATGGGTCCATATATATATATGCCCATATTCATGCTACATTTTACATTCATATGAAACGATGTAAAGGTGACCATTCATAAAGCCCAAAGACACAACCAACCACACAAACAAGAATAGTAGGATAAGGAAGGACTCAAAATCTCAAACAGATAAACATCACCCAATAATGCACTCTATAGTAAACACGACCTTTAATAATGTCGATATTTCAAACTAGGGATGACTTATCAACCTCCCACTTCTATGCCTAGACTCAACCAAAATATTGTGGTGTGTGTATGCTCAGATACTTTATGTTACCGGTTACTCAACCAAGATATTCTCCTAAGTGATACTTTCCCTCTACCTAGAGGAATGGAACACATACCTGCATCCACTAGCACACACACATGATAGTCAATTGTTCATAACAATATTTAGTATACATAAACATCTTCAAAGTTAGAATAATAATAATTCAATAACATTTCATTCGTATATATGCAGTATTTCACCATGAATAACATCAAAAAAGGAAATATCAAATGAGATAACATTCATATTGATAACAAGGTACAAGTATAATTTATTCATCTCTAGAATTTACATTACATTCATATTTACCCTATGTAGTAATAGTAAATAGTAACTACACAATTGGGGTGTAACATACTTCCCCCCTTGTGAATCATCATCCCTAATGATCTATAGCCTTTTAACAAGTAAAGTTTTACTTACCATTCTCAAAATATGTAAGATTTATAAATCATTCATCCTATGTAGCAATCTTGTCCTCCCTGGATGTTGCTTTGATTTCCCTCACTATCGTATAGGGAAATCTTATATGCCTCTCCCATACTTACTCTCCCATAGAGCTTTATTACATTATCATATATACACATCATAGATACAATAGTAGCTATACATGTCACCTAAAATATGGTCATCAAAAATCATTGGCCCTTGAATTTATCCTTAGTATAATCCAAATAGATAAGGAATGTCAGTGCATTGTACACTACACCATAAGTCCCATCCTTACCCTTCAGTATTTACACTTTTAGTGATCTAGGTGGATCTCAAAGACCTTAAAATTCAACTGGTTCAAAATCTCTTAGAAATAGCATCAATGCATAGAGCTAGCATCAATGCATAGAGCTCATGAAGACAAACCTAACACAACTTGTTTCGCATAAAACAAAGTCTATATGAGAAAAATAGAGCTAGTCAAAGTTTTAGTCAAATTGATGATGTCAGCATGTGACATGGCAATTGACTAGATGGTGATGTGGAAAAAATCTCACAAAAATTCACATACCATGCTTTATTTTTTAAAATAAAGTGTGGGGGCTTATTTTATCTCACAAAAATCCATTTGGTGGGATTGGATTTTGTGGGATCCCAAGAGGATTTGGTGGGATCAGATTTTGTGGGATTAGTGGATTTGGTGGGATTAATCCCTTTAATTAAGTGATTCATAGTAAGAAGTTTACAGATCAAGTTTGGTATCATAGCTAGTTTGACAAGTTGTAGGTTGTGGAGTACTTGGAGCAAATTCAAGTAGTGAGGCAAGATGTCATCACATAAGGAGAACAAACTTCCTTATTTTGTTTTTGATGCAAAATTTTATAATTCCTTCATGGAAACGAAATCCAAGGTTGATGTAATGTATGAGGAATGGAAGTCTAAAAAAGAAGGTTTGTTGAAGAAAGAAAAAGACGTAGACTTAGTGAAAGCTCATCGTTCTTCTCATTCTCTTCCTTGTTCTCTTGGTAATTCTGAGAAAAAATCTCAAAGTGTTGGATTGGGGTTGTTAACCAAGATGGGCTATGAAGGAAATCACCTTGGAAGTCATGGACAAGGCATGGTTGAACCTGTGAAGGTGGAAGCTAGACCTCTCTATGCAGGATTAGGGTATGTTGAAGAAGAATACTTCAAGGCAGTGGACGCAAAGAATTCTCCAAAAGAATAACTATCTCAAGAATAATCTGAGAGAGGCAATGACACATCACCTTTAGGTAGTGGTGGTTCATGTGAGATGTCCAAGAGAAGAACAAACATAGATTCTCCTTGGCATGCATGCACTAAAGATGACCATTAGAGGTATAATAAGCCTAATTATTCCAATGTTCCTTTAGATTGTAAGAATATTGGCAATGTAAAAAGTTTGTGGTTTAGAAAACCGTGCACATTTTGTGGGTTGAATAAACATAGTGTTGCTAGGTGTTGGAAAATAATGGCTTTGTATAGGAAGCTAGAGTCAACCAAGAAAGGGACACGATATGAAGACCCATCTCTGAATCAGAAGAAAGAGAAGGGAAAGAAGGGTTGGATGTTAAAAACACTTTGTGCTTATTGCAACAAAGGTGGACATCAGGAAGCTAACTATTGGAAGCTTCATCCAGACTTTCGTCCAAAGGATAAGAAGATTGTAGTTGATTCTCCACTGGTGAACACAAGGAAAATGAAGAGGCTCATGTATGTGAGAAAAATCTCTCCACTCATGTTTGCAAAGGTGAAAAAACCAGGTGATCTGAAGCATGAAAATGAAGTAGTTTCTTGTAAGCCTAACTATCATGTGTTTCAGGGATGATCAAAGCTGCAACATGAAAATTTGTTGTGGAAACCTATCAAGAGGATTAAGAGTATTGTTAGCTCATTGTCATTAATATCCTTGTATTTGTTAATGCTGCTAATGTTTTGTACATGGATAGTAGTTGGGGTAATGAATGCAGAAGGATGTGAGAAAAGGAAAATGGGTAGAACTATGATTGTAGTTTTCATAATTGTTATACAACTTTTTGATGAAGTAGGTGCACAATTAGGTTGGACAAATACTGGACAAGTGGGAAGGTTTTTTTCTCATGTTGTGTCTGATTAAGAACCTTTTAGAGGTCCATAATTTCCTCAGTGGGTAGGAATTATCTGGGTGGATCTCGAAGACCTCAAAATTCAACTAGCTCAAAATCTCTTGGAGCCAACATCAATGCATAGAGCTCACGAAGATGAACCTGGCACAACTTGTTTCACATAAAACAAAGTTCGTATGAGAAAAATAGAGCTAGTAAAAGTTTTAGTTAAATTGATGATGTCAGCATGTGACATGGCAATTGACTAGATGGTGACGTGGAATTATAGGTGATGTGGAAAAAATCTCATAAAAATTCACATACCATGCTTTATTTTTTAAAATAAAGTGTAGGGGATTATTTTATCTCACAAAAATCCATTTGGTGGGATAAGATTTTGTGGGATCCCAAGAGGATTTTGTGGGATTAAAACAAAATATCATAAAAATTAAAAAAGAAAAAAGATTAACCCCTTTAATAAATGAATAAAAATAAATACCCAAAACAATATATCCCATAAATGGAGAAATGACAAGGGCATTATAAACAAATTAAAAATGAGTTTTAAAAGGGTTGTTATTATTTTTTGGAAACAAAGGGTATTTGTTGGTAATTTGTTAATTTATTGAATATGGTGGTTTTTGGCCTTTTTAGCCAAAATTATATATAAAAGGGGTGTAGAAGTGTGAGTTATTCATTCGGAAATTTAGAAGTTTAAGTGTGAGAGTGTTCTCATTTAGAAATTCAGAGGTTCTAAGAGTCTTGTGAGCTAAGTGGTCTCTTGTGAGGAAATGGAGAGATAAAAACTTAGTGAGTCTTTTGAGAGAATTATGAGTAGTCTCTTAGAAGAATAGGAAGAGATAAAAACTCATTGTTTTCTTTGAGAGAATTTTCATGACTTTTAAGTCATTATGTAAAGACTCAATGCCTCATGTATTGTACTCTTGTTGTGACAGTGAGTTGCAGTTTCATTGCTTAACATTGTAAAGGTGACAAAGGAGTTAGGCATGAACATGTTGCCAAATAGATCTTGTCATTGCAGTGTGCAAGTGAGAAGAGACTGAAGTGTGAGAATCTTCCTTGGTAGAAGATTGTAACTCAGTGAAAGACCATCATGGTGTAAAAATAATTTTGCATCATAATAATGGCATCGATCATGCATGTTTGCGGATCCGGAGACGTAGCCAAAATCTAGTGAACTCCGTTATCAAATATTTTCTCTCTTTTCTTGGTGCATGATATTTTCAACTTGTTTACTTTCTTGCATTTTATGTGTTTATTTGCTCAAATCACAAGTACCATCAGTTTTGATCTTAAATTAAATTTGTATCTTGGTGAATCTAATAGTTGTTAAGTGATTCATAGTAAGGATTTTATAGATCATTTAGAAAACTCATAAACAAAGTCCGTTTTTCACTTACACATCCATTTTCCTTACCATGAAGTACTTGTCCATCTTGAGTATACCATTGATCTTGGACACCTATCAAATTCTGATACTACTTCATACTTAAGCTTTGTATAAAAAAAAATTCATTGATCTCTTCGATCTATTACTCTTGCTTGTCAATCTATCAAGTCTATGGTTAACCCTATTTCTAAGCCTATTTCAGCCTAACAAAGTTTCCAACCTTTCTTTCCATATAATGTTCCAAATTTCAATGTTAGAAGTTTATAAATCATTCAATATTTAATCTACCATTTTTTCCCATTGGCCATAATAATATATCACACATTCATTCAATTGAATGTCTCATAGTATGATCATGGATTACACAACCCTATCATTATTCTCTCATTCATAATTGAGATAACCTTCTCAAGAATACTAAGCAACTAATTTTTCCACAATATATTACTTAGGACCGAAATCCTATAAGTCAAGTTTTCAAATAGTGTTGGTTACTTTGATGAGTCTGTCCATTAGAACATTATGTCAATTTTATTAACATAGACAGATTGATCTATCTTGTGTTATACCATTTTCCCTCTAGATTCTCAAGAGAGTATACATGTCCTACCAATGATGACATCATGTCTTAATTTCTTGGCATACTAGACAATATCATGCCACATTTGTGTAGCTTCTTACTCTACCTTTTCCTAGGGGGTGATCCCACAAAGCTGGTTTACAATTTCTGGGAGGATCTAATTTTTGTTGAAATCAAATATTTTTAGAAAATATAATGATTTAAGCCTTAAAAAGTTCTATTTAAAGCATTCCAATTGAATAGAGTTTGATAAAACTATCTTAAATCAAACCCCCTTGAATAGAACCCCACTAGTTTTAAACCATACCTATAACGAAGTCTCCTTTACACCTATCAAAAGGCTGATAAAAAACCACTTTTGATTTACCTTTTGGGGGATCAAATGAATTTATTTAATTTAATTTTTTTTGTATGTAACCCTTATTATAAGCTTCGCAAAAATTATAATTTTAAATAAATTTAATTTTATTATTATATTTATTTTTATTTCTTGTGAATGTAGGGTTTTCACGAAAATCAAGCTCTCTATTTTTTCACATGTGGAAAATAGCATATTATAAAAAAATAAAAATATGAGTGCACCAGATATTGAAGTTCTTGATCCAACAAAGAAAACAAAATTGAATTTTGATACATACAAAAAATTTATGCATTATCGGTCACACTATGTTTGAATTATAATTTATTTGACTTCAAACTTGATTAAAGAAAAATATTTAATAAAAAAATATCTAACCAAGTGGAAGCACTATCGATATCGGAGTCACAAATCTAAATTCGAAAGAATTAGAATTTTATCCTTCATGGAAAAAAAATTATGCATTATACGATGAGCGTTACTTTTTTAAAATGTTGTTTTATGAAAAAAACTAGTTTTCAAGGGAGATGGAAAAAGAAGTGCAATCTGATTCCTAAAATTTTAAAAAAATATATATTTAGAATCTATATACAAAATTTCATGAAACTCTAGTTTGCATCATCTTCAAATTCCTCATGGTTTAGCCGCTATAAGTGCTCGAAAGTGAAGATTTAGTTAAATTTTTTTATTTTAGTGTACAGTTTGGCCAAAAATTGTAAACCACTATTATGGGATCACTCTAGGTCATAGTGGTTTCTCACCTGACAATTCCCTTTGTCATTTTGATGTCCTAAGTCAGATATTAATTTCCTCATTTCATTCCAGAATCTTCCAAATTTTTTGATAATTAGGTTCTTTTATATCCAATAATAGTCTATTCTTTGACTAAGAGAAAACCTATTTTATGATCTCATGCCTCCTTTATTTCCCAAGTAATAATGGTTAGGAGTTTAGTGGGATAAATCTCTATTATTTTAGGGCATCACAACTTGGATTCTTCCATCCTTGGATTATTTACAAAGATACAATTCATCTTTTAACTCAATCAAATTTTCCTAATAAGAATTGGTACTAATTTTGAGTATTAATCCTCACTTAATCATGTTGGTCCCTAGAAGATATCAAATTTAATTGAATACCTAATTACCAAGCATGAGCATTTCTCATTGGTTCCATTGATTCACTTAATCACATAGGTGAGTCCCAACTTTGGAGTATCCTAATTCTAGGATAGATTCATCAAACAAGGACTAATCTGACATTATAGGTTACCCTAATCCTATATGTTCCAATTAAGACCAAATATGCAATTCAACCTATAGGTGTCATTGAGTAGTCTAGTACACATCCCAACCTAATAGGTAAAATTTAACCTAAGGTTCATCTCTTAAACCAATTGAACTTCTCTTTCCAAATAGGTTATTCCAATCCTAGGGTTTCATTCAAGAGTAAGGAATGATCAAATAATCATTCTCATAAAAATATTTTTGATGTGATTCACATAATGGAACATCCTACCTTATCTTTCACTTCTTCTCTATGGATTTATAGCTAAACCTTATCATCCCCAGGTCTCTTAGCATATAGTAAACTATAGTGTCAAGCCACTTCATCACATGGATATATCTCATAATATGTAGAATTACTACTTATGTACATAAAAATAACATCATTATATAAATCCCCCATATAAGGTATATAAGATTGTAGAGACACTTTCTTCCAATCATGAGTATCTTAAATCTTCCCTTGCCAATTCAATAGGCAATGATCTTCCCTATTATCATCAAATTATTTTCCCATCCTTTTACAAGGCATCAATGTTAATATCATTTGATACTCCAATCAACATATATCAAGTATTGAGTGGTAATACTCCTTTCTCTTTGATCACAATTCTTGACCTTTTTTCTATCTTCCAATCAGATAAATATAAAGTATGGGATGGAAATAGCTCATAATCCTTGACCTTTCCATTTATCTTTCTCCAAACATCGCAATACTTTTTCCTTATGGTCATAAAAGGTATGACTTAATTGACATCATGACTTGTGAAGAAGTCATTAGTTCTTCCAAATTGAAAACATATCTATGTTTTTCATTGGGGTGGGGTACTTAACTCGAGTCAGTCCATTTTCTTCCTTCCCCCCTTAATGTTTTTATAACATTCAATCATTTAAAAGTTGAATTCTTAGCAAACACTTGATTCTTTAAAAATATTTGTCCTTCCTTTTTGTTGGATTTCTTTTTCCTTTTTCCTGCCTCAATGGTATACTTCGAATATACTTTTCTCAAAGCTAGATTCATCATTGTTTTCTATCTCATAGATTCAACATTTTAGGTCATCCAATAGGAGATATAATGAATAATCAACAACTTAACAAGTTAAGAGGCACTCTATTAATCTAATTCTTTTTCCAATATCCTTTTTGATGGAGGATTATCCATACTCACAAGCCTCTTTTGTTGATATAACTTTCAACTTAGAGCATTGTTCCTTTACATCTACTATTGATTTGACACATAGTAACATACTATATTCCATTCCCTTTTGGAACTTCTAAACATATGTTGGTTTTTTTCATACGTAGGTGAGTTCTACTTATACTCCAACCTATCTATGTACTTTCCAAACCTTTGTCAGATCAATACGATTTACCTTTTCAGGGTTTTTTCTCACACTCACATTTCCAAGTGTTTTTGTACAAACTCTTGGTAACTTATTCTCTCAGAACCATTAGAGATACCAAGATTTTTTGGTCTCATTCTCTCATCTTAATCAAAATTCCAATAATCTCATTGACCATGTCCAATTTATTAATGTGTCACCAAAAAGTGTGTACTTTGCTTGATATGGGAACAATTGATGATAAATTGGACTTAATGAGGCCTTGATTTAGTGTTGTAAGATGTTTTAGACATCCACATTAGGTCTTGGGCCCTTGCAAATTGAATAAAATGCATTTACTGATGTCTTGTAAAGGTTTTGTAACACATCTTCACACTTTTCTAAGACCATAATATCATAATTCACCCAAATTACCTTACCAAGACCTATTTGAAATTGTTGTAAAGTCTTGTAACAAAATTTTGCACTTTCCTAGGCTTTTCATCAATATTTACACTTTTCTTATGCTTTAAATGGCCCCTTTATATACTTGTAGGCCTTATTTAAGTGTCTTCTTGAAGAAGAACCCAATAAAAATTATTTAGTTTATCACAATTCCCAACATCCACTTAAAAATTCTCAAGTGGACTAAGTCACCATTGGTGGTGAGTTAGTCCCATTTGTCTCAAAAATCAAAATAAATTTAAATTTCTTTTGGGTTTTTATTCCTTAAGACCTAAGGTCGTCCTATGATGAGGTATTTTTAGGAATTATGACATAATTGTGTATAAATATAGGGTTTTCCCTATCATTTTACCTAATTCATTCACTCCTATTTCTTTCATCATTCTTCTCAAGCAAGCTAGGGCATCAAGATAGCTCTCTAAGGCATTTAAAGGTTGAATGAACACCCATTGCTGCAAAAATTCAAGATCAATAATCAAGGAAAGGTTTTTATTCCATTGTTGCATGTTTCATTACTTTGTTTCATCATTTTGGTTTAATTACCTAAAAGGGGTTTGACCAAGGCAAACCCCAATGCCCTAACATTCACCATTTGTTTCTCTTTCATTGTGTGTTTGTAGATTTAGACACTTTGAAGGTTTGAAGGTCATTGAAGATTAGGTTGAAGACTTGTTGGAGACCTATCCTTTTTCGTAAAGACAAAATATCAACAAAAAGTCACTTTCAAGCCCGAAAATCAGAGTTTCACAAGTGAACACTTATGGGAAACTAGAGTGTAGATTGAGGGATTTTTTTTCCACTTTCGAATTTTCAAAACTTTAGAAGTGAATTAAATCACCAACAATGGTGACTTAGTCCCACTGAACCTATTTTTTGAAGGTTTCTATAGATTTGGATACCCATTTGGCTGAAACAGGCTCTAGAGCAATTTTCCCAAAATTTGGGGCTAAGTCGCCCAGATTGGCACAAGTGTCCTAGTTGACTTCTGCATTACATTTTTTAGGATTCTAGACCTTCATTCCATCCTTCTTTTGCCTCTAGGTGCACACATTCTATTTCATGACTTTATATCTAGTTTTGTTTTCATTTCTAGGTCATTTATGACATTTTTGCATACAACATTGTGTTTTCTAGCACTTTGTATTTCTTAGGTTTTGCATTAATGGTTAATATCTTTTATCAGTTTATTGCATTAGGACATTACATTTGACCATATTTCATTCATACTTGCATTAGTTTTGAGTGGGGACATTGCCCATTTTAGCCCATCTCTCTCCTTTTAAGTGAAAAACCCTAGAAGTGTTAGAAAGCATTAGGGTACCAAAATCTTTGACTACATTTTGGTGAACCTGACCTTAGACCATCACATTTTTTATTTTTAAGTCCATCATTGACCTATAATTATCCTAAAATTGCATTGCATGTTGCATTGTTTGCATTCTAGGGTTTTCACATTTTGCATTAGTGGAAGTGCATATAGTTGGCATTTTTTCCTTCTAAATCATTGAAAACCATCTATAAATTGCACTTTTCTTTAGTATTTAGGTCATACATACTAAAAATCATCCTAACGAATTACTTTTTTTTTGTAAATTTTGAAAAAAGCCTAACTGGGACTAATTCACCATTCTCGGAGACTTAGTCCCTATCCAGATTTTTCACTATTTGTTACAACATTAGAAACCTCAATTTTGTGCTTCTTAGGCCTTCTAGTATCATATACTATAAGTCTAGAAAGTTTCAGGAACATACAGTTCATCCATCTAGCTCAAAAATTTAATCTAGAGTAGTCATTTTTGAAATCATTTCAATTACAAGCATTATTAGATCTGAAAATGCTTATATTTCTAAAATTTTGCATAACATGGATAAAAGTACTTTTCAATTTTCTTACACAATGTTTCTATTCATAAAAATTTGCATAAGTTTGATGAAAGTAATTTTCATTCTTGCATATACATTGTTTGCATTCTTAAAGCTTTCAATACATTAGATAAAAATGTTTTGTATCCTTGCATATACATTGTTTATATTGTTAAAAAATTGCATGAAATGGTTACATGTGCTTTTCATATTTGTTCAAACAATGTTAGTACCTTGCATATTTAGACATGTTAAGAAAAATTTCCAGTCCCCTCCCTATGAGAGTGTTTTTGTGAAAGAGAATACAACCCTAGACATTCCTAACAATCATATTTGTTCTTCTCCTAATATCTCCCCTATTGGCGAAGAAGATATTTTAGTAGAAGAATCAATTAATGAGAGTTTTGAGAATCCTAGTTGTTTCTCTCCTCTTAGCTCTCTTAGTGGACAAGAAATCAATGAACAAGACAATACAACCATAGGTAGTTATGACATTAACATTCGTTCTTATCCTAGTATCTCTCCTAGTTGTGAAGAGGATATTTTGATGTTAGACAACACAATCGATGAAGGTCATGACTATCTTAGTTGCCCCCCTTCACCTGGAAAAAACCCTTCTTGATCAAGAAAATTCAACCATTGATCATTCCCCTACTTGTGATCAAGTCCTTTTAAAAGAAGCAATCCATGAATGTCAAGAACATTTGATTTGTAGTTCTCCTAAAAACTCTCCCCCTAGGGAGAATATCATGGTGTAGTGAAAATGAATACAATAGTAATGTGTCCTCCTTAGATAAAAGGTGACTCTAGATTGCCCTTCATTAGAGATAAATCAAACTAATATTGTTGAGGTCATGAATGCACAATTATCCATTATATCCCCCTCAATCAATAGACCTCATACATACTGCATGGAACTGCCTAAGAACCCTCTAATTCTCTACCCACCTTGGTGTAGGAGCACCATGACATCATCATGAGTCCTATAAACAAATTTTGGGGAAACATAATCAAGTCTTAATGATACACCATTATATTACGAATTATTTCTCAGGTGTATTGATCATTGTTTAAATCCTAAGTCCATTCCAGAGAGAGGTGTCAACAAACATTGACTAAATATACAAAATTGTAAGGTTGCATAAAAGCAACATTTAGAAGATAAAGAGCCATTTAGGATGTAGGGTCAGTTAGAGGTAGTTAGTAGTTTGAAGTCATTTGTATTCCATTTTAAAAGGCCTTGTATGCATCTAGAACCTCGAGGGTGATTGTGTTTCAGATTTTGAATGAATAAAAGACATCATTTTTCTACATATTTGCACAAAAATTCTTTGTTTCTTGGTTGTGTACGACTTGGTATTGATAAGAAATGGTATCAAATTATTTTTAAGTGATAAGTCTATCAATCACCTTCCCATTGGACTTAGTTTCATGCATTTTGGTGTTCATTTGAAAGAGATATCACTGTTTTTCTCATAACAGTCTAAAACCCTCATTAGGGTAACTAGTGGCTTGCAAATTTTAGAATTGTCATGTTATACTCATTGAAAAGTGCTAAAATCTGGTGGAAACTATCTTTGTAGCATCTTCTTTAATGTTCTTGAAGTTTTATATTGAATGAATAAGATTATTGTGTGGAAACTTGAGAGTTTTTTGACTGAAAATATGTCATAGTCTGATAAAACACAGAGTTCCAATGGAACTTAACCTAGGGTTTGGAAAATAAGCATGGAAGTGATTATCCAAAGGTTTCTTAGGAATAAACAAGTCTAAATATGATTGATTGAAGTGAATTTCCAATAAGGTTGTGATTAAAGGTAGCCAAATGAATAATCCCTTCTTGGTTGTAGACCTGATTAACCTTGTTATTGAATGTAGACATGTTGAATCTATGCATTTCTCTTCAAGCAACTTATGGTGAGTCTTTGATATGTTTTAATACATGATGAAGGGAATCTTAAAAGTTGTTTACAGTTGGTATTTAGGGTATTTTTTTAAAGTAAAGCTTTGAAAAACCTATGGTAGATTAATGAAAGAATCTCACCTAAACCATATTCTTGAAGTTTGAAAAGAGTTTACACATACTGGATTAGGTCTTTTGGAACTGTTCCACATATTGAAGGAACTGTATGTGTCTTGGAATCAAAATTTGGTGCTTGGTTGAGGTTTATGGTTGTAAAGTTCTTGCTTTCATATTGAGGACATTCGTAAAGAGAGTTAATGGTATAAGGGAAGGGCAGGCATTGTGAAGGTACTTGTTTGTTATTTTGACTCAAATCAAGGTGACATATGTTCTGATTATGTTTCTAAGGAAGTTGATCTTGGTTAATGGTTAAGAGTTTTTTGAAGAACTTGAATGAGTTTGGAGCTCTTATTTCAAATGTTTGAGTTGGATAATGTTACAAAGAGACATATAGTTGAATAAGTGCATTAAGGTTTTGATTTCTCTCTTGGCTCTACATCAAGCCTTCACACAAACAACAAACTCAATGCCAACCTGAACTCATCCTTTACCTACCATCACATAAACCTCCACCTGCACCTGAGTTTACCCTTTACCCACCTAATCATGAGGTTGTTGCTAACACAAATTACACTCAAAACAATCCATGACCACCACAACAACCAACCTTGACTTCCCAACCATTGCCTAATTTTCCTGCTCCTTGATTAAGGGAGTATGATCTCATTGAACAAATTAAGAGCACTCCTACAAAGATATCCCTTTTGGATCTTCTTTAGAACTAACTTACCTATCACACTATGCTTAAATCAATATTACAAGTCCCTATCCCTTCTAATGCACAACCAAATGATATAGCATCCATAATTCAAGGATTGAATACTGACATTGTTTTCCACCAAAGTGAACTCCCCCTTTGGATGTGCAATTTAAACAAAATAAAGCTTTCATGATCATTGCTCAATACAATACCACATGGATAAAGTGAACCCTTTTTGACAATGGATCCACTCTTAATGTGTGTAGTGTGAAAATTTTTGATAGGTTCCATGCAGATAAATAAAAAATTCAACCTAATTCTTTATCTATTAAAGGTTTTGAAAATAAAGAAAATAAACCATTTAGTGTGATCATCTTAAATATTACAGTTGGATTGGCCACATTGCAAACATTGATCTATGCTAGGACGCATAAACTTTCATATAAGATCCTTCTAGGTAGGTTGTGGATTCATGAAATGAACGTTGTTCCTTCAACCCTTCATCGTAAACTGAAATATGTTTACAATAACACAATCCACATAGTTGACACTGATCATGAGCCTTATAGTTCCTTGCAACTTGAGAAAAACATAGAGAATCATGTAAAAACATTAACACCGACTACACAAGTGGAACCTGTGCAACAAAAAGACAAACAACAACATATTGATCAAGTTATGAAGATATTAGATGATGATTGGGGTTCCTTAGACTTCACACCATTGCTCATGGCTGATCCTTTGAAAGCATATACGCCAACCACTTCATACCAAAAAATAGCCAATTACACAACAACCTTTGGCAAACACATTAATGAACAACCACCCAATTCAAAAGCAATGAAAGAGCTTTATGGAAAAGGTTATGAACTTATGAAACAACTTGGCTATAGTGGAAAAGGATGTGGTGCTCACGAGCAAGGTGTCAGCAACTCTATCAATCCTATCACACAACAAACAACTTACCATCTTGGTTATTATCCTTTGATAGAAGTAATCAAGCCTTCCCTCAACATCAATACTATCACAAAACATCCTTCTAAGACAACTTTAATAGTAGTGCATCCTGAACTTCTAGACACTAGTAGTCTTGATTACTCTCCTTTGCAAGCAATCAACCAAACAAATACACCTTCACTTAATGTCAATGTCATCTCACAAAACATTTATGATTTGAATTCATTAGATTTTACACCCTCTATTATCAGAGAGAACAAAATCTCACAATCTAAAGAGTCTTGTGTAGGTATGACAACTACTACTAAGTAAGAGATATCTTTGTCACATACTACAAGACGACCTTCTACCATTGATCAAGAGGATATCTTGTGGAGACTCCTCCAAGATAACTTGATATCATTTCCTCCAAGAACTCAAAATAAATGCTGTTACAAGACTTCATTTCACTCCTATCATAGAGTTCACAGCCATTCCAATAATGAATGTAAGGCTTTGAGTAGTGAAATCCAACATCTTAAGGAGTTTGGTGTTCTTCCTTATGCAGGGGCACCTAATCCCTCTAATTGATAACAATTTTCACTCTATCATGCATTTCATTACTCATTTTGACTCACCTTTGTCCTGCACTAAGTGGGGGTAAGGGGTTAGGTAGCCTTGTTTTTGTATATCACTTGTTTCCTATTTTGGCTAGTTGTTAACCTTTCATGAACATATAAGAGTAAGCTTTGGATGTGGACAACATACCTTAAGTTGGCTCACATGTGACATACTCCCTTTTCATGATGTAGCTTATAGGAAACATATGACTTGGCATAGGGCTTTCTGAGTAAGCTCTCATGTTCTCCTTCTACTTTAAAGCCATTGCTCACAGTAATGGTGTTTGCAACAGATTTAAAGTGGGGGAATACATCTACACTCACATTTCATTATGTGATTTGTTTCTTCTTGTGATGAATCCTCTTCTTGGTGGTGTCATTTGACTTGATTCCCTCCAAGAGTGTGATTCTTCAACACATCCTGTCTTGGAGACATTAAGCACAATGTCCCCTAAGATGAGACCTTTCACAAACTAAGAAAAATCTATTTCAACATTCCTTTCACTATTTTATCATTTACAACAATTTTCATATGGACACCTTGCATAACACAACTTGCATCCCTGTGGTACCATCTTGTTTTTCTATGAGTGTCAAGCATACAAAGTTTTGCTTACCTCATAGAACTCAAAAATCATTTTCATTGTAGTGCCTTATTAAAGTTATCAGGGGGTATAAATTTGGTATGGTTGAGTGGGAATCCCATTTTGAGGAATGACTTTTCCCCATAGCGACCTATGTACATGTGAACACATATCGATCGTATGTGTCTCACCTTTTAGGGATTTCTCACCCCATGGAAAACCAAAAGTTATGTGGTCCCAAAGTGAGTATACTTTGGCCTTCCCACTTGGCGGATAGCCAAGAGTTCCATTGGCCTAGAGTGAGTACACATTTTTTTGTTCCAAACAAACTAGCCTAGATCTAATCCACAACATGTTGGAAAATCGGTCAAAGCTTGATCTACCCCATTTTTATTTCCTTCTAGTTCTTTCCATTGCATGATCATGTATCTTGTTAAGATGCTACATATTATACACCTTGCATGTGTCCTTTGCACTTATGTTGGCTTGAATTAGGATCTTGGATCTTGGGGACTTGTGCAACCTCCTTTGATCTTTGTCATTCTTTGTCATCCACATTGGTATGATTGGACTCCTTTTGAATGGATACTTTAGCATGAGTTTGAAGCAAGTTCATCCTCTTAGTAAAGTAGGGGGCTTAATGTGTCACCAAAAAGTGTTTACTTTTCTTGATATGGGAACAATTGATGATAAATTGGACTTAATGAGGCCTTGATTTAGTGTTGTGAGGTGTTTTACACATCACATTAGGTCTTGGGCCCTTGAAAATTGAATAAAATGCATTTATGATGTCTTGTAAAGGTTTTGTAAGGTGTTGTAACACATCTTCACACTTTTCTAAGACCATAATATCATAATTCACCTAAATTACCTTACCAAGACCTATTTCAAAGTGTTGTAAAGTCTTGTAACAAACTTTCACACTTTCCTAGGCTTGTCATCAATATTTACACCTTTCTTATGCTTTAAATGGCCCCTTTATACACTTACAGACCTTAAAATTAAGTGTCTTGTTGAAGAAGAACCCGATAAACATTATTTAAATTATCACAATTCTTGATATCCACTTAAAAATGACCAAGTGGACTAAGTCACCATTGGTGGCGACTTAGTCCCATTTGGCTTAAAAATCAGAATAAATTTAAATTTCTTTTGAGTTTTTATTCCTTAAGACCTAAGGTTAGCCTGTGATGATGTATTTTTGGGAATTAGGGCATAATTATGTATAAATATAGGGTTTTTCCTCTCATTTGACATAATTCATTCACTCCTATTTCTTTCATCATTCTTCTCAACCAAGCTAGGGAATCAAGATAGCTCTCTAAGGCATTTAAAGGATAAATCAACACCCATTGCCACAAAAATTCAGGAACAATCATCAAGGAAAGGTTTTATTCCATTATTGCATGTTTCATTACTTTTTTTCATCATTTTGGTTTAATTACCTAAAAGGGGTTTGACCAAGGTAAACCCCCATGCCTTAACATTCCCCATTTCTTTCTCTTTCATTGTGTGTTTGTAGATTTAGGCACTTTGATGGTTTAAAGATCATTGAAGATTAGGTTGAAGACTTGTTGGAGACATCTCCTTGATTGAAGAGACAAAATATCAACAAAAAGTCATTTTCAGGCCTGAAAATCAGAGTTTCAGAAGTGGACATCTATGGAAAACTAGAGTGTAGACCAAGGGATTTCATTTCCACTTTCAAATTTTTAGAAATTTATAAGTGGAATAAGTCACCAAAAGTGGTGAATTAGTCCCACTAAACCTATTTTTTTGAAGGTTTTTGTAGATTTGGATACCCATTTGGTTGAAATGGGCTCTAGTGCAGTTTTCCCAAATATGGGACTAAGTCGCCTAGATTGGCACAATTGTTCCAGTTGACTTCTGCATTAGGTTTTTTAGGATTTTAGACCTTCATTCCATCCTTCTTCTGGTGCACACATTCTATTTCAAAACTTTATGTCTAGTTTTTTTTTGCATTTCTAGGCCATTTATCACACGTTTGCATACAACACTATGTTTTCCAACACTTTGTATTTCTTAGGTTTTGCATTAACAATTAACATATTTTATCAGTTTATTGCATTAGGATATTACATTTAGGCATACTTCATTTATATTTGCATTAGTTTTGAGTGGGTACATTTCCCATTTTGGCTCATCTCTCTCCTTTTAGGTGAAAAACCCTAGAAGTGTTAGAGTATTAGGGTGCCAAAATATTTGTCCACAATTGATTACTTCATTTTGACTATTTTAGGCTTTTCTCTTTTCCCAGGTACTAACTCTTTTCTTGCAATCCGATCCTATCCTTATACAAGAATTAGATTTATGTCGAAAGATCTCCAACCCTTGTGTATACCTCCTTCGTTGACTCTCCACTTCGATCTAATTTATGTTGACATTGCATACACAAGTTCATAGTGTTTTCACTAAATCCAAGAATTCTTGACTCTTTACAACTATAGGTTGCTACTATTAAGGGGTTATCTCCCCCTTAGAGTCATATAACTATTTTGTAGGATAAATATATATACTAGTTATTCTTCCTAACATTCCTACATAACCCGATTTCATAATCTTCCGCAATCCCAGGTAATATCATAAGTTGGGTATGTGCAAGATCATCATCGAAAAAAGAGGTCCTTAAGTGGAAAAAAATTCAAAAAAATTAGAGTTAGGAAACTTGACATAAAAATTTGAATAAGTTATCTAGATATTATTTCAAAAATATGAAAGAATAGAATCTATAGCAAATTGAATGTAGTTTCTGAACTACTAGGTTTGTTTAAAAAAAAAATCTATTTGGTGAAAATTTGAAATTTCAATGCAGTAGTACTTAAATTTCAAGGAAAAAATAAGAAGTAGGTGTCTATCTAACCACCCTAACCACAATAAATGATAATATTTTTTAATAAGATTTTAGATATAAGTAGATGACTCATGTCTTGATGTGGTGCATATTTTTTTGTAATTTTTTTCTAAGTAAATAATTAATTATGATTTTTTTATTACAACTTTTAAATAATATAAAAACTTGTATGTATTACCACCTTAACTTGGTCAAAACTTCATGAAATTCAATTTTTATTTTTTTAATCCTATAGTATGCGAAGCATAGAATGTGATGCATGTTTTGGATTGAAAAAATGTCATACCATTTGAAAGCTATAGATGTATTTCAATCAGCCTAACAATTAGGACTTTAGTCATAATTTGAATAGAAAATGAATAATAATTACTTATTAAATTCAAAGTAAAGGGTATGTGTAGGATCATCATGGAAAAAATAGGCCCTTAAGTGGCAAAAAAATTAGAAAAATTAGAGTTTGGCAACTTGACATAAAAAATTGAATAAGTTATTTATATTATTTTAAAAATATGTAAAAATAGAATTTGTATCAAATTGAATGTAGTTTCTAAACTACTAGGTTTGTTTTAAAAAAAAAAAAATCTATTTGGTGAAAATTTGAAAGTTCAATGCAGTAGTACTTAAATTTTTAGGGAAAAAATAAGGTGTTTGTCTGACCACCCTAACCACAATAAAATGATAATACTTTTTTATAAGATTTTAGATATAAGTAGAGGACTCATATCCCGATGTGATGCATTTTTTTTGTAATTTTTTTCCAAGTAAATAATTAATTATGATTTTTTTATTACAACTTTTAAAAATATAAAAAACTTCTATGTCTAACAACCTTAACTTGGTAAAAAATTCATGAAATTCAATTTTTCTTTTTTTAATGCTATAGTATGTGAAGCATAAAATGTGACGCATGTTTTGGATTCAAAAAATGTGATACCATTTGAAAGCTATAGATGTTTCTCAATTAGTCTATCAATCAGGACTTTAATTGTAATTTGAATAGAAAATGAATAATAATTACTTAATAAATTCAAAGTAAAACATAATTTATATTGGTGGAAAGCTAATAATCTCCTTTAAAAACCCTTTTTGTTTCATCAATTTTGGGTAAAGAAAAGGTCCTCAGCCACATACCCATCATATTGCCACTTTTTGGCCCTTCATGATCTTGCATATACCCTAAAGCATAATTTATATTGGTGGAAATTTGAGAATTTGCTTTAAAAGCCCTTTTTCGTTTCATCAATTTTGGGTAAAATAAAAGTTGTCAGCCACATACCCATTATATTGCCACTTTTTGGCCCATCATGATCCTGCACATACTCAGTTGTTGGTTTAGGAGTTCCTACTCTAGGGATAAATTCTAACTAGTCCCAAATTTACTCAAATTTTTGAAAATTCTTATCTTCCTTTTTAGTTCCTTATTTTCTTTTCTCTTGCGATTGTGGCAAAAGAAATTTTGACCATTATCTTTTGACAAGGTTTATGCATTGTTTTGTAATGAGCTCATAGGTTTCAATTTTGAACCTGGTAGCTTTGACACCACATGTAACATGCCAACCCTTCAATGCAATACAAAATTCTAAATTTACACATTATGAGTAAATAAATTAGGTAACAAGTCATTGCAATAAAAAAAATCTTTCTTTATTGAGAATATACAAGCAAGATGCCATATCAAATTACAATAAAGATTCCCTTTCATTACAATAACTTCATAAATTACAACAATACAAGAATACATACATTTACATACATAGCTCCAATGAGCTTTAGAACAGATAGTTGTAAGATGGTCTAGGATCCTTCCTTTCAAATCTTGGTTGTTCTGTCACCTGCTATGGAGGAGAAGCATCACTTAGGTGTTTTTCTTCTAACCACAGACTCATAATGTGATTCCCCACACATCTATAATTCAATAGATGGACCTTCCCTTCGATGAAGAGATTGGTAGAGTAACCGATAATGACAACCAACTGAGCATAGTGTTGTGTCCTATATAACTAGAGCTTGTAATCTCATAATCTCTGTCTAGCATGTAATACTGGATCATAGTGAACTAATAGTAGAGCCAAAGGTCATCACACTACTTTGATCAAAGTGTTTCATTCAGTATGTTCTACTGAGGGTCATCTATGACATACACTATTTAGGGTTGATTTGACTTAAGCCTATCTTAAGCTACACATAGGTATATCCTTCAATGGATATTCCTTCATCCAATATAACCTATAACCATATAAACTACTTGGAATAAACCTACTTAACTAGTCAGTACACATGCTAGGTATTTCCTTCAATGGATAGTCCATCATCCCAAAGATAACCTATGTAATTGGATTAACCCTACTTATACAAAAGTACACAAACTCCCTCCAATACTAGATTATATATCATAGGAGTAAACACAAGCTTTCCTAGTTAAATCAATAACTTAGATAAGTGTACCATATGTTCCTTTCATGCTCAATCAAGCCTAGTATATAATACCTATGATAAACACCCATCTCCTATCATAGTGTAAAATACAAAATTAATGCATGGCCTCAATCGAAGAGTTTCCATAATAATAGAGGACTCCATTCGAGAGTATCACCTCTTTGACCAAGAGGGTTTAAGCTATGAGTCCACTCTTATTAATATGATAACTTCATATTAAAGTTTACTTTGACACTAATCAAGCAATAACTCTAACTCATTAGGTTTCACCAAACCTCTCAATCCATAAGCAACCCACTAGCTATCTATTATGATCAAATAACTAGCTATGAGCAGCCATGTTCAAACATATCTAGTATAGTTAAATACCTATGTCAAGCAATCTCTCCTACTATGGAGTACTTTAAAAAAAATATATTAAATCAACATATCAACTTCAATTTCCTTTTCAAATCACCCTAATTTCTATATTGTAGATACTAGAAAATACATCTCAACCATGCATGCAAGACAAATCATTCAAAGTAAAATAACAAAGAAGAAGAGATCCACATGCCTGTTATCGCTTTTTGACTAAATATAGCAATGCAACCCTCTCCCAACAACAATTAGCTTGAAACTAGCTTCTCAATAATGTCACAATTGAACTTTCTCTATCTCTCTCTCTCAAGTTGATAGCTTACTCCTCTGTACCATATAAAAATAGATCATTGACATTTTCATGGTCTTTTAGGTCTTTCTTTGGTGATGCTTTATCTATTTTGCTTTGATTTAATGTTGCAATGTAACTTATGCATTCACATTAGTTCCTAAATATTTAAATTATGATGTCTTGTGAAGGTGTTGTGAAGTGTTGTAACACTTTTCTATGCTTTTATGGACTCTTCTCATTACAATTCATCTAAAAATCACATTTTTATCCCTTATCAAGTCATATTTTAAAGTGTTGTAAAGTCTTGTAACAAGATTTCACACTTTTCTAGGCCTGTTATCACTATTTACACCTTTCTTATGCCTATTTTGACTGCTTTATGCACTCATAAGGCTTAATTAAGTGTATTTTTGAATGTAAACCTAACAAATAACATTAAATGTAACTTAATTCCCAACATCCACTTACAAGGCTAGAGTGGGACCCATTCGCCATGGGTGGCGAATGAGTCCCTCTTGGCTACAAATTAAAAATAATTCAAATTTTATTTTGGGTTTAAATTATTCAAAAAGACCTTATGTCATCCTATGATGTGGTATTATTGGGTAATTAGGGCATAAGTGTGTATAAATAAGTGTTTTCCCATCCATTTCAATCCCCATTCATCTCATTTTCTCATACACCATCAATTGGCATTCTTGCATCCAATCCATCAAAGCAAACCATTCAATCAAGCAATTGTCAAGTATCTTAGAGCAGCCATTGACATATCTTTAGACTTCTACAATAAGGTTTTTGGCGAGTTTAGGACATTTTCATGTTGTTTATTCATCATTCCTTGCTCATTTCATTTCATTTCTTTATTAAGGGTTTGATTACCAAAGTGGGATTTGACAAAGGTAAATCCCTATACTCTAACCCTTAACCATTTTTCCCCTTTTGTATGTGTGTTTTCAAACTTTATATGCATATTTTTCAAGAAAATAGGTGTTGAAAGGTGGTCAACAAGTCAACTAAACCCTAATTCAAGCTTGGGGACAACCTACAACCCATTTGTTGTAGATTTGTCTCCATCAACCTAACAAGAAGACAAGTGCAAATATGGACCTATAGATTTGACTCTTGAATTTGTAGATTGTTTGAGGAGGACTGATTTTCCATCAATGGTGAATGAGTCCCACCTGAAGACTAATTTTTTTGATTTTGTCAAAATCCAGTTCTTGATAGTCGGAAAGCAATTTTAGGTGTTTTTACTAGTAGGATGACTGATTCATCATCAATGGCAAATGACTCCCACTAGTGATGTTTTCTTCCAATTTCCAGAACCTTCCATGATAAATACTCAATTTTCAGGTGCACTCTATTAAACTTCATTCAATTCTATTTGCATTAGTTCATGTTTTTAGTTCATTTTTGCATACCTCACTATGTTTTCAAACATTGCATATTTCATTAGTTTTGCATTCATAATCAATCAATTTCATCACTTAGTTGCATTTAGATCATTTCATTTAGTCATAATTCCATTTTACATTCCTTTATTTGAGTGAACCACCTCAATTTTAGTGTTCCTTTGCATCAACATTCAATTAGGTTTTGTTTTGTTTTTGCATCCTAGGATTTCTAAAATTGCATTAGTGAAAGAATCTTATAGATTTCATTTTTGCATATAAAATCATTAAAAAATTAAAATTTTCATTTTCATATGAAAAGCATTAAAATCACTTTAAATTTTCTAAAAAATACAAAAAAATCTCATACCTGGACTCATTCGCCACCCTAGGCGAATCAATCTAGCTGCATTTTCTGCATTAATTTTTTTTGCATTTTCACAGTATTTTCTGCATTTCTATTTCCTGTTACTACCTTCTTGATTTAGTTTACATAATTTTTTTCATTAGAATTTTGTTATTCCTAGTTTGTATTTGCATTCACCCCATCTTTTGTGGTACTTGTATGAGTGTTTCATGCCCTATTTATAATACTTTAGTGAGACGAAGTTCTAGACTCGTGGCTTCTCACGATAGCACTTTCATTGTGGACCTTGGGATCTAAAGAGCTCCTACTCCTGGTATGGGAAATGGTGCATTAAGCATGGATACTACCACTAGTATGCCTTTACCTTCACATACAATGCATGCTGACACACAAACCAATCAAATTCCACAAGATAAAGTCATTAGTATTCATGAGGATTTTGTTAATTTACAACAAGATTTATCCCTTGAAAAAATTTCCACCACTTCCATACCTGCCATAGAAAACCTTTATCACTTGATTGAAAGTGACGATGGCTTACAAGTTATTAAAATAATTTTTGAGATATACACCAAACATGTTCTTTCCACTTCCCAACCAACAAATATTGTGGTTATCTAGGGAGTATCTCACATTCCTCCTCCTTCAACCATAGCATCCATTCCCACCTATACCACTCCTCAAGTTACAACCACCATGCAATAGGTTAGTCATGTGACTCCTTTCACTATTCCAATTAGCATTCCTAGGTTTTTTGTGGCATCAAATTTTCCCTCTTCCACCTTTATCCCTCTTAGTGTCCCCTTCACTTCTCCTAACATTACATACACTCCATCACCATTTTCCCTTCCCCCACATACCACTTACACCAATCCCATCATTACACAACTCTTTAACACTATTTCTTCCATGCAACAACAAATATCCAGCATAAGCCAAAGTCAAAATGCTCCACCCACATATCATGTTCATAGTAGCCCATTATCTCTAGAGATATTAAGAACACAGATGCCACAAGGAATTGAGATGCCTAGGTTTGAGAAGTACAGAGGTAAAGGAGACCCTACTAATCATGTTAATTCCTATACAACATTGTGTAGTGATTTTGTCCTTGAAGACAAAATATTAGCCAAAAAATTTTGTAGGACCTTAAAGGACACTACATTCGAGTGGTTCTCAAACTTACCTAATAATTTAATCTAACCATTTAATGAACTTTTTGATGCCTTATAAGTCATTTCCAAGTCCATATGACTCCCAAAAATATAATGGCTGATTTAATGAGATGTAAAAAAATTGTAGATGAAAAAGTAACTAATTTCATTTCACATTATCAGTCATTGTATGCTCAAGTAGATGTCAAGGTTCCTAATTCACATCTTCAAAATATGTTTATTGAAAACTTGCACACTCACCTTCAGGATAAGTTAACTATGATGAAATTTCCTTCGTTCATGCATTTATGCATGACCGTTTGTGAAGTTATCACAACTCAGTTGTTTGTCATGATTCAAAGTCCACTTCTAATCGAGTTGAGAAGTTTGAACAAAACAGTTGACCAGAACAATGCACAAAACTTTAGAAAACCAAACAAAGTCTTTTTATAGCTCAATCTACCTCCACCATAACCAACTCAACTAGTGCCTAATCAAGTGTCCACTGTTAAAGGAGTAGTTCATTTTACCTATGGGGACCTAAAGAGACAATTTACCCTTTACCTGATACACTCCATAACAAAAAGAATCAACTGCTACAACAAAAAAGATCACTTTGCCTATCGTTAAACCCCTTGATACTACCAAGCCTTTACCACCCACCTTTAAACCAAATGCTTATTGTAATTTTCATCACCCAAATGGACATGACACTGAACAATGTAAGCGTCTCAAACACCTAGTTCAAGACCTCATTGGTTCTGGTTGTTTGTCCATTGCGGGTGTCAATGATCATGGCAATAATTTTGTTGCACCTCCCAATTAGAACTTACAAATTTTTACCAACCATATGCCTAAAACAATGTTTCATTTGTCAAATCCTGTGAGCCTTCAAACACTCATGTTATGAATATTGGTACAAATAATGAACAACATGCTATTACTCCAAATGTTACCCAAGTTAATCCTATGGATGAACTTGTGGGTATGATAGATGTTATCCCTTGTAAGGGCCAAAACCAAAAAATCTCTTGATATTACTTTTTCTTCTCATGATATACTTAAAAATATTTCCAATGGTCCTCTTTACATCATCAGCCGTATCTATAATAAGCTCACCAATGGGATATTAATAGATCCCTGGCACCTATGGCAAGAATGTGATCACAAAATAATTTTTAATATTACATGATCTCTATCAAGATGATTATGATAACCAATCACATGGATTAAAACACATACTATTTTTGTGTGCCCTATAATCAGGTCAATCATACTCCCATTGCAAATAAGACCCAAAACTTTGGATGTAATGTTTTCTATTATTCCACAATTGGATCACTTTTTTTTGCGGCTTGGTCATCCTTGGCTTCTCTCAATGAAATTTGTTCCTTCAGTTGTTCACAAATGTTTGAAGTTTCCACATGAAAATGAGATATTTACCATCCACCATAGTGGTTTTAATCCATTGTCCTCTAAAGGTAATTTGTCCTTAGAAGCCTTTTGGCCTAAACCTATGGAACACATCACCCCTTGAAAAGACTTCTTTTTAATTACCTATCAAAATTTTAAAGCCAAACGAATAGTCAAGTTGTCTCTTCACCACATGTCCCCATCCACTTCCACTATCCCTATCATAGATGAGACAATGCTTCAGCCTGAGTCTGAACTTGAACAAACAATGCAACCTCATGAGTAACCAACCGTAGACACTTCCCCTCCATCGTCTAAACACCTAAGAGATAATGAAAACAATCCTATGATGCCTCCTCACATTAAACAAATATACAAATCCAAAGAGAAAGTGATTGACCCATCTCCAATTCTTTCCATTCCTCCTCCCCAAGAAAAAAAGGAGCCTATAATGGATCAACCTGCTCGTACACCTCAACAACTTCAAAATAAAATTAAAAGAAATTGTAGTGTTAGGGAGTGTAGGTGTCATCATTGTCTCCTTGCTCATCAAATGCAAATAAAAAAAAAGGAAAACCAACCTCAAACTTTGATAGAAGACATACCTGACCACCCTCCTTCTCATGACTCAGCACAAGATAGTATGATACAACCATCACAACAAAATGATCCAATACAACAACCACAACTCTTGATCCATCCTTCACTGGAAATTACTCTTCATCTGCCTGTCATGATCAATCTAGATGATGATGATGATAAGGAGATCACTAAAATAGATGAAGTGCATAATGATTTTAACTCTTTATTTTCATCTACCATGAGCTTAAATGATAAATCTTCTACACCAAGTGAGGAACCTCGTACTTCCCCTAGTTCGACACTTGCAATTCTCCCTTTAGATAGTCAACTGCCCTCACAATATATTGAACCTGATTGGGAGGTGGATGACTTGTTAGATGGTTGAATTACATTCACCTTGCTAGCATTTTACATTCCTTTTTCCTTTTTCTTTTCTTTGGTGTGATTGTATGTGTGTATCGTGTTCCCACATAATGTGTGTTTGATGTTCTCTCTCTTTGTGCACTTCCTCTATTTGTACCTCCATTCTTCTATATGTCGTACATTGCCTTTTCACTTTTGTTTTATTTTTTCCTTTTGGGGATGACGCAAAGCATTGACATGCCCTATGTATCTTCTATATAATCAGTCCCTTTTTCCTTTTTACTTTTTCTTTTCTTGTGTTTTTATTTTGGGGATGATGCAAGGCATTGAGACTGAAATGTCTCCTTCATGTTGACCCAATTTTTTTTCCTTTTCCTTTTCTTTTTCCTTTTCATTTTCTTTTTTCTTGTGTTTTCCTTTTGGGCACGATGCAAAGCATTGAGACCACAATGTTTCTTCCATGTTGACCTGAAACATACTTTATTTTTCTCTTATTTTCACTCTCTTTGTGTCATTATTCTAGTTCTATGTGTTTTGGGGAATGATGAAAGTTTTGAGCTCTTTCATAAAAACATTGCAACAAAAAACATATTGACCCCAAATCCATAGATCCCTTATGTGTTTGGTGTGTTCCTTTTGTAGGGGGAAACCCTCCTTTTCTTTAGTTTTATTTTTTGTTTACATGTAGTAGCCCTTCTTGGAAACATATGACTTGGCATAGGGGCTTTTTGAGTTGGCTCTCATGTCTTTTCTTTATTTTTGTATTTTTCCTTTGCTACTTTAAAGTAATTTCTCACAAAACAATGTGTAGCAATTCCTTTAAAGTGGGGGGCATACATTAGCATTATTCATTTGCATTCTTGGTTCTTAATGTAGCCTTGTCACTTCATATGATGCATTTTTTACCTTATGGATGACATTCGGTGTGATGTCCTTTATAAGTGTGGTCTATCTTAGCATATTACATTCCTCTTAGTGGCCTAATATGACATGCTACATCCTCTAAGTTGTGAATATATTATTCTTTGATTGGTCCTATCTTGGAGACATTAGACACAATGTTCCCTAAGTGATAGACCTTGCGTGAACTTAACAAGACTCCTTTGAAAATCTTTTACATGTTACTTTTTAAAAAATTTACATTTTACATCTTTGCCGCCTTGCATAAGGCAACTTGCATGCCTGTGGTACCATCCTACTTGTTTATGAGTTCTAAGCATACAAAGATTTGCTACAAACCTATATTTTCCTTTGTGGCACCTTATTAAAGTTATTAGGAGGTATAACTTTGGTATGGTTGAGTGGGAATCCCATTCCACAACATGAATTTCCCCATAGCCACCTATGTGTTTGTGAGTGCATACCAACTAGCATATTTTTCTAGCCTTTTGGACCTTCTCGCCTTGTGGACTCCCATGAGTTTTGTCACCCCAGAGTGAGTATGCATTTTCTTTTTTAGACAAACAACTTGGATATAATTCAAAACTATTCAAACAAACGATCGAAGCTTAATTTGACTTTTCCTTTTCCTTTTTCCTTTTCCCCTTCTCTCATTCTCTTTCACACTTGTGTTCCTTTGTTCTTATGTTTATTTTTCCATGGGATCTTCATCCTGGGGGCTTAATCATCCATCTTGATTGTTGTTATTCCATCTTGATATGCATGGCTACTTTAGTGTGAATTTGAAGAAAGTTCATCCTCTCACTAAAGTGGGGGCTAAATGTACCATAAAAAAATAGATCATTGACATTTTAATGGTCTTTTAGGTCTTTCTCTGGTGATGCTTGATCTATTTTGCTTTGATTTAATGTTGCAATGTAACTTATGCATTCACATTAGGTCCTAAATATTCAAATTATGATTCCTTGTGAAGGTGTTGTGAAGTTTCGTAACATGTACTTCTACACTTTTGTAGACTCTTCTCATTATAATTCATCTAAAAATCACCTTTTTATCCCTTATCAAGTTCTATTTTAAAGTGTTGTAAAGTCTTGTAACAAGATTTCACGCTTTTCTAGGCCTGCTATCACTATTTACACTTTCTTATGCCTATTTTGACCCCTATGCACTCATAAGACTTAGGGTATGTGCAGGATCATGATGGGCCAAAAAGTGGCAATATGATGGGTATGTGGCTGACGACTATTTTTTTACCCAAAATTGATGAAATGAAAAGGGTTTTTAAAGGAGATTCTTAGCTTTCCATCGATATAAATTATGCTTTACTTTGAATTTAATAAGTAATTATTATTCATTTTCTATTCAAATTACGACTAAAGTCCTGATTGATAGGTTGATTTAAAAACATCTATAGCTTTCAAATGGTATCACATTTTTTGAATCCAAAATATGCATCACATTCTATGCTTCACATACTATAGGATTTAAAAAATAAAAATTGAATTTCATGAAGTTTTGACCAAGTTAAGGTGGTCAGACATGATTTTTAATATTTTTAAAAAAGTTGTAATAAAAATTTCATAATTAATTATTTACTTGGAAAAAAATTACAAAAAAATATGCATCACATCAGGACATGAGTCCTCTATTTATATCTAAAATATTATAAAAAAATATTATCATTTTATTGTGGTTAGGGTGGTTAGACATACACCTACTTCTGCAATTTAAGTACCACTACATTGAAATTTCAAATTTTCACCAAATAGATATATATATTTTTTAAAACCTAGTAGTTTAGAAACTACATTCAATTTTCTATAGATTCTATTGTTACATATTTTTGAAATAATATAGATAACTTATTCAAATTTTTATGTCAAGTTTCCTAACTCTAATTTTTCTATTTTTTTTGCCACTTAAGGGTCTGTTTTTTCCATGATGATCCTGCACATACCCCTTAATTAAGTGTATTTTTTAATGTAAACCTAGAAAATAATATTAAATGTAACTTAATTCCTGACACCCACTTACAAGCCTAGAGTGGGACCCATTCATCATGGGTGGTGAATGAGTCCCTCTTGGCTCCAAATTCAAAATAATTCAAATTTGTTTCAAGTTTTTATTCAAAAAAATCTTATGTCAGCCTGTGATGTGGTATTATTGGGTAATTAGGGCATAAGTGTGTATAAGTAAGTTTTTTTCCATCCATTTCAACCCCCATTCATCTCATTTTTTGATATGCCATCAATCAACATTCTTGTGCATCCAATCCATCAAAGCATCATTCAATCAAGCAATTTTCAAGTATCTTAGAGCAGCCATAGACATACCTTCATAATTATACAACAAGGTTTTTGGTGAGTTTAGAACATTTGCATGTTGTTTATTCATCATTCCTTTGTCATTTCATTGCATTTCGTTATTAAGGGTTTGATTACCAAAGTGGGATTTGACCAAGGTAAATCCCTATACTCTAACCCTTAACCATTTTTCCCCTTTTGCATGTATGTTTGTAGACTTTATATGTAGATTTTTCAAGAAAATAGGTGTTGAAAGGTGGTCAACAAGTCATCAAAATGTTTCAAGTCAACTAAACCCTAATTCAAGCTTGGAGACAACCTACAACCCATTTTTTTGCAATTTGACTCCGTCAAACTGATAAGAAGACAAGTGCATATCTTGACCTACATAATCAACTCTTGAATTTGTAGATTTTTGGAGGAGGACTGATTCACCATCAGTGGAAAATGAGTCCCACATGAAGGTTGAAAAAATTGATTTTGTCAGAATCCAGTTCCGAATAGTCAAAAAGTAGTCTTAGGTGTTTTTACTAGCAGGAGGACTGATTCGCCATTAGTGGTGAATGAATCCCACTAGTGTTTTACAGTAATTTCTACTAGTTTCCAAAACCTTCCAAGATTAGTACTCAATTTCCAAGTGCACTTTGTTAAACTTCATTCAATTTTGTTTACATTAGTTCATTTTTGCATACCTCACTGTGTTTTCAAACATTGCATATTTTATTAGTTTTGCATTCATAGTCAATCAATTTCATCACTTAGTTGCATTTAGTCATAATTATTTCTTACCTTCCTTTATTTGAGCGAACCACCTCAATTTTAGTGTTCTATCTCTCTCCTTTTAGGTGAAAGATTTTTAGAGTGCAAGAGAAGTCCATAGAGCACCACAAAATTGATGGTTCATCCTCTCAAATATCTCTCCCTTGAATAAAGTAAGTAAAAATCACTCTCTTTCTCTCTTAAGGAAAAGCAAAGTATGGCTGGGAAAATAAAAAATTATGAAGTGCAAAAGATGTATAATCTCTTGAAGAAATGTGTCCCTCACAACGAAATGGTTCAACTATTTATAAAGCAACCAAGAAACTTGAAAGCCTATAGTTTAGGCATGTAAAAAGACAAAAAGCTCCATTCAAGGCAACTCAGCAATTAGGTGGCAATCAAATAACCTTAGACTCAACAAAATGTCCTATAGATTGACTAGTTTCCATGACAACAATTCAAAGACTTATTCCAAATGCACATGGATAATTTGAATTGTTACCATGAGAGAAGACATCTACAACAGAAACAAAAAGGTGGTGCCAATTCCTATTCTATTTCCTTCACATTTGGCACCATAAAACTTAGTCAACTTCCAAATTATGATAATAGGTTTCCATTGACCCATCTAGTCAAGCATGGTCTCATTAAAGGTGTTGACCAAGTCAAGCATTCTACACCCAACAGTATCAAATGCAATGCTATGCCATATATCATGTGTGATTCACTATGATAATTGGTTTCCACTAGCAGTCAAAAGCTATTTAATTGACTTCCATTGACACAGTCAATATCGACCTCCATTTCAGTCTTTATTTATCATTTGTTTGTGCATTGAATCCTCTTTCCACACTATTCACTATACCATTGACTAATAAAAATATGTTGTCTTGATTGCTTGCACTATGCATTCGATGTGAAGCTCCTTTCATTAATTGAAAACACCATATGTATATCACACCATTTGTTGCTCTTGGTGGTGTTTGCAATTTCCAAAGGTAGCACTTTGTTCTTACACAAGACTTTATCATTTTTCATATATATAGGCAGTTAAATTTATGCATAATATATATTAAATAAATCCTTTTTCTTTTGGTTAGCCACTCACCTATTTATGGTTGTCCCATATAGGTGTCTAAACCTATTTTATTTTACCTGAACCTCCATATAATTTGCATAGCTTATATATATAGCACTATTTTCCTTACAATATAATATAATATATATGTATATATTAACTTATTGAATAAATATATTTGACACTTCGAATGCTTATATCCTCTTATCAGTTTATGTCAAGTATTATACATGTATCCATATATTATATATATACTATGTATATATATACAAACATATATAATATATATTAGCTTCACCAAAGCATCATTTGATAATCAAATGCATACATCTAAATTATCATTCCCATTGAACAATATATAAGTATTCATATATATATATACACACTTCTATAATAAGTGTTAATGCTTACAAATGTATATATATATATATATATACAAACATATATATTCAATGGAAAATATGATAGTCAAATGATCCATTCAATACCTGGATGGTTATGACCTAGTAACTATTTTCACACACACACACACACATATATATATACATATAATTGTTTCCTCATGTATGTACCATTGTGAGTATTTCTATTCACATACATGTGTATTTGCTAATGCTGTCATACATGGGTCCATGTATATGTATATATACACCCATATTCATGCTACGTTTTATGTTCATATGAAGCAATGTAAAGGTGACCCTTTATAAAGCCCAAAGACACAATTAACCCCAAAAATAAGCACAATAGGATAAGAAAGGACTAAAAAGCTCAAATAGATAAACATCACCCAATAACACATTCTATGGTAAACAAGATCTTTACTAATGTAGATATTTCAAACTAGGGATGACTTATCAACTTTCCACTTCTATGTCTAAACTCAACCAAACTATTGTGGTGTGTGTATGCTCAGATAGTCTATGTTACTAGTTACCTGACCAAGATATTCTCCCGAGTGATACTTCCCCTCCACCTGGAGGAATGGAACACATACTTGCATCCACTAACATATGAACACGACATTCAATTGTTCATAACAATATGTAGTACACATAAACATCTTCAAAGTTAGAATAATAATAATTCAATAACCTTTCATTCACATATATGTAGTATTTCACCATGAATAACATCAACATAGGTAATATCAAATGAGATAACATTCATATTGATAACAAGGTACAAGCATAATCTATTCATCTCCAAATTTTATATTACATTCATCTTTACCCTATGTAGTAATAGTAAATAGTAACTACACAACTGGGTTGTAACAAGTAATCTAGAAGTATGTACCAAAATGTTGAAAAGTCAAATTCTCAATACAAAATGTTTTCTCTGGTAATACAATTATGTTTTTTATTCACTATTAGGTGTGAATTTTTTTTCTATGGTTTTGAGAGGAGAGTATACCTACACATGTTCTATCATATTCTAGAGTTTTTAGAATACATGTTTATCATGCAAAAATATTAAAGTGATAAAAGGTTCTATGTGCTTGCCTATTAATTAGTTAGTGTTTCACAATTGTGTGGTAATGACTAGTTATGTGTGACATTCAAAGTTAGTGTGTGGTGTTGAGATAGGACCTAGTTAAGGTTCATGTGGAAGTGCATGAAATCATGTTCTTTTCGTAGCAATTTTTTTAAAAATTGGACTAACTTGTTACAGATTTCATGAAATTTAAATTTAGGTCCACCTTATGTCATCCTAGTTATTTACAGATCCTTGTAGAATGACATGGAAGAGTGTTAATGAATTTTCATGTATATATTCCTCAGTTGTGTGGATGCACAATGTGAAAAATGAATTAAAGAGAAGGTGGTGATTGAATATAGAAGAATATGATTGTACGAATTGGTATTATTAAATGTCAATTGTATGGCATTATATAAATATCATAAGGGGTGTGGAAGAGAGTCTAAAGCCAATTTAGAATGTGTATGAGATGTTTAGGCTGCACTGAAGGTCTATAAGGTTTATCTATGTAATCTTGTAGGATTGGTGTTCTACTTATTGTACTAATATGTGTATTGGGGATGGTTTTTATAGTAGGCTGGTGCCTACAAATACAATTAGGTATTGGTGACTCTAGTAGGCTGGTTCCTACTTCATATTATAAAAAATCACTTGTTATATTCCTCCTTTGTGAGGCTAGATTTGGATAGTATATCCAACCAACTATTTTCATCATGGTTTTTCCTATCTTAGGTTTCCATTTATATCTAGTGTCCTCTTATGTGAATGTGTGTATATGGTGTTGCTTAATTAGTAGTAGTAAATATTCAAGTATCTTGATACATGTGATTGAGTTAAGATTTTGAAATAGATTAGATCTACTGATTCACCCCACCCTCTTAGTAGATTTTGTGCTCTCTAGACATACCTTTCTCATTCTTTTAAACTTTGTATGAGAGATCCTTCACAACTCCCATTAACTTGTGAAATTTATCCTCAATAGTGAGGGGAAAGTTATTGCACTTGGTTTTTAAAGTCTTACATAAGCAATTTTTCTATATTTACCCCATGCTCTTAGATTAATTTCTATATTGATTGCCATGCCATAAGATTCCCTCAATGTTAGAGGGTTCTTGTCTCACAAGCAGTAACCCAATTTTTGAATCAAGTGATCCACAATATTGAACAAAGCACACAAGCTCCTTTGCCCTCACCTGGGGAGACACTTTCCTCATAGTCATAATAAACGTATTTTTGAAATTAGAAACTATTTCATTTACCCCTTTCCTTATAGTAGTTATCTCATCAATTGCAAACTTTGGATACACTCTTTCTCCATATTGCAATAAAAAAACACTCATAAAATCATCTACCATGAATCTATATTACTATTTGGAAGAATTGTGTACCATTCTTTCACACTCTCTTCCAAAGACTACACAAAGAGCTTCATCATGATATATTCATCTTCTATTTTATATTCATCAATCACACTAATGAAATTCCTAAAGTGGCCCTCACTAGTGATAGCATTGTTACCTTTGAATTTGGATGCTTTTCCTTTAATATTAGTTGGGATGGGATTAAGATAATTGATAATTCCATAAAATTTCATTTGTTTGTATCTTTCTAATCCCAATGGTAGTTGTTGATTTGGAATAGGTTGAACCAAATTTTGAGGTTAAACAAAATTTTGATATTGATTTATTTACTAAACTTGTTGAGAATGTTGAGCTTGTCCTAATGTAATTGATGCTTCAATTTCACACTGTCTTTCTTTGAGGTGATAATTAATATCTAGTTTCTAATATGATTCTCTCTCTCTCTCTATGCCCATTCTCTGATTGAGAATAATTATCAACATAATAGAAAAGAGTCTATATTTCTTGTTTGGTTCTCAAGACAAAGTAGGATAATTATTTTGTTTGTTTTCCCTTAAATATTTTTGATATGTGGAAGTGGAGGAAAATTCATGTCTAAGTTTTTTGTATGTATATTATGATATGCATCTTTATTTCTTACATCAATATTTGTCTCATTTATTGGTCCACCAAAATCATGCTTGAAGGTTCTCCAACTATTTTTATTCTATTATCACCCAAATCATCTAATGTATATCGATAATATTATTTTGATGCATTTCTTCTATTTGAAGTACCTACTTTTTAATACTTGGAGAATTATAAAAATATGCAATACCTAGGTTCTTAGCCTTCCATTATTCTTGTCACCTTCTTGAATCAAAGGACACTATATCAATAATTTATTTAACTTTAAATTTTTTATCCCTTTCTATTATTTTATCTTCTATAATTAACTTATGGATCTTCTTTTATAGTGTTTCCACTCCTTAAAATGACAAAATAATCTAGATCATCAAGCTTATGATTATACTAATTGGGTTCCAAGATTTTTCTAGCTAGATCATGGTTATTAATTATTCTAGGTCTTCAAATTGAGTCTTGATTTAGATTATTCCCTAAAAATGATGTCAATTAAGTTGGTGTATGTTGATAGGATGCCAAAATTACCAAAGATAATTTTAGTGGGTCATTTGGAAAAAAATTCAAAGGTGTTCAAATATGTACTAGGCTTACACTTCATTGATAATATCTACAATAACTTCCTCCTAAAAAATGATGCATTTTTTTGGTGATCTAAGCTATATACCCCAAATCCCTAAGATCTGATAATCTCTCACATGCCAAGAGTGCTAATATTGGGAAGATTACCAAAAACTTGTATTTAGGTTGGTAACCTTGGGATAAATTGTTAAGGTGGGTGACACCTCATTCTCTTTTAGCTTTGAAATATAAAGGGTGGTTTCCCTAAGGTGTTGTAACATGTATTACTACACAAAAAAAAACAACCTGACACAAACCATATTGATTACATAGTGAAACCCTATTTTGGTTGTCACTTTATGTTTATATGATGGTTTAAGATACTCAAGATGAATAATCATATTAAATAGATGATTTTCCACATAAGTATCAATTAATATGTTTTATATTACCCCTTATATTGTTACATGTGCATTCAAACATGATAGTTGAAACAAACAAACAAGTAAAATTGGAAAAGATTTTTAGATTGATGTATTTAGAGTGTGTTGAGGATGATAGGGAGATAAATCTACTAATAAGCTGATACCTTTATGTATTTGAGAAATATAGTCTCTAAATTTAATCAAACATGTAATAACTAAAAGGAAGGTAATATCTTAATCAATGTACCATTAAACATCATGCCTTTTAGAATGCATAAGAAAGCTAGTCTTTACACATAGATTTTATAAAAAAAAAATATTTGAAGAATTTATTAATTGGGTATACTTATAAATCCATGAGAATATGAATAAATTTCTTTTACTATGTTGGAAATATACCTTGAAAATGCTTTGCAAATATTTTACAATCTTTTGACTAAGGTCAACTAAACAGCATACAAACATATATATCTATATATATCATACATAAGGAGACACCCAACTATTGTTTATCATGCTTTTAATAATTAATTATTCAAAGTTTACAAGTGTTAATTACAAGTTTGGGATGAACCTAGGTTATTACAATATAAAAATGTATTTCACTCAACAAGAAATTGAAACACTAGGGCTTCTTGCGGGTTATTTTTTGCTATGAATTATGTCACTACTCCTTTAAAATTGTTATATTATGATAGCCTCTAATCCTCCTCTTTAAAAATGAAAAAAAATGAAGATATATCCATGATATGAAGGAATGTAGGTTGTGAGAAGGTTGTGGCACATAAGAAAACCCTAATCACAAGCTCAACAAACCCTTAGACAACAAGTGTCCTCTACAAAAATGATTTGAGCATAAATAATTGTCAAAGAATGTTCCTAGAACACTCGAAATATCTATAAATAAATGATTAATGGGTTTGAGTGCAAGATTGAGTGAAATCACCTACAAAATCCATTCAAATAAAGTCTTTGAGGTGCTACTCTAAAAATGAAGGATTACAACTCATAAACAAAATATGTGTACAATTATTTCTCTTGGATCCATACTAAAATTTATTAAATTATTTCATGGAGTTTCCTTAGATTGAGAATCAGGTGGATGTAGGACTGGTTGTGTGTCAATAGTGTTGTAGAGGGATTCATCCTTTGATTCTAACCATTTATACAAAATTAACCCCCATTTGAACCTTGCGAGAATTAGACCTCCATATGAACTTGTAGAAAATAGAACTCCATACAAATATGCCCATATTGGGAGGTTTTTCCTTGCAACATAGGTCTTTGCCTCCTTTTATCTTACCTTTACCTTTGTCACCATCACCACTTCTCTCTTTTTTGAGGCATAATTTGGCATCAAGAACTTATCACAAAACCAAAGTTCAACTAGCCTAGGATTTCTTCAATAACCCATTATTGCATAACATGTTTTCTTGACTATACCCATCGACATTCACCTTTACATAAATATTATGTGCTAGTGAGCTTCAGTAAGTGACACCTTTAAATTGACCAATTCACATACCATTTTCCACATTATATTATTCTTCCTTTTTTGGTCTTTGTGGAAATCTTACCTCCATTAAAACATCAACCTCCCTTTTAGCTACAATCAGCAAGGATTTGATTCACTTACCCCCTTTTCACAAAATCACAACCTTAACTCAATTTAAAATTTTGTGGAGGTGTGATGCCCTAATGAACATTGTGATTGACCCACTTCCAACTAAATCATGCACCCAAATGTATTCATTTTTCCTTCCTCTTTTTTGGGATTTTTGAAAACTTGACCCACTAGTGGAACCACACCTTGCAACCAATTGAAAAATATTGGAATGGTTTAGTAGAAAATATTTGTAAGAGGCCAATTGTAGATAAAAAAACTAACAAAAGATTGGTAGCAAGCCAAAACCCCACGTGAGCATAAGTTAGCCATTTTTTTGTGAAATCCCTTCAAATTGAAACTAGGTATAGGTTTTTGAATGCTATACAAGGTGGAAGAATAAAAAACCCCATACAGTTAATTAGTTTTTGGGGTTTTTTTTTAACTTGGGTAGTTAGGATTGAAGATATGAATTAATGCGATGACTTAAAGACACATCCTAAACATAAAAAATAAGTTATAAATGACGGGACATGAAATTAGGGAAAAAAATATTTGATAGAGAAAAAAGGGCCCAAGCATAATTGAAGATCCTTCTAACCTCAAACAAGGAGTATTTTACATTGACATAAATTCAGATATTTTTAGAGTGGAAGTAAGAAATTCAAATGTATGATAACTCTCTGCAAAGACCAAAGATCCAAAAAGTGTAATTTTTTGCATGTTTTTCTCCATGTAAATATTGTGTCACTTGTGTTTTATTTTTAATTTATACTATTTTTGTGAATGTGCTAATCACATAATCATGTAGAAGTGGGTAATATTTGATATCATAATTTCATATTTACATCACTTATAAGTGAATATTACAATAGTTCACCTTGATTTCTTAAAATATTTGATAGAGAAAAAAGGGCCCAAGCATAATTGAAGATCCTTCTAACCTCAAACAAGGACCTTTTTACATTGACATAGATTTGGATATTTTTAGAGTGAAGGTAAGCAATTCAAATAAGGATGATAACTCTCTAGAAAGACTAAAGAGCCAAAAAGTACATCATCTAATAATATATGCATTGTTGGGACCCCATTTCGTTGTGTCTCATTTGTGAAAGAGTGGACTAGAAGAAAAACAAATAAAAATGAGACACAACAAAATTATATATATTTTTTGTTTTTTTATACAATCCTATAATATAATTTGAAATATTTTTGTGCTTGAATGCACACATGGTGTTTAATTGGAATTTAGTGACATGTGCACAATTTAAATTTTGAATTTTAAAAAGACAAGGATTAATTTTATGGTTGAACTAAGTTAAAATTTGTGCTACACTTTTTAATTAGATAAGAAAATAGATATATTGAATATAAAAAATGATTCCTAAAATATATAGATATAAAATTAAATTAAATTTAAAAAATATATTAACTCTTAAATAGAAATATACCATATATAATAGTTATTACATAAAAATTAATTTAATTGAAAAAAATATATAATTTTCACCTTTAAGAACTACTAGTAAGATTTTAATTGAGGGTGATTGCAGGTGGACTTTCATATGTGCCATTTTCAAATTAAAAAAGATGAAACAACTATGAAGAGAATAATGAGCTGCAAATAATAGATATTATTGACATAAGTTGAAGCGAATGTCATCCTTGATCTTTGTGATCTTATACCATAGGATTTACAAGAGCTTCATATAATAGATACTATCGACATAAGTTGAAGCCAATCTCATCCTTGCTCTTGTGATCTTATATCACAGGATTTCCAAGCTCCTTTATTCAAATAGGATAGTATTATCACTTGAAATTCAAACCTTCTCGACAAAAAGAAGAGTATTACTAGGTACCCAGTGACAAAACTCACCCTCTCCTGGCTTTAGTTTGAGGTCAACCAGGGCCAGGCTTTCAGCAGGATAAGGTTTAGTATCCATATGACATTCAGCAACCACACTCTGCTCAGCTCCACTTTTCTCATCCTTCAATGCTACCAAATACATATTTGTACTCTTCACATAATGACAGTAATAAACTTTAAAAGGAAATAACATAGAGTGACAAGCCACATGTTTGATGGAGGAGGCAGCCAAGAGTTTTGCGCCCTTTACTGTCACCACACGGTTAGAAAGTTTTCTAGTTGAGACAATGGCCTCTACTAGTCCAACATTGTGCTTATGGTTGGACGCACCAATAACACTGGACACAAACTCTGCCAAAAACTCTATAGAAATAACACATCTTTTGGTCTCTATGCTAGAAGGAGCCGCTTTACATACCTTAAGAGTTGAAGTCATTTCCTTTATTAGATGCTCTGATCCAGTGGATGGAATGTGAAAGGCCCCTACTAAGTCCAACACTTGTTGGCTTTGGAAAGGAATGTTTTGGGCAATTTTATGTGGGAGAAAGGATACATTCTCACTAACAGCGTTGTCGTGAAAATCAGGAAATAACAACTTTTCTCCAACTGTGATGATTTCTTTTACTTGGAAGAAATTGCTGTGTAATCCCTTCCCCTCCACATCATTTGGTAGTACTGTTTGTGGGCAACCCGTCACAAATCCATCTTGTACAAGGTGAAGTAGCTTTCATTTCTTGTACGGCAGTGCCTGCGTGCAGGGATCCAGCTTTGATATCTGAGTTTTTTCACATAAAAGCCCTGCCCTTTTGAACAAACTATTTTCCTCCGCAATAGCCTGCAGGCCTTTAGCTGCAGCCTTATCTGAAAGTAGCAAAGTTTCCTCATGGTTTAAGGGAGACATTAAGCGAGCCAGTTGGTCGGGCATACTTAGCCCATGGAGTTCATCTTCCCATACAGACAATGCTGATTCATCGCCACGGTTAAATGCCTGCCAAATTTGAATGCGATGAAAATAAACAAGCATATAAAATTTCATTTGAATTAAATTAATTGGTATAATTATAGATCTTTCTCATGATAAATTTTAAGTTCTAATAAAAATAAATTATACACAAACTTATACAAACATTTACATTCGATTTAATAGACTACAAATATCCCATACACACCATTGATGAGTATATATAATTAATTACAACATACCAGAAGAAGATGTATCATTATGCAGAATATGCTTCCACACAGCCCAAGCTTGAGAATGGTAGTGCCAGCCTTAGTGAAGAAAAACGCCGAACGCCACAAATAATCTAAATTGGAAATAAATGAATCTCATTAAAATAGACTACCTATCTTCATTGCATTATTGGTGTCGGTGGGAAAATCTTAACTATTCATATATCTGATCTTCATTGCATTATTGGGAGACAAGCATCACTATTGTTGGCCCTTTATGCTTTTTGCTTTTGCCACCCGCCACTACATAGGAAAGCAAACCTAACTGCCATTTATTAAACAATAATTCACGATCAGATATTGACTCCTGTTCTGGGCTTGGGCAAAGTAGGTATGCATGTGCTTCTTTTGTATTGTATTAAGGGGCATCTCACAAATTCATCATCAGTAATTCATCAATGGGAAATTCACCGTCAAGTAAAATTCACCGTCAGTAATTCACCAAGTTTTTGAAATATATATTAAAAAATATTGGTGAATTGCTGACGGTGAATTTTACTTGGTAGTGAATTTTCCGTGGTAAATTTTCCATGACCGTGAATTACTGGTGGTGAATTTTCCTTCTGTAAACTGCTGGCAATGGAATTTCCTAAAGCCGTATTAAGATATCAAAACATTAAAAAGAGCAGAGTAACAAATGACTCAGCAGATAAAAGGACAGCTGAAAATAGGTAGCAGTAACAATTACCATCAACAGTATTTCAAGACTGCACTCCCACAATTCATAAACTGTTCAATATACAGTGACAATTTAGCTTTGCAACATACATATAGAACACAGTGAACAGCTGTAACACATTAAACGTATGGGCCAGGAGTGGGCTTTCCTATCCATCACCATTTCTAAGGGTTGAAATCTCAGGTCACAATATCAATAGAGAAAGATATTTTTTTGATAGAGAAGATATTTTTCGTTTAGAGAAGATATTTCTGATTTAGAAATGATGTCTGATTTTATATAAATTTTTTAAACATATATATTCAGTTTATAGGGTTGAAAGCTCAAATCACAATATCAATAGAGGAAGATATTTTTGGATAGAGAAGATATTTTTTGTTTGCAAGATATCTATATATATATATAAGAGGTCAAAAATATAATTTAATAATTGTAATTCTAATTATAATCGTAATCTTAATTCTAATCTTAATTTTAGCATTAATCTTAACTCTAATTTAGTTAGTAACCATATTCTTTTTTATAATTCCAATCTTAACGCTAATATGGATTCTAACCTTAATCCCAACCCCAATTCTAATTGCAATATTAACTCAAAACCTCACATATATATATCTTTAAAAAATCTATATAAAATAGGCCAAAATATTTCCTTTTGAGGTACCTATTGCACTTATATGTGAGAAATTGATAAAATATATAGATGCCTTCTTTCTCTTGACATATTTTATATAGATTTATTTATTTATTTGAAACACATAAATTATTAGCTTGGCTTGAGCAAGGTGAGACTACAAATGGGTGACCTCATCTTTGACATGAACACACAATATTAACATGAATAGTCCAAACCCCAAACATAGTAGCCTAATAGGGGTATAGAGTTGGCTAACACACCATCCTAGTGAAAGTTTGGAACACTAAGTACAACATCAACACATAGGTTCAAACCTATGAACACAATGGAACAACAATGACACAATTTATATAGATTTTTGAAAGATATATATGCTAACATTAATAAAATTATTCTGATATATTTAATATTATATTATTATAACATTAAAATATTATAATATTGTATAATAATTAAATAATATTGCCAATAGTGGCATGGTGTGATGGTTAAGTTGTTATGTTGTCATTCTTGAGATTATAATGTATGATTGTGAGATTATAATATAAAAATAACATAGAGTTCAGTGTAAATAGTGTGATTAACCCAAAAAATAGTTATAATTAATTATCATAAGTTATTGGTGAAAAACATGATTTAAGGGGGAGCTTTTTATGTATAAGAGTTCTCACCTCCATCCTAATACAACATTATATTATATCACCTCTCTACATAAACTTTTTTTAGGTTTTCTTCATCTTGGTCTTAAAGGGAAGAAATTGAAGAATATGAAGGGGAATGTTCTATTTTTATTTTTATTATAAGAGTTTTATATTTGGAAGAAATTCAAAATATCTAGATAAGACTATAATATCATCAAGATTGGGAAAACGATGCACAAAAGGTTATATATGATTTTCTTTAATGATTGACATTTTTACTTACACAATGAGGGAAATCGAATGAATTTTTGATGTAGGAGCACAGGTACCAAGCAATCTTGCACAACCAAAAATATTTTAAATTTTATGCTTGTGTATTATTTTGATTTTTGGCTATAGGCTCAAATGATTGAAATTCTCAATTCCTCCAGCATAGTAGAATTTGGTGATGGATTGTGGTAAAATCAATTAATTAATTTTTCAAAAACTGGGAAAACTTCCATGCCCAAGTCTCTCACTGGGCATTTATTGTAAAATTGTAACTCCATTCATAAATTTGCATCTTTTTGGAGGATTGGAATGGTGGGAATCAATGAAATGGAGAGAGTCATTGTAAGGTGGGAAGATAATTTTTAGAATGTCATTAAATTCTCAAGCCAAAAAGAGAAAACCCACATCCAAGAAGGAATAAGAGAGCATTCTAAAATTTTGACTGGAGGGGAGAGGAAGATGGTTTGGGGTTGGATCTATGAGACTTAGTCTTAGTAAAACAACAAAAAAAATATTATTTTGGAACAAAATCAAGATTTTTAAAATGTTCTTGAAATCTAGGAAGGAGGCGTACAAAATCCATAAACTATTTTAGAAGATACATATGAATGAAGGAGTAGTGATGGACAAAAAGTGATGGGTTTTCCTAGTGCAATACAAAAATGAAACTTTGTCTGGAAAAGAATGAGAAGAATATGTGAAAAATGGTGATTGCACATGAGGAGGGAGGATTTGTTGTCATTTGAGGAGTGTTCCAGATTTTTGTATGTTGAAATATTAGATTGAAAGGAAGCCCACAAGCTTCATGTTTATGTAGTCATCTTTACTTGTAAGAACCTATTGTATGTTGCTGATTTCACTTTCATATTTGAATAACAAAGTATATTTTTTATTTCTTGCATAGTTTTGTGGTTGTTATTTGATTTTAGAATTGAAGGGAGAATCTTCCTTCATAAATTTCTATGAATTCTATGTTGAATTGTTTTGAGACACTCCTATTACTTTTCTAGGATTTCATTTACATTGGTTTGCATGTGTGCATTCCATTATAATGATAAGATAAGTGATATATATATAATTTCACATTGGTGTGATGAGTTCAAAGACTACCATATATATATATATATATATATATATATATATATATCTTAGGTAGTCTTTGAAATCATCACACCAATGTGAAACTAAAAATTGCAATTAATGTGCAATAGAAATTTTGATAGGTTTCTTTTAATGAGCATAATTCTTAACCAACTAGAAAATCACAAAGAAATGTAAACTTTTTTTGTGGTGATGGAAGTCATTCTACAAAATGTATAGCGTGAGGTGATAAAGTACATTGTTCATTGAATTTTCTAGTAATTTAAGGTTGATATTGCACGTAGATGATCATCCTCTTTCCTCCCAAGGGAGACATATGGACTATATTTGATTCAATAGTATCATTAGTATCTAAAGTTTAGGGAGATACATAGATCTACTAAACACCATACCCACAACTAGGGAAAACTTTAGTGGCAAATCTTCTCCAATTGGCGAATTTTAGAAAGCAACCAAGTCAAAATTGGTGAATTAATCACAGCCAACAGGGTGTCCAAATTTCCCAAATTGTAAGAATTATCAGTCCAATGCATCTCCATTCATCAACGAATTTTTTTGAGGAATATTTAAGCAACAAATTCGCTATAAAAAAACACATGTTTCAAATGGACCAATTAATATTTTTTCCTAGAATCCTGAAAGAATGTAATAAAAAACCTACATATTTGACAATACTATTAAAACAACATTGTATCAGGACCCATTTCACCAATTAAAATTTACAAATATTTTCTTGTGAAGACCCATTTCACCAATTAAAATTTACAAAGAGTTACTTATGAGGATCCATTTTTCCAATAACATTAAAAAATAATTACATTTGAGGACACATTTCGCCAATTGTCATGACACCTTAATGCTAATTGTAGGGCCATAATTTCCTTGAAAATTACAACGTATCATTGTATAAGCATATAGGATTCACCAATTTTTTAATATACCATTTAAAAATCCTACGAAATCCACCAAATATGGATTGATATAAATACAATCAAAACTGTCATTTAATCTTACACATTTTGTTTAGTTTTTGATTTGAAAGTTAGACTTGGAACCTTGAAGTTGATCGTAGGCATGTTACAAACTCATAATAACATAGGCATTCCTACATTAATGAATAAAAAGTCAACAAAAACCTAAACTTAAAGGTGAGTGGTCATTTCTTCATGTATTGTTATAAGATTTATTTATCTCTTTTCCATTCTTACTTCAATCTTAAAGATGATATTTAGTAGGGAATGGGATCTATATTCTTTATCCTTCTTAAACAAGAAGGCATTTGGTTCCAACTTTTATTTGAAGTGAGAGATCAATATGTCAAGCAGCAAGGGTAAGACTCCTTAGGGTGGTGAAGAGACTGGGAGGCCATCAAAATGCCCAAAATGTAGAGGTACCATATAGTCTTACTTTGGAATTGGCGATGCTTCTGATCCATCATAACAAGATGGAGATACATCATCAAATCTTCCACCAAATATTAATGAAGAAGGCATTCACAATACCTCACCCCCATCAGAAGGTCAAGGTGAGATTTTCATTGAGTTAAATGAGTCAAATGAAGATCACAATATCACAGAAGATGTTCCAAGGGATACCCTAGTTAGCCAGAATGAGATAATTGACTTGGATCAAGATGATGTTGGGAGATGACAAGGAATTTTCAACTTCTAAGTTGGTTGTCAAAGTACCCATTCATTGTACCAATGGAGAAAGAAAACAATGTTGAAACTACAGTAGAATGCATGTGTACAATTTACAATTGGAAATGTAAAAGAGACAAGAAGTTGCAGCTAAAGCTTGATGTGCTATAGAAAAGTATATCAGTAAAGTTTATGAAAAACAAATCATAGATGGAAAGGAACAATCAGTCATACGATGTAAATCAAAGGAAGAATGTCTTCATGTTATGTATACTATAGAATGTGAAGAGCATAAGCAAATAATGTTGAAGCTTGTTGCATGCCAAGGTACAATTGAGGCTCAATTCGGAAAAGCACTGGAAGGAGAAAATATGTCAAAAACTATTTAGATGAGTGTTTTTTTTTCATATTTTGACTAGAGGGCATCCTAGGATAGACAACCCAAAATATTTTAATTTATATTCTTTTTTGGGTGTTTGTCACTTTCCTAGCTCACATTGGTCAGTAAATGTTGGATGGGAATGGGAAAACAATCTTGCTACAATGGAAAAGAAAGATTTAAAGGAGAAAGTAAAAGAGTCATACTTCATTGCATTATCTTTAGATGAAGTTATTGCAATAGATAATACTTCTTGGGTCTATATGCATGTGTATGTTGTAAAACAACATGTCCACCAAGCTCATCTTCTTTGTGTTCATAAAATGAAGGATAGTTCAACATTACAAAATCTATTTGAACTAGTCAAGAAATATTTGAATGAAATTGTAGGTATGGATGACTTGACTATTTCCAAAAAGTTGGTGTGTGTAAGAGCTGATGGAGTTGCAGTGATGCAAGATCAAAGGAGCAGTCTTTGCACAAAGTTACAAACTACTTGTGCACCATACATGTTTGGCATTCATTGCATGGCCCACATAATGAATTTAGCATTTGAAATTGTAAGCAAGTTTCCTACAGTATCAAAAGGTGAAAATCTAATCTATGAGATATAATTATACTTCTACAAAAGTCCCAAATGTTTTGCATAATTTCAAAAAATTTCTAAGGGAATAACAATAGTAAAGAAGCTTCTCAAGGATGACGATACCAAATGGATCTCCTTGCATGGACCAACATAATGAGTTCTTTTAGAATATCAATCCTTGATTGGAGTAATGTACAAGCATCACAACATAGTAGACAAAGATCCTGACCTCTTACATAGGTTAAGCGATATAGATACACTCTTGACTTTAGCTAGTCTTATCCCCATGCTAGATGAAATGAACAATCTTGTGAAGAAACGCCACGAGGAAACTACGTATATTTATGAATATTCCAAACTACGTAGACATACATGCATGGCCCTCAATCATCTATATCTAGATCTAACACAAGAAAGCCCAAATTATTTCATGTGGTAGAAAATTACTAATTTGAATAAGCCTAATAATTATGTACAACTTAATGCAAGCGGGAACTTATGTATCTATGTATGTGGATATGAGATACCAATGTACCATTGTAAGACACCTAGGCACTCTAGAAGATAAGTACCTATTATTAAAGAGGAATATTTTAACAACAATAGTAAAAATTTTAGTGATAATTTGAAGGAAATTGCAAAATCTCTTTCCTTAGAGATTCATGAAAGATTCCCTCAAAATGAAATACTTGAAGCCATTAGTATTGTGTCTCCTTAATTTTGGGTAAACAAACATAGCCCAAAATATTTTCATGATATAGTAAATATCTTGATTGAACAATTTTTGAAAAGTGTAACATACAATGAGCAGACAATAAAAGGAATTTTAAATGTAGATAAGCTTAGACAACAATGTAAGAATTTTGAAATAATTGTGATGGATTAGTATGATTCCATGGGCATGGAGAAGGCATTTCAACCAAGATCAATAAAAAAGGTTTGGAAAAACTTAGGTCAGAGTGAAATATTACGTGATACGATATCAAAATATTTCAAACTTGTTGATTTATGTCAAACAATGATATTGGGGTTGTTGGAGGTTGAGAGATTCTTTAGTTCATTGGCATTTTTGAAATCAAAGAACTAAGAAACAAACTAGACAAGAATTTGGAAAATTGCTTGAGGATGAAAGGAACTATGTATAATGTTAAAAAAAATTCTTTTGAGAGGGCACTCACAATTTGGAGGTCCACATGCAAAAGAAGAGGGTTGTTCAACACTCCAAATCCAAATGCCGGTACTGGTGAAAGTGGCACTACATGCAGTGGGAAAAATGATAGTGACACAATGAATGTTGAAATTGAGACATAGGTCAAAGGAAATGAAGGCTAGAGTCAAACTTAGAATCAATATGACTCTTTTACTTTATCTTGAAAGTTGAATGTTAGTTTTAGGACCCTAACTCCATTTAGAAAATGAAAGTGAATTAGCAGCTTTTAGGTATTTATAATACACTTCATGAATCATTTTCCAAATTGTAGTTGATGGTATTTTATATTGTATTCCATGAAATTGTGAAACATTGCACTTCATGAATCATATTCCAAACTGTAGTTGATCATACTTTATATTGTATTCCATGAAATTGTGATATTTAATATTTTATATTGTATTCCATGAAATTGTGATACTTTATATTTTATATTATATTCCATGGTATTGAATTTGACATGTGATTCTACATCATTTTAAAAAAGCAACACTTATCACACTACTTATAAATTCCTATTGCAATTCCATTCACACAATCTTTGATAAATAACTAAAATGAATTATAATCCAATTGTTGAATAGAAGCTAATAGTTCAACATCCATAACTTATAAATAACCGTTGACTATTTTAATTGAGATGATAGTGAATACAATACTAGAGAGCAAGATAGGTTGATATTATATTCAAAATTAAAGATATTATAGTGTCTTTTCCTTTTACCTACATGCTAATAATCTAATTCGAAGTTGACTGGGTTTTACTCATTCCCAATCGCTTAAGTCATATCTTATGCCTTTGTGTCCATTTACTCACTAGCCCCTTGAGCCTATGGTTCCTAGTTACTACCTATATAATCCTTATAAATCTTTCCTTGTCTTATATGAGTCATAAAATTCTTTAATTCTTTCTCTTTTCCTAAGTTCCAGGGTTTCAATATTTTCTCAATATCGTTCATGTTATAAACCTAGGTAGGTGTCCCCTTTTAAGTCATGTAATAAGTGCACATGGCTATTAAAATCCTTCATTATGCTTGGTGGACCCCATTGAATGCTTTCTATTGGTTCCCCTCCATCTAGTGAGATTAAATTAATCAAATTAATGAGTCGGCGGGATAGCAGGTAGGTGAATCCTAGACACCCTTTTGGTAGGTCCTACCATTGTTCGAAGGCACCGATGACTAAAGGTGTTCAAATCAATAGTTACTATGGTTTCTAACAAACAAATCTTAGTTTTTCCCTACCTCCCCATTTTCATACGATGCCCATGGTTTAAACCCAAAGGGGAAGTGAGGAGGTTGTCACGTAACAATTTCAATGCTTGTGGAGATGGTGGAGCCCGTAGAGTGACACGATGATAAATCCACATGTTGTTTTCAGTTGGTCAATGTAAATAGTCATTTGTAGTCATATTTTCAAACTTATTTGACCAAATCTGATCCGTCTATTGGGCCATCTTACTACAATATTGATAGTTAAAATTCAAAGTTCAAGATTGAGGGCAAATGAGTTGTATCAGTTGTTCTGGTCCATGTGAATGAACCATAATGACAAATATGACGCAGAGCTACAAAATTGCCAATTTGTATGTATTAAAGCCAGAAAAGTTTCTTTAAACTATAATTGAAAAATATTAAAGATTTTAATGTGTCTAAGGAGTTCTTGTTGAAATTTTCAAGCTCGTTTGATGGAAAAAATTAAGGTTTTCAAGCATTTGCAAAACCAGTAAGTAAAATTGCTATCCTACTTCTCACTAGTTTAAAAATTTGTTGTAACTGCTCATTATATCATTTTGTCATAAGGGTTTTTGGTTTCATTGCATTTTTTTTAAGGTTTGATGTTCAATTCAAATAATTATCCTATTTAGTCTTGTTATTGCCTTGCATCAACCTATACCCTAGTTGTAAGCTTGTAATTTGGTGAGTACTAAACCCTAGTTTGCACAAACTTTGTTACTATGGCACCTAAATTCAAAGCATATGTTTCAAAAGACCAATCTTCTGAGCTGAATCTCACTAAAAGACCTTTGTCACAAGACTTAGCTAAACAATTGGTATCTTCAACCTCTAAGAAATCAAAGGGACAATGTATGTACTTTGGCCTTGGAACTAAATTTGGCATCACTAATTATTATTGTACAATTAAAGATGTTTCCTTAGAGTACTTTTTCTTTGAATGGAGTCTTTTCCAAGGATGGTTTTGAAATAGGAATGTTGGTATCCCTTTATGCAACCCGTGGAGGTTGGACATGGGTAAGTTGGTTATACCCTTGGATGTTCATAGATGTTGATCCTATGAAAGCAATTTTTGCAAACTATGACACTTTGGTTAGGGTTGTTAGAGCTAATGATGGAAAAAATATGGTATGGGTTAGTAAGGAAGAAGTTGCATATGTGTTCTAGTTGAACACTTGGAGCAATCACAGGGTTAAGATTGATGAGCAGATGTTGAGGGAGGAATACAAAAGGGTAAAACACAACTTCAAGGTGTTAATGTTGACCAATTTTTTGATATCAATAGGGAAGGGAATCAACAAAAGAAAGATTACTTTGGGACCCTATGATGTGAGCCCATCCATATTAAATATTTCCAATCATATTTTCAAAAGACCTTTTACTCCCTTTTCCAAATTCTAGGGTTTGATCTTGGCTCTAGCATGCCAATGGCTCATATGTACATGGTTGCAACTATCAAACATCTTAACATAAAATACCTTATATAATTTTTCCACCTATATAGAAAAGGAAATTTACAAAGGATTGGTGGCATTGAAGGGTGGGAAAATTGGTGTCATATTTTGGTGGTTTTCACTCTTTATGCATATGTTTCTTTTCAAAGCTGTAGACTATTTTGGTCAGGAGATGGAACTGAAAATGGTTTTAGATGGTATTGAGATGTTGATGCAGTCATGAACCCATATATTGGATAGGAATAAAAAAAATATGTACTATGTGATTGCTACAAATATTTTTTCCACCAAATTGAGATGGGCTCTAATGTGCATGTACCTAAGATCCCCAAGGAATTACATGATTTTTTGAGACCAACTGAAAGGAGGCCTGATTTGAATATTTCTCACAAATAGGGGGATGCAATCCCTTATAATAATTGTATAGTTCTAAGGGTATTTGGCACATAATTGAAACCCCACATACTCCCCAGGGAAGTTTCTCAATGATTGGACTTTTCGAGGTGATGTGGCAGCTAGGGAATGTAAATGATTTCTTCCTAGATGAGAAGAGAAAGGGAACATTCTTCCCTACATAAAATGTTTTTTCTGATTTTTTCATGATTACATATGGATGGAGAAATATTGTGGAGCACTACCTCAATCATTACAATATGAAGATCCAAGCATATAGGACATATGACCTTGAGGGATTCATAGTTTGGTTAATGAAGGGAAATAGGGGAGGTCGATATGTTCACACCCACAGTATGCCTAATGACCTCATTAGAAATATTTTTTATTCTAATGTCCAAATTGAAAGAATGAAGAAGTAGGGTGTTTTTATGAAATTAGCAAGAGAAATTAAGGTTAAGAAGCTTGATTTTAAAGCTTTGTTAGTTATTAGTGACCTAATTATAAAGATTGAAGCCGTGATACCGAATTTTAACAAAATTAGTGGCAAGATTAAAAGAGATAAAAGTTGTGCAAGATAAGAGGAAGGACCCTATGATAGAGGGAGATTCATTTGTGTATCCTTCCAAGAATGTGCACATATATTCAAGGAGGAAAGGAACAATACAGAAGTAGTAAATAGTTGCTACTCATGCACAATCTGGGGAGTCAAAAGTGCATTCACCACAACAACAACTACCTCCATTGTCACCGCAACATTATTTCTCCCTTGAAATAATTGAATTGGATTCTCCAATTAGAGAATCATCCCCTCCAAGGGATCCATCCCCATAAATAAAGAAGCAAAAGATTGAAGCTTCTGGTTTGGTTGACTATCCCGTAGAGGATTTAGATGATGAAATTGCTATAACTGATGGGGAAATAATGTAGGGGATGTCATCTCCTCAAGGGGAAATAATATCATAGACTATGAGCCTTAGGTTGAGCAAAGATGACCTAAGTGGAATAAATAACTCTAAGGGTGTCAAATTACAAGCTTGTGAAAGCTTTATGGAAGATGATCATTTTGTCAAGATACAAGCTTTCAAGGAATATGTATGGAGACAAATGAAGGATGAGTATGCAAAATTTCTATAAACAAGGAGATGTGAGAGCCCTGAAAAGCCCCAAGAGGTTGTTGAAGCTTAGGTGTAAGATGAAATGAGGGCCAAGTATTCAAACATTTTTGTAGAAGAGGGTAGGACATTGGTGAGAAAGAGTGGAGTTATTACTCCCAAAATGGGACCTAGCATCAACAATTGCTTTTGAAACTATGAGAAGACAATGGGACCCAATTTTTAATAGTGAAGAAGTCTCATTAGCTTTGCAAGGGTCAAATTTTAGTTAGTAGTGGGACACTCTTGCTATTTGAGCTTTAGCCGCAACCAATAAAAATCCTAAAGTTGTAGAATGTGCCCCAGGTGTAAGAGGAGGTTTAATCATAAAAAGAGTTTCACATACAATTGCCTTGGAGGTAGAAACCATGAATGCTAATGTGGCACAATTCACCAAAAGCCACAGTTGAGTCATTAACAAAGGAAAGAGATAGATTTAGAACTAAATATAATGAGGATATTGTTGAGTACAACTAGAGCCAACAAAAGCTTGTTGAAATGCAAACTAAAATGGCTATGTTGAAACATCAATTTCAAGCATTGCAGCTTGGAACCTCAGATGCTGTAATATTGCCTCCTCCTTCCCTAATTCTTTCACCTCCTCAAAATCATGAGGAGACTACCCCCATTGAATTTGAAGATGTACAAATGGCACAATTACCTCCTGAATCATCAGATGCCCCTCAATTTGAGGAAGTTACCAAGGAGGAGCTGATGGAAAAGCTCAAGACTTATGAAGATAGGAAGGATGATATTGTTCATTTGAATAATTTATTAAGATTGTGGCTATAGTTCTTGAGAACTTGAATAAGAGGGTAGAGAAAAGATTAATCAATATTCATGCCAATTATGCTTTGATATTTGATGCCATTAAGAACCTTGATAGAGATAAAGAATTTATTATTCCTTTAATGAATAAATGGATTCCTAGGTCTCAAATGCTGAGGGATATGGTTATTTCATCCTCTCATGATGTAGATAAGCCTCCAAAGATACTTGTAACCCTAATATTTCTAATAGATACAACTAGTTCTCAAGGGTTGATTGTCATTGAGTCCTTAGAGGTGAAGATTAGGGAATTGGTTAAGAAGTTTGATGATTGGAATTTTGGTCTTCTTCTAGAAATTCTAAATAAGAAGGGTGAAGTTAAGTCTTTGCAAGAGTGGAAAGACCGGGCAACTCAAGCAATAACTTCCTAGGCCAAAAGAATATGTGATGAAATGGACTTGTTTATGCTGATGAACAATATGGACAAGCTCATGCATACAACTTTCCTTGAAGATTTTGATAAGGAGGAAAATTAGGTGGTAGTCGGGTATAGCCCATACCTGAAAAAAGTTAGATTGTATCATGGGATTTGACTAGCCTACAAATGGGCATTTTGCATTATGGAAGGCCAACTATATTGACATATTGGACATATAAATTGCTAGAAACGGGAGTGGGTGATGATGAGCTCAGAATATGCTCATAATTTGAGTATCATGATGTATTTTTAATATCTCTACTTTTATTGCTAATGGATGTTTTAACTATGTGATTAAAGACTTTTTATCTAAAATGGGTAGTATCCTGTAGCAATACATTCCTATATTCCTGCAGCTTAATATCTCCATGTGTCTTATTAATTACCTTGTTTGACTTCCCAAATGACTAATATAATGCTTATGGTTTTTGAATAATGGGATAGATTTAATATGTGATTAATTAATGTATCGTGTTGTTTTCCATGAATGCTTTCTTTCGCCTCTATCACCTTGTGCATTGCAAGTTGTTGAAGGGAGCATGAATGAGTCAAGTGTAGCAGACTTCAACCTTACAGAAAAGTCCTTTTGCAGCACAGTGTCGAGGAAGTTGTTCCAGAGAAGACTCTCTATCCGGGTCATTGGGAAGAAACTTAAATGATCATTAATCTGGAAAGAGTGGAATGCTAAATTCTCTGGATCGTATTGAATGGATATGTTTTCATTTATGAGAAGTCTATTCCTCAGTTTTAGGATTCATTTTTGTGCACGTCTTTCTTTGTTAAGTTAGTTAATTAGTTGCTTTTCTTATAAATAAGTGTTCCTCCTGTGCGAGTGAGCATGCATAGCATGTAAAATTTAGTGTGATAATGAGAAGCAGAATATGTAAGAGTTAGTATTATGATAAGAGATAGAGTTTTGTGTTAGTTTTCATATGAGAAAAACAATGTATATCATTCTGAGTTTATGAATAAAAGATGATGAAGTTCTGAGTTCAATACTTGCATAATTAGTTGATGCTTGCTAAGGGGGCCCACTTAGTAAGTATTTGTAGTTAGTTGGTTAGCTATTTATTTCCTATTGATCATAAGTTAGATTTTGTTCTTGAAATTTTTAGTGAAAAATCAGTCTTATATTGTTCCTGTAGCATTGGGAATCCATCCTTGTGTTTGTTTCTGCAGCATAAGGCCAGTTCATAGTTTGTTTCCCAGTTATAGTTGTTATGGTTTCTGATTTGATTAAGTTTAGAAGGCTTCACATTACATTCCTATAGCATAAGTAGAATTCCTTTCATGTATTTATTTCTGGTAAATCATGACTGTAGATGGTTCTTAGTGCACATATAGTGTTGCTTCATTTCAAGTATATGTTCCCTGGTTTGACAAAGTAAATGAACGACCATAAGAAGATGTTAGTCACTTGTTGGAATGTCCAATTCCCAGGTTAGGATTTTCCATGAATTTTATATCTTTTTGTGGGTGCGACCATTTTTGGCACCATTGCCAGGGATGGTGTCAAGCTAAGAACCTATCATAAGTCATTGTTAGCAGTAGCTTAGTATATTATTCAAGCATTTTAAAATTCCTTCAATTCACCATTCATTTTATTGCATGCATAGAAGAAGAGACACTTTGGGAAGATTTGTCCCTGACATTCCACTCATCGATAACAATCCCGAACTGGCTTATAATCTATTTGAGGAAGAAGGAGACCAAGATATCAATCCATTTTCTGAAAATCTATTTTTTGAGTTGCTATTTGACCCAGCTGATGAAGAACCTGAAGAAAATCCATTTGCTCTGATACTCCATCAAGAAAATATGGCACGAAATCCACCTAATCCACCTCTTGCTTTCAAGTTTCCCATTGTTTCCCAGCAAAATAATGATAACCTTAAAAATATTCCTTCTTCATTACTTCCCAAGCTCTATGGACTAGTTACAGAGGACCCATAAACTTTCTTGTTTGAGTTTGATATCCTTTGTCGCAACTATGATTACACTTCAGATGCTCACAGGCTAAAGTTGTTTCCTTCCACTTTGAAGGAAGGATCCCTTAGATGGTTCATGAGTTTGGGCAGAGGTGTTCTTGATAGTTGGGCAGTCATGCAAACAAAATTTCTTGAGAAATACAACGAATATTGTAAAAGTGGTAGTAAGGGAGATGATATATTTAGAATTCAACAAAAGGAGGATGAAAGCCTGGAAGACTATATCTCAAGATTCTTGTTTTCCCTGAAAAAGAATTTAGACCATACTCTCAATGAAGAATCTCATAAACTATTTTTTCTAAGGGGAATCAGTGATACTTGTATAGATGCCCTGGACCTAATGGGAGGAGGAGATATAACCCAACTGCCTTGGGATGATATCAAGAAAATATGTCTCAACTACTCTCGAGCAATTGTTAAGGGTAGAGGTCATCAAACCATAGTAGGAAAGTCTTCTATTAATGGAGTTTCACGGATGGAGATCACAAATTTGCTGTCTGATTTCAAGAAGGATATCAGAAACAATATGGCTACATAGTTGGATACTATGCAAGCTCGGAAGAAACATGAGGAAGCTGAAGCAATCTTAGTAGAGTTCTGTCCACATTACAGATAGAAGAAACGAGACTGCAGATGTAAGATGGTTGCTAACCTGGAGGCTAAACATTTACCTACTAACTTTAAGATGGTAGAGAGTGATGATGATCAAGTATTCTTCATCGCATAAAGGCGACCATGGGATCAAAGACAAGGTATGCCTCAAGATCCTTTGACTTTTGGTAATCCTTATTCTAATTACAATAACCAATGACAACCTACATATGGCCCAACACCACCTTGGAATACTTCTCAACCACACTGGCCTAACTATCAGAGCCCTCAATGGTAACCTCCTCAAGGAGGTTGGCAGCAGCCATATGGACAATGGACCCCACCTCTAGGTAACTGACAGTAGAATCCTCAATGGAGAAGTCCACAGCAATGGCAAAATCAATCCTTTGGATCCTTGTAGTCTCAACAACCACAACCTTTGGCTCTAATGCCACCTCCTGTAGCAGCTACAACAAATACTGGGCCTCCAAAACAAACCCCTATGCTTGCTCAATCATTTCCAAATCCTAATAATAAGCAACAACAACAACAACAACAACCTATGTATTTTATAGAAGCCAATCAGTATCTAGCTTATGCCCTAAATAATCATGATATCCATCTTAGGTCTGGAACCACTCTCCCTGCTCCTCAGCCGCCTGTAATAACAAAGATTCCATATTCTGCATCTGAACAACCTATTGATCTTGCAGAACATATACCTATATCAAATACTATCTCTAAGGAGCTTGTCCTGCAGCATCAGGCCAAACTGCCTTTTCCTCAGAGATTGCAAATTACTACAATCAAGTCTATGGAAGAAACTACCTTTGATATTTTGGATCAGTTGAAGAATGTACACATTCAAATTCCTCTTTTTCAAGCCATTAAAGATGTGCCAATTTATGGAAAAGCCATTAAGGAGGCTTGTTTAAAGAAATCAAGAAGAAAGAAAAAGGATCCCCAAACTATCCATGTTCTAGGACAGTTGGTAGATATTATGTTAGGGAAGGTAGTCATTCCAAAATATATTGACCCTAAGAGTCCTGTGGTACAAATAAGTATTAATGGCCAGATAGTAAAAAATATTTTGATTGACCTTGGTGCAGCCATCAATGTAATGACCAAGAATACAATGGGGTATTTGAATATCTTAAATATTCGGTCTATACCTACCATCCTGCATCTTGCTGATAGTTCCATAGTAAAGCTTGATGGAATGGTAGAAGATGTTATTGTCATCCTTGAGTCTTGGGAATACCCAGCAGATTTTACCATATTGTCCACTAAGGTAACTTTGGGAGGATATCATATCATCATAAGTAGACCATGGTTAGCTACGACTGATGATTTTATAGGATGTCATTCATGAGACATGACAATTTCTGATGGTCAGTCAAGAAAGAAATTGGCTTTATACCCACCTACTCAGCCTGAGCTAGACTTGTCTCAACCAATTTGGCTAGATTTAGGAGAGGAAACTGAAGAAGTTAATTCATTGGCCCACCTAATGATGCTACAAACTAATCTATTTTCATAGCTCCAGAGTGAGGATGACATGCTTTTACACATCTTGCAGTCTAACCCTAGTCTGAGTAGTCCATCTACTGCAAATAGCTGTCCTTAGCAACGTTTCCTGCAACAACTCAATTCTGAGAGCCTATCACCTGAATGTCCTACAGTTTATTATAATTTTCTTCCATATGAAATACAGACACCACCTTTATTAGCAGCCTCCATGAATGATCTTATCGATCAAATAGAAGTGTCTCCAAGTCGATGTATGAACATCAATTATAAGTTGCCTCAATCTTAACAAGCTTCCCTAGTCACAATGTTGCAAAAACAACACAAAGCTTTTGCATGGGACTATGGAGATATGAAGGGAATAGATCCTCAGCTCTGTACTCATAGGATCTAAATTAGAGAAGACTGTTTACCTATTAGACAGCCTCAAAGGAGGATAAACCCAACACTTAGAGAAATAGTTAAAACAGAGCTCCAAAAATTGTTTGATGCTGGTTTTATCTACCCCATTTTAGACAGTCAGTGGGTATCTCCATTGGTGATTGTCCCTAAAAAAGGTGGAAAGTGAAGAGTTTGTGTAGACTACAGGGAGTTGAACACAACAACTAAAAATGATCACTTTCCACTACCATTTGGTGACCAAGTGCTAGACTCATTGTCTGGTAAAAAATATTTCTCATTTTTGGATGGATATAGTGGGTATAATCAAATTAGAATCGCCCCTGAAAATCAAGACAAAACAACTTTTACTAGTCCATGGGGTACTTTTTCCTACTCTGTCTTACCTTTTGGACTGTGTAATGCACCTACAACATTTCAAAGGGTAGTGATCAGTATTTTTGCTGATATTTCTTATGATTCTATGGAAATCTACATGGATGAATTCACTACTTATGGAGTTATTTATGAAGAAGTATTAGCTAATTTGGAAAAAGTGTTGAAAAGATGTCAGGAGTAGAATTTGTCTTTGAATAGTAAGAAATGCTTCATAATGATGCAAGAGGGAATTGTTTTAGGTCATCATGTCTCCCAAGTAGGAATTCAGGTTGACTCTGCAAAAATAGAAGTTATTCTAACTTTGCCAACACCTACAAAAAAAAGGATGTTAGAAGTTTCCTAGGACATGCTAGATATTATAGAAGATTTATCAAAGATTTCAGCAAAATAGTTAGTCCATTATATGCTTTATTGACTAAGGATTTTGAATTTACCTAGACTAAAGCCTGTGACAAATCTTTCTTCCAGCTTAAGAATTTACTTACTCAGACAACTATTCTTCAAAGACCGAAGTGGAGTCTACCTTTTCATATACACAAAGATGCTTATGATTATGCCATAGGGGTAGTTTTAGGACAAAAAGAGAATTCCATAGACCATGCCATATATTTCATTAGCAAAAATCTTCAAGGCCCTGAATTAAACTATACTGTCACAGAGAAAGAATTGTTAGCAGTTGTGTATGCCCTAAACAAATTTAGGCATTATGTTACTAGTTACCAAATATTTGTTCATACAAATCATGCAGCAATAAGGTACCTCATGAATAAGCCTGTCATATCTGGCAGATTAGCAAGATGGCTCCTATTGTTGCAGGAATTTGATATCACAGTTATTGATAAGCCAGGCTGAGCTAATGCGGTGGCTTATTTCTTGTCAAGACTTCAAACACCTACACCTGACACTCCTGAGGTAATTGATGATAGCTTTCCTGATGAACATGTCTATTTTCTATTGCTGCTCAAACCCCATGGTATGCAGATATTGCAAATTATTTAGCAACCAATAGAATTTCAGCACACTTCTCACCAAAGGAAAGGCAATTGCTGGTTGAAAAAAATTTTAAATTTTCATGGATTGCAGACTGTTTATTTAATATAGGACCTGACCAAGTCATGAGAAGATGTGTGAGGGAAGATGAGACCTATGACATTTTGCATGCTTGTTATGATGAACCATGTGGAGGGCACTTTGCAGTGAAGAGAACATCTATGAAAATGCTTAATACATGATACTATTGGACTACACTACACAAAGATGCAACATCCTACACCAGGAAATGTGACAAATGTCAACATATGGGAAGACCAACAAGGTCTGATGAAATGCCCTTGCATCCACAAGTGATAGTCAGTCCATTTGACAAATGGGACATGGATTTTGTTGGGCCTATTAATCCTCCATCCAATGGGAAATCATACATTTTGGTGTGTATTGATTATGTAACCAAGTGGGTGGAAGTGAAAGCAATGACATGCTCGTGACAATAAAGTTGCAGAGTTCCTATATGAGCAGATTTTTACTCGGTTTAGAGTCCCAAGGGAACTTGTTACTGATCAAGGAGCTCAGTTTACATCCAATTTAATCACTGCACTGATGAATGATTACAATATTAGGCATAGAAAGTCTAGCCCCTATCACCCTCAAGCCAATGGCGAAGCAGAGGTTACCAACAAAGAAATTGAGGCAATCCTTACAAAGATAGTCCAATTACACAAGAAGGATTGGACCAGCTGCCTTCCTGAAGCAGTCTGGGCCTATAGAACAACATGGAAAACAACTACAAGGTTTACTCCTTTTTAGTTAATCTATGGTAAGACAACCATGTTTCCAATTGAGTTTGAGCACAAATCCTTAAGGACTGCCCTCTAGCTTAACATTGATATTTTTGAGGCTCAAAAGGAATGCCTCCTACAGCTGAATGCATTGGATGAGCTAAGGAAAGCTGCCCTATAGCACACTAAAACTATCCAACAACAAAGGAAAAAATGGCATGACAATCATATTCGAACTAAGCAATTCTCTGCCGGTGACTAGGCACTGCTCGATGACTCCATATATAAAGAAAATCATGGTAAACTCACTACACAATGGCTTGGTCCTTATGAGATAGAAAATGTATTTGATAATGTTTTAGTGCAGTTAGCCACAATAGATCCAGTTTGATTCAAGTTACTGGTTAATGGACACCATCTTCGGTTGTATCATAAGCCAACATCCAAAGATGAATTCTTGCAGCAGTTTGTTTCAAAAATAGCCACTGATCTTCCTACATTGAAAGGCTTTGGTATTTCTCCTATAGCATCTCTTTAACTTCGAAGTTGCATGCCCATAATAAAGGTTTCCTTTTTAAGGGAGCCACGTTCTCCATTTTCCATCCATCACCACCATTCATTCTCTTTTCTTCCATGTCATCCATCCTATCGTACTGCCCTGATTCATGGTTTCTATTCCAGCCGTCATTTCATGGTGTGTTGTGATCTTTCCAAGTACGAATGAGCATTCATTAAAGGTACGCGATATCTTTTCTTAATCACGTTATTTATTTATTTCATTTATTCAACAACTGTTATATACATATCAGTCTTTTTTTCCCATTCTTTGCCTGTCCTTTTGTACATGTGTGGACATATGTCAAATTTTTAGTAGGGGGCGGGATAATCTATTGCAAACCTTTTCTTATGTCGCAGTCCAACTAATAATATATTTTTATTCTTCTTGTACTTTCCAAATATGGTTGCGTGTTTTATCCTAAACAACATTAACTGCTTGATATGAGTATTTCCTAATAATCATTACATGCAATTATCTTCCGAGTCATTCTTGGTAAAGAAGAGAAAAGTGACGACAAGACAAAAAGAAGCTAAAAGAAGTAGAGCAGAAGAATTTTCTTTTGAATTTTCAGAAAAGGTTTGAGATTTTGGAATCTCGGTAGAGGTAATTTGTGAATATGGGTGGTCAATTGGTAAGATATGAGCCTATAGCTCATAATATCTTAACACAAAATCCTCAAACAGTGTAGACATTCAGTAATTGTGGTTGGCTAAACTATTTTTTGAGGTTAAATTCTTTCAATGAGGAAGCTGCTGGTGAATTTTTAAGAACTCTTGCAGAAAGGGAAGCTTCAGTATGGGGTCTAACAGTGGCTGTAACAGAAGAACAACTTGCTTAAGTAACCGGGCTTCCTGCAGTGGGGGAAAATTTCTCTTTAGATGTTGTTTCTACTAGGGCGGAGTTTACAGTACCAACTGATGGACCTTTGGAGGTCTCTAAACAATGATGCAAATGAGTGCCACTACCCTTTCCATATTCAAAATATGCTACATTTATAATTAGGTATTTAACCTGTGAGGGACACTTCTCCTATTTACATTCTTACCATTTTAAGTTATTGAGCCATATGAGGAATGGGTTAGATGTTAATGTCCCAAATTTCTTGTTAAATATTTTAAAACAAAGTGCCTATGAAACCTAGAGGGGAGGGGACAAATCTATTGCCCATAATACCCTCATTAAACTATTGATTGAGCATTCCCTAAGGGATGTATCACCCCTTTCTTGGCAAGAATTTGTTGCCCAAAAGGGTCTGCAACTTCTAAACCTCCTAGAGTAATCCCTGCAACACCTACCCCTACAACGACTATTCCTGCGGCCTCCACACCAAAACCCTCTACTAGAGTACAAACTAGGTCTTCTAGCAGAAGAGAAAAAGGAAAAATGAAGGTAGGAGAGTCATCTAGGGCAGAAAAAACCCGAGTCTTACCCTCATGTTCAAAGACAACAGTGTTCCTTTATTGCAACACCTCCTCCTGTAGCAGTTCCTCCTACAGCAACACCTATTGCCACTGCAGTTTCACTATCATCCTCTTCTGTTGAGTCTGAACCCTCTAGGAAACTTAGGAAGAGGAAAGCCATGAGAGTACCTCCTACAGCTGCCACATTGCCAAAAAGGGTTTCAACAAGGAAACAACGGAAAGTCACCTCAACCTTTGCTTAGCTTGAAATTATAATAATTTTTGAGGAATTTGAAGAGCTCAACCATGATGATTCTTAGAATGTACCTGAGAATGTTTCACATAGCCAACCTACAGTTCCTGAGGAAATGCAAAATGAACCAATGGAAGTTGAGGAACCACATGTTAGTGGTAATGAAAGGGGAATGCCAAGTCTTGATGACTTGGCTGAGGCGGCTAGGCAATTTTCTGAAACAACACAATCTCTTCTAGCACAACAAAAATAATTCATCCTGCAGCAAGAGGATGAACAACCTGAACAATTGGAAGTGTCCAATGAAGCTTTATTACACCCTGCAACTTGTCAAACCATGGTTGTCTATAAAAAGACATTTTTGATTGAATTTTTGGAATACTTTAGGACCACATGGAGGCTGGTCACATTTAAAACCTTGAGTTTCCACCATTTAGCCAAGACTGAGATTCAACAAAGTCTTTGGGAGAAAGAGAAGAAGAAACTAAAGAGAGAAATTGAAAGGCAGAAACAGGAAATCTAGGAGATGAAAAAGACAATGGATGAAATGATGAAAATAACTAGTAAGATTGTAGAATGTAGACCACCGCCTAGAGTCTATGCCATGTGCCTAAAGGAATAATTTCTTTGGTTTCAATTAATGAGAATTTCAAGGGATTTAGATCTTGTTATTCATACAGCCAAAGAATTTTATGATGCATACCAAGTGGCTCCTAATTGGCTAAAGAATTCTTTATGTGAATTTTATTTGCATGGATTAGTAATTCCCTCTGAAATAGAGTGGAATCCACTTCTGTATATTGGTGACATTCATTTAGGATCACTTATGTTCTAGGTAACAAATGAAACCAATTATGGCAGACAATTGGAAGCCTATGAAGAAGTTGAAAGGATGAGCCTATACCATTGCGATCAGAAAGCACAGATCCCTACACAATGCTAAAAACCTGGCTCACTGTTGCATATGGGTTCAACAATCAAGCAGAAAGAGTCAAAATATTTGATGTTAGAAAGCAAGTGTATGAGGAATTCAAAAGCCAACTATATCTATTTTGGAAGCTTGCCTCTTCCAGAATTGAAAAGAGATGGGAGAAATTGACTGTTGGACTAAGGAAATCTAAGCCACATAGCCCCTTGAATTTTGAATTAGCCCTTGGAAGAACATAAAAGTACATACAGGTTGGTATTTAGAAGAGGTTCAAGTTATGGTTGCCAATAACATTTCGACCTCCGGTTTTAATGTGGCCACTTTATCCCTATCAAGCTACAAAAGTTAATAAGGATACAGAAGACCTCAGATATGGAAGATGACAAAATTTCAGAGGTTTCTATTATAAATTTGGGACTGTGCCAAAAATCCATACTGCTCCAATGAATTTCAGGGAAACAACCAGGAAACTTAATGTTGGTGGACCATCATTAGGTTAAGTAGGGGGCAGATGATAAGCTCAGAATATGCTCATAATTTGAGCATCATGATGTATTTTCAATATCTCTACTTTTATTACTAATGAATGTTTTAACTATGTGATTAAAGAATTTTTATCTAAAATGGGTAGTATCATGTAACAATACATTCCTATATTCCTGCAGCCTAATATCTCCATGTGTCTTATTAATTACCTTGTTTGACTTCTTGAATGACTGATGTAATGCATATGGTTTTTGAATAATGGGATAGATTTAATATGTGAGTAATGAATGTATCGTGTTTTTTTCCATGAGTGCTTTCTTTCACCTTTGTCACCTTGTGCATCGCAGGTTGTTGAAGGGAGCATGAATGAGTCAAGCACAACAGACTTTGGCCTTGCAGTAAAGTCCATTTGCAGTATGGTGTCGAGGAAGTTGTTCCAGCCAAGACTCTTTTTCTGGGTCGTTGGGAAGAAACTTAAATGATCATTAATCTGGAAAGAGTGGAATGCTAAATTCTCTGGATCATGTTGAACGGATATGTTTTCATTTATGAGAAGTCTATTCCTTAGTTTCAGGATTCATTTATGTCCACGTCTTTCTCAGTTAAGTTAGTTAATTAGTTTCTTTTCTTATAAATAAGTGTTCCTCTTACACGAGTGAGCATGCATAGCATGTAAAAGTTAGTGTGATAATGAGAAGCAGAATATGTAAGAGTTAGTATTATGATAAGAGATAGAGTTTTGTGTTAGTTTTCATATGAGCAAAACAATGTATATCACTCTAAGTTTATGAATAAAAGTTGATGAAGTTCTGAGTTCAATCCTTGCATAATTAGTTGATGCTTACTAAGGGGGCCCACTTAGTAAGTATCTGTAGTTAGTTGGTTAGCTGTTTATTTCCTATTGATTATAAGTTAGATTTTGTTCTTGAAAGTTTTAGTGAAAACTCATTCTTATATTGTTCCTACAGCATCGAGAATCCATCCCTGTGTTTGTTCCTGCAGGATAAGGCCAGTTCATAGTTTGTTTCTCAGTTATAGTTGTTATGGTTTCTGCTTTGATTAAGTTTAGAAGGATTTGCATTACATTCCTATAGCATAAGTAGAATTCCTTTCACACATTTATTTCTGGTAAATCGTGACTATAGATGGTTCTTAGTGCACATACAGTGCTACTCCATTTCAAGTATACATTCCCTAGTTTGACAAAGTAAATAAATGACCATAAGAAGATGTCAGTCGCCTGTTGGAATGTCCAATTCCCAGTGTAGGATTTTCCGTGACTTTTATATCCTTTTGTGGGCTCGACCAAGTGACATCAATTTTGGTTGGTGGTCTACAATAAGAAAGTTCAGCAAAGAAGTCCAATACATGGCATGGAACGAGAATAGATTAGGCCTTGGATATATCAACATTCAAATATTGCACTTTCTCAGTTTCATATGTGGTGAAAATGATTGTAGATGTGGAATTACTTTGGTTTATTCTCTCATTCACTTTATGCTTTTCTTTTACAAGTTTTTAAAACACATGGAATACAATATTTTCTTATGGAAAAGATTACTTTGCACCAACTAAAGGATCCTTTTGGAAGGCTAGAGAACATTCACAAAAAAATAGAAATGGTTTAAATTGTCTAATATGAAATTCTCCCTCATATTTGGAAATGTAAATGTAACTACCTTTGGGGATGTTTTGAAATTAAAATTCAAATGTATGTCAAATGTAAACATGACTTAATGTGTAATTTGTCCCAAAGCTTGTTTGCTCCTTATTCTTAAAAAAGGGAATTCAAGGACAATTGCACGAGTCTTTGGTTGAAAGATATTTTGAACTCATGTAAGAGAATTTTATAATTCAAGGAAAAAGAAATAGACTTAGTGTTGTTTCTTAGGCATGCATTCAATTCTATAATAGGCATAATGGTTTTATAGTAGTGATGGCATTTGAATGGGAAAATGCATATTCTGGAATAGATTCTCTCCTCCTGTATTTTTACAAATGAATTATTAAGAAAATGATCAAGGAACCTTGTATTAGTCTTCAATAGTTTTGGTTGAATGCATGATTTTGTCTTTGCTTTAATTCAAATAAATAATTAAAATGCTTTGACAAAATCATATGTTTGTATGGCTAAATTAACATATTATTAATAATTTCATATTTTAATTATATTAAAACTTAAACATTTGCTCAGTGATTCATCAATCAACTCAATGTTTAATAACATATTAACAATAGTATTAATATCATATACAATAATGAACACCAACAATTGTTTACTGTGTATCTAGTAGTTGAAACCACTACCAAAATTTTTCTTCAAATGATAAAATAGATAATATCGATAATTGAGCATCAACACTTTACTGAATTTGAGCTTTTTAATTTATTTTCACATGAAGAAACACATAGAGGCATTCACAAAGAAAAATCTTGCTCGAAGACAACTCTGCACAGAGCTGTGATTCTAATGCTCTGCCACATGCAAACCGCAAAGGACAACTTATAACTAACAATTATAGCACAATTTTTAAAAAATTAAAACTAACATGTGATGTATATTAATGTACAACACTTATAATGAAACTAACCATACACATCATCTAACTATTCCCCTGGGGTAACATGACTGCATTACTTATGAATAATCTTGACATGATCCAACCCCATAACGATGATAACTACTAAAAATATTTCATTTCAAACCCACTATATAGAATGATTAAACAACATACATATATCCATAACATTGCATAAATGATAAACATTCATCTAAGAACATATGATAATATACAAATAATACATACAATACATTTATTATATATGAGTTTACATCCTTTCAAGGTTACAGAGGTACACTTAGTGCTTCCCAGCCTAAATGGGAATGATACATCAATGAAATAGATTAATACAACCAAAATGAATGTATACATAGCATTAATACTAGTTCCAACTCTAGAAAAGCTCTGGAGTCACTACAAATGGTACAACTTTCATGAATCTCGATCTTCAGCTAGGAACCCAATGGGATGCATAGCACAATCCACCCAACCATCTGGACCCTAAAGCCTACCCCCCATGCTAGAGATGACAAGAAGGACCCACAACATAAAAATAGTCAAGCAGAAAAGGCTAACAAGACTCCACAAAAAATTGCAACAATAATCATAAAGGACAACCGCTTCCAGAGGTACAAGAAAAAAAAGGGGGAAAAAAAAACTTACAAGGTTTTTAAAGGGAAGAGTGTCATCGCATGGATTGATATGGGTTACACAATGTAGATCTTCATAGGTTATTGGCCCCCATTTTGGGTTACCCTGACAACCTCAACCGATCCTCAGCCCCCATTCTTGCACATGCAGAATCAACTTATCTTTCTTGAAGACAAGGTAGTTGATTTTCCATTCCAAGCCTTCCCACTCATCCCAAGCCTAAATAGGAACTTGGGCCATCAGTAAGGCTACATTATCTAAATTCATGTGAGAAACTACCCAAACCACCTACTTTATTATTAGTGTTTTCACTGGATTAAGAAACTTCCAATGAGTTACCTTGGCACCACTTTCGGGTCTCAACCACCATTAAAAGCCACTCCCTATACTAGCAACAAAAGATTCGACAATCCACCAATTGGGTAAGCTGACTTGCACCAAACTAGCAAGGACATATAAATAAGCACACAAAGTGAGGCATGCACCACCTCACATAGGATCTCCATCATAAAACAATTTCCATAGTGCAAAGCTTAAAACCCAAACAATTCAAGCATAAAGATCAACCACTTTCCATTATGACAAAATCACGAAGCTACCCACTTCTTGGTGAAACAACGTAAACTTCAAAAAGACACTCATGGTTTGATATGGGTTACCCAATGTGGATCTTCCTAGGTTGTCAGTCCCCATCCTGGGTTACCCTGGTAGCCTCACCTGATCCCTGACCCCTATACCAACTCATGCAAGTAAAAACCATACCCCCTAACCTCTAGAAGACTCACAAATTAATAACACTAAGGTTTACCCATCAAAGAGGAAACTATAACATGATCTAAGAATCAAATTCGACCTCAACATCAAAGTAAAACTCAATATTTAATGCAAGCACTCAACAAATAGTGCATCCATGAAGACATTCTTTCAATCAAAGCATCATTCCAACTTCCTTATCATTAGCAACAAATAAATAAACTGGTAGGAGGATTCAATGAAACAATATAACCATAGATAACCTCCCACACCTAACTTAAAACTTGTGCAATGAAATGGTATTATTGACAACCAGAACAATCATGCTAGAACTCTCGCCCCTGTGGATTAAACAATTTAACGTAACCAAAACACCCGGTACTCAAAGTTTGGACAAAGATAATCAATGAGAACATGTGATCAAGCAAGTCATATAGCTATTATGTGATTACACCATATCTAGTACAAAACTCTAATTTATTATTTTGCAATTAATCATTAAAACACTCATCATCTTTAACTTATAATTAACTTAATATCAATAAATATATTTATAAAAGTAACATACAACACCATATGAATCCAATCTATACTTATCAATACTCCCCTAAAATTTGTTTAAAAGCAAGAAGAACTACATCAATAGACTCGATAAGGTCAATGCCATATTCTAATCATGAAACAATCTCTAGTCCCCTTTCACTTAGAACTCTTAGCACAAAAATACACTAGTTTCTATACTTCATCAACCTTTATACATGATGACTAACTACACAGCAAGTTTACAATTTAACAATTAGTAACTTTATTACTTGTTTTCAATTCTATCTATCCAAATCAAAATCCTTTAATTAAATACTACCTCAACCAATATCCATCCAATAATAATTATCCCATTCCAACCCCTTTACTAAATATACAAGTACATCAATTTCCCCTAATCATTTAACTATCATAATCTATGAACATTTTCCAACTTAAATATAATCATATTTATATTATTATCATCTAAATATTGAAAGCAATCTCATAAATATAATTAATCAATTTTCCCTATTCCATCTTCTAAAACATTTATCTATTAAATCAAATAACCTTTGTAAGTATTCTATTCCATTTATTTAACAAATCTTTCATCTATCTAACTATGAATAACTCTTTCTCTATTAAACATTCCAATTTATTATTCTAGCTTAACCAATTAATCACCTAAACATAATTACTCTTTCAATTAATCTAAATCATTCCTTTACTTATATTATTAAATCAATGCACTTAGCTTATACCTGATTAAATAATCTTTCCTAACATTTTTTTAAAAGAAGAAGAATGACATCAATAGAATCGATAAGGTTAATCTAATATTCTAATCATGAAACAATCTCTAGCCCTCTTTCACTTAAAATTCTTAGCACAAAAATACACTAGGTTCTATACTTCATTAACCTTTATACATGATGACTAACTACATGATAAGTTTACAATTTAACAATTAGTAACTTTATTACTTGTTTTCAATTCTATCTATCCAAATCAAGATCCTTTAATTAAATACTACCTCAACCAATATCCATCCAATAATAATTATCCCATTCCAACCCCTTTACTAAATATACAAGTACATCAATTTCCCCTAATCATTTAACTATCATAATCTATGAACATTTTCCAACTTAAATATAATCCTATTTATATTATTAGCTTCTAAATATTGAAAGAAAACTCCTAAATATAATTAATCAACTTCCCCTATTCCATCTTCCAAAACAATTCTCTATTAAATCAAATAATTTTCGTAAGTATTCTATTGCATTTATTTAACAAATCCTTCATCTATCTATGAATAACTCTTTCCCTATTAAACATTTCAATTTATTAATATAGCCTAACCAATTAATCACCTAAAAAAATTACTCTTTCAATTCATCTAAATCATTCCTTTACTTATATTAGAATAAATCAATGCACTTAACTTATACCCAATTAAATAATCTTTTCTAAAACATTTCTTCTTTAATGTTTTAAACTGCTTGTTTGAACACCTTCATCCCCTTGCTAATAAGCTTAAGCGTTTAGTATCTATCTTGAGGGTGACATATATATATATATATATATATGTATACAAAGTTGAACACCAATCTTAAGATTCAGCAAAGTTCAAAGCAAGATACAAAGGATCATTTTCTACCTATGCTCACTTGGAAAAATATGCAGATACCGAATAACCTAACAACAAAATCACATCCTATAGTATATAAAAGGAGACAATGAACCTTTCAATCAAACTGCCCAGCTTATAAGTATGTTACCGAAAGTAAGACATGAGCATTAATTTACTAGATTCCAAGACTAGATTAAAATTCGAATGCAAATCATGCCGCCTACTTCCTCAAAACTAAAATGATGTGTTCAAGCTACGAATAAAGGAAGATGATACTATGTAATTTAATGCAAACAAAAAAATAGAAAGCATGGAGGTAACAAAAAACTTAAAAGAGCAGAAGGAGCACACTTAGAGTGATAAAAGACTTAGAATCTTTCAAGCAAATGTAATTGGTTGTGTGAGGTCGAATTCCAAAAATAGTATCAATAAGACATAATAAAAATTATTGATTTCCAAGCTTATAATTTATGCAATTCAAAAACTCAAAGCATTCAGTATTAAAGTTAAAACAACGAATATGATAATATAGTTATAAGATCAACACTTATAGTGAAGGATATGAGCACAGGAAAAGAGGTGCCACTTTGTATCTACATTCATCTCCAAGATTGTTGCAAGAGGAATTATTTTGAGAGGTGTGAACTGTTTCCATCATCTAACAAGTGTGAATTTTCTTGTGGAGAATATCTATGGTGATAACTGAAACAACCTGAAGAGTAGGCTCACACTATTATAATGAGCATTCTATCAAATGTGAACAGATAAAGCTATGGAAAAGAAGAGCCTCTAAGAGGGCGTGCATAGGGAAATATTCAAGGCAACCAATTCCCCATATGAAGCATATTTTCCATCAAAAATCTAATTGAAAGAAACCAAATTCTGAACATAAAGTAATTCATCAAATCCCTCGCATTAACCATAAGATTCCCCTTCGAATCAAAATAAGGTCTTTATCTTACCAGAAAGAAAGTTGTTTTATTTCCCAAAACAGAATCCAAAAATTTCATAAAAGTTCCAATAGGCTTTGAACAACTTCTTTTTCAACAATTAGTTCAAAGGTGTGCATGCACTTGGATGAAAAACCTTTCCAACTTTTTTTTTTCTTTCTCTTTATCATTTATCTTCATCTGATTTGATATTTTATTTTATTATTTTATTTCATATTAATATATTTTCACATTTTAATTCATTATTAAAAACTGAGCACTAAATAATAATCATCTCTATATTTGATTATAAAAGAACTTTATAATTTAATAATTTAATTTAATAAATTTCTTGTCCAAGAACAATATATATATCTAGTTGTCAACTTAACTTATTCAATAATTTATTTAATTCAAAATTTAATCCAACAACCTTATTAAGCCAATTTAATACATACAACACAAAACAAACTTGTCAAACATCGAGGAAGGGTCAAACACAGAGGGGCACTACATCCTCCCCCCAAGCTTCGACTTACTCTTGGATGTTGCAAGGTGAAATAAAACATACACAATTATAAGGGACATCATCACAAACAACCATGTGACATCACAATTTAGTCAAATAACGGTAGACACCAAACAAGACAACTATGAAAGAATACAAAACAAATTTGAATAGGGTAACAAGGATGGTAATCATCCTTGTTGAGGATGATGGCAAGGGTTGGGGACCTTTTATCATCTCCATTTTTCCACATCATATCTATTGGATTTTTTGAGGCATGCTCAGACCTTACAGTGTAGGTGGAGTCGATGCCTGGTACTTGCAACCTACATCAAACAATATGTCGAGCAATATATATGTATATATATCAACAACAACACACTATGATAGGAAATCACAGCGTAGCAAGACACTCACGAACAAGTGATGCTACACCGTCCCTCTCACCAAGATCTAAAACAATAACCACATTAGTCAAAACATGCCTAATAATCAAATCAACTTGTAAACAATCCACTACTTAACAATCAGAATAATAATCACATAATGATCATAACCATGAACCTATATCCTGTGTCATATCAAAAGAACATAATTGCTTGACATTATTAGTGTAGATGTTCAAATTATCCTAATTGATATCGTGCATTCAATTTTGATTGACTAACACCAATTCTTCCTTAATCACTTCTTTACTAACCAATTAATTGGATAATCCTTATTTAATTATTTCATCATAATTCCTCTTTGATTAAATAAATCAACTTTATTTAATTGAATTCTAATGATTCCTCGTTGATTAAATAAATCATTTTTTTTATTTAATCAAAATCCTAATATTCTTCTTTTAATTAAATAAATCATTTTGTTTAATTAAATCCTAAAGTCGTCTCTCTTAATTAAATAAATCAACTTTATTTAATTAAATCTAATGTTTTTCATTTAATTGAATAAATAAAATTTATTTATTTAAATTACTAATCTTCCAAATATCCTCTCATTTGATTTAAATAAATCTAAAAATCTAAATCAAATGTCATATCAACTAATTCCATTTAAGTTAATTAAATCCTAATTAACTCTTAACATTAATCCTCCATTTCTCTAGCTTTTGCAACTTGCACATGTAAATCAATTTATTTGATTTATTAATTCCTCTATTTCCATTCAAAAATGGCATATCCTTGGAATATTCCACCAATTTGAAATCTCCCTCTCAAAGGAATATTTTCCTCCAACATGGCATTAAAGGCTCTTACATGTCCTTTTTCTTGAGCCAACTTGGCATTAACTCCTCCTACAACCCTTCTTCCACAAGCCATCTTTTGAATTTCAAATTCCACCTACATGCATTTAACATGCACATTGTTCAAAATGTGCTCCACCTCCCTTCACTAGCATGTTGACAAGTGGCATAATGCCATTGGTTCAAGTTTAATCCAACATTCTTCCTATTTCTCATTTCTCCATCCTTTCCTATAAATAGAGGACTTCTCTATTGATTTGGGATCCACAACTTCATGCAAAGTTACTATCTATAGATTTGAAGCAAGTTCATCCACATTTTCATCCAAGTTTTCATAGATTTCATCAATCTTAGCAAGGTTATCAACATTTTGAATCAAGGAGAACACAATCATCATCAAGTTTGTTAAGGAATTGGGAAAGGGCTTCTTTCCACATCAAAGAAGCACCAATTCCCCCATGGGACGCTGGTTTGATTATTTTTGAATAAGATTTCACTAGTTTTCATTAGATATTTTGCTTTGTTTTCTTGTTCATAATGTTTGAATGAATTTCATGGGGAATGTTTGTTACAGACTTATTTATTGACTAATTTTTGATTTTTCGATCATGTTGGAGTAGTTCTAGACCAACCATTCACATTTTGGTGCTAGAAAGAGGCTGAATCTTTCAAAATTAACATGGTTTTTTGGATAATTCCATTTTTTTTTCAATTTTTTGTGTTTTTCAAGAAACAACGATGTTGAGGAAAAATAGTGACACTATCAATCTAGCATCGCTATATAGCAATGTTGCTTCTATTCCAAAAAGTGACACTATAGTGATTCTCCTAAGGACTAGACCAGTCAAACTCAAAGGGCGAGGTCGAAGAAAAATAGCGATGCAATCATAGTCTCTATTTCTCCATAGAGTGACGACTTCACTAGAGCGATGCTAACTTCTCCAAATAAAGACACCTTCGTGGATTGTGATACTGGTTTAGAAAGGTCAACTTTTAAGTTTATTTTAACATGTCTTTTGTTTTTGATCGCCTTGAACCTTTAACTTGTTTTGTGGCTCTGCTTTTTGTAGATTGACAAGATTTTGTAGGTTGAGGTGATCAAGAAGGGAAGGATGGAATAAGGAGAATACTTCCTATGCCACTAACTCATGATTGTAAATTTTTTTTTTAAATACTTTGGGAGTAATTGTAATCCCATCTTTAGGATATTGCTATCTTCAGTTTTAGGATTCAAATAAATTTTGTTTGGGTTTTGAAAAGAACAATTAGAGGGTTAAAAAGAACATTAGGAACCTACTAGATTTGGTTTTTGGTTTTAATAATTGAACAAGAAACTCAAAACATTTAATCTTGGTGCTATAAAAAGAACCCATTACTACTTTTGATGTCTAAAATGAGCATGTGTCTTTCTTGTTTTGTAATATTTTTTACAAACTAATATCATTTAAAGGCGTATGCACTTCTCTCACACTTCAAGGCGATCTTGAGAATAAAAATTCTTTTGGTGAGATTAGATTTTCTAAAATATTGTCTCCACACTTCAATTTGGGCTTTTAAAATTTGAACAAATGTTGCTAGTGTGAGATAAGTATATTGCATGTGTTCTCTCTTTGTTCACACAAACAAAGATTGATCGAACCACGGATCTACTTACTTTTTTTAACCTTAATAGGGCTCACCTTGGTGGGAAAAAGTACTCACCCCAAGGGAATGACCCAAGTTGTAACAAGCATAAGCCAAGTTCTTCCAAACCGCTATATAAATTTGTGGTTGTGATGAAAATCATAAAGAATCTAAAGCAGTGCATGATAACTCTTCCCCAATATCTATATGATGCGTACAGCCATTGTTCAAAGGGTTGGGAGATATCTCACAAGGAGTTTATCATTGCACCCCATAAACTAGATGCCCTTACTATGAACCTTTTTTTGAATACAAAATCCCAATATTTGTTGGCATCAAGAGGTCGGACCTTCATAGCCATCCCACATGCAATTCTTTGTAGAGATGAAAAGTTTTTCATGGGAGATTCATGAGAACTAAAGCTTGGATGACCCATAGAAGTGAGTGTCATGGAGGGGAACCAGTGTGGTAAAGCTTCTAGTCATCCGCTTTGAATAAGTGCAACTAGATTTATCCAAGTGGGAATTCAATAAATATTTTCTTTTCCATCCTAGGAGTGTGCAATTTTGAGTTAGTTAAACACATTGTTTGGATCCGAAATATTGAAAACAAACATTCAACAAGGACATAAAATTTCAAACCTTTAGAAGCAAATACCTTTGAAAGAATCCAAGTGCTACTGATTGTTGCTTGGGATTTCATCCTTAGAGGCTTCTAAGTATTTGGGTTTATATCTTAATTTTCTCTCTAAAGTAAAAATTAGTGAACTATTTCCTTGATTCTCTTGATTTCCACATAATGGACTTTGTGGGATGAAAGGAAATTGAGACATTAGACATTTAGTTCAAAATCTAAGCAATAAAGTGTTTGTGGTAAAAAGGACTCACTAAGAAAAGATAAAAGACAAATTGAACCTCACATGTGTTTTATCAAATGATTTACTGCAAGGTGAAAGTTCCAAAACCAAGATCCATCAATCGACACAAATGTCTTAGTCCAAGAAATCTCAAGAAACGTCAGTCTATGCTTTATGTAGTTAGAGAAAGATTGCTCTATAAATTTTACAAATGTGCATCAATGGATAACCCAAACTTGTAATCATTCTATTATTGTCAAGATCCAATTATTTTTCAACGTTTTGAGTATCTCACTTTGTAGAGTTAAACAAGTTCTTGGAAGTATATTGTGTTCTTCAATAACTAGGTCTTATTAAAAAAAGTCTTTCTAGGTTCACTTAGGATCAAAATCAACACTCTCATCCATCCCCAAAACATCAATCAAAAAACCATCTCACAAACAAGTCTTAGAAATCTTGGAAAAAATCCTTTTTACTAGACTTTTGGAAAATCCTTCCAAATCAAATCAAAATCATCTTGTTTGACTAAGTGTGTGGACATGGATCCTTCTTCATACACTTAGGTAAATTATCACCTTGTAGACAAATTTATTTCAAGATAACATCTAACCTCTTGGAGTTTATGAGTTCATTATCAAATCCAAATCAAATCAAAATGAAATCCAAGTCAAGTCAAAATCAAATCCAAATCAAATACAGAATAAAAAATCCAAAAAGGACTTCCTAAAGTCTAGTATATCCCTCCAAGGTTTCTTAAGAGTTCAATCATTCACATCATCTAGCTTTCATTATCTCATCACCATCCTTTGATCCTTAGCATCTTAGACTTTCCTTGTTGTACCTAAATTTTAGATCAATCTGAGTTAGAGGTTCACCTCCCACATTCTTGAAAATTGATCCTTATTTTATGGTCCAAGCTAGATCTCAACACAAGAAGAACATGGAAACAGAAAAAGAAACATCCACTTCAAGTGACTTGAGTCAAACTGCACCTAAAACCAACCCCATTGGATCTAGCAATCCCCCACCCAATCTTCCTCAACGTCCACAAGATATTCAAGAGGGGGTTTTCCAAGTGGAGGCTATCACTGAAAATGTCCTAGGAATGACTCAAGATGGAATCATAGAGATGGTCCAAAACCAAAAAAATCACAAACTTGTCAACACTATGATGAGACTTAATCCTTCACAATACATGCTAGAATTGGAAAAACAAGGGGCTAAAATCCCTTTTGATTATGATGTAAGTAGTATTGTGGAAAAACCTCTTGGAATTATGTCACTAGTCTCATTTACACTATCCTTTCAAAACATCATTCAGACCATCCCACAACCAATTTCATCTCATACTCCAAGTCAACCCATAGTTACCAAGGGGATTTCATTGCTTCATGCTCTTCAAACACATCCTATTGTGAATAACCAAGACTTGGATGCAAATACCATCTTGGTTCAACCAAATATCATCCCCCAAAATCTGAAACACCCATACATGCCACTCATATTTCATGACTCTAACAACCCATCCTCTTTGTCTGCAACACTGACATATCCTCTTAACACAAAAGTCTCTTTTCCCTTTGACTTCACAAGGAGAAGGTGGATTATTTGGACAAGGGGGAATATTTGATCCCTCATCATCATCATCTTCTCAAAGGAACACACCACCCATCTTCCCACAATTTCCCCCTCTACCACTAACATCCACAACAATCCTCAGTTTAGGGAAACCCCCTTTACAAAACCTCAATATAAAAAAATCAAAAAAATCCTCTAATTGTGACTCAAACCAACATACCAAATCCTCTGATCATTCCATTGATATCGTAACACTAGGTGGTACCAATCCAAATGACACAATCAATTGTTGCACAATCTATAAATGTGGTCTCCCAAGGACCTATCATATCAATCGCACCATCCACCACACAACCTCCTATCATCAATTGAACAACATCTCAACAACCACCTCAACAAAATCTCATCACAACATCTCACACCATTCTGAATCCTCCACCACCACCACTGAAACCAAACATGGAAAACCAATATAGTATCACACTACAAGCTACCCAACAAGCCTATGAAAGGGCACTTCAATAATTTCAAAATCAACAAGCTATGCAAGTTACACAACTAGCTGCCCAACAAGTGAAAACACCACAAGTCACACAACAAGCACAATAGGATGCCCAAGCTTTATTGCAACAACAAGTCGCACAAGCCGCACAATCCATTAGGTTTCCCAAGCTGCACAAGCTACTCAACAAGCTCAAGCTTAGGTACAAGCTCAGTATCAAGCCCAACAAGCTCAAGTGCAAGCACAATACCAAGCACAACAACAAGCATATCAACAAGCTTTGCAATAGTACCAAGCACAAAAAGAGGCAACTCAATTACTAGCCCAACAATAAGCATTATTGGTGCAACAACAACAAGCTCAACAACAAGCATTGTTGGACCAATAGCAGAAATACCAACAACAAGCATTGTTGGCAGAATAGCAATTCCAAGCATACCAACAAGCATTGGTCATGCAACAAAGTTTGTAACCACTTGCCATAGACACACAAAACATCCTACCCATCACTCAAACAATCAAACTACCTCAAAACACATTTACCCCACCTCCCGATCTGCAAAATGATGTGTTTGCACAAATCAAATTGCTCTCACAACAAGTGCTAGACCTCTAATCTAGAAAAAACAATGAAAATTCCAATAAATTTGTGCCCTGATCCGTTCGATAGAAGCATTGTGATGGTTCCATTCCCAAAAGGGTTTGAAATCCCTAAATTTGACAAATATCATGGGACAAGGAATTCTAGGTAAATTGTATGGAAGTGACATACAACAACACTTATCTAATGTGCCTATTCCCCCAGAGTTTGGTTGGACCAGCAATAGAATGGTTCTCTCGCCTTCCTCTCAAAATCAAAAATTTCAAAAAAATTGTGGACACATTCATACAAAACTACTCATTCAACATTGGCATGGACGTAAGTCTAGAAGAACTACCCACTCTCAAACAAGCTAAGGGGGAAACATTCACATCCTTCTTACAAAGATGGCGATCCAAAGCCAATAGGAGCAATTGGACCATGCCAAAAGAAACAAAATCTATAGTATCATCACCAATCTCGAAAAGACCTTGTCCTTCCACCTAAAAATACAATGCATCACCACATATGACCATTTTATCCCCAAGGCACTCAACATTGAAAGAGCCCTTATTTCACGAGGGGCAACCACACATCAAGAATATCAAGATAACCACTCATCAACCAGTTACAACAAAAAACCTTGCACATGGGCAAATAACAAAAAATTCACTAATGATGGCATCGTTGATGCCAAAGTTGTCATCAATGCCCCAAGGAAAAAAACACCATCATATCAACAACTGCAAACCAACAACCAAAACAACACACAATCCAACACAGTATCACAACCACCCAATAATCAAGTAGTCAACAATCTGAATAGTCAAGGGGGATCACCTACACGGAACAAGTATCCCCCCAAACAAAAATACACACCCCTAGGGGAATCAATCAAATTTGTCAAGAAAAAAATAGTACAAGAGAATCTCATTAAAATCCATGTTTATGAGAATAATCAAGAGCCCTAAGTGAAACCACCATGGTATAATAAAGATAACCTTTGCGATTTTCATAAAATAAAGGGACACACGACGACCAGTTGCATGAGACTGAAAAACTTGATCTAAGACCTTATCGATGATAGAACCATAAACGTTGAACAACTTGTTGGAAATCAAGACCTAAAGATATACATGAATCTAATGCCATAACACTATAAGTGGAACAATAGTGGTAAGACAAAATATAATAATGTGAATCATGTTTATGACCATGAGACTGCATCCTTGGATGTTGTTACACCCTTAGATGAATGGGTCACTATTGTCAATGTCAAGGGATCCAAATCCGATTATGGAGTCACCATGCATGGTGGCAAGGTTACCATTCCCAAACCATCACAACCACCCAAGGCACCAACCTCTAATTCAAAATCTATTCCTAATGCTTATAATGTCTTGGACCCATTGAAAAGAACCCCTACTTAGATCTCCATCATGGTGTTACTGAAAATACCACTCACACATAGGAAGATCCTAGAGGAAGCATTGGCTTCATCAATTGTCCCCACAGTTCTTGATGCAAACCAGTTCCAAGCTATGGTCGGACACATTACCACCCCACATCTCCTAACATTTTTTGATCAAGACTTCCCAACTCAACCATCTCATAACTGTCCACTCCATCTTGAGGTTTTAGTCCATAAAAATAAATTCAAAAGGGTCTTGGTGGAAGGAGGTGTGGGTCTAAATATCTATACTCTCAAATTAAAAAAGAGTCTAGGATTCTTTAAAGATGCCATTAAATAAGGTAAAGGTATTACAATCAGGGCATATGATGATCAGGAACAAGTGTCTCAAGGCACCATTCAACTCCCTATTCAAGTAGGGCCAACTATCATGGAAACCACATGCCAAGTCCTTGACTTAGAATTACCTTACAATATCCTCTTGGGGCACACATGGATTCATGGGATGCAAGTTGTTGCATCCACCTTCATCAATGTGTCAAGTTCCCCTATCAAAACCAAAGGTTCACAATCCATGGTAATCCCGAACGATTTTATTATTGCAAGAGTCTGGAAACCAAGTATGACAATATTCCTCAAGTCCCAAAGAATGATGAAGGCTCTACGTACAAATCCATATGTAGACCCATATACCTTAGCCTCCACTTCTAAGACAAAAATTCCCTCCATTCCTAACATCTCTAATGTCAAAGTCATTATCCAAGACAATGGGTGTGGGGATTACAAAATGAAGAAGAGTGCCTTTGTAATTTGAGAGTTACCTCAATCTCTTAGATCTCATGGGAAACTACATCCAAATAACACTTTAGCCCAAACTTTCAAAATAGACCCCTCCAAATTCAGATGTTGGGGGACCTAAGTTGGGAAGTGGTGGATGAAAAATACATATCAAGTTTGTTGTACCAAGATGAAATGCCCATGCCTAATCTTCCCATGGATAATAATAGCAAAGGACTATAGATAATGCAAGGATGGGACTACAACAAAAATGATAAACTCAGAAAAAATGATAATGGTCTTCTAGAACCCATCATTCCTGAGGAGTGTATAAGAAATATTGGCTTGGGATGTACCCCTCCAAAAATAACCATACTTGGCAAAGGTTCCCTGGTTAGAAAAGTCAAAGCTCCCCTTCAATTATCGGTATCCACAAGTCTACCCTTAGATAAATTTACCTTTGACATAACCAATGTGTGTGATGAGGATCGCATAACTAACCTACCCATTCTATTTGAGGATTCCTCCCTTCTCATGGTTAGTACCCTATCTTTTGAGTCAAACAACCAAACCCATGAGCTAAACTTAGTTTATCCCCAACTCATCAATTACAACCAATGAGGACCATCAATTTTGGACACATTTAAAAATGATGAGGCTCTCTCAAAATTCATGGGATTGTAGGATACTATACCATGTGGAAATCACAAGGCTAGGTTCAAAATTGAGCTAGACACACATGCCTATTATGGGGAAATGATTGAATCCTTTAGTCACAAAAGTAAAAAAATAAGAATAATATCTAGGTCTTTGAGTGAAAATGACATTGTGGCACTCTCTGACGCAAAAATAGTAAAAAAAAGGATGCATCCAATGGTGAAAACCTCTCTAAGGTGCCAAAGGATGAAGGATTCAATCTTACCCTTAGTGCTATTCATTAGGAGAAGTTATAAACCTTAGTAGAAAAGTGCAATCTAGTCAACTTGGGAACAGAAGAAACACCACATATAACCTTCTATGTAGAATCCATTTTGACAGAAGAACAAGAACTCATAGCTACTTTTCTAAGGGAAAGAAAGGAAAAATTTGCATGGACCTATGCCAACATGCGTGGTCTTGATCGAAAAGTTGTGGTTCACCATCTAGCTATCTATCCAGAAGAAAAACTAGTAAGACAAAAGCTAAGAAAAATTCATCCAAAAATAGCGTTATTGGTCAAGATGGAATTACAAAATCTCCTTGATGTCGGGTTCATACAGCCAATCGATTATCTAGAGTGGGTTTCAAATATTGTACCTATTTCAAAGCCCACTAGGGGCATCCACATCTGCACTGACTTCAGAGACTTGAACAAAGCATGTCCCAAGGATGACTTCCCTCTCCCAAACATAGATATGATTTTGGATATGATAGTCAGGCATGAGATGCTATCACTAATTGACAAATTCTTAGGGTACAATCAAATCATGATAGCTAAGGATGAACAAAACAAAATAAATTTTACTTGTCCATAGGGGACATACTATTGGAACATGATGCCATTTGGGTTGAAAAACATAGGAGCTACCTATCAAAGAGCTATGATGCTAATCTTCCATGACATGATTCACAAAATTGTGGAAGACTATGTGGATGATATATTGGCTAAATCAAAGAAGCATCAGAATCACATACCAGCTCTAAGTTCCATCTTTTACTAGCTAGAAGAATACAAGGTTAGACTAAATCCAAAGAAGTGTGTCTTCAAGGTACAATCATGAAAGTTACTAAGATACATTGTATCTATGAGAGGAATTGAGTTCTACCCCACCAAAGTCAACATATTCCTCAAGATGGAGGCACCAAGGACATTGAAGGAGTTAAAGGGTTTGTAAGGAAGCCTCTAATCCATTTGTTGATTCATAGCACAACTAGAAGATAAGGCTATCCCATATTATCATCTACTCCACAAGGGGGTAGCATAAAAATGGGATGAGAAATGTGACCAGGATTTCAATGAATTCAAGGAGTAATTGAATTCGTGTGTGAAATGATTGGTCCTTGTGATCCCTGTTATCATGATATATACACCTACTTGAGAATAGGAGTCCTCCCCACTTATATAACCCCAAACCTCAAAAGAACATTTTTCAAGAAGTCATCCTATTTTTTCATCTTAGGAGACACCTTGTACCATAGGAGTATTGAACGAACTCTTTTAGGATGCCTAACCATTGAGGAAGCTTTGACTGCTTTAACCAAGGTACACAATGGAATTTATGGTTCACATTTGAGCAGTATGACCTTGGCTAAGAAACTACTGAGGACTGGGTACTATTGGCCTAAAATGGAGAAGCAAGCTCATGAATATGTCTGAAGGTGTTTACAGTGTCAACAACATGGGGATCTCATCCATGCACTAGCTCAGGAGCTCTACCTAATAATTACACCTTGGCCCTTTTCATAATGGGGGTTTGATCTCATCAGAAAAATCACACCCAATTCATTCAGTGGACATAAGCTCATTATCACTGCCATTGAGTATTTCATGAAGTGGGTAGAGGACATTCTCATGTCCTATATCACAGGAAATCAAATTTCCAATTTTATCCTGAACTACCTAATTTTCCACTACAGTGTCCCTCAAGCCATTATCTTAGATAACATGACACCTTTCAAAAACTAGGATGTTCAAGACCTATGCCAAAATTTCAAAATCCAACATCACTTTTCCACTCCATACTACCCCCAAGGAAATGGCGAAGCAGAAGCTACCAATAAAACCAACTTGAAAATCGTAAAGAAGATAGTCAATGATGTTGTTCATGGCTAGCACCTATAGCTAAATATCACCTTATGGGATTACCGAACAAGTATCTACACACCTACGGGTGCAACCTATTTCTCCTTGGTCTATGGATTAGAAGCCATTCTTCCCATTGAGATCAAGCTCCAATCATTAAGAATATCATTGCAAAATCTCATCACTAATGAAGAATATTGGGTGTCACAGTTGAACAAGTTGGAGCTATTGGATGAGTGGTGCATGGATGCCTTAAATGATTTGCAAGTCTATTAGAACCATCTCAAGTGAAGCTACAACAAGAAGATCAGGAGTCAGACCTTTCAATTTAGAGAGCTCATATTTAAGGAAAATCAGAATAATGTACCAAATCCAAATAGTAAAGGAAAGTTTGAACCCAATTGTTTGGGACCCTTCATCATCACAGTGAGCTATAAATCAAGAGCATATCAGTTTTTAACATCAAAAGGTGAACCTCTATAGGAACCTATCAATAGCTCCCATCTCAAAAAAAATATTCCTACACTTGCAAGGTATAAATCAAAAACATACAAAATTTTTAAAAATATGAAAATCCAAACAAAGAAAAAGAAAAAGGATTGAAAACAATAAACAAAAAAATAGTCCTCTAGTGAAAACCACTTCGGTGGTGCTTTGGGAAAGTACCTTAGTGAAAACTTAGCAAACATGCACCTTGTGTAAATAAGCACTTTCCATCCACCATGGTCTCTATGGCTTGTTTTGCATCATCCATCCATCATGCTTCCATATCTCAATCCATCACCTATATGCATCTGCATCATAACTCGATCCTATGTTCGTATCATGATCCCTCCTAGTACTACTCAATCTATTCCTAAGGTTAGTTATTCCTACTTATATTGGAGTATTCTATCACACCGCACTAGGGGCATATCTTACATTGGGTTGGATTCATGTATGTTCTTGAATTCTTCCTTAAAATAAAAAAATCTAGAAACATTCATAAAATCAAAAAATCCAAAAATTTAGAAAACCAAGAAAATCCAAAAACATTAAAAACATATCAAAATCCAACATCAAGTCAAAAAGTCAGAAAAAGTCAAAAAATAGGGTCATCTTGTCAAACTACGGGTCTCTAAGGTCTAAACGTAGGCAGGGTTGATCTTTGATCATCCCTTGACACACTTAGGTCAATCCTTTAGGAGTCTGTCATAATAAATTCACAATCCATTTGTTCATATCTCACTAATAAACAAGTTTATGTTAGTCAAACTACGTGGTCTCTACATGTATAATATAGGAAAGGCTAATCTTTGATCAGCCACCAAGGCTCTTAGGATAGGTCTTTAGGTTAGGTTCTTGGTCAAAATCTCAAAAAACACCAAAAACATTAAAAAATTCAAAAAATAAAACATTTGCAAAACATCTTGAAAAAAAATAGCCTCAAAACATTTCAAAACCCAAAAACATTAAAAAAAACCCAAAATCCATCCATCCCATCTCGCTTTCACTCACAATAAACATCCACTCATAATAAACAATTGTCACCCCCAACCTTTGGTGAAACAATTAGAAACAAGTCTAGTAGGTCAAAAGCGGAAAGCTCAATCATCAAGGTTGCAAGTTTAGGTTAGTAGGTAAAAAATTTGGTCGACTCTTGGTATTAATAGCCCATCATCTAGTTTTTCCCAAATCATCTAATAACATCATGTCCTAGATGCATCCTTCCTACAATAGACATCAACATCAGGCATCACTATAGTTTAGTCTTGGCTAGAGGTATGAAGAACATTGGCTTGTTTGTTTTCTTGATCTTTGTTTTGTTGACTTATCTTATTGCACTCATTTTAATGACCTCTTGATGATGTCTAATAAAAACAATTTAGGGAGAAAGGAATGGGGCAAAGATCATTATCTTTTGTCTACCATGCTTGTTGGATATTCTTGTAATATAACGTTGGTCGTACGTGATTTGTTTGGTTTGTAGGGAGGGTGTTTTAGGTGTCTTGTTGACCACATAGGAAGGATTATTTTTCTATTTTTTGGTCTAAGATATTTGAAATATCTAAAATGCATGTTAAATAAGGTACCGTATGCCAGGAGTGAATAGGGATAATCCTATCTGATTGTCGATTCAAAGTCCATCACACTAGGGACAACACCATCCTGGTTCTTTATACCTTGGTGCATTGTACCTATGTGTGTTATCAAACACAAGGTAAGTAAGCCCATTTAAAATCCCAATTCCTAATAAGCAATACATCATCATCATTCATCATTATCTCTAATAAAGTCTCATAGATCACAGACTTGTTGGATCCTCTTTTCATCATCTAATTTCTTCTTTCTTCTTTCTGTGTTAACATGGTACCATGATAGTTAATCAAAACATCACCAACGCATCCATCCTGCATCCATAAACTGTCAACATGCTACATATCATTCATATCATAATAGGAAAAATTGATCATCTAACATGCATTGCATTCTCATCATTGCATAATATAGATTGGTTATTTTAAGCATCTCATAAACCATACATTTTCATCCATTGCATAATCATATAGGCATCATCCATATATGCATCATCATATCATACATGAAAAGGATACTAAAAAAGAAAAGGAGAATCATCTATTGCTTAATCATATAGGCATCATCCATTGCATAATCATGTAGGCATCATCCATATATGCATCATCATATCATATAAGAATTTTAGAAACATTTACGTCCATACAGCCATACTTCATACATCATCATCATAAAGGTACATAGAAATAATACAAAAAAATGCATCTATAACATTCATGAAAATCTACATAATCATACATCATATCATCTCATATAGAATTGCATTGCATATAGATTATCAATTGCATCCATTAATAAAGAATAAATAAAGTAGAAACATCACATCATAAATTGATCATATCATATATATGTATATATAAAAAAGCTATTATGGTACAAATCTGAATCATGTGTATGTATATCAATCAGTGTACAATGCCCATAGGGCTATCAAAAATGGAGCTTGTGGATCCCAAAAAGAGTCAAATATCATGATAAAAAAGATGGTGTGTGGTAGCTAGCCCTGATAGTTGCTCCCCTCACCTAGATGCCTCTCTAGCTGGTCCTCTATCTCTCTCAACCCTATTTGTTGAGAATAATCTGGAACCCAAGCAACCAAAGGTACAGTCTGCTAATAATGGAATCTATAATACTCTGCCTCTCAAATGACATCACGGTACATCTACATAGGTATTGTCCTCCCCTGAGACGAGGAAGCCATACTCCCAAGTTGTTGCCTTTGGATGACCTCCTCAGCCAATTGTAGCTCTATCACTTTCCTCTACTAGCACTCATGATCTCTCTCTATGGTGAGGGCATGGACCTACTATTTGGTCTAGTCCCTCTTTGTTGTGATAGTATATAGTTGTGCCTACAACCCTTGAATATGCCCCTATAACTATTGTATCTGGGCATCCCATGCATTTGGCTGCAGTGGCTAGGGTGGTAGGTCATCCTTCTGTCGATCCCTCTGATCCCTCTGATCTAGTTGTTGTTGTGGTTGTCATGAAGGTGGCCCACCTCCTCAAGGTGCTCCAAGTACCTTTCCTACCTATCTTCTCCTAGTTGTCCTGCCTTGAGCTTTCCTATGTGGAATCACTACTACTAGAACTATTAGTCGTAATGGGGGTTTGAACCAATCATCATATGCATGTCTAGTGCCTTGATCTTCCTATCCCTAAGCATAAGCCAATGGCCTAGCCACCAGCTAGCAAAATTTATCAACTGCGTCAAACATGGGAATCATCCATCCCCATGTCATCTCTAGATTTTCAGGTGAAGAAGGCCATATACAAATTGTCTGGCCAATCCTAAATGTCACCAAACTACCAAGCTACTTTTTCTGATAGGTAGAGCTCTATCATCATATGCTCGTGCCACTACATCAGTCGATCCTATCGAGCATAGAATAAATGTTGCATGTTGTCGTACCATGTATAAATTTGTAAACAGGGCCTCCATGTGAACACTGTCATCTCATCTATGACTATGTGCTAGTGGGGTAGACCTAGTCATCTTGTGTGCCTCAAGGTAATGCCACCCTTGTACCTCCAAACTATTGGATCATCGAGCTCTACATCGACCATAGTGACCATCAGTTGGAGCATGACAATGTGCTCCTAGGCCTAGATGTGCAATAATGTAACGTTGGTTCCATTTGCTCAACTATCATAGTAGGAAAACTCATGTAGATCATGGTATAATGAGGCCAGCATCACTAGTCCCCAAGCAAAATGTGTCCTCTAGAAAAGCATCCTCTCTTAGGCTAGGCCCCATCCCAAACTGAAATATCGACCTCACCAATCTGGAGCCACTAGCTCGCATATAATGGCCACAACAATTAGCTAGAAAATCAACACCCGACCTTTGTAATATTCTAAATCAATCTAGTCCTCAGAGAGTGTGATCTATTCAACCTCCATAATCTCAAAGCATGCATCACCACTAGCATCTATTTCATAAAAACTTGGTCACCATGAATCAGCAACTTCAAGATATTCCAGACGTCCTCCAATGTAATAGTCGCCTTGCTAGTGAGAAGGTGAAAGGACAAGGTCTTGCTATGCCACCTCTTGGCTAATGTAGTCATCATCGCTAGGTGGGTCCGAATGATGGGCACAGAAGTGACGTACCAGAGGTTGATCTACCCTAAATACTATTATTGTAATTCATGCAAACCACTCAATATGCTCAACACTGATGGTCGATGCTTGCATGAAAGCATAGGCTCTCTAATCTTCTATACTTCTGAAGCCACAATGTCAAATTTCATAAAAAATCTAACCCAATTTGGAGTTTTTAACACAAGAACAATGAATGCACCACTATTTGTAGAGGTGTAGCTATTTAAAAACTCCAAACAACAATGCTAGACCCTTTGAAAATGCAAACCGAGCCGCATTGTCACTATTTACACCAGCGGGCCCCTTTGACCTAGAAACCCTAATCCTAAACTGGACTGTGGCATCTCCATTGACAATGGCATCGCCATTTGGAGTATTGAGCCCTAAAGAAAAATTGTGATGTAGTGTTGTAATTCACACAAGCGACACTATTTGAGCCCTAGTTTCACCAATTTTTCACTTTTAACATCGCTATATAGCAATGTTGGAGACTTTGAACTCTTAAAACATAATAAGTGTTCTTAAAGATAAAAAATCATAGTCAAGATAGGCTCACAAACTGCTAGTCCTATGCCTGGAGGTCTCTGGTGCACATAGACCCGCTCATAAATGTTTTGGGGAAGCACTCTTTACAACATTTTGAAGGAGGTTGAAAGCTCAAAAAGCTAGAATTCTCAAGGTATGAATGTAAAAATGAATGGAAAGTGACCCCTCCAAGGCTATTTAAGCATGAAAATAAGGGTTTTGTGCCCCCAACACCATTTTTTGCCAAACCAAAGCTCATTTCATGTCTTCTTTTTTCTTTTTGGCATATTTTTATCATTCTAGAGCCTTTCTAGACCCGTCGAGCAACTTGTCCTCTTTTGCCAAGAAATCACCCAAAAATCCAAATTTTCGTCTGATCTCTTGAGGGGGTAGTATACCAAGGTAATTCTTCTCGGTGGGGCAGTAGTGGGGCATCCAAAAAAATTAGAATTTTTTTGAATTTTTGATTTCGGCAAGTTTATTCTTTGAACCAATGCAGCATGTACATTGCTTCAAATAGGGGAAAAATGTAGATGTTCAAATTATCCTGATTGATATAGTGGACTCGATTCTGATTCACTAACACCAATTCTTCCTTAATCATTTCTTTACTAACCAATTAATTAAATAATCCCTATTCAATTATTTCATCATTTAATTCTTCTTTGATTAAATAAATCAACTTTATTTAATCAAAATACTAATATTCTTCTTTTAATTAGGGTATGTGCAAGATCATCATGGAAAAAATAGGCCCTTAAGTGGCAAAAAATTTAGAAAAATTAGAGTTAGGCAATTTGACATAAAAAATTGAATAAGTTATCTATATTATTTCAAAAATATGTAAGAATATAATCTGTAGCAAATTGAATGTAGTTTCTAAACTACTAGGTTTATTTTTAAAAAAATCTATTTGGTGAAAATTTGAAATTTCAAGGCAGTAGTACTTAAATTTCAAGGAAAAAATAAGAAGTGGGTGTCTTGTCTAAGCACCCTAACCGCAATAGAATGATAATTATTTTTTATAAGATTTTAGATATCAGTAGAGGACTCATGTCTAAATGTGATGCATATTTTTTTGTAATTTTTTTCCTAGTAAATAATTAATTATGATTTTTTAATTACAACTTTTAAAAAATATAAAAAATTGTATGTCTGACCAGCTTAACTTGGTCAAACTTCATGAAATTCATTTTTTCTTTTTTTAATCCTATAGTATACGAAGCATAAAATGAGACACATGTTTTAGATTCAAAAAATGTGATAGAATTTGGAAGCTATAGATGTTTTTCAATTAGCCTATCAATTAGGACTTTCGTCATAATTCAAATAAAAAATGAATAATAATTACTTATTAAATTCAAAGTAAAGCATAATTTATATTGGTGAAAAATTAAGAATCTCCTTTAAAAACCCTTTTCATTTCATCAATTTTGGGTAAAAAAAAATTTGTCAGCCACATGGGCATCATATCACTTACATATTGCCACTTTTTGGCCCATCATGATCCTGCACATACCCTTAAATAAATTATTTTGTTTAATTAAATCATAAATTCATCTCTCTCAATTAAATAAATCAACTTTATTTGATTAAATCTAATGTTCTTCATTTAATTGAATAAATAATATTTATTTAGTTAGATTACTAATCTCCCAAATATCCTCTCATTTGATTTAAATAAATCTAAAAATCTAAATCAAATGTCATAAACTAATTCCATCTAAGTTAATTAAATCCTAATTGATTCCTAACACCAATCCTCCATTCCTCTAGCTTTTGCAACTTGCACATGTAAATCAATTTATTTCATTTATTAATTCCTCTATTTCCATTCAAAAATGGAATATCCTTGGAATATTCCACCGATTTGAAATCTCCCTCCCAAAGGACCTTTTTCCTCCAACATGGCATTAAAGGCTCTTACATGTCCTTTTTCTTGAGCCAACCTGGCATTAACTCCTCTTACAACTCTTCTTCCTCAAGCCATCTTTTGAATTTCAAATTCCACCTACATGCATTTAATATCCACATTGTTCAAAATGTGCTCCACCTCCCTTCACTAGCATGTTGACAAGTGGCACAACGCCATTGGTTCAAGTTTAATCCCACATTATTCCTATTTCTGATTTCTCCATCCTTATTTCCTATAAATAGAGGACTTCTCTATTGATTTGGGATCCACAACTTCATGCAAAGTTACTATCTATAGATTTGAAGCAAGTTCATCCATATTTTCATCCAAGTTTTCATAGATTTCATCAATCTTAATAAGGTTATCAACATTTTGAATCAAGGAGCACACAATCATCATCAAGTTTGTCAAGGAATTGGGAAAGGGCTTCTTTCCACATCAAAGAAGCACCAATTCCCCCATGGGATGCTAGTTTGAGCATTTTTTAATAAGATTTCACTAGTTTTCATTAGATATTTTGCTTTGTTTTCTTGTTCATTGTGTTTGAATGAATTTCATGGGGAATGTTTGATATAGACTTGTTTATTGACTATTTTTTTATTGTTTGATCATGTTGGAGCAGGTCTACACAAACCATTCACAATTAGTATCTACATCTAAATATCCTAATTACTTTACCTTCATCACCAAGTTCTGAAGTTGACTACCTATAAATCACAAACTAGGGTGGAAACATAACATATTAGCACCAGTCATTCAAGCTAATTCATTACCTTGGAATGCTACACTTCCATAAAAACACAACATATTTATACACACAAAGCACACATTTTTGTTAAATATCATCATTTACACACAAGGCATTCCACTTTATTCATTATTCAACACAAAATCTCACAACATATTCAGCAATAGACCATACTTTTACACCTTTATTGAATCAAGAAAACACATTTTATCACTCCATAAGCACAAAATTCTAGATTTAACACACACTCTTCACATACCTACACAAATTCACATCACTGGGAGACACATCACAAGACAACACAAAGGTCCATAATGCATCCCCAGCAGGAAGAATATCAGTGCATTGCACACTACATTGAGGGTCTTATCCTTTACACTAGTTTTTCTGCACCATTGGACATACACAACCTAAGGAAAAACTTGGGTTGCTAAGTGAGGATGATACAAAAGGAAAGATGTAACCTCAAAATTACAAGTAACTAGGTCAACATAATGGGATCACATTTATCCAAAGTGTCTAGTGTATGAACCTAGGCTCTGATACCAAGTTGTAATGCCCCACCACACAAACCCCAAACAACAACTTATAACTAACAATTATAGCACTTTAAAAAAAAAGTAAAATTAACATGCAATGTAAATTAACATACAACACTTATAATGAAACTGAGCATACACATCATCTAACTAGTCCCCTGGGGTAACATGACTATAATATTACTTATGACTAATCATGATATGATCTAACTCCATAACAATGCTAACTACTAACAAGATTTCATTTCAAACCCACTATATAGAATGATTAAACAATGCACATATATCCATAACATTACATAAATGATACAAAATTATTTTAGAAGATATGATAATACTAAGAATACATACAATACATTCATTATATGAGTTTACATCCTCTCAAGGTTACAAAGGTACAATCATTGCTTTCTAGCATGAACATGAATGATACATCAATGACAAAGAATAATACAACTAAAATGAGTGTATACATAGCACTAATACTAGTTCCAACTTTAGAAAAGCTTTGGAGTCACTATAAATGATACAAAGTTTGTGCATCTCGGTCTTCAGCTGGGAACTCAATGGGGTGCATAACACGTTCCACCTGACCATGTGGAACCTAAGGCCCACCCCCATGCTAGGAGATGACAAGAAGGACCCACAACATAAAAATTGTTGAGCAAAAAAGTCTAACAAGACTCCACAAAAAATTGCAACAATAATCATAAAGGACAATTGGTTTCAGAGGTACAAGAACAAGGGGGAAACAACAAATGTACAGGGTTTCTAAAGGGAAGATTTTCATCACATGGTTCAATATGGGTTACCCAATGTGGATCTTCATAGGTTACTAGGCCCCAACCTAGGTTATCTTAGCAACCTCAACTGATCCTCGACCCTCATTCTTACACATGTGGAATTAACTTACCTTTCTTGAAGACAATGTAGTTGATTTTCCATTCCAAGCCTTCCCACTCATCCCAATCCTAAACAATCACTTGGGCCATTAGTGAGGCTACATTATCTAGATTAATGTGAGAAACTACCCGAACCCCCTAATTAATTATTAGTGTTTTCACTGGATTAAGAAACTTCAAATGCCCAACCCCCATTGAATTCCACTCCCAATACTAGCAACAAAAGATTCCACAAACCACTAACTGGGTAACCCAACTTGCACCAAACTAGCAAGGCCATATAAATAAGCACACAAAATGAGGAATGCACCATGTCACATACGATCTCCATCATAAAACAATTTCCACAGTGCAAGGCTTAAAACCCACACAATTCAAGTATAAATTCAATCACTTCCCATAATGACAAAATCATGAAGCCACCCACTTCTAGGTGAAACAACATAAAATTAAAATAAACAATCATGGTTTGATATGGGTTACCCAATGTGGATCTTCTTGGGTTGTCAGCCCCCATTCTGGGTAACCTTGGTAGCCTCACCTGATCCCCACCCCATAACAACTCATGCAAGTAAAAACCATACCCCGTGACCTTTGTAAGACTAACAAATTACTAACATAATGGTTTCCCCCATTGAAGAGGATACCATAACATGATGTAAAAATCAAAGTCATCTCAACATCAAAGTCCAACTCAATATTTTGATGCAGGAGCATCCAGTGGTGTGAGGGAAATCTTGCATCACCCAAAAAGATGATTTCCATTTTTGTTCCTGTTGTTTTCTTTTTGTAGATGTTTTTGTATTTCTGGATACCCTTTTCGTCGAATAAGAGTTTCCAACTTTCAGAACTATTTTTCTGTTTTTTCTGCTCAATTGCTATTTTTAGTAGGTTTGAATTTGAAGTCGTGGGAAGACAAATTTTTTTGGGAAGGTTCATGATGGAAAAATACACAGTCTGGTGAAAGAATCAAGTCAAGATCATTCACGACTTGAAAGTTATTCAAGTTCCAATTTTTGCTTTTTGCCCTGAAAAACCTTCCGAGCTCAGTTTGAGGCACCAAACGATCCCAGATGGGCCTAAAAATTTGCAGAAACACCAAAGTAATCCGCCAAAGACCTACTTTATGGAAAATTGTCTTTTCGAGAGCTTTCCGAAAAGGTATTATCATTGAAGATCCGATGGTCGGATTAAAAGTTATGGCTGCCGGAAGTTGGTGCATATTTTAGAAATGTGCTAATTTTCAACTGTGAATTTAAACTTGAATTTCAAATTGTAATTTTGGCGCCAAACCGTCAAAAATCTTATCTCAAAGGTTGTTTTTGGTTCCAAACCAAAATGGGTCTATTTAGGGGCTTGTTTCTGATTTTTGGGTAACTTTTTGGGGAAAGAAGTTCGCATGCTGTGAAAGGGGATCTGGGTAATTTTCTGTAAGTTGGTAATTTGCATGTAATATAGAGCTTGGGGATTTGAGATCCTCTGCATGTAAGAAGTTCAATATTTATGACTAAAATATTATTCTCTGTTTTGTGAGTGTATTTCTGTGTCTCGGGTTTGCTCCCTCGTCATATTTAATGCAAGCACTCAATAGATAGTGCATCCATGAAGACATAATTTCAATCAAAGCATCATTCCAACTTCCTTATCATTAGTAGAAAATAACTAAATTGGTAGGAGGATTCATTGAAACAAGATGACCACAAATAACCTCCCACACCTGACTTAAAACTTTTGCATTGAAATGGTATTATTGGCAACTAGAACAATCACCCTAAAACTCTCACCCATATGGATTAAATAGTTTAACGTAACCAAAACACCCAATACTCAAAGTTTGCACAAAGATAATAAATGAGAACATGTGATCAAGCAAGACATATATCTATTATGTGATTACACCATATCTAGTACAATACTCTAATTTATTATTTTTCAATTAATCATTAAAACAATCATTACCTTTAACTTACAATTAACTTATTATCAACACATATATTTATAAAAATAGCATAGAACACCATACAAAACCAATCTATACTTATCACTACTCCCCTAACATTTGTTTAAAAGAAGAAGAATGACATCAATAGAATCGATAAGGTCAATCTAATATTCTAATCATGAAACAATCTCTAGCCCTCTTTCACTTAGAATTCTTTGCACAAAAATACACTAGGTTCTATACTTCATTAACCTTTATAAATGATGACTAACTACATGATAAGTTTACAATTTAACAATTAGTAACTTTATTACTTGTTTTCAATTCTATCTATCCAAATCAAGATCCTTTAATTAAATACTACCTCAACCAATATCCATCCAATAATAATTATCCCATTCCAACCCCTTTACTAAATATACAAGTACATCAATTTCCCCTAATCATTTAACTATCATAATCTATGAACATTTTCCAACTTAAATATAATCATATTTATATTATTATCATCTAAATATTGAAAGCAATCTCCTAAATATAATTAATCAATTTTCCCTATTCCATCTTCTAAAACATTTATCTATTAAATCAAATAACTTTTGTAAGTATTCTATTCCATTTATTTAACAAATCCTTCATCTATCTAACTATGAATAACTCTTTCTCTATTAAACATTCCAATTTATTAATCTAGCTTAACCAATTAATCACCTAAACATAATTACTCTTTCAATTAATCTAAATCATTCCTTTACTTATATTATTAAATCAATGCACTTAGCTTATCCCTGATTAAATAATCTTTCCTAAAACATTTCTTCTTTAATCTTTTAAACTAAACTACCTATTTGAACACCTTCATCCCCTTGCTAATAAGCTTAAGCGTTTAGTATCTATCTTCACATCAATGGTGGAGTTCTTAAATAAATATTTTCTAAATCTTTTCAATCTTCAAACCCAAGATTAAGTAAATCCTTAAGTTTCTCTTTAAATCTCTTTAATCTTCAAACTCAAGATTAAGGGGATCCTTGAAGTTTCTCTTTAAATCTCTTTAATCTTCAAACTCAAGGTTAAGTGGATTATTGAACTTTATTTATGCTCAAAATGGCGAACAACAACCATTCATTTTTGTAGTTTATGTGGAAACAACACCAACCTTAAAATATTTTGATCGATCCATTTTGATGTTTTGTTGATTGATGTTTCTACATGAAGATTAATGCAAGGACAAAGGAAAACTTGGCCAATGTGAAGCATTCTTTCTCAGCTAGCTTGGCAACTCATTTTAAATAGCTTGGAAGATGAGGGCGGTAGGTTATTCCCTAGATTCAAGACATTTAATTAATGCTGCAGAAGAGAAGAAAAGAGGGCGACGTGTATATATGTATATATATACAAAGCTGGACACCAATCTTAAGATTCAGCAAAGTGAAACAAGATACAAAGGATCTTTTACTACCTATGCTTGCATGGAAAAATATGCAGATACTGGATAATCTAAAATGAAAATCACATTCTACAGTATATAAAAGGAGACAACGAACTTTTTAATCAAACCGCCCAGCTTATAAGTATGTTAGCGGAAGTAAGACATGAGAATCAATTCACCAAATGCCAAGACTAGATTACAATTCGAATGCAAATCATGTTGCCTACTTCCTCAAAAGTAAAATGATGCGTTCAAGCTTGGAATAAAGGCAGCTGATAGTATGTAATTTAATGCAAACAAAAAAATAGAAAGCATGGAGGTAACACAAAACTTAAAAGAGTAGAAGGCACAAACTCAAAGTGATAAAAGACTTAGAAGCTTTCAAGCAAATGTAATTGGTTGTGTGAGCCCGGTTTCTAAAGATAGTATCAATAAGACATAATACAAATTATTGATTTCCAAGCTTATAATTTATGCGATTCAAAAACTCAAAGCATTCAGTATTAAACTTAAAACAATGAATATGATAATATAGTTATAAGATCAACACTTACAGTGAAGGATATGAGCATAGGAAAAGAGGTGCTACGATGTATCTACATTCATCTCCAAGATTGTTGCAAGAGGAATGGTTCTAAGAGGTGTGAACCATTTCCATCATCTAATAGGCACGAAATTTCTTGTGGGGAATATTGGTGGTGCTAAATGAAACAACCTGAAGAGTAGGCTCACGCTATTCTAATGAGCATTCTATTAGATGTGAATGGATAAAGTTGTGGCAAAGAAGAGCCTCTAAGAGGGTGCACATATATTTAAGGTAGTTAATTCCCCATATGAAGCATATTTTCCATCGAAAATAGATAACTGAAAGCAACCGAATTCCAAACATAAAGTAATTCATCAAATCCCTTGCATTGAGCATAAGATTCCCCTTCCAATCGAAATAAGGTCTTTATTTTACCAAAAAAGTTGTTTTATTTCTCAAAATAGAATCCAAAAATCTCATAAGAAACTCCAATAGGCTTCAACTTCTTTTTCGACAATTAGTTCAAAGGTGTGCATGCACTTGCATGAAAAACCTTTCCAAATTTTATTTCCTTTTCTTTCTCTTTATCATTTATCCTCATCTGATTTGATATATTTTATTTTATTATTTTATTTCATATTAATATCTTTTCACATTTTAATTCAATATTAAAAACTCAACACTAAACAATAATCATCTTTATATTTTATTATAAAAACACTTTATAATTTAATAATTTAATTTAATAAATTTCTTATCCAAGAACAACATATATATCTATTTGCCAAGTTAATTTATTCAATAATTTATTTAATTCAAATTTTAATCCAACAACCTTATTAAGTCAATTTAATACATACAACTGAAAATAAAACTTGTCAAACATTGAGGAAGGGCCAAACACGGAGGGGCACTATAGAGATGGAACTTGGAAACTCATATTATCAAAAATCAAATCATTGTATCACCTTTTCTAGCAACTTCCACTATTTTGGTGGTGGAATTGTCATTTTTTCTAACTATTGTTGATTAACTTGAATATTTGCTAACATTTCATGAGTGAAATTGGAACTTGTCTTGAATTCTTCAGTCAATTTTTCATTCAAGGTTTTTAGTGGTTTGATGGAATCCAAATAGTTCACCACATCTAGGTTTTGAGGATATTGTTCCAAATCAATTTTCCTTACACCCTCCATCTTCTTTCTAAAATCGTCATTTTTAATGAATCACTCATTTGTGTCAAAAGCCTCTAGCAAACTAAGCTCTATGAAGTTCCTTACCCTTTCATCCACCTTCTACATCTTGTGTTTAGAAAAATGCAAATATTCCTTTGTTTCATGCATTCTCAAACACTTTTCAATTATAGATGACAATGTCATTAAGGTAGCAAGCTGATTATTAATCCCTTTTGATTTTGAATCATTGCCACTAGCTTCAAGTAGACTGTTTGTTGAACTTGATTTGCAAATTTCTCTAGTTCTAGCACATTTTTGTTGTCCACTAAATATTTTTTGAGCTTTTTATAATGTATTCTGATAGCTTCAATCAATTGAAACATGTCACACAAATGATTAATCCTTTGCATTATTTTATCCCAAATCTTTTGTTTCATATGCTTCATTATTTCTCTACAAAATGTAGATAACTTATTTTGACAAGAGTTAATTCATTTTTTGCTTCCATTAGCTCTACCTCCATTATTTCATTTCTTTTTCTCTCTTTCTCCAATTTATGTTCCCAAAGTGCATTTCCATTCACAATGCTTTGTCTTAATTTTTTTGAAGTGAATTTTTCCTTTCATTTTTATGTTGCTCTCATCTAGCCTTTGATTCATTTCTTCACTTCTCTCTCATTTTGTTTATCCTCTTTGCTTGTTAATGTAGAGGCAATTTTTTTATTCTTTTTTCTAATTCATTTCTTTTGTTATCTATTGCTTTCCTCTTTGCTTTCTTATTTGCTATGTCTAGCTATAGCTTTTCTATTTGAGTTTGTAACCTTTTTTTCTCTCTATCTTGATTTTGCAATGATATGTACACCAATTCATTGTTCTTAATTGATACATTGATTTTGTCAGTATTTTTGAGTGTAAAAAAATACAATTGTAAACTTGTCACCTAGAATTCAGATCAATCCATTTGATTTGTTGGTTTATTTTGAACTGTGGGAACAACAATTGTGTACTCCTTGATTTCTTTATTTTTGTCAAATGTGGGTAATACCATGGTTATTGTGGGCTCTAAAGTTATAGTAGATGCACTCTCCATTAGTTGCTTATTTTCTTTTTTATACAAGTCTAATTTCTTTTTAAACTCCGCAATGTAATCAAAACCTGGGGTCGTATGAATAATGGAATGCTTGAATGGCGAAGGAGTAGGAGTACTTGCAATTACTAATGATGATGTAGCCACACTAACTATCAGTTGGGGAGTGCCTAGAAATAACTCCTTTGTGGTGGATCCATTGGTATTGTGACTTGGACCTGTCAAAATCCTTTGCCTCTTCTGTATGCCTTGATCACTTGGTGTTTCTGTGGTATCTTGTATTATTGTAATTTTGTGTGTAATTTGTTGTTGTAGCACATGTTAAACACTACTAGTATTGCCAATCATACCATCGCCACTAGTGGTAGTGCTAGTTGCACTAAGATCTCCACCATGGGCATGTCCTAGTTGTGATTATATTTGACCATGAGGATGAGGATTTGAAGCTCTAACAAATTGAATTTTTTTAGCTCTACTTGTATGCCCTTGGTCTAATTTTTCAGCTCCAAGGCCATATTTATCAACTAGTTTCTATGCTCTACATCTATTACCATCAAAGAGACTATTCTTTGGGACCCTAAAGGACCACCTTCATAACCCATTTTTTTAGCTATTGCTACTCTTCAAGTATATGCTTCTTGTGTGGCCTCACTTAAACTAGGTTTAAAATTGACATGGCTTTGTTCTTCCCTATCATCATTACATTCATCATCAGTTTCTTGATCTTCACATTCATTGGGATGCTCTATATTAAAAAATCTACTAAACTCACAATCTTCTTCATTATCTTTGTACTCTGCAAAAGCTCTTGGATTGCCTAGTTCATTCCTCATAGACCAAAAAGCAGTAATTTTTTATCACGACCAATTTTTAGCTATAAATTCCTTACCTAGAGAATCTAGAATTTTTACTCTACTAGATGGTTTACACTTTTTTCATTAAGAATGTTGTACCTCCTAATTTTCTTTTCATGCAATTCCATAATTTTTGCTAACAATTGTTCAAAAGAAATACATTTCTCAGCAACACTTTTCTCCATTGCTATTTTGATCTCATCTCAAGAATCCTTGTTTCTTAAGTTGTCAAGCAAGGGTTTACTTTGATGTTGAATTATACTTGCAACATTCCTATTAACTACAATCATTGATATAATGGTTTCACATGGATCATACTGCCAATGAAAAACAACACCAATTTTTTTATTTTTCAAAAGATCATGTTCCATACTAAATGCTTTTCTCTCGAATGTGAACCTTGCATATGAAAAAGGTAAAATAGGAAATACGATCTTCTTTTGCTGACCAAAAAAGTGTAGTTCATTAGTACTTTGCATTTTCCTTACATATTTCAATACAAAAAACATTTCTATCACATGTATTGGAAGTTTGTATGGATCTACTATCGATCTATAAAATCTTAGCACAATATATTCCATTAAGTACTATTTAATCAATTGTATTTCTTTTCCTAGTTGAATGTAATTTCTACATGATAAGCAATCAAGGCATTGGAGTATTTGTAATTTCTTGATGCAGTGGATCCAAAAAGTAGTCTACAGAATGACTGTAGTTCCTTTGAGAATCATGCATCCTTATCTCAGTGGTCCAATCATATATTGGAGTCATTTTATTTTCTTGAGCATTACTATAGTGTTGAATCTGAAGCTTGTTGGTCTAAAAAATTCCTCTAAATTTGAGTAGAAAAAAATAGCACAAGTAGGTTGTGAACCTAAATGTCTTGGTGGAACCTCCTTTAATCAATAAAAGTTATTTATAAACAGATTCTATAATGTGCTCAATAAAGTTATATTTGACATGTGGAACACCATAATGGATATTATATACCATTTCAAGGAGGCTTGCAACCACTTCCCAATTTTTATCTAATCTGAGGCAAAATGATAGCATGGAAATAGTATCCTAAACCCATGGTTTAAAATTATCAAAATCATAAGGAGGCTTATGATTACCTTTCAATTCTTTTCTAACTTGTATGTTATCTAGAACTATTTTATTTATGAAAGAGATTTTCTCCCTTTCATCCACTACTTCTTAATCACTAGCAAGATTTTCTAGGTCAATGTGGGCATTTTCAAATTCTTTGGTTGTAAACCCCAACACTTTTCCAAGTTCTTCTACTTAATGGATAACAATTTTTCTTTGCTATCTTTATTTATAATTTCTCTTTTGTTATGATTATAATTTTGGGCACATAGCATCATATATTATGGGCAAGGGAAAACCTCATGTAACATCATGTGCCCTAATCCAATTACCCACGATGTAATGATACTATTAACTTGCTTTTTCTTTACAACCTCATTCTAAGATGAAAATCTAAGTTTTGAGGTACACCTACCATATATTTCAGGATCATAAATATAATGGTATTCATCAGTGAAACCTGGAGTTTTAAGCAATTTCACATAATGTATTATTTTATTCAACATTGATCTAGTAGTACTGGTGTTAGACATGTTTATACAATGCAAAATTGTTAATTCCCTATTAGTCCTTATTTTTTCTTAATTGTTAAGTCTCTCAACCCTAAACCTAGACTTCAAAGTTTGACAAAATAAGATTTTAAGAAATGCCAAACAATGAAATGTAGCTGCAAAAATTCTCACTTACCTAGATTTTGATTCTTGAAAATATTAATGCTAGTAGTCATGGAAACTGGAATGAATTTGTTGGAAGTGGAATTGTGTAACCCAAAATAGGGTGGTGTACTACAATGATCAAACTAAATATTGAAATCTCCCCGTGTGCTGACCGTCTCACTTAAAAAGAAAATCACTTAGCAATAGAAAGTGTACCTTTTTTTTAGCATTAAAGTGAATGAAATTTCTACATGGTTTTTCTAGACTACACAATTAGTACATGGTTGAGAAAATTTAGAAATACACAATTAGTACATAGTTGGAAACATTTAAAACAAGCCATTTAGTCTTGCATTGAAATCAAATTCTAAACCATTGATATTTGTAAATATAATGATTATAGGTTGTTTTTGAAGGTTTAAGTTAGCAAGCCTGGCACTTTGTACAATTCATTCTATAATGCAACTACAACCATACATAAAATGTTCATTGAATGGTTGAAACTTGATTAAATTTATGCTATAAATAATAAACATGTGTTTTAAAGGGACTGATCACTTAACATTGCAAAGGACTTAATAAAATGAACAATGATACTAAGGGTGGGAATCAGGGGAGATCAATGAAAAATTAAAGTGAATGAAACATTGAAACATCAATGTGTTGCTTCTTGAATTTTCACTACACGATTAGTACATATTTGTCATGCATTGACCAAAAATTCTAAACCGTTGATCTTTGTAGATGTAACAGTTATAGGGTAATTCTGGAGGCTTAAGTTTGCAAGCCTAGCACTCTTTGCATTTCATTCTAGAATGCTTGACTATAACCATACAACAAATGTTCATCAAATGGTTGAGTAATTTATGATATAAACAATAAACATGTGTTTTAAAGTTGTTTTAAACTTTAGTGCACTAGGATTGAAATCAAGGCCAAGGGGCCAATAACTTAACATTGCAAAGGACTTAATAAAATAAATAATGATACCTATAACTAGGGGAGAAGGTCAATGAAAAATTTGAAATAAATAAAATTTCGGTAAACCTTAACAAGAGTGACAAATTTTAGTGTTTATAATGTTTTTTGTCAATTTGATGGAAAAATTCTTTTGCATTTGTATTGTTTTATTTTTTACTTTTAAATCTACATGAAATTATTTTGTAAATAGATAATACTTAATTTCTTAAAGGAAGAAAAATATATTTGAATAGATTCATAGACACTGAACTCAAAAAATTATTCTTTACTGTAAATGAATAATGAAGAATAACACAACCATTTATTTTATTATAACTTAATTACAATGTAACATTATTACATATATTTTTAAATATGATTCATTGACTAGTGCATGCGAGTTCCAAGCTCTTTTTTTGTATAAATAACATATGTTACTTTAGTACTTTACATAATACAAATACAAACATAAGTGCCAAGCTTCTACTAGATTGTTGGTGACAACGCAATGCAAATTTCACTATGAAAATAAATGCATGGTGATGGGACTTGTCAGGTCAGCCATGGGTTCTGAAAATAAATTCATGGAACTTGCTTGGTAAGCCATGGGAATTGAAAATAAATGTATGAGACTTGCTTGGGAAAGCATGTGCTCTCAAATACAAAATGTGGCTCTAGAAATAAAAATTCAAGGGATTTTCCTAGCTAACCATGTTGGGGAAAAAGGAGTTGTGAAGATGCAAAATGTATCTATTTTGATTGAAAAATAGAGTCATACAAAAGATGAGGGGTAGTAAAATTTCTCTCATCTTTTGCACATAGTCTCTATGCACTCATATAGCACTTACCTCCATCAGAGCTCCTCATCCTAGTTCAAAACCTGCCTTAGAAGTTCGGTGAACCAAATCAACTTCTTTCCAATTCCACCCATTTTCAACTTGAAGGAAATTGGTCTTTTACTCTGTAACTACATAACTAGGGGTAGGAGAACTTAAAGAATCCCCAATAATACCACATCATCTTCTTCTAGAATCCTTATTAATTGTACAAAATTAAAACCCTTATGACAATTCAAAATATTGCACTCAATAGAAAAGTCTTTTTAGACTTCAGTGAATGATTCTAGTTGTGTTCACTATCCCTATTTATGGGAAAATAGTGCCACTACTAGCCTGATCCCTCTGTACACCTCATACATGTCACATGTGAGGTTGGGTATAATGATAATCACAATTCATGCAAACCAAAAAACTAACTTAATTGATTCATGTAACTTAAAGTTAATTCTTACATTTACAATTAAAAATTTAAAATATTTGATTTGATTGAAATTTGGTTACATGCAAACTATACCTCAAGCTAACAAGCTATCAAAATTTCCAGTGCCACTCAAATGATATGAAATCATTACAAATATTCTTTCACTAGATCACTGGATTAATGATATCATCATCTATGATTCTATAGTACTATTGATGATGATTTTACTCATGGAAAATAGGGCGAATAAATTCTTCACAGAAAAGACCGCAAAGAGCCTATCCTTCTTGAAAGATATGGAACAAAGACAACCTAAAGCAGAATTTTGCATTAACAAGGACCAAGATTGTCTTTCATTCAATTCCAAGTCTTTGATAACTAGGTCATGGTTGCACTAGGGTCACTCTCGGGTACTAAGGTGATATCGTTGTTAATCTCAAAGGAACTATGGTTATTTCTTGCTTGTCTAAGAATTATAAACATTACACACAAAATTTCCAATTCATTCATAAAATAACATCATGAAATTAAAATATTTACATTAATATTTCATGAACATCACAAATTTTTTGCTATCACTTAAGTAGATTTAGTATTAAGCATTTAGCAATTTTATGGAAAAAAAATATTTTTCAATAAAATTTCATCCATTCATTCAAATTTTGGAACATTTTCAAGAATTTAAACATCTATTCTAAAACAATGTATAAAAAATACTTAAAAATTAAAAGTTTCTCCTGGTTAATCTTCATAGATTCCCTTAAGAATCAACTAAAATAGAGCAAATCACTTTATACTTCACCAGATTGCTTCACAACTACATATAAAATGATGCAAGCTTTTAAACAGAGGACTTTCATTTCTAGACACTAAGTAGGTTCTATGTGCACACTTAAACGGTGTAGCATACAGTCTTGTTTGGCCGAACTAACAAAACCAACTATAAAAGATACTAAGATAGATAGCTATCTAATAAGCTTTGATATTAATCAATTTCTACGTGCATACAAAGTTTTATGCTAGAATCGTTAAAAAATAGGAAAAAAGAACAAAACTTAAAAGTTTATTCTCCTCTAACATCCACAAATTTTGAACTTCAAATGAAAATGGAGGATATGGCCTTTTATAGGAACAAGGCCCCAAAATTCTAACTTAAAATTCTATCCAAAGAATCAGAAATAAAAAATTAAAATGTGGCACATGGCATCTACCAACTATCATCAAGAATATTCTAGAATAAGTCAATGCTTTGGCTTCAACAACATAAACACTTTACTTCATACTCCAACACAAAAACTTTGCATATGTTGAGGCTATCTACTTCTCTCCAAAATAACGAAATAGGGAAAATCTACTGGGACTGGGATCAACCTGCAAAATCAAAATTGAAACAAAATAAACTTCATCACACTTCTAGTGTTCGATGTTCAGTTCTTTCTCTTCTCACTTATGACTCGGGCTCCAGGATTCTTCCTTCACCTTTCTTCAACTAATACTCTCAAAAAGAAATTAATACTTGATGCATATGTTATTTTGAAGTCCCTTGTATTGCATTCCAAGTGAGATTGAGTCTAATATATTCTTTAGATACTTGGAGTATGATATTATTCTTTTGCAGTTTGTTTGTTTCATAGTTGGCTATTATATTCTTGCACTGTATAATCTCATCAATGACCTCTTTCATTAGAAACTGAATAGGATCTCTATTTATTGTTTCAATCCTTTCCTTGAAGGATTTAGCTTATTTTCCCTCCTATCCTAATGTTTGGGGATCACAACCTTGATGTGCTATATTTCAATAAATTCTTGATTTTCACCAACCAATTTTTTGCATTCTACAATGACCTTTCCAAATCCTTTGATACATTGTATTAACATGTCACCTTCCTATTTCAACTATTTCTTCCATTTATTTGGCAATGGAAGTTAATTTTCTGATATTACATCACCCATATTAACTGTTGGATATTTGATTGCATGAGAATTTCAATACTTTGCCTTTCTTTGATGACTTTCTCCTGGAAAAAATTATATTCATCTTCAAATATTTTTGATTTCTCTAAATGGTGGTATGCTTCCTTGTACTTCCTTATTGTGTCTATAATGAATTCTTCTCCTTGATTTACCTAACAATCAATCCATTCTTCAAACATATTCATTTTATGGTGAACTAATGCAATTGCATCTACTTGTTCTTATGACATCAACACAAGATGTTCAGGTAGTTTAGACCCCTCTTGATTGGATAAAGTTAATGAATTTATAAAATATTCCAAAGTAGCAAGTTGTTCCTTCAATTCTCTTTTCTTTTTTTTGTATTTTTGTACTCTAGCAACAATAGCATTTAAATTCACTTTTATTTCCTCTAACTCTTGCTTCCAAGATGAGTGTCCAAGGTTAATACTTGTTATCTTATACACCTAAGTCATTATTTCATATTTGTCCTTGTCAACTGTTGCATTAGCTATCTAGATAGTTCTATTACCATTTGCGCTTCTCTATATGACATGCTTTTTCTTTGCTCTACCCCTAGGTTTAGGAGCATGTATTTATTGTATGAAATTATTAAGATTTAGAGGAAATGTTTCCACTTCCATTAGAGAATCTAATTCCCTGATTAACCAATCAGGTGTATCATCTTGTTGTACCTCTGTAACATTTCTTTGTTCCTGTTTGCCACTTGTTTCAGGAATTTCTTCTCTTTGTTTTGTCACATTTTTTGAAATGGGAATTTCTTCATTGATATCTAGTATAGATTCAGGATTAGTAGGGTTTGACATTGTCTCCTCTATTTGAAGACTTATATTTTCCTGTCTATCCAAATTTTCAATTCCATCTCTCTGAACATTATCTTCTTTATTTACCACTACATTAGGATTTTCTTTGTTTTCAATTCCATCTCCCAAAAACTATGTAGCTTCCTCTTCTTCACTTTCAATTTTAATTTCAGCATGGCCTTTCTTTGGTTCTTCAAAGACCTGTGACTATTCATTAACATTTGGAAAAATCCCAAGTGAAGGCTAGGAATCAAAAGTATCTTCAACAATTCTTTCATCAATAGGGTCCTGCTTTATAGTCTCCCCTATTTCCATCTCAAGTACATTAGGATTTCTCACATCTGAGGTGAGTGTTCCTTGTATAAACTCTTCTTCTTCAACATTTATTGGGTTAGAACCTATATCTTGAATTTATTTTGTCACTGGATATGCCATGGGTTTGTCTTTAGACTTATTTTCTTTCACTTTCTCCCACATAGCACCCCATTTTTCCACATGTTCTTTAATTTTGGCTTCATCTTCTTCAGAAATTTCCTCTAAAGCCACAAGAGTCCCTCCTAGTGCTTGTTTCATATTAGCCATGTTAATAGAAGGGGGAGAGGTAAACAATGTTTCAACCCTTTGAGATGCAAACCTAGTTTGTGTACCAACATTTTCTATTGCTCATGTTACTTCATCAATAATCACTCTAGTTCTTAGTTTTGCTGTAGAGGAAGATGCAACTTTAGGCCTTACTTTTCATATATCTTTACCTGTCACTGCATCTTTTTGTTTATCAAATGGTTTTATGGAAACTTTTTGTATTGTAGTTTTAGGGGTTCTTTCTTTAGTTCTTATACCTGGAGCTTCCTTACTAGTTTTCCTTCTCTTCTTAGTAGGCTCTCCACTTTCAAATGTTGTCTCATCTCTTTTCTTCCTTATTTTATCTTTTGAGAATGTAGGCTCAATTCCCCTTTCTCTCAAAACTTTACAAAAATCATCAATCCAATGTTGGGTATGTGTAGGATCCTGATGGGCCAAAAAGTGGCAATATGATGGGTATTTGTAGGGTATGTGGCTGACAACTTTTTCTCACCCAAAATTGATGAAATGAAAATGGTTTTTAAAGGATATTCTCAGCTTTTCACCAATATAAATTTTTCTTTAATTTGAATTTAATAAATAATTATTATTCATTTTCAATTTGAATTATGACTAAAGTCCTAATTGATAGGCAGATTGGAAAACATCTATAGCTTTCAAATGGTATCACATTTTTTGAATCCGAAACATGCATCGCATTCTATGCTTTGCATACTATAAGATTAAAAAAAAATTGAATTTCATGATGTTTTGACCAAGTTAAGGTGGTCAGACATACTAGTCTTTTATATTTTTAAAAATTTGTAATAAAAAATTCATATTTAATTATTTATTTGGAAAAAGTTTACAAAAAAATATGCATCACATTGGGACATGAGTCCTCTACTTATATCTAAAATATTATAAAAAATTATTATCATTTTATTGAGGTTAGGGTGGTCAGACAAACACCAACTTATTTTTTCCTTGAAATTTAAGTACTACTGCATTGAAATTTCAAATTTTCACCAAATATATATATATTTTTTAAATAAACCTAGAAATTTAGAAACTACTTTCAATTTTCTATAGATTTTATTCTTATATATTTTTGAAATAATATAGATAACTTATTCAAATTTTTACATCAAGTTTTCTAACTCTGATTTTTCTAATTTTTTTGCCACTTAAGGTCCTATTTCTTCCATGATAATCTTGCACATACCCTATAGAGTATACACTAAGACTAGTCTGGTGCAATCATCACTTGATGTCATATCTTCATCATTAAAGCATAGGTCTAGAATGGGTTCATCATATACCCTGTCTTCATTATAGAACTTGTTCAACACCTGGCCATCATCCTCTTCCAACTGATCTAGAACATCATGAAGTTTGAGCATTTGAACAAATTTTAGTGACATTCTTTCATATTTTCTTCTTCTTACCATGTTCTCTTCATAGTTAAGCCAATAATCTTCTAAGTGTGGCACATGAGCACAAAAACTAGCTATATTCTTAGCGATATTTCCTTCAATATCATAATTTATCCTCTAGAGTGGGAACTCTTCAAAATGGTATGTTCTCAATTCTTCTTCACACAAGTCAATTACTTTAGTTGCACTGCACTTATAATTTTGTATTGCAATGGAAAATTTAAAAGAGGCCTTTTTGTGAGCACAACTATAAAGGGCATAAGACGGTTTCAACTGTCTCACCAATTCTAATAAAACAATTTTATTTGTAGGGTACTTGGGTAGCATGAATAGATCTCCATCAAATCCCTCCACTCTTATGTAGGAGTAAGTATGAAACTGTATGTACCAACCTCCCATTCGCTGAATGGTACTTTGTGCTTCCAAGGATAATCTTTTGGCTTTACCACCTTCCATTGTCCTGACCAATTTCATGGAGAAAAAATCATTAACTTTCTTGTAATCATCTCTATACCCATGTATAGTGATCTAGGGTATATGTACATATATGAAACTATTTCCAGCCTTTGTGCCCAAAGTACCAATTTGTTTCAACCCTTGTTTACTAGCCCTCATAGCATAGGAGTAAATAACATACGATGACATGTAGAAGCACTTGGTTTTGGCAAATGCAGTTATCTATTCATATAGTCTGTCACTTATCATATTTCCCCAGTGCAATTACATGGGACCTTCTATCAGGCAGATATTATCACAAACATCCGGGGTTTTAATTTTCTTGCATCTCTTAAACCATCTACTCTTCTCAACAAAGTTATGATATTTGCATTTCTTGTTTAAACATAGACCTCTGAATTACCTTGGTATGTGGTGTAATTGGCTCTTGGCACCATTGGGTACTCATAATTTCTCTATTACACTCTTCACCATTCTGATATGTCTTACTTTTAGCCTTTATAACAACATTGTACATTTGTGTGTAAATGGGGAGACCAAATGTGCATATGATTCCTTTCTATGATAGGTCTACATAAATTCTCCCTTCTTTCTCAACAAACCTCTTGGTTGGCTTATAGTAATTTATACATTGCATAACTAATTCAAGAGCCTCCATCACTAGCAGAAATGCTCCCACAGGAAGTAACCCATTTTCCACAACATTCTTGGTGCATTAAGAAGCATTTTCTTGTAATATCCATGAATGTATTTCAATATCAGAAGACCACCCCATATGAGTGTTTGTAACCACTACATTATGGGTACAACTTGTGAATTGCAATACAATTCATCTTCTGGCCTTGCATCAGAAGTGCTCATTTTGTATAATGTGTTCTGCAATTTTTAGAATGTGTGTCTTGTGTGCGAGTTATGGTTAAATTTAACCAAAAAAGTTATAGTTTATAGAATTTTTCAATTCATTTTTGATTAAATTCAAGAAATCAGAAAATAATCAACATTTATTCCTGAATGGAAATACCATTAATGAGACTTTTCAGCTTGAAAGACACTTAGCAGAATATCAATTATTCAAAACATACCTAGTTTTGGTTGATAATGATAATCTTTCATAATAAAACTTCAAAACCATTGGTAGCTGTGTCTTGGTTTCTCAAAATTTACCTCCTTGTGCACCAATGTCATTTCATTACTTCAATTTCTTTCACAAATTTGCAACATGATGTGAAGTGGAGTGTTGCAAAATCAATTGCATGCTTTAAGTGGGGCCAAGTACAGAGGTAGTTCACCACCTTCATTAATTACTTTTTATTTCACATTAATTCTTTGAATAAAGGTGCAATCATTATGAATTATGGTCCAAATCAGGAACACCTAGATTTCTTTGTGGGCTCGCTATGAGAGGAGAAAGATGATGTGATGATTATACATGAAAATTAGGTGTCACACAGATTATTTGTAAGGTATATGTCATTAAAGATATGTGATAGATTGGTGATCACCAGGATTAAGGCTTTTTGGTATTGACTTTGAAAAAAGAACACTGGGATTCAGGAAATATCTTCTAAGGAAAGAGAAAATTGGAATGAAAGAAAAGATTAGAAACTAAGTCCAAGAGATGGGTTAACAAATTTCAAAATAGACTCTTCAGTTTCTGACTTCCGATTAAGAAAATAAAAGGAAACAATAAAATACCAGACTTTGGTAAAAAAGGAAACTACTAGCATTGACAACTCCAATTAATGAAATACCTGGCAGATCTAGAATCATATGAAGATACAAATTCCAGTGGAAAAAATGTAGGAATCTAGGACTCCAGTTTCTAGTAACATGTTGAACTTTGGGAAAAGACTGAAACATCGGATCCATGAAAAAAAAGGATAAAGCAACTAAAAGACAAAAAAATTGAAAGAGAGATCAACAACCATTCAAACAAAAAAATGACACCAAACTAAATGAAAGAAAAAAGGAGTAGAGGAAAAGGAAAAAAAGGGGTCCACATCTTTCCAAGGGGCAAAATGGGGCGTGTTGTGATACCACACAACAACTAGCAACCAAAAAAACTAAACAAAACAATAGAAAGTTAATTCCAGATCTAACATCACTGTACCAACTTTCTTTAGTCTTCTAATTGTAAATCATGGGCCCTTATTCCAACATTCAGATTTCACTTTCGTTAGCATGCATGATTAAGTATTATTGAGCTCACATGTGTGCAATTGATTATTTTCGCAATAGTAAACTTAGAAATAGCAACTGTTTGCATTAATCTACATAATATGACAATTCCTTTTAAGCCAACTAGGAATAGAGCCTTGCTTCCAATCAAGCATCCAATGCCTAACAAGGTTATCTCTGTAATTCCCCAAAACATAGCTCTACTACTGATCAGGTGTCTATAGCCTTGATAGAGTTATTTGGATGGCCTAAAGAGTTAATATATATATATTTTAGATATAGCAATGGTAGTCATTTTTCACTTTTGATATTTTAATGATAGCTCTTTTATCAACCTGCAAGCAATGAAGCCCGTTATTAGGTAGGGAATTACAGTGGTTGCAAAGGTGGGCTTTTTATTTTTCAATTAATGCAAACAACTACTATCCCAAATTTCAGTAGAATGATTTAAATATATTTGTTTGTAGCTCAACATCAACTAAATGATTCATGCTAATCAGAGTATAAAGAATTGAATAATTATCAAACAATTTATAAATGGAAGACTATTTCCGGTCAGGAAATAGACTAAAGTTCTGGAGTTGATGTGCTATTTACTTGTAGACCTTCAAAAAAATTCAATTAATTTAAAGTCAAAGGATGCAACACCCCAAAAAAATAAAGAAAAAGCAACAAATGACTATTTACAAAGAAAAAAAAACAATTTACAAAAAAAAAACTATTTACCTATGATTGGAAATAATGCTTTAGGAACTACCCATTGATAGGAAATGGGATATCTTCACTAGTCAAAGACTTCAACTTATAAGTGTTATCACCCAAGATTTCAAAAATTTAATATGGGCCTGTCCATAATTTGTCGAATTTACCATGTTCACATTTACGTTCATGAGCTTTATTCTAATAAAGGACTAAATTAGATAGTCTAAAATTCTTTAGTCTAGCTCATTTATCAAACCATCTTTTTACCATAAATTGATGCCTAGCAAAATTATCTATAGCTTGAGTATGTTTCTCATCTAAATACATCAATTGCAACAATCAGACTTCTATTTGGTAATCTAATCCAATATATTCTTGTGCAAACTACCAAGTAGGGATTTTTAAGTTTATTGGTAGTATAGGATCTACCCCATAGACTAAGTGATAAGGAGAATTCCCTAATGTAGCTTTCATCCTAGTATGATCTACCCAAAGGTAAAATTTTAACAAAGAATGTCATTATCTAGGGTTCTTTTCAATCAATTTTCTAATTATATCCAATAGATTTTTATTTAATGATTCAACTAATCCATTTCCCTATGGATAATAGTTAGATGAACATTTTAATGTTATGCCATATTCAAATTCCCAATTAGAAAATTTCAATGAAGCAAAAGTAGGGCCATTACCACATACCAATGCATATGGCATTCAAAACCTGGTGATGATATTCTCTTCCAAGAATTTGATGAACACATATGTAGTGCATTACTTGCTAGGACATGCCTTTCTCCATCTAGTATAATAGTCTATATCAATTAATATAAATCTATGGCTAGCAGAAGATGGAGGATTGATGGTTCCAATAAAGTATAATCCCCATTATGAAAAGGGACACATCTCCATCACCAGATGTAATGGTTGAGGATTGAACCTTCCTTTATCTGATGTCATTTGACACATATAGCAGTGTTTAATGTGTTCATATGTATCTTTAAAAAGTGTTAGCCAATAGTAACCATCTCTCAGAATGAGGTGTGTAGTGGCTAGGGTTGCTCCATGAGTTGTTCCAAATTTATCATGTAGTTCCTACAACACTTTATCAGCTTTTGTTCTATTTAAACATCTCAAATAGATTCCTTCATGGTTTATTTTGAATAGAGCTCCTCCTTTAATCATGTAACTCTATTATTTTATCTTAAGCGCTCTTCTTTAATTCCTTTACACATGATTAGGGAAAGTGTGGATAACCAAATAGTGTCAGATGTCTAAATACCAGTCTTCTTGATCTTTTACAACCAAATTTTATTGTTGATTTGAGATTTGCAGGTCTATTTTTGCAATAGATCTAACAAAAGATTGTCCCTGGACCAACCTCATGGGTATGATTTCTAAATAAAATTCTTGTAAAACAGTGACCCAATTGGCTCTCTTTTCTCCAAGTTCGCTCTGTGTTAACAACATTTTGACCACTAAATTTGGAACAATAGCTTTGACTATACTCTTGAGGATGTAGTGTCTAAACTTACATACTGCTTTGACTAGAGAAAAGACCTTTTTCTCAATATCTATTTATCTCGATGTAACACCCCTCCATTTTGGATGTTTGGATAGGCAGTGCTTTCCTTGTAATGCTTTGTTCTATTTATGTTGTGACTTTGGAACTTGGTGATTATTTGATCATGAACTATTAAACGATGTGTATGTAATATTTTGATGTGATGTTATTTTCTTCTGATGTTATCTTTATGGCATGTTTTGGATTAACTTAGAAGATATTTGATTTAATGATGTTTTATGTTGTTGATCATATCATGGATGTTAGAATCATTAGTTAGTAATTGTGTATTCGTGAAGGGGACGGAATTGTATCACTCGCTTGCGAGTGCCCTACAATTCTGAGATTTCCTCTTCACGGTGTGTTTGATCATATTATATATATATGCATGTTCGATGTACTCTTTGTTCACAGGTTGATAGGTACATGACATCGACTCTACCTGGTTCACAAGTTTGAGCGTGTCCATTGACCAACGGTAATCGATTGGGAGATAGTAGCTAGGTTTTTCGTGCCCTGTCGTCACCCTAGTCATAGCGTGTCATCGAGTTGTTGTCAAGTTAGTTGTTTTAATTTGGTCTATTTCACCTTGAGTATTTATTTAATTTCATATTATAAAGGTTATTAAATGTTAGGTGTAGTTTAAATGATGATTAAATGTATTAGTTGCAATGTTGAAACGTTATTTATTTTATTGATTGATTTGATTTAATTAATAAAGTTAGATTGAGTTTATTGATTAATTAGATTAATGGTGATATATAAATTAAAATAGTTGTTTTGGAATTATTATATATTAAGATTTAATTAAAATAAAGGTTGAAATCATGTTTGGAAAGTTATAGTTAAATTAAAATAAATAAATAAATGAAAATGTGTTTTTAATTTCACTTTTGAAAATTATTGATAAAGAAAATTCTGTGCAAAATTTGAATTCTTTTGTTATAAAGAATTTTGAAAAATGCATGAGATTTGAATTAGAAAGTTAAAATTTGTTTTAAATTTAAAAATTGGAAATTTCCCCAAATTGTTCAATAAATTTAGTTGGTGGGGATATTTTTAGGGGTTTGACCAATTTGGGGAAAAACTATATTTTAGAAAATGGAATTTTCATATACTTTGGATGAGCAATTTGGGGAAGGGATTTTTTGGTTGTGGCTTTGCTTGGATTGGTGAAGGAGATAGAAACTCTTACTTGTGCTGAATTCAAAAGAGGAATTGAAAGTACCATTGGAATCTCCAAGCTTTGGAGGAAAAATCAGGTTCTTCCTTATTTTTTGTTTTTTGTTTCATTTTGAAAAGAATTCAAATCCTTGTTTTGCTATTTGAAAATCCCTAAAATGATGTTTAAATTCAATGGAAAACCCATGTCAATTGGTTCTAAACTTTAAATCTTCTATTGAAATTTTGAAAATGAAATCAAACAAGAATTCAAACAGTGGGTAAATAGAAAGAAAATCAAAAGAAATTGACATTTCAAAACTGAGATTTAAACCCAACTGTTGCTTTGCCAATTTGTTATTTTATCACAAGATTTTATTGTGCATTTGCACAATTTAACTGGAAATGGAGATTATGGGTTTATGAATATATATTGTCCTTGCATATGTTTATTTATTTATTTTCTGGTTTATAAACCAGAAAATAAACCTTGTGTTTTTTTTTGGGCATATGTGAAGTTCTTCTATATTTTTGTGAAGAGTTTATTTTTACATTTTAAAAATGTAATAAAATAAATCTTTTTGTTTACATTTTTGGTGGAGAGGCAGGGGAGCCAGCCCCATCGCCGCCTAGCCGCAGGGGAGCTGGGTTGTGTGCGTAGCACACAGGCCGCGCCCATAGGGTAGGCAGATTGTGTGCTAAGCACATAGGCCACCACCCATGAGGGAGGTGCCCTGTGTGCTTAGCACATAGGCCGCCGCCGATGGTTGGGGCCTGCATGCCCTATTTAGGGTTTGGCCCTTTATTTTCCAAAAAAAATGTTTTTTCTTTTTTTTATTATTATTTATTAATATCTAATTTTATTTTATATATGTATATATATTATATATTATAATATTTGCATATTATAATACATAATATGTATATATATTATATATATATAAATATAATATATTTTAATTTATGTAAATATTTTTTTTGTTTAAAGATTTAAATATACATATTATATATATATGAAATATATATAATATGTATATGTTAAATATTAAGGCTTTAATTTTAATTATTAGGATTATAAAATTAATATATATTATGTTTTAGTTGTATGTTTAAATGAGGTTTAAATATTTTTTAAAGGGGAACTGTTTAGTTTTAAAAATGAATATTACATTATTATAGTTGAAATGGAATTGTCATTATAATAAATAATTTTATTTAAAAGATTATTTTAAATCCTTATCCATGTTTGAGCAAGAAGAATTAAATTATTTGTTTAAATTCTTTCATGTAGATAATGGGATCAGATTTCTTTTAAGTGTGTGCCAATAATGTTAATATTTGAATCAACTTCATGCACTATGCTATTGTTTGGCTTGGATTTAGGAAATACTAACATTAGGTTATTCAGATGCCTGAAATGTTGTTTAAATGATGTTTCATCCCTTTTGATGTTGGGCAATGGGGTTGTTTGTCTAGTAAGTCTTCTAGAGGAGTTCTCTAGGTTGGGATGTTCTATGTAGTGGTTCGACTTGTGAATTGCCTTGGGAAATGTGTAGAGTTGTATTATGTTGTTGTACCCAGTTTTCACGAACAGGGATGGGTTTTTCCTCCTTGGAATTAGGAGAGGGTTATGTGGTTTGTGTCTCCTTTGGAAGGAGCAGGTTTTGTATTTTTTTTCCTCCAGTGTTTGGAGTGAGTTTCTCTTGTTTGTTTCCTCCTTGGATTGGAGAGGTCGTCTTTCTAGTTTAAGCATTGGATTGTGGTTTTGGTACTATGTGTGTTGTCGCTAGGAGAGTGGCTCTTTGTGGGGGTTCAACACACAAAGGGGCGCCAGTGTAACTTACCTAAGGTTTAATCAAGAGACAACTTAAAAGAATTAACGGGGACCTTTCACATTAATAAAGTTAATGATTGCCTCTCTCATGAAGCATGTGTTTGTCATGGCTCGAGATGAGATGAGACACATAGTTTTGCATGAGGGTGTGACGACCGGTAGAGGCAAGCCAGGGTAACCCAAGATGGGGGTTTGGTACCCTAGGAATGTTGAGCTAGGGTAACTCATGGAAATCTATGTATGACAATCTTCCTACGCTAGTAGTTAGTTAGTTATTGTGTGGTGTATAGATGAGGTACATGATCATTGTTCTCTGGAAGCATTGTAACTTTGTGTTAAGTGATATTGTGGTTGTAGTTGTTTTAGTTTAGTTATGTTTTTTCCTGTGTCTAGAGGTAGACAGTCTTGTGTTGGATTCCTTGTTACTATCTCCTAGCACGGGGGGTGATCCTTCAGGTATCATGCGGTTGGGTGGAACGTGCACCTTATTCTGTTGGGTTGTCTTCTTGTTCATGTTGACGAGATTTCCAGTCGAAGAGTTTGTGGGATCCAATTTCTTCCTTGGTTATTTCTTTTAGTTGATATTGTATTTTATTACCCCTCATTTTTTATCAAGGTGGAATTTGTAATATGTAATCATGATTATTGGAGTTATCTCATTCGAGGAATGAGCGTTGTAATCTTATTATAAATTAATTATTGTTTAAAATCATGTGGTATTTATTATTCTTGATGTAATTAATCTTATTTGGAATGTATGTGTTCTTAATGCTTTATGTAATTAAATGTTATGGTTAATTCATGTTTCTTGTTTGGGTTTAAGTAACTCTGTCTCGTAACCTTAGGGGATTGGTTGGCATTTGGCTAGTGAACTTGCTTGTTATTTGTTCTTAATAAAAAAAAATTGGTTCGTTTGTGTATTAAATTGCAAATTCCCCTAGGGTTGTGTGGTGGGGAATTACACATGGTATCAAAGCCCAAGTTTAAACACTGGGCACTCTGGGATAATGTGGACCCATTAAACTATTAATCGCGTAGGTCTATACTCTAAGCACTATGAGCCATGGCATTGACCTAGACACTCTATTTGGTAGTTATGTTTTCCTTTTGGGTTGATCTCACTTGTCTACCTAGAAGTTGTTGTTACATGGTGTAGGTCCAATGGTGTAGGAAACTAGTGGAAAGGATAGGATCCTCGGTGTAGTGTACAATGCACCAATAGCCTTCCAACTGGAAGAATGCCTTATGGACAATTGTGTAGTGTGTGAATTTGGTGTGTTTTGTGTGGTCGAAGACAACTAGTTTGGTTGTTATTTATGCCCCTTACATGTCTTCTTGTGCTTTACCTCTTTGTGCCAGTGACTGCCTGATTGACCCTATGTGGTTTTGGAGTTACTTTTGCTTGTTATATTGTTTTGAAATTATGAAATATGGTAATAGAAAATGAATGATCATGTTGTTAGTTCATAGATATTTGTGCATACTCTCATATGGTTGATGCATTTGTTTGAAAGTGATTTTGTGATGATGAAACCATGATTGCATTTGTTCCTATGTTAGAACCGTAAATAACTCTTGTCCTCTCCCTCTTCCCATTTGTTTAATGAAGATGCCTATCCTTGAGGGTGTGGTGTATTGAAACCCATGGTATGTTGTATCTTATGAGAAAATGCTTATGTATTCATGAAGGTTGTTTTATTAGATCAAACCTTGGGTAAAGGACCTA